>LR738714.1:865392853-865449458 GCA_902687465.1 Secale cereale | reverse complement strand
GACGCCCCCGCGGCGTGATTCCTCTCGCAGATTTGGCCGGAATCACCTGTGGCGGACGGGCGGAACCAATGGCAGGCAGCGGTGGAAGGAGGTGGGGAAAGGTCGTGGGCTGAAATGTCCCTCCCGCCAACCGCTTCACTGCGATACAGGGCACCGTAGGGGCGAGGCGGAAACCCGCGTATTCGCGGGTTGGGCGGAGATTTTTCCACGCTCCTAAAAATTTTTTACGGGCCGGCCGCGTTTGTGGGCGGGATTTTCAACGCGGACCCGCATTTTGACGATTATTTTACGGGTCGGGGCTTTTTGTGGGGTCTACTAGAGTTGCTCTTATGGAGGGGTATTGGGCAATCGCTTCTTATACGAGCTCTCACGACATACATTAAAAAAAGACAATCTTGCCCTTTATTATGAAGGGGAATGGAGTAATCTCAACAGTTCATGTGTTTAGGGGGTGTACCGAAGGAGAAGCGTTCAGAGTTCTGTGGTGTCCACGGTCTTATCTTTTCAAGTGCAAAAAAAAAAAATCGGCACATGTAGTTAGAATTTTTATTTGTTTTCCCATTATATGTGGAAGAGGTTGTGTGTGCTGCATTTTCCTGGTTGAACAGAGCTTTGCGGTTTCCATCATCTTATATCTTCTAGTACATAAAATTTGGAAAATGCAGAGCTCTGTGGTGGCCTCATCAAGTGCTTGTAGAGAAAGGGTACCCCATCTTTGTTTCTCAAGCTCGACATTTCAAAAGCATTTGATTTCGTCTCTTGGGAAATTTCTCATTCAGCTGCTTAACTACAGAGGATTCAGCCAAACCTACAAAGGTTTTGATTTGGAGGAATGAAGTTGTGGATAGGGAAGGTGTAAGAGACCTGCTGCTAGCATTCACCAGGCTTCTAGAATGCATAATCTGACACCTAACAGGGAATACTAGCCGGGAGTGTTATTTGGGGCAGGTCCACTGGCCCCCTCGCCCCCTCGTCGCCCCAGGCGACACGGGGGAACCCTAGTGCCGCCACCGCCAGGTCCCCCTCGCCCCTCCCTCACTTTGCCTCCGCTGGAGGGGCCGCCGGCGAAGTCCGCGTGCTCCCCAGGCAAGGTGGCGCTGGGGCGTTTCCCCTCTCCGCAGCGTTGCGAGCGCATGCGCTGCCTGCGTCGCCTTGGGCGCGGGCGAGATGCAGGGCCGCGGGAGTGGCTTCAGCGCGGGGAGAGGCCGGATCCTAGCCGGGCCTGGCCGGATCTAGCTTCTACGTCCCCATTGGCCGCCATCGATGTGGTGCGTGCCGTGTCGACGGACAGTGCTCAGCGACTCCATGGTGGGGTCGGGGCCGTTGATCTGCGACGGGCGGCGTTCGACGGCGAGGTGGGGCTCGCTGGCTTCGTGGTGGGGCTGCGAGATCCGGCGGCCAGCGAGGGCTGGATCCCTGGGCGGCGGCCCCGGACGGCGGAGGATGTGTCGGCGGCCATGGACTCGCGACGGGCGACGCGACGGCCGCGGTGGTGGACGATCCGTGCACAAGACGCTTGATGGAGGCCATTGGAATAGATCTGGGTGAAGACCTGCTCGCGGCTGTTGCCGAGGCCGGCGATGGCGGCACTATCCGGTGTCGTTCCCTTGTTGAAGGCATCGCTGTTGAGAAGTTCCAGACCACTATCGATGTTGAAGGAAACCCTATATCAATAGATCGGATGACGGCGGCATTATTGTGTCGTTTCCTTCTTGTGGCGTCATTCTTGGAGGTGTACACGAGCTCGAGGGACCAATGGACAAAATATTTGGTGGAGCGATGATTCATCCTACACATTAATGGTGGTGTATCTCGGCGGCGTGACGCAGTGGAGACCCGGCGTCCGATGTGTGGTGAGGGACTCGCGCAGGAGGGTGACGTTATCTGGCGTCGTGGTGGCGTCGATGGCAGAGAGGCCGAGCAAGGTGGATGCAGCAGTACAACATTGAAGATGTATTGGTGGCAGATGGTTGTGGCGGCCTCATACCCGGCACGCGTCTTGGTTGAGGGTGCGCCGGACTGGTGGGTGGCCCATACCCGGCAGGCATCCTGGTTGGGACCTCAGGTCCTAGATGTTAGGTTTGGCTACAAGGTCTGTTTGGTATTAGGCCCAGACTATCAGCATTCCTTCATCAACTGGATAGAAGTAGCGAAAGATGTTGCCTAGAAGGTGGCCTTAGTCTTACTATTATATGACTTTGTGAGGTCTTGTGCGAATAATTAATAAAGTGGCTGCATGCATCGTCTAGATGCAGAGGCTCGGGGTCCTCCTCCTTTTCTTAAAAAGAAAAGAAAAAAACAGGGAACACTAGTCTAGTATGGGTTAAATGACAGATAACACAGAATCACATTTACAGGGCAGGCCCACCAGAACACAGCTTATAAAAAAAGAAAACATAGGCCATCATCTTCCTTGCGAGTCAAAAGAAATTTTCTTTTTCAAATCCCGACAACACAAATGGCCAAGCAAAATGCGCAAAACTCTTCTAGTGCGGAGTACGGCAACGATGTCGCTCAGCCTGATTGAAATTAGATTGTGTGAGTCGCTAGCAAGGCACGCTTTCTTTCTCTATCTTTTTTTTTTCTGAACTATTTCCACCTCAATTTCATTCATGACGTGATGGCCAAATTTTGCTCGATAGGAAATTAGGCTATCAAACACTCAATGAAGGGAAAGGCACGCCTTTTCCTGTTTGTGGTACCTTGTCAAAAATTGTTCGCCAATCGGACATGAACTATCGATATATTGAGTAATCGGGCTGGCCCATAGTAACACCCCAGTGTTATGCTACAGTGACTCATACTAATGGTGCCATGTCATCAGGTTTAACTAAGCCAAATTTTCACTTGATAAAATTCAA
Organism: Secale cereale; assembly: GCA_902687465.1. Lineage (NCBI taxonomy): Eukaryota > Viridiplantae > Streptophyta > Magnoliopsida > Poales > Poaceae > Secale > Secale cereale. Next base: position 865,446,597 of record LR738714.1, on the reverse strand, counting down.
AGCCAATTTCAAATTTAAAATATAAACTCCAGAATTTATTTCACCTAAACTAGGACAAAAATGTTCATAATGTTAAAAATAATCTCAGAGTATTTTTCGTGGAGAATCGAACATTTTATAAAATACTGAAATGCACTATAACAATTAAATCAGTGGCCAAAACAATAATATAAATGCCTTTCCAATTTATGAAAATTCCAAACTGTTTTAAATAACCCCCAAATTTTTTATGGAAGTGTCTAAGTTTGCATTATAAATTATGGACCAAGTTCCACATTTAACAAAAGTCAATGTTGCTAAAAAATGCAAATCAGAAATAGAAAACAACGAAGTATATAAAAAAGAAAGGCAAAAGAACTAAAACCTAATGTCTGGCTGGGCTATGAGTGCAGAGGAGAGGGCCCGGCCCACTATTGCAGTCATCATCTTCCTCATCGCCGTGTCAGCATCGCACGTGCCCGCGGCCGATGCCACCGTCGGATGAACGACACGGCGTCGCCATAGCGCCCCTGGACGACTACTTAGAGTCTCCTCGACGCCCTGGGGAACCCTAGCTGTCCTCCTCCACGCGCCGCTCTTTCTCTCTCTCACGCTATTACCAAACTAACCACGACGCACCGGAGCACGCCGCTGCAAATCACCACGGCCACCGGCCATCCCACGTCCTTCCGGTGCGTCCAGAAGCTCCGCTAGGCTCCTCTTCGTCCTCTGCTCAACGAGATCAACGCCGGGAGCCCCGACAAGGCCACCCACGCCCGATCCACCTCATCGGAGTCCGCCTCTGCCTCGCAGTCGATCTCCACCTTCGCGCTACCCCGACTGTCCCGAGCGCGTCCTCCGCCTCCCCTATGAGCGACACTCTCGTCTCCCACTTCGTTCTATCCCTGTTTCGCCATAGCAGAAGCTCGCCGTGGCCGCGCTGGAATCCACGCTCACCGCGGCCAACCTACGCCCCAGCCCCGCGCTCCGCTCCGCCCTAGGCGCGCCCACACGCATGTGCCCACTGCGGCCTGGCCGTGCCCAGTCGTACCCTGAGCCCGCGCGCCTCCTCGCCGCCTTTGCTACTCTACGGCTTATGCTTGCTGCCGCAGCTGGTGCCTCGCTGCCGCCCCTGCTTGCCCGGTCGTGCACCCGCGCGTGGCCGCACCCTAGCCCGTGCTCCGCCCACCCGCGCCTGCGCAGCACCGAGCCCTGGCCGCCGCTGCTCCTGGTCGTGGGCTCGTGGCCACCGGAGCCATCTGCTCCCGTCCACGCCCACTCACTTGAGGGGAACAACTTGTGCCCCTGCCAGTGGGGCCCGGCCCTGTCTAATTATGGGCTAATCTCGTTAACTTTAACCCCCACCTAATTAGTCCAATGGTCCAATGACACGTGGACCATGCTGTCTAAATGAAACAATTAAAATCATCTAATAAAAGTAAAGACAATGACACGCGGGACCCACTTCTACTGTTCACATGTTGACCTATCAAATTTTGACTGGGTGAACCCAGTCCCCTGGCCCCACGTCTTGACTGTGGCCAGACCCTGTTGAGTATAAAAGTATTTTACTGTTTAATTCCTGAATTAAAATAATTCCAGATTATGTTTAGAACTTTGAAAAATAATATAAAATAAACCGTAAATGGGATGAAAATTATCCACTCGTCTGCGCATGCCTCTAACATGATGAACATGTGTTAGGACCGAGAGTACATAGACCAGATGGAGGGGGGTGAATGGGAGATTCAAAAAATTTCTTGCTAATGTTTCAAACTGATCCCAAATACAACAGCGGAGAAAGGATACGATAGATAACTACTGAAAAGTAAGCTATTGAGGAACAAATCTATCAAGATAAGAAGCTATAATGGACCAAGCATAGTATTCGATGGACTTTAGAACTACGATAGTAAAACAGTAAGCAACTGCATACATCAACATGGTAGAGAACTGACACAGAAAAAAACTACGATGAAGGAAATGTACTGAGAGGAACAACAACACATTGGAACTGCACTACAGAACATAACAGATCAATATATGATAGACAGAGTGCTAGAACTCAGGGACAGTGAAAGATTTGCAAAAGAGCATAAGATCAATCAATTTCATTGTCAGTTTGTCACAGAGCACACTTATACTTTGCTCAAAGAAATTGCAGAGGGAAGAATTGAACCAGTGGCGCTCGAAGGCGAAAAGGAGATTTGGTAGACGTCTGGTTGGAGGGGGTGTAACTTAACACCGAGGATAAACTCTCCTCACCCTATTCTCCTTCAACGCAGAGTTGACCAGGCTCAGGTTGATTTCACTCGTGGTGGATTTTTGTCGGCGAAAGAAGGGCATCAACCGCCTTAAGGAGTGGCCATGAGGGCCCAGAGCGCGCGTGCCCCTGGTGGGCGCCCCCTGCCTCGTGGCCCACTCGGGCATCGTCTCATGTTGGTTCCGCTTCCCAAAATTCATATATATTCCAAAAAAAATCTCCGTCCTTTTTTATTCCGTTTGGACTCCGTTTGATATGGATATTCTATGAATCAAAAAACATGCAACAAACAGGAACTGGCACTGGGCATTGGATCAATATGTTAGTCCCAAAAAATAGTATAAAAAGTTGCCAAAAGTATATGAAAGTTGTAGAATATTGGCATGGAACAATAAAATATTATAGATACGACGGAAACGTATCAGCATCTCCAAGCTTAATTCCTGCTCGTCCTCGAGTAGGTAAATGATAAAAAAGATAATTTTTGATGTGGAATGCTACCTAGCATAATCTTGATCATGTAATATAATCATGGCATGAATATTAAGACACGAGTGATTCAAAGAAATAGTCTATCATTTGACATTAAGACAATAATACTTCAAGCATACTAATAAAGCAATCATGTCTTTTCAAAATAACATGGCCAAAGAAAGTTATCCCTACAAAATCATATGGTCTGGCTATGCTCCATCTTCACCACACAAAGTATTTAAATCATGCACAACCCCGGTTTTAGCCAAGCAATTGTTTCATACTTTAGTATTCTCAAACTTTTTCAACTTTCACGCAATACATGAGCGTGAGCCATGGACATAGCACTATGGGTGGAATAGAAGGTGGTGATAGACAAAAGGAGGGAGAAAGTCTCACATCGACTAGGCAAATCAATGGACTATGGAGATGTCCATCGATCGATATCAATGTGAGTGAGTAGGGATTGCCATGTAACGGATGCACTAGAGCTATAAGTGTATGAAAGCTCAAAAAGAAAACTAGTGGGTGTGCATCAAATTGCTTGCTCATGAAGACCTAGGGCATTTGAGGAAGCCCGTCGTTGGAATATACAAGCCAAGTTCTATAATGAAAATTCCCACTAGTATATGGAAGTGACAAAACAAGAGACTCTCTATTATGAAGATCATGGTGCTACTTAGAAGAACAAGTGTGGAAAAGGATAGTAGCATTGTCCCTTCTCTCTTTTCTCTCATTTTTTTGTTTTTTTGGAGGGGCTTTCCTTTTTTTTATTAGCACCTCTCTATTTTTTTAGTCCATCTTTTTTTTATTTGGCCTTTCCTCACATGGGACAATGCTCTAATAATGAAGATCATCACACTTTTATTTACTTACAAATCAAAGATTACAACTCGAAGCTAGAACAAAATATGACTCTATGTGAATGCCTCCGGCGGTGTACCGGGATGTGCAATGATCTAGCGTAGCAACGACATCAAAAAACGAACAAGCCATGGAAACATCATGCTAGCTATCTTACGATCATGCAAAGCAATATGACAATGATGGTGCGTGTCATAACAAACGAAACTATGGAGTTACATGGCAATATATCTCGGGATGACTATGGAAATGCCATAATAGGTAGGTATGGTGGCTGTTTTGAGGAAGGGTATAAGGTGGTTTGATGCACCGGCGAAAATTGCGCGGTACTAGAGTGGCTAGCAAGGTGGAAGGGTGAGAGTGTGTATAATCCATGGACTCAACATTAGTCATAAAGAACTCACATACTTATTGCGAAAAATCTATTAGCCCTCGAAGCAAAAATACTACGACGCATGCTCCTAGGGGGGAGGTTGGTAGGAGTTAACCATCGCGCGCCCCCGACCTTCACGCAAAGATAATCAATCAAAATACAATGCGCGCCAATTTGGTGACATAGTTAGGAGACCATATGTGCATGCTTCGGGAATCACAAACCTCAACACCAATATTATTACTAAACCACAATCATTCACTAGTACCTCCCACATATTAGCATCTCTATATCGCAAAACTATTGCAAGGAATCAAACATATCATATTCAGCGATCTAAAAGTTTATGTAGGATTTTATGACTAACCATGTGAATGACCAATTCCTGTCAAATCTCTAAATAGATATAAGTGAAGCAAGAGAGTTTTAATTCCTTCTACAAAAGTTATGACCAAGCTCTAACAAATATAAGTGAAGCAAAAGATCATTCTACAAATGGCGGTTTTCTATGTGAAGAGAAACAAGCAATCCAAACTTCAAATGATATAAGTGAAGCACAAGAAGCATTCTGTAAAGCCATACTCAAAAGATATAAGTGAAGTGCAAAGAGCATTCTATAAATCAACCAAGGACTATCTCATACCAGCATGGTGCATTTATTAAAATAAAAAATAAAAAGCACACGATGCTCCAAGAGTTTACGCATATCATGTGAACGAAACGAGTCCGAAAACATATCGATACTTGTTGAAGAAAGATGGGATTCCTTCCGGGGCATCCCCAAGCTTAGATGCTTGAGTCTCCTTGAATATTTACTAGGGGTGCCTTGGGCATCCCCAAGCTTGAGCCCTTGCCTCTCCTCCTTCTTCTCACATTGAGACCTCCTCGATCCTCGAACACTTCATCCACACAAAACTTAACCAAACTTTTAGTGGCGGGGTTAGTCCATATGATCAATAAAATCCCATCATGTACTGCTCTGACATTATTGTATAATTATGAACGATAATTACCTACTGTATGCTATCACAACTGTATGGCCCCAAGTCAAGGAGGCATCAACAAGAATTCAAACATATGCAAATAAGGAAGCTATAACAGCAATATGTGAAAACAGGACAGTCTGTAGTAATCTGAACATTAACCATACTTCTGTAACCCTAAAAATTATGGAAAAATTAAGAAAAATCAACAATTTGTATAACAAGACTTTGCAAAATGTTTCAGATCCTTTCGACGTTCCAGTAAAAAAAAATGTAAAATCGCGCACTACAGCCAGAGTTTGTGTTTTTGCACCGCACAAACCAACAAGCAGTTTAAACATCCTAAAGGAAACTCTTGGCACATTATTTTTATAATACAATGGAATTTTACAAGGGGATAATTATTTTTGTTGAAAAGTTTCTGTAATCAAGGTTCACAAAGTTTCCATGGGCATGAACAAAGTTCAAGTCTAGCTCCCACTTTAACAATGCTCGTCTTTCTCACTTTCGCTTTTCTTTTTGAAAAAGTTTTAGGTTCCCCTCTTTATTTTGTTTGTTTTTAAACTTTATAAAATCACACAACATAAATAAATGACTCTCTAAAACTTCCGGGTTGTTTCCCTGGCAGCGCTTTCTTTAAACCCATTAAGCTAGGCATATAGTGCTCAAGTAATGTATCCTCCCGGATCCCAAGGTATATCAAAGACAATTTTAATTAGCAATGATTTGGCATTTAGTAGTGAGCACAAAGTGATATGTGTCATGAAACAACGAAGTCTAACTCTCTTCCTATGCATAGGCATGTCATACAAGAACAATTCATGCACATCAAGTAAAGGCTAATGCATAGTATAAGCAGTTTCTTGCAATTTTATCGTGTTGGAAACATAAGAGGCGGAGATGTGGTTCCTCGCTCTTAATAATTGCAAGTAGGAGCAGCAAGCACATGCATATTATATTCATCAAAATCATCATGTGTAACAGAAAAAGGCAACCCATCAATATAATCCTTAATAAGTGCAATCTTCTCCGATATAGTGTAGTTTGGAGAATTCAAAAAGATAATAGGACTATCATGCGTGGGTGCAATAGCAATAATCTCATGTTTAACATAAGGAACTATAGCAAGTTCATCTCCATAATCATAATTCATATTGGCATCTTGGCCACAAGCATAGCAAGCATCATCAAAAAGGGATATTTCAAAATAATCCAAGGGATCATAACAATCATCATAGCATTCGTCCTTCGGTAAGCACGAAGGGAAATTAAACAATGTATGAGTTGAAGAGTTACTCTCATTACAAGGTGGGCACGGGTAGCTAATCCGCTCTTCCTCCTTTTGTTCTTCGCTCTCCTCCTCACCTTTTTCATCCAATGAGCTCACAATGTCATTAATGTCTTCTTCCATAGACTCCTGCAAAATATTAGTCTCTTCTTGGTCAACGAAGTAGTCCTCAATATATGGTTTAACATAGGCATTAGAAGCATAATTATCATAACAATATTTAAATATGGCAAAATTTTCAGATTTGTAAAGAGTAGCATCATACTTTTCAATCAAAGAAGCAATTTCATAAGCACCCATAAAAGCAACAAATTCTTCAATTTGTTGAAGATCGTAGTAACTATAAACACCCTTAGCATACGAAGATACGATTCCATTATCGCTAAACTCACATTGGTAGGGAAGGTGTTTCTTAGGGTCTTCAGAACAACAAGTAAAATCATAAATTTCACATAAATTCCAAGCATAGCATTGCAAACGATGAATTTGATCCAGTAAAAGTTTCCCTTTTTCAGATATGCGGTGTCGCACATAACAAGCATGCTCATCTAAATATTTTCCCTCAACTAAGCTAGTTGGGGTTTCAGCCCGAGCACATTGGGATCGAAGATGATCCAAGTAATAAGCTTCAGTAGTGTGATAGATTTTGAGTGGTTCTTCAACCATTGGTTCAGTAGGTACCACTATTTTTTTGGTATTTTGCGTTTCCTACCCATAACTAAAGATAGAAAACAACTTAGAACAACAAATAAAATCTACTTAGTGATAAAGCAAACAAGCACACACGAGAATATTCACCCCACGCTATTGCTCCCTGGCAACGACGCCAGAAAAAGGTCTTGATAACCCACAAGTGTAGGGGATCAGTTGTAGCCTCTTTCGATAAGTAAGAGTGTCAAACCCAACGAGGAGCTAAAGGTAGAACAAATATTCCCTCAAGTTATATCGACCACTGATACGTCTCAAACGTATCTACTTTTCCAAACACTTTTAATATTGTTTTGACCTCATTCTTGCATGATTTGAACTAAACTAACCCGGACTGACGCTGTTTTCAGCAGAACTGTATGTATGGTTTATTTGTGTGCAGGAAAACGGATTTTTAAGTATCTCAGAAAAATCCATGAAAAATCACAGAAAATCCACGCACCCGAAGGAACCAGATACCAGAAGTGGGACCAGAGGGGGGCCAGGGGGTGCCCAGGCGCCCTGTGGGCGCGCCCCCCTGGGCCGCGCCGGGGGGGCACCTGGGTGGGGCCCACACCCCCTGGTGCCCTACTTTATCCCGTATTTTTAGTCCCGACGCAGAAACCCCAGATCAGGAGTTCTTTCGCAGTTTTTCGTCGCGGAGCCGCCGCCACCCTCTGTTCTTCCTCGGGAGGGCTAATCTGGAGGCTGATTTGGCCTCCGGAGAGGGGAGATCGTCGCCATCGTCATCATCATCACCACTCCATCATCCCTCCATGACTTCCCCCTTCATGTGTGAGTAATTCCCCTGCTGTAGGCGAAGGGGATGGTAGGGATTGGATGAGTTAGATCATGTAATAGTTTATCAGATTGTTAGGGGCATGTTGCCTATCATCTACTATGGTGTTTATCATCTTTGCTTCAACTTGTTATTCTTAATGCTTGACACTTAGGGCCCGAGTGCCATGATTTCAGATCTGAACCATATGTGTTTGTATGAATATATTTGTGTTCGTGATCCTATCTATGAGTTGTTTGCACCTGTTACGGTTCGGAACCGGCGATCCCAAAAGTGACAGCTTGGGACACCAAAGGGGATGGTCCGTAGTTTGAGGATTACATGTATCCATTGAGTTCATTGCTTTGTTCCGGTGCTCTTTGACAGGAGCACCTTAATATCCATTAGTTCCTTTTGGCCCCATCCGTAGCGGGATGGTAGGACAAAAGATGTTGTGCAAGTTCTTATTGCAAGCACGTACAACTACCTACGGGATACATGCCTAATGTTTGATATTTGCATAGATGATCATTACTTTTCCGTGTGCCGTGCCGCAAGTTAGAATCTATCTCATCCATGCAGCGCCCAACCATCCGTCTCCCTAGCCTACAGTATTTTAAACCTTGCTTGTCACTAGTTGCTACTTTTGCCATTTACTATTGCTATTTACTTTTGCTGTTTACCTTTACTATTACTATCATCACTATCATATCACTGTTACCACTTATCTTTTGTTGCAAGTAAGTATATTTCAGGTGCAGTTGAATTGACAACTCAACTGTCAAAGCTTATAAATACTCTTTGGCTCCCCGTGTGTCGAATCAATAAATTGGGTTATTCTTACCCGCGAAGACTATCTCGATCCCTTACGGTTGAGGGTTATCAAGTACCGTTTTCTGGCGCCGTTGCCGGGGAGCATAGCAATATTTACAAGTCTACTTGAGGTATCCTACCTGCTGCACTTTATCCACTATGGGTAAGAAAGGAGACCCCAAGGTTCCGATCTTACTATCCACTACAAGAAGAGGTACTGCTCTAAGCACTAGTGCTACACTTGATTCACCTTCCGTTATGAGTAAGTTTGCTTCACCACCACCACATGATGCTACTACTGAATCTGTTACTATGTCTGATACTCTTGATGATGCTTCTACTACTTTTGATGATATTAGTTCGCTTGGTTATGCTCTTGAGAAACAAATTGCTGCTGCTGCTAAAAAGTCTGGAATTGAACTCCCTGTTAGTCGCTACCCTATTGGTGAAACTTATGATTATCCTGACTTGAGTAAACTCAAGGAGAGTCTCCTTGATGATGATTACTATATACTAGATGAAGAATTATGCAGGGAACTGACAGAGTTTTCAGGCTCTGACCCTGAAGTTATTAAGAAACTATTTGAAAAACACTTTTTGAAGAACAAAACCATTCCTAATCCTGAATTTGCTACATCTCCTATATGCATTGATGATCCTGATTTTGATTTCTCTGTTGATCTTTCACTTATACCTATGGTTGAAGCTGACCCTTTTTATGGCAGAGATAATGATGATGCTATTGCACACCTAACTAAACTTGGTGAGCTAGGTAGCCTGTTTACCACAGATGAAAAGATACAATACTTTTATGTGACCAAGCTTCTTCCTTTCTCGTTGAAGGAAGGTGCTAAAGCATGGTATGATTCACTCCCATGTGGTTCCATTAAGAGTCCTCAGGACTTAGCTCACTCTTTTGTTGATAAGTACTTTCCTGCTCACATGCAACATGCTGCTTTACAAAGAATTTATAACTTTAAACAGTTGCAGGATGAGTCCCTCCCTAAAGCTTGGGGGAGGTACTGCGGTCTGATTCGGGCTAGACCAGGACATGAAATCCCTAAGAATGAATTAATCGATATATTCTATGCTGGTCTAACTGATGAATCCAGGTCCTATTTGGACAGTTGTGCTGGTTGTGTTTTCAGGAAAAGAACACCGGACGATGCGGAAGATTTAATGGGCAGGATTGCCAAAAACCATGAAGATTGGTCCGTCCCTGAACCACCTCCACCAACAAAGAAGAGGGGCATGTTTGTTCTGAGTCCCGAGGATATGCGAGAAGCAAAGAAGTCTATTAAAGAGAAAGGTATTGTCGGGGGAAACTGTCCTCCCACGAGCACCTATGGGACCGGAGCCCCTTCTACGTTGCGGTAAGGGAGCGGAGGGAGCACGGAGAGCAGATCGAGGAGCACACGCGGGCAGTTTTACCCAGGTTCGGGCCGCGCGGACGCGTAAAACCCTACTCCTGCCTTGGTTGTATTGAGCTCAGGAGCTTGAAGATCTACAGTACTAGCTACACCGAGCGTGAGAGTGGACAAGTTTCTAGGATCCCACCCCCTCTACGTTGTGCATGTGCCTCCTTTTATAGCTTAAAGGGGTCTCCGACAGGTGTCAACGTAGAGGAGGGTAAAAGTGTAATTTTGGTGGTAGTTGTAACAGTGCATGAACAGTGCGTGAACAGTGGTCTTCACCTAACTTTGATAGTGGGGGACAAGGGCATTAAATGCCCGTCGCCGTCGACCCCAAAAGTGTCCGTCCATGCTTCTCCGTTCGCCACGGCGGTAGCCTCGTCACCGTGGCTTGCCACCGTGTGCCCCAGGCTGCACAGCCGACCGCCACGCGTCCCTGGAAGGGCCCCAGGGCGACGCGTGGGTAGACGAGCTGGAGCGCGGGCACACAGCGTAGGTTCCCCCGGCAAGCACCTTGCCGGGGTCATGATCTTGCCGGGCCCGGAAGCTTGTCGCTCTCCGGGTCCTGCCGGGGCGCATGATGCGCCGAGGCATCTCTTGAGGTACGTGTTCCTTGGTCTTCCTAGCAAGCTCCACTTGCCAGGGTCTTGTGCTAAAGTGATAACCTTGAGCTTGGTGCGGCCTTCCCGGCAAGCTCCTCTTGCCGGGGCCTTGATCTTCTGACTTGTATACTTTGTTCTTGAATGGCTTCATAGGGACCAGAAAGGTTCCCGGCAAGCACGTGGTAAGCCCTGCCACGGGAAGCTGCTACTGCCCGTGCACAAGTTGGGGTACTTAGTACACCGACAGGAGCCCCCGGGCCTGGGCCACACACGGTGCCGAGCGCTGTTGGGCCAGGCCCAAGACAGTGCACGGGCACGCGCGGCCCACGGCAAGCCGTATCCCTTTCCGTATCCGCCGCATCCCTCCCTAACGGCACGCGTCGATTGCGGCGTCGTGGGAGAGATCGTGGCCTGTTCTTTAATTGGGAAATGCGGAACGTCCCCCACTTCCCCCTTAAAAGCAGAGGAAGCAGGGGCAGTTCCCTCCATCGTCTTCATTGCGTCTTGATTCTCCAGAAACCCCCGTCGCCCTCCGCCTCCCCAAGGTCGACAGAGAGCCCAGCTCCACTCCCTCCTCCGCCGCCTCCCGCATCTGCGGCACCATCGAGCTCTTCGCCTTCTTCCTTGCCGCCCCCGCCATGGCTCCGAAGAGCGACAAGGCGAAAGCAGACAAGACCAAGAAGGAGAAGTCCGAGCAGGCGGCGAAGCTGGCTTCCTTGCGGAAGAAGTGCGTGGTCTTCGCGCCAAGGCTTGGTCCGAGGGAGCTGCGGGACAAATACTACCTGTTCTGGGCGAGGGAGACCAAGGCTCATCCCCGCACCCATGTCTTCCCTGCCATCGCCAAAGATATATTCCCCGGCGGGTACTTTTTCTTCACTGCGTTCTTCCATTGTGGACTGTGCCCTCCGTTCTCGGAGTTCTTTTGTGATGTCATGAATACATACGGCCTCCACCTCCTAGATTTCACCCCCAACGCCATCCTTACGATGGCCGTTTTCGCACATCTGTGCGAAAACTATGTTGGGGTTCATCCAAATGTAGCCCTCTTCCGCCACTTCTTTATGCCTAGAGTAGAGTCAGGTGCCCCCCTCTCCGGCGGCATCTCCTGGATCTTCAGGCTGAACAAGAAGGATTCGTACCTGAAGGGAGAACTCCGCGGCAAGTGGGAGGAATGGAGAGCCGATTGGTGTTGGGTGGTGAAAGATAGGCCTGAGCCCTTTACCTCGCCGCGCCAGACTGCCATAGTGCGCGGCAGAGATTGGAGTGAATTGGCCCCGGAGGACAGCAAGCTCAATATTGCCCTCATTAGGATCATTCGTCTCCGGGTCGCCAATCTGACTATTGGAGAAGTTGGAGCAGATTTCCTCCGCCGCCGCATTACCCCTTTACAAGAAAGGAAAAGGTCCGCCTGGGAATTTGGCAATGCGGCAGATATCATGAGGCTGCGCCCTGGATTGAACTACAACTTCACTGCCTTGGAGTTGAAGGGGATGGTCCGGGAACTCTTCAAGCATGACCCGGCCCACCCTGAGTGGTTCAGACCTTCTCGGGGAGTGGTGCCGCTGTGCAACAGCACTGCCCGCGATTCCCTACGAGCGATGATGCCAGCGTGCGACTCCCACGGCGTCGTCCCCACTTGGATAGATCCTCCGCCGGATACCGTGCTGTCCTTCTTCGACAACTTGGTCGAGACGCCCCGCAACGCCGAGGAGAACAAGGGCCTCACCCGGGCCACTACTGACCGGGATATAGCCTACATCGCCTCCAGGATGGAGGAGGCCGCCGCAGCTGCGGCGGCGGGTGACTTTGGATACACTGTGGACGAGGCACAGGCCGCGGACGCAGTAAGCCAAGCAGAGGAGGCGGAAATCCTCAAGCTGCTGAAGCTTGCGCCCGAGGAGTTTGCCGGGGAGCCTTCCCTGAGGTTTGCCGGGACGAGCGAGGTTGCCGGGGGGAGCGAGGCCGCCGGACATGGCGCTGAGTCCAGCGGGCCTGCCGAGGAGGAGGAGGACGCCGAGGCTGATGAAGACTCTGGTGGATCTTTGAATCTCGATGACGACGCCTCCTCATCCTCAGAGAACTCCCCGCCTCCAGCAAGTCCCACGCAGCAACCGAAGAAGCGCCTCCGTAAGGCAGCTGAGACGGCGAGGCCGCAGGCGCCCTGACAGCAGCCAGCGCGCCGTGCGACGCGCGCCACCAGGACGAGCGAAGTCGTCAAGGAGGCGCCCCACGCTCGAGCGCCGAGCGGAGGGGGATCTTCCCGGAGCGGAACGGGTGCTCCTTCTGCCCCTCGGTCCTCGGCGACGACGGGGGCTGGGCCTTCGCAGCCCACAACCCTGGAGACCGCCAAGCGCCCGAGGGAGCCTTCTCCTCCAGCTCCTCACGCGGGAGCAGACCAGGCGGAGTTTGACTTCTCCGCCCTCAGCTCCGACGAAGAGGAAGAGGAGTAAGTACTTGCAATTCTTTAGTTTCTTCGATTTTGTCTTGATTTTCCTTGTTGATTCTGATCTTGTTTTTGTTTTACTTTTAGGACCCTGACCCAGCGGATGGAGAAGAGGGCCAAGATCCCTGTGGTCGAGATTGAAGATGACTCGCCCGCCGCGGCGACGGGAGACGTGCCAGCGGCGAACTTGCCGGATCAACCTGCTGCTCCGAGGAGCAGCCCCCAGCGTAAGTCTGGTATTTACTTTTCTGCTTGACGGGGCGCGCTTGAGGTGTTTGCTTGTACTAATATTTTGTTGTCTTGTGCAGAAGTGGAGCCGCAGCCGCAGGAGCGCCAGGAGGTCGCCCCCGACGAGCCACTGGCTCCACCCTCCCCGCCAAGGGTGAACTCCCCGGCGAGGGAGAATGCTCCGCCAAGGACGGGTACTCCGCCAAGGGCGAGCAGCCCGACAAGGGTGAGCACCCCGCCAAGGGAGGGCGCAGGCGGCCCTCCGCCAGCAGGGGCTACTACTCCGCCGCCAAGGGAAAACTCCCCGGCGAGGGACCCTGTCATTGAAGAGATCCGCGAAGGTAAGCCTTGCAACTTCTTCTCCTTGGATCTATCTTTTTGGATATTTGCTTGACTCTTTCTTTTCTTTTTCTTCTACTAGATCCTCCCGCCCCAGAGCCGATGGAGACGAAGGCCACCGCCGAGGAGGAGGTGCGCGGCGACGGCGGCAGCGCCACTGCCGCCGAGGGAACGGCTGGAGCTGGCGAGCCAGTCGTCGAAGAGACCGCCCCGACCGCTGACGCCGCGGCTGGGGAAGGGACCGGCGACCAAACTGCTGGCCCGGAGGCCGCAGGAGCGCCGGACGCTGCACCGGCCGCCAACCCTTCCGCCTCCGCGGAGCGGTCGGGTGTCTACTTGAAGGCCGCCAACGGGGTCTTCATACAAGTCCCGTGGGCGTCTTCGTCTCGAGCACCCGCGGAGGGAGAGACCTTTGACGGAGAGGTCCTCGCCTCCGCCGGCTTGAAGATCGTTGAAGCGCCCGGTGACAGCGACGAGCCCGAAGAGGAAGGACTCCTTCGCCGGCTTCTGGCCTTGTATCGAGCCAGGCAGGCGAAGCTGGAGTCTTGGGAGGCTCTCGCCGCCAAGGCTGGAGCAGACTTGGAGAAGCGCGCCGCGGAGCACCGCGCCGCCAACCAGGCGGCCCTCCGCAACTTGGCGGAGGAGCGGGAAGAGCTTGCCGGGGCGCAGCAAGCCTTCCTCCTGGAGAAGGCTGAGGTAGAAGAGCAGCAGCGGCTGGCCGCCGAGGAGTTGTCTCAGCGGGAGGGAGCGCTCAACCAGCGGAAGGTCGACCTCGACAGCCACGAGGACGACCTCACCGCCCTGGAGCAAGCCATTGGCGGGGCCCTGAAGGAGGCAAAGGATGCCGCCGCTGTCGCCGAAACTGCTAAGAAGGATCTGGAGGCCAGGGTGAAGCAGCTGGAGTTGTTCCTGAAGGCAAGCGAGGACAGAGTCACTGCGCTCAATGTGGAGCGGGAGAAAGACGCCCACACCAACTTTGAGTTGCAGGTACGTCTCTCCGAGAAGGGCACAGAGCTTGCTGCCGCCAAGAATTCCATCGCTGACTTAGAGTTGAAGGTCTCCACCCTGACTGGTTCGCTTGACGCCGCCCGGGACCGCGAGACGAAGCTGAAGGACGAACTCCGCAAGGAAAGGAACTTGGTGGAAAGCGCCGCCGTCTCGGCGAACAACTTCAACCGGGCAGTGGAGCAGTGGACTGATGAGCTGGTCACCTCTGCTGCCAATATTGATAAGGAGATGGTGGCGCTGAGGGCGGAGCATCTCGGGTACTCCCCGGATGAGAATCTCCCTCACAGTGCTAAGTTGAGTCTGTTCTTCAGGGGAATAACGCCGGCACTTGCGCCGCTGCGGGAGAAGATCCCCGTGCAGCTGGCCGACGAGGCGCGTCGGCTCTGCATGGGCACCATGGAGCGGGTCTTGTCAAAGATCGTCTTCCGCAACCCCGGCATCAACCTTGTGAACGTCCTCCGCAGCTTGCCGCCCGAAGCCGATCAGGAGGCGCTGAAGGCGCAGGTTGCCCACATCGTCGCCAAGGTGAACAAGATCACGAGGCGTGAAGGCGACCGCGTAGATTAGATCCCTTTCTTTCTGTTTCCCTTGCCGCTGCAAGGCATGTTATGGACAAAAATCTATTAGTATTGCGGCAAGTTATCTTTGTAATATACACTTTTATTTTGAGCAATTAATGCAGTGTTATCTCCCTTGCTTTTGGTCCTTTACTTTGTATGCTTTTTGCCCCACGCTTTTAGGGAACTTGCCGGCAAGGGGCCCTTGCCGCGAGCGCTGAGTGCTGGACTCTTAGCAGCCTGTTGGCAAAGGCCTTGCCGGCAAGAAACCTTGCCGCAGCTAGTCGCAGTACACTTAGGTTGCTGAGAGAACTCGAAAACGAAGTAATGGCGCGACACTTGTCGCAGCTCACTTAAATCGTTGAGCGTGCTCGAAACAAGGTAAGGGTGCGGCTAGCCACGGGTAGGTTCCTCCGCGCACAGGTTTTCCATACAAAGTGTGGTTGTTCAAGGAAGATAACTAAAATTTAAAAATTTGAACTGCTCAAATTCTGGTAACTTAGCTTTCATGGGTTGCTTGCTTCCCGGCAAGGCTTTTCTTCTTTGAACAACCCTTGGTCCCTGTCTCCACCTCCTTCCCCCTGGCAAACTTGTGCGTGAGGAATACCCTTTCTGCTTAAGAAGGAGAGAAAAAGAGGAGGAACAACAAGTATAGGGCCCTACAGCTTGCTTGTGCTTACCGGGGACGTGCGTTGCACACAGTGTCAGATGATGCATGCAAATAATAAAGAAAAGCATGAAAATGACAAATAGTGCTAACCACAAAAGCTTTACTGATGCACGGGGTCTGCGCCCGGCTTTGTACAAAGGTTTACATGCAACAGCGGCAAGACTTGTACAAAAGGTGGTTGCCGGAGCGGATCACGGCAACCGCGCCTTATGGGTGAAACTTGCGAAGATGCTCTATGTTCCAGGAGTTGCTCACCGGTAAGCCTTCTTCGGTCTCAAGGCGGACAGCACCGGGCCTTGTGACTTGTCTCACCCGATAAGGGCCTTCCCACTTCGGCGTCAACTTGTTGGAATTCTTGGCGGACTGAACACGCCGAAGAACAAGGTCGCCTTCCTCGAGACTCCTGGCCCTGACCTTGCGGCTATGATAGCGACGCAAGGCTTGCTGGTATCGAGCAGCTCGTACAGCAGCCTGGAGACGTTCCTCCTCAAGGAGCAATGCATCATCTTGTCGCAGTTGCTCTTGCTCGAGCTCATCATAAGCGAGCACTCGAGGAGATCCGTATACGAGTTCCGTGGGGAGAACTGCCTCTGCTCCATAGACTAGAGCAAAGGGTGTCTGTCCGGTGGCTCGATTTGGTGTCGTCCTGATTGACCAAAGAGCCACCGGCAACTCCTCTATCCAGTTTCTTCCGCACTTGTGCAGCCTGTCGAAGGTTCTTGTCTTGAGACCGCACAACACTTCAGCATTGGCCCTCTCCGCTTGACCATTGCTCCTCGGGTGAGCAACAGAAGCGAAGTAGACCTTGGCGCCAAGGTCTTGGACGTACTGCATGAAGGTGCGACTTGTGAACTGTGTGCCGTTGTCGGTGATGATCCTGTTAGGGATTCCGAAACGGCAAACAATCGATCTAAAGAACCTGACTGCTGACTGTGCTGTCACCTTTCTCACCGGTTCCACTTCTGGCCATTTTGTGAACTTGTCGATTGCAACGTACAAGTACTCAAAGCCCCCGACTGCGCGGGGAAAGGGGCCGAGGATATCGAGCCCCCAGACCGAGAAGGGCCAGGACAAAGGGATCGTCTGGAGAGCTTGAGCTGGCTGATGAATTTGCTTGGCATGGAACTGGCACGCTTCACACTTGGTTACTTGTGCAGTTGCATCTTGGAGGGCTTCTGGCCAGAAGAACCCTTGCCGGAACACCTTCCCGGCAAGTGCCCTTGCGCCAATGTGGTGGCCACATATGCCTCCATGTATCTCTGCCAACAGCTTCTGTCCATCTTCCCTAGAAATGCACTTCAACCTGACACCATTGAGTCTTCTTCTGTACAGTTCGTTGCCAACGAACTGGTACATACTTGACTGCCTGGTTATCTTCTCTATTTCTTCTGGCTCGTCGGGAAGTTCTCCAGTTTGCAGAAAACGGACAATCTGCTGCGCCCAAGCTGGAGCCTGAGGCTCAACAACAAGGACTAAAGGCATGAGGGCTGCTGCGGGAACCTCAGCTTCGATGGCAAGAACCTGCGGTTCTGCCGGAGCTGATGGTCCCCCGGCAAGCCTGCCGGGGCAAGGCTTGTCGGGAACGTCTGCTTCAACTGTACAGACCCTTAGGTCTGCAGGAGCAAACTGTTCCTCAGCATCTTGGTTGTTGATCCTGGGGACCTTGGCGGCGGCTTCGGGAAGGTCCGCCGGCAAGTAGTCGCCGGAGACCAACTTCCTCTTCTTGTTTTGCCCAACTGATGGTGTAACGGATGGCTGAGTTAACTTGAGCACGAAGGTCCTTGGTTCCACAGGTAACTTCATTGCAGCACACTTTGAAAGGCCATCTGCTATATCATTCTGAGCTCTCGGGACGTGTTCCATTTGCAGACCTTCAAAGTGTTCTTCAAGCTTCCTCACTTCATCAACATAAGCTTCCATCAAAGGGCTCTGGTAACTCTTATTCACTTGTCGGACCACCAACTGTGAATCTCCCCGCACAATCAACTTCTCGATCCCAAGCTCGGCCGCAATTCTGAGGCCGGCAAGCAAACCTTCATACTCAGCAGTATTGTTTGTCGCTTGCTCCTTGGGAAAGTGCATCTGGACAACATACTTGAGGTGCTCTCCGGTGGACGCTATGAGTACCACGCCGGCACCGGCGCCTTGCAGCGAGAAAGCACCATCAAAGTACATTATCCATTCGCTGCTCGCTTCTTGAACGGGGACGCTTGTCTCTGGGACTTCTTCATCTGGCGTTGGGGTCCATTCCGCTATGAATTCTGCCAAAGCTCTGCTCTGTATGGTTGAAGTACTCTCAAACTTGAGACCAAAGCTTGACAGTTCCAGTGCCCACTCGACGATCCTGCCTGTTGCTTCGGGATTCTGCAATATCCTCTTCAACGGAAAGCGAGTGACCACTGTTATCTCGTGTGCTTGGAAGTAATGGCGCAGCTTTCTTGAGGCCATGAGGAGGCCGAACAGCAACTTCTGCACCCCAGAGTACCTTGATCTAGCCCCCTGCAAGAGGGAACTTACAAAATACACTGGGCGCTGCACCATCTTCTTTTGCACTTCGCCTTGTTCCTGCGCAGACTTGTCCTTGTCGGGGCCAGAGCTCGTCGGGGAAGCCCCCTGCTTGTCGCTGGATTCGCTTGCCGGGGATGTGGGTTCCTCATCCGCCTCCCTCTCCGCTACTAACGCATCACTGACCACTTGATTGGTTGCTGCTAGGTACAGCAGCAACTTCTCTTGTGGCCTATGTGCGACAAGTATTGGAGTGGAGGATAGGTATCCTTTCAAGTCTTGCAGCGCTGCCGCCGCTTCCGGAGTCCATTTCATAGGACCTGCCTTCTTCAAAATTTTGAAGAAAGGCAGGGCGCGCTCTGCCGACTTTGAAATGAACCTGCTGAGGGCAGCCACACAACCAGCAAGTCTCCTTACGTCCTTGACGCGCTTCGGGGCTTCAATCTGCTCGATGGCTTTTATCTTGTCGGGATTGGCTTCAATCCCCCTCTGGGACACAAAGAACCCGAGAAGCTTGCCGGAGGGGACTCCGAAGACGCACTTCTCGGGGTTCAACTTGAGCTGTATCTTGTGCAGATTCTCAAAGGTTTCCTCTAAGTCTTGGATCAGGGTATCTTTGCTCTTGCTTTTGACCACTATATCATCCATGTAGGCTTCTACATTTCTGTGGATCTGTGGCTCAAAAGCAGTGTGCACCACCCTCGCAAATGTCGAGCCTGCATTCTTCAATCCAAAGGGCATGCGTATGAAGCAATATGTGCCGCATGGAGTAATGAATGCAGTCTTCTCTTCATCTTCCTTGGCCATGAATATCTGGTGGTAACCTGAGTATGCATCAAGGAAGGAAAGCAGCTCGCATCCGGCGGTGGAGTCAACAATCTGGTCAATACGCGGCAAGGGAAATGGATCCTTGGGACACGCTTTATTCACATCAGTGAAGTCTATACAAAGTCTCCACTTCCCATTGGCCTTGCGCACGACGACTGGATTTGCTAACCACGTAGGATGGATCACGCCTCTAACCAGGCCTGCTGCTTCCAACTTCTTTATCTCTTCGGCGATGAATTCTTGGCGCTCCACGGCTTGCTTCCTGACCTTCTGCTTGACGGGCCGCGCATGAGGGCAAACAGCAAGCTTGTGCTCAATTACCTTCCTGGGAACGCCGGGGATGTCAGATGGTTGCCATGCAAACACATCGACATTCGCCCGCAGGAAGGCAACGAGCGTGCTTTCCTATTTGTGGTCGAGTGTAGCACTGATGGTGAAGGTACCACTAGTGCCGTCCTCCTTGGCGGACACCTTCTTGGTTGCCGGTGGAGCTGCCATCCCTTTCTTGCACTTGCCGGTGGAGCTCGATGGTGCGTCCTCGATGGCAGCGCAGCACTCCGAGGAGGTGCGTTTGCCGGAGTGGGCCCCAGAGCTCTTGCCGGACTTGGTCTTGGTCTTCCCCCCGGGAGCTTCAGCGGCAAGTGTGTTGCTTTCTGCTGCGGCTGCTGCATCCCGGTAGATCTTGTCGGCGCAGATAAGCGCGTCCTTCTTGTCGCCAGGGATAGAGATGACGCTTATCGGCCCCGGCATCTTGAGTACGTTGTAGGCATAGTGGGAAGCTGCCATGAACTTGGCGAGGGCAGGACGTCCAAGTATCCCATTGTATGGCAATGGGATATCGGCCACGTCAAAGGTTATCCTCTCCGTCCTGAAGTTAAGCTCCCCGCCAAAGGTCACTGGCAGCATAATCTTCCCCTTCGGCTTGCTCCTTCCCGGGTTGATTCCTTGGAACGACCCGGTTTCCTCGAGCTCGCTGTCGGGGATTTGTAGCTTCTTGATCACAGCTGAGGAGATCAAGTTCAGGCCGGCCCCGCCGTCAACCAACATCTTGGTGACCTTGAGGTTGCGGATAGTTGGTGAGACCAACATCGGCAAGCACCCGACCGCAGTTGTGCGGTCAGGGTGGTCCTCAAGGTCAAAGATGATGGGCGTGCTGGACCACTTCAGCAGCCTGCGTGACTCGACGGGTGGCTCAGCTGCATTCACTTCTCGCACCCACTGCTTGAGTTGGCGGTGGGAAGTGTGCAGAGAGGCACCCCCGTCGACACACATAACCTCTGTGGCCTTCTGGAACTCCTGCTCGCTGTTATCTCCTTCTTCCATGTCGTCGTCGTCGTCTTCTTCCTCATCCTTGTCGCGGCCCCGGGGAGGTCTGTCACCTTGCCGCTGCTTGGCCTTGCCGCGGCGTCCTCCCCGGCCATTGAACGGCCGCTTCTTGCTGGGCTCTCCTCCGCCTCCTTGGGCCTTCTCCTTGTCGCGGCGCTCGTATTCAGCCTTCTGCTGCTCTACGAGGTACTCGACTCTCTTGCAGTTCTGAAGATCATGGCCCTTGGTGCGGTGGATCTTACAGTACTGCTTGTCGGAGCCGTCCTGCTTGCCGGCTGCCGCTACAGGGGCGGGCTCCTTGCCGGAACCGCCAGCCTGTGCCTTCTTGGCGGGAGCCTCCTTGCCGGACTGCTCGACAACCAGCACTTCCTTGCTCTTCTTCTTTCTGTTGTTCCGCCGCCGGCTCTTCCTTGCCGGGGCGGCATCCTCGCTGTCGCTTCCTCCTGCGCCAGCATCCTCTCCGGGGAGTCTCCTCCCCTCTTCAGCGCGCGCGCACTTGTCAGCCAGAGCGTAGAGCTCGCTGACATCCCGGATCTTGGTCATGGCCATCTCCTCCCTCATCCGGCGGTTACGCACGTTCTGATGGAACGCGCTGATAACCGCGACAGGGTGGATGTCGGGAATGTTGTGCTGTACGCGGCTGAATCTCTGGATGTACTTGCGCAGGGACTCTCCTTCCTTCTGGGCTAGGATGTGGAGATCGCTCTCCTGGCCGTGGGGTTTGTGGCCGCCCGTGAAGGCGCCAACAAACTGGTGGCACAAGTCCGCCCACGAAGAAATGGAGTTCCCCGGCAAATGCATAAGCCAAGATCGGACGTTTGGCTTAAGCACTAGCGGGAAATAGTTGGCTAGTATCTTCTCGTCGCGTCCCCCGGCAGCCTGCACCGCGATGGTGTAGATGCTGAGGAACTCTGAGGGGTGTGTCTTGCCGTCGTACCTCTCGGGTATGTCGGGCTTGAAGTTTTTCATGCTGGGCCACTGGACTCGCCGCAGCTCACGGGTGAACGCAGGGCAACCTGCTGCGTACGGCAAGTCGCCTGGTTCACCGGGCGCGTGCGCGTCGACAGCGGTCCCAGCGCACTGATCTAATTGTCGTCTGGCTTCTCGTCGACGCTCGATGCGAGTCCGAGCGTCCTCTTGCCGCCTGTCGTCGAGGACCTGGCGCTGGTCACGACGAGCCCGCGGATCCGACGACGCCATGGAATCGTCGTCGACGTTGATCCGGCGGGGTGGCGTCTTCTGCTTCCACGGCGGGGAGTGCACGGTGGTTGCACCCCCGGCGGTCTTGTTTCCATCGGCCTTCGTCTGATCGACTTGCCGCGGCCGCGACGTCGCCGACTGCTACGGCGTGTCGTTGTTGGCGAAGGCGATTAGGCTCTGGATCGTCGCCCTCCAGTCTTCGGCCTTGACTGCCGCTGGAGGGAAGTCGAGGAGCAGTTGTGCTCTTGCTAGAGCTTCCGCTGGAGAGGAGGGGAGCGGTGGCGAGTGGTGCGAGGAGGGAGATATGCTCGGACTTCTAACAGGGTTAGAAGGAGCAGTTTCTCGCCCCGGCAACCGTGCCTTGCTCGTGCCAGGACGATGGCCTTGAGCATCCCGCGATCCTCCGGTTTGTCCTTGTCCCAGCAAGCGTATGGTACCTCCTGTACCACGGCGCTGCTGGCCTTGTACCTCCTGAGAGAGACGTGGTGCGTCCACGGACACCGAGGCTTTGGAATTCGCCCGGTTGTCCGTCTTGTCCTTGGACTTGGTGGCGCCGTGAGTTTCCTCGCCGGCGACCACCCTTCCGCCGGCGTCTCCTCCACCAACCGTTGGTTCCGGCGGTGGTGGGATCGACGCAGACGGGCCTCCGACCTCCGAAGCCTTCTTCTTCGGAGGCATGTTGATGCTGTCGAAGAAGCTGATGAAGTTGATGAAGCTGGAGAGGTTGATGAAGAATGCGCCCGCGTGAGCGCCGGATCAGGTTCGCACAACCTCGACGCCCCCTACCTGGCGCGCCAAAGATGTCGGGGGAAACTGTCCTCCCACGAGCACCTATGGGACCGGAGCCCCTTCTACGTTGCGGTAAGGGAGCGGAGGGAGCACGGAGAGCAGATCGAGGAGCACACGCGGGCAGTTTTACCCAGGTTCGGGCCGCGCGGACGCGTAAAACCCTACTCCTGCCTTGGTTGTATTGAGCTCGGGAGCTTGAAGATCTACAGTACTAGCTACACCGAGCGTGAGAGTGGACAAGTTTCTAGGATCCCACCCCCTCTACGTTGTGCATGGGCCTCCTTTTATAGCTTAAAGGGGTCTCCGACAGGTGTCAACGTAGAGGAGGGTAAAAGTGTAATTTTGGTGGTAGTTGTAACAGTGCATGAACAGTGCGTGAACAGTGGTCTTCACCTAACTTTGACAGTGGGGGACAAGGGCATTAAATGCCCGTCGCCGTCGACCCCAAAAGTGTCCGTCCATGCTTCTCCGTTCGCCACGGCGGTAGCCTCGTCACCGTGGCTTGCCACCGTGTGCCCCAGGCTGCACAGCCGTCCGCCACGCGTCCCTGGAAGGGCCCCAGGGCGACGCGTGGGCAGACGAGCTGGAGCGCGGGCACACAGCGTAGGTTCCCCCGGCAAGCACCTTGCCGGGGTCATGATCTTGCCGGGCCCGGAAGCTTGTCGCTCTCCGGGTCCTGCCGGGGCGCATGATGCGCCGAGGCATCTCTTGAGGTACGTGTTCCTTGGTCTTCCTGGCAAGCTCCACTTGCCAGGGTCTTGTGCTAAAGTGATAACCTTGAGCCTGGTGCGGCCTTCCCGGCAAGCTCCTCTTGCCGGGGCCTTGATCTTCTGACTTGTATACTTTGTTCTTGAATGGCTTCATAGGGACCAGAAAGGTTCCCGGCGAGCACGTGGTAAGCCCTGCCATGGGAAGCTGCTACTGCCCGTGCACAAGTTGGGGTACTTAGTACACCGACAGGTATTAAAGCTGAAGACGTGAAGAATCTACCCCCTATTGTGAAGTTGTGTGAGCCTATCACTCACCCTCCTATGGTAGAGGTACACTCTCTTTTAGATTTCAACGCAAGTGACATCCCTCATGGTAAGCCTCCTGATCAATGTTTAGATGAGTTTGATAATTTTATTATGAAACAGAATCATTTTAATGAGAGGATAGAAAGTCAGTTGCATGATAATTCCCTTGCTATCCAAAGACTGCTTGATGTTTTAGATAGAACAGTTAATGATGTTCAATGTCTTGTGAAGCATTTTCATATGGTTCAAACTCAGCTTGATCAAATTTCTAATGTGCAAAGAGATTTGCTTGCTAACAATGCCAAACAAGATAAATTGCAGGCTTTTGGGATTAAGACCAGAGGAGGAACTAGTACTCAAGATCCTCTCTATCCAGAAGGACATCCGAAGAGAATCGAGCAAGATTCTCAAATGCAGGAAGAAGAAATTGTTGTCTCTCCAAATAAGAAGAAGAAACATAAGAAGACTGACAATTCTAATGACCCTATTGCAGATGAAGAGCCAGCTATTGATCCCAACAGTGTATCTATTTCCGATGCTGAGACTGAAGACGGTGCTGAACCTGAAGGTAATGATAATGAGAAGAATGATCCGCCTGAAGTTCGAGAAGAAGAAGCACCTGACAAACGTAAGAGGTACACTAAAGAAGACTTTATCGCAAGAAAACATGGGAAGGAGAGAGAACCATGGGTACAGAAACCCATGCCCTTTCCAGGTAAGTCAATCAAATCCAAAGAAGAAGAGCATTATAATAAGTTTTGTGAGTGGATTAAACCTCTTTTTCTTCAAATCCCTTTGACTGATGCTATTAAGTTACTTCCTTATTCAAAATATATGAAAGATATTGTCACTAACAAAAGAAAAGTTCCTAATGATGCAATATCTACTATGCTTGCTAACTATTCTTTCAGTGGAAAGATTCCTGAGAAGCTCGATGATCCAGGTATACCCACCATTCCTTGTTCCATAAAGAATAATTATGTCAAAACAGCTTTATGTGATCTTGGAGCAGGAGTGAGTGTTATGCCTCTCTCTCTTTACGAGAGGCTTTGTTTAGAGAAACTAATTCCTACAGATATCTCCCTTCAGATTGCTGACAAGTCAACCGCTGTTCCGATAGGTATTTGTGAGGATGTTCCCGTAGAAGTTGCTAATTGTTTAATTCTTACTGATTTTGTTGTGCTTGACATGCCCGAGGATGGGAGCATGTCTATTATTCTTGGTAGACCTTTTCTTAACACCGCAGGTGCTATTATTGATTGCAATAAAGGGAAGGTTACCTTCCATGTGAATGATAAAGAACACACGGTATATTTTCTGAAGAAGACCGACAGGAGGCATGCCCTCAACTCTATAAAGAATATCGAGACCGTGAAAATTGGAGAATGGGACTGTCCACTTCATGTGCCTCACAAATATAAAACTATCATCGTGGGGACAATGTCCATCAAGGTAAAGGTTCAGTGATTGCTTCGTAAGAGGTGAGACTTTTTGCTCTATATATCGCTTGTTTGTTGGTAAGACTTGATCAACCTTACTAGTGAACATGTTTTATATGGATAAAAAGTTGAGCTTATTATGTTTTCATTTGTCTTTAGTTTTGTCCTACTTGCTGTACCAAGTATTTATGTTTTTGAAGCTTCACAATACTACTAACTGCTTCAAGTTTTCAGAGAGTTTTGCAGCTTTTTGAACTTCGAAAAATTTTCAACAGTGAAGTTTTCAGAAAAATTCCAGAAAAATTATAATAAAAATTTCCACGACGGGAGAGACCCAGAAAGTCCTGGGGCCAGCCAAGAGGGGCCACCAGTGGCCCAGGCGGCCAGCTGGCGCGGCCCAGCCCCTGGCCGCGCCCACAGGGCGCCTGGGGCCCACGGGACCCCCCTCCAGGTATGTCTTCTTCCTTCCTCTCTCTCTTTCTCCAAAAACGCGAGTTCTGCTGTTGTTCTTGTGTTCTTGCTGTTCTTGGAGGCGATTCTTCGATCTCTCTCTACAGCCCCTCATTTGAGCTGAAATTTTGAGCAAATACTCCCTGGTATGTGACTCCTCCACCCCTCCAATTAGATTTTTGATTGGTGGCCTCATTTGTGAGTATTTAGTAGTTCTTGGTGCTGTAGAGATGAGCTTGCATGCATGTGTAGAAAGTTATTTTCCAAGTTTTGATGCAAGTCTATGCCTTGGGCAAGTGAGTTGAGTAGTTTGCCTTAGCTCACTTTGTTTTAATCCTCGTTTTTGCAAATTGTAATTCTTTTTCAGAAATGAGTTTGTTAGGAAGGGCAAAAGGATGGCTTGAGAAGAGGAGGCCCGCACACTCCGATCGAGTCACTAGAGCCGCAGCTTCACCATCGACTGCTAGGGTGAGCTATAATGAAGATCATGTGCCCCTGGAGTTGTTGGAAGACACAAGTCCAGCACGTGCGATGACATTCCCATGTGATGAATTCATGGAGGCTGCGGGAATCAAGGATGAGTTTTATAATCTTTGTGCTAATGCAGGTTTGACACGACTCGTCACGAGCCGTGTTACCCAGTATCAAAAACTCACCTCCAGTTTCATTAACAGTTTTAGATATAATCCTGATTCAGGTGCTATTGAGTTTAAAATTTATAATGATCTTATCACCATGACTTTGGGAAATTTTTGTGAAATAATAGGTGTGCCGAACGTTGGGAGGACGGCAAGGATGGCCACTCAGCCCTTCGAGCTGAAAACTGTCATCAACTCTCTCTGCAGCATGGGTACGAGGGATATTCATCGGTCGAAGATCTCCAGCATTTTATTTCCTCACCTCAGGTATTTTGCATATTATATTGCTAGAGGGGTATTAGCTCGTGACAACACGAGCAGCATTTCTGCTCCGGATATTGCTATCCTGGCAGCAGCCCTCTCAGGGAGGTCTGATTATAATCTGGGTACCTTAATTGCTCGACGCCTTGCTATGAACGGTAACAAGGGGGACT
This sequence comes from Secale cereale, assembly GCA_902687465.1. Lineage (NCBI taxonomy): Eukaryota > Viridiplantae > Streptophyta > Magnoliopsida > Poales > Poaceae > Secale > Secale cereale. The sequence continues at coordinate 865,420,211 of LR738714.1, read as the reverse complement.
TATATGGTGGCGTTTATGCCACACTTATCTTAGATCATCTTGGAGGCACCCCACACCCTGATGGTACTCCTTTTACTTATTTAAGCTTTGATCTTGCTGCTATGAAAAGGCATAAGTTTGTTACCATGGGTTCTGAGCTTGATAACCTTGTTTATATTTTGCGTTTCGGAACTACCGCGGAACGCGAGATCCGTCTACCTGCACTTCTTTTGTTTGATTTTTCTCGCAGGAACGGATGGTCCTTTGATGTTGTCCAGTTCGATGAGTTCATGGTCCAGCATCAGTTCCATAACCCCATGGAGGGGGTTGTGCCCGACGAGGAGAGGCACGGTGAGATACCACATTTTCAGGAAGAGACCGCTACCGAGTTTGGTGAAGGGTCTTCCTCTGTTTGGCGTTCGGAACCTTCCTCGTGGGAGACTCCGAGGAGTTCGGTGTACGCGCCAGCATCCTTCTACGACCCGTGGACTCACCACCACACCCTTGGAGCAGGAGGCTCCTGGGGGCAGTAGCTGCTACCAACTTAGGCCAAAAGCCTAAGCTTGGGGTAGTACGTGCCCTTCTCACCTTTCCAATGTATCATCCGTTTTATTCGCTTTGATCTTTTCGAAGTTTTTTCCCGTTCTTCTTTATTTCTCTCTTTGCAAAAACAACAAAAAGATTTTCTCTTTCCTTTGCTTTTATTCAACCTTTGAAAAAAACCAAAAAGATTTCCTTTCTCTCTTTAGTTTGCTTTGTTTTCAGAGATCAGCTCGAGTCCGTGATGGCATTTGATTATAGTTCCTACGTTCGATCGTGCAAGTGACAAGCAGTAATGACGAAGATCGACTGAAAGGAAGCAACAAGGAAGACCGGTATGAACTCTTATTGTTTCTACTTTTGTACATATGCCTGTACTTATGATCTAGAGACCAGCTTGTAGTGACATAGTGCTATGTTTACAATGCTCTTCCAGTGGTTCATGCTTTCCTTGTGGCTAGTCCCGAATAACTAGAGTATATAATGTGTTATTGAAATGATCTACATGCATTGCACTGTTCATAGTCTGGTATACTAAGGTGGTATTTCCCTTTAGAGAATTTTTGGATTGACTTGGCACATGCTCGCACATGTTTAAGACTAAAAGTCTACTTTGCCTTGATGATCTTTGAGTTTTAGAATAGTTATATCACTTTCATGCCCGATTCAATGTTGCTTTGTCGCTCTGCATGATTATGACCGTTATTGCTCTCTAGTTGGTCGCTTCCCAGTCTTTTGCTAAACCTCCACCTGTACTAAGCGGACTGACTGCTTGTGCATCCAATCCCTTTAAAACCTGTTATGCCATATGAGTCCACTATACCTTCCTATACATGGTATTTACCTGCCATCCCTAACGAAGACTTTCGTGTACCATCTCGAAATTAATCAAAAACATTTCTCTTTTTGTGCCCATGTTTTAGCTCATGAGGAAGTAGTAGTTAATTCATGATCTCTTTAAGTTGGACAAGTTTCACCCCTGGATTGCATGTATAATGTGCAAACCCCTAATATGAAAAGGAACTAGCATTGAGTGCGCCCGGCTCGAAAAGATAATATAACAAACAAACCCTCCTTCACGCTTTGTTCATGAGAAATCAGAAAACTTTGGCAGTGATAAACAAAGGAGATTAAGAGGATGTGATCGTCCTCGTGCGGGAGCCGTTCCTCGAGACTTGTCTAGCTTAAAAAGTGATTGAGTTATCTGCTAGCATTCGTTGACGAAATATGCACCTCTCAAAAACATATTTACTTCCGTTTTTTTAAAAACCAAGAGCTCTGGTACATGTTTAGTTTTTGTTTCCGATCACGGGTTTTCAACTTTGCCAATAAAAGCCATGGTTCGAGAGTCTCACCTTCTTTCTTCAAAGCACCGACTAGGAGAGCATAATTGTCATTCTGAGTGTAATGTGCATTGTCCCAAAGTATTACATTGTCTTCTGCATACTTGTGATATGATTTATTCTGAAATTCTTAGTTCTAGTCTCCTTTAAAACTCTGGAGGAGTCTCTGCATTTATGTTTTGCTTCACTCATGGAGGCTAGCGAGATACCACCCTAATATGCTCAAGCTATGTGCAATGTAATCTTGTCTTGATTTTTAGTAATATATTATTTACTTTTGAGTATTTGTGACTGGTCACTTGAAAGAAGGATTGCTCCTTGCATTGTCCTCATAAGTACTGTTTCAATACTTGCTAAACTCTTTTCGTAGTACATGCTTATATACATCTAATGAAGCAAAAGAGTTTGTCAAAGTTTTCTTTGTCGCGTCCAGTTCGTTGAACTGAATTGCTTGAGGACAAGCAATATGCTAAGCTTGGGGGAGTTGATACGTCTCAAACGTATCTACTTTTCCAAACACTTTTGATATTGTTTTGACCTCATTCTTGCATGATTTGGACTAAACTAACCCGGACTGACGCTGTTTTCAGCAGAGCTGCCTGTATGGTTTATTTGTGTGCAGGAAAACGAATTTTTAAGTATCTCAGAAAAATCCACGAAAAATCACAGAAAATCCACGCACCCGAAGGAACCAGATACCAGAAGTGGGACCAGAGGGGGGCCAGGGGGTGCCCAGGCGCCCTGTGGGCGCGCCCCCCCTGGGCCGCGCCAGGGGGGCGCCTGGGTGGGGCCCACACCCCCTGGTGCCCTACTTTATCCCGTATTTTTACTCCCGACGCAGAAACCCCAGATCAGGAGTTCTTTCGCAGTTTTTCGTCGCGGAGCCGCCGCCACCCTCTGTTCTTCATCGGGAGGGCTAATCTGGAGGCTGGTTTGGCCTCCGGAGAGGGAAGATCGTCGCCATCGTCATCATCATCACCACTCCATCATCCCTCCATGACTTCCCCCTTCATGTGTGAGTAATTCCCCTGCTGTAGGCGAAGGGGATGGTAGGGATTGGATGAGTTAGCTCATGTAATAGTTTATCAGATTGTTGGGGGCATGTTGCCTATCATCTACTATGGTGTTTATCATCTTTGCTTCAACTTGTTATTCTTAATGCTTGACACTTAGGGCCCGAGTGCCATGATTTCAGATCTGAACCATATGTGTTTGTATGAATATATTTGTGTTCGTGATCCTATCTATGAGTTGTTTGCACCTGTTACGGTTCGGAACCGGCGATCCCAAAAGTGACAGCTTGGGACACCAAAGGGGATGGTCCGTAGTTTGAGGATTACATGTATCCATTGATTTCATTGCTTTGTTCCGGTGCTCTTTGACAGGAGCACCTTAATATCCATTAGTTCCTTTTGGCCCCGTTCGTAGCGGGATGATAGGACAAAAGATGTTGTGCAAGTTCTTATTGCAAGCATGTACAACTACCTACGGGATACATGCCTAATGTTTGATATTTTCCTAGATGATCATTACTTTTCCGTGTGTCGTGCCCCAAGTTAGAATCTATCTCATCCATGCAGTTCCCAACCATCCGTCTCCCTAGCCTATAGTATTTTAAACCTTGCTTGTCACTAGTTGCTACTTTTGCCATTTACTATTGCTATTTACTTTTGCTGTTTACCTTTACTATTACTATCATCACTATCATATCACTGTTACCACTTATCTTTTGTTGCAAGTAAGTATATTTCAGGTGCGGTTGAATTGACAACTCAACTGTCAAAGCTTATAAATACTCTTTGGCTCCCCGTGTGTCGAATCAATAAATTGGGTTATTCTTACCCGCGAAGACTATCTCGATCCCTTACGGTTGAGGGTTATCAACCACCAATACAACTCTACACACGCTTGACGTTTACTTTACCTAGAACAAGTATGAAACTAGAAGTACTTTGTAGTTTTTGTGGGATAGGTTTGCAAGAAAATAAAGAGCACGTAAATAAAGACTAGGGGCTGTTAAGATAAAGAAGCAATAAATTTAGTGATAGCGAGTGTGGAAAAGTGGTGGTAGGAGTTGCGAAATTGCTGTCACAGCCTTATTTTTGGCCCTTTCTTGTTCTTTTGTTTTTCTGAGATTTTTGCCTGAGTTTTCTTTTTCCGTGGCTATGTGGTCTGGAAACTGAAGAAGATGACCTCTTCTTTCTTTCCAGAGTAGCTTGTCATCCTCTTATCCATCCCTAGACCTTGCCATTTCTATCTTGGACCAACCTCAAAATTCTTTTTCTATTAAAGGAATAACCCTGTCTGCCCTAGGTTGTGAAGCAACCTATATTTCTATCACTCCTAAAATTCCCAAATAAATTCTCATAAATTGTTTGGGTCATATATTCATCAAAAATGGAAAAACTTTTCATTGCCATGTTGAAAAATATTTCACCAATATTCCTTTTTCTATTCTGCCCTAAATGGCACTTTGCGAAGCAAGTGCTATTTTCCTTTTCCCAATTGACCTCAAACTCCTTGGACACCTTTTCCTGTCCATATTATTGTCCCATGCCAAAATGCAACCTCATTTTCATAGTAATTATTTAATTATGATTTTCCAAAGTTTCTATCCAGAAAGAAGCTTTGTGAAGGAGGTGCAAGCTAGGCATATCCAAATGAGTTGCCATTTTCCATGATCCCTCATATCATCATATCATAGACCTCCACCAAAGTAGAGGTCATGTAATGCCTCCATATGAGCTCATCTTCAAATCTTTGATTTTGTCCAAAATCTGAGTTTGTGAAGCAAGTACAATTTATCTTGGTCCATTATGGATGCCAATTTTTCTAGGCCTTCTATTATCTATATAACTCACCTCCACCCATTTTGGGCATGGTTCATCAAGCCATTATTGCTCTAGAAGTTTTGCAAGTTTCTGTTTAGTGGGGATGCTTGTGAAGAAAGTACCATCTTGGCTTGTCCAATTGGTATGAAATTTCTACAGCACCTCTATATGTCTAAATTACCAAGCCTTGACAAAATTCAGCTCAAGTGGTTACTCCAAGTGAGTGCTACTTCCTGATCTAGTTTCTGGACCATAATGGGAGTTACAAAGCAACTATGATTTATCTTGGTCCAAATCTTCTCAAACTTACCAGGACTATAGTCCTTCTTTACCTCAACCTCGCAGACAAGCTCTATGGCTCCAAAACCTTTCCTGTTAATCAACAGTTCATGGTCAAGTTTACTCCAGTAAACTTCAGTCGACGGTTACCATTTAACCAGAGAAGTTCCCACCGAGCTACCACCTTAGTTTGAACTTACCATGGATGAACATACCACTAGACATCAATTTCCGTCCCTTGGCACTTTCTCCATGCCAGCCTGCGCGGTGACCACCACTTTGGCATGCAGTGTGCGTGAGCTGGCCATCGTTTGCATCGGGCCCCTCCTCTGCTCAGCGTCGCAGCGAGCACGAGCATGTCTGGCGTCTCCCCCTCGCCGTATTCTTCTCCCCGGACCCTTTTCCCCCTCCAGAAGCCTCCTCATCGGCGCTCGTCGCCGCGCGCCTACGGGAGCACTGTGGCCGACCGAGCCTGAGCGGCGTTCGGCTCCTTCTCCCCTGTGCGCTCGGTCCCTCCTACAGAGTGAGTCACTGTGGCTCGTCCGCACACCCCCTCGTCGTGATCCCGCCCCCTCCCGTGATCGCTGTGCGCGCCAGAGCGTCGGCCGGACGTGCACGACGGCACACACACCTCGGCCAACCCCTCGCCGCCTATATATAGGCCTCCCCCGGCCTCTTTCGAGCTCACCACCAGCCCTCCCTCACTCCCAGCAACCTCCCCATCCATCCGCTCGAGCCTCTGGAGCTCTCCTGCTCCACCATTGCCGCCATGGCCGCGGGCCTCCTCATCCTAAATTCGCAGCCACCAAAGCCCTACTCTTCCCCTAGCCACCACCCTCGGCTTCCCCGGAGTCCGGCGAACCTCCCTACCCTCTCTCCAACTTGCCGTAGCTCCCTAGGGCCGTGCCCCGAGAACAGCCGCCGTCCTCTGCCGCCTCCCTGTCGCCGTGAGCCCCGTCGCCCCTGGTCCTCCCCAGCGCCCTCTTCTCGTCTGGATGGGTGTGGCACTCCGCCCCAAACTGGCCGGTGCTCTCGCCTGAGCCTGGGACGGCCGGAGCTGCCCACCCCGTCGCCGGCCTCTTCCCTGCCTCCCTCGTCTGTTTCCATCGGGGTGCGGCGTGGAGGAAGAAGGAGCCAAGCCAGGCGGGCCCCTCCTCCCCGCGGACCCCACCTGGCAGTGACCCAGGCGGCCGGTCCCGCCGCTGCGTGTTGACCTGGTCTGCCCATGTGGATAAGTGACGGGCCTACCCTGTGGGACCCGCCCGCCAGCGACCGTGTGCCCGGCCCCGCCTCTGCTGACTGGGTAAGTGGAAGCGTATTCCTGTGGATACGTCTTCCTTTGTTCGAAAACGTTTTCATGCGTTGCTTCAACCAGGGATGCGTTTCTTCTTCAGGAAAGCATATTTCTCTCTCTTGTGGCCAAGTATGCGTTTTCCTGTTCTGGAGGCGTATTGCATGAAATGCGTTTTCTGTTTTTCAGCTCAGGGGCCTGTTTGTAGAGGGTCTTTTTACAGATTGGTCCCTGAATTTCGTCGGCTATAACTTTTTGCTCGTAACTCCGATTGGGGTGATTCCAAAGCCCACTTCTTCGTCTCGTCGAGCCCGTTCTGTTGGTATCATTTTCACTATGGTTTGATATTCTGAAAATGACCATTATACCCTTGCCTCTAATCAGCCCCCTCCGAGGGAGAGGCGTTTCGGCGTTTCGTTACGCGGCTTCACCGCACTTCTTCCCGGAGTCTCCGTCACCCCAGGCAAGCCACAACAACCACTTGTATGATAGCCATGCAGTAGCCATGGTTTTCAACTTGAATATTTAATAAAAGATTGTTGTTATCTGTCTGCTTGTTTGCTACTGCTATCGTTGTTTCGGTTATGCCCGTGGTTTCATGTTCACTGTCATGCTATGATCCGATACTTCTTATTATCTTGTACTACTTGTTAGAGCATCTCCAGCCGCGCCCCCAAGAGCCCCCCCAGAGCCACTTTTTGTGTCCCGACAGTCTAAAAATGGCAAAAAATGGGCCAGTCATGCCCCCCAAGCGCCCCCAAGACCTCAAAATAGCGCCGGCAACCCCAGGCGAAACCCGGCGCGCTGGGGGGATGTTGGGGGTGCCGGCGAAAGCAACAACCAATCATATTCCCCCACGCGTCCTTTTTCTTGGCCCACCCAATCACTTTATGCCTGATAATTATCCTGGGGGCACCAACGGCTGGGAAAACGTACTCGGTTTTCATCCGGCGAGAACGTTTTGGCCCCCAGGACGTGCTATTTTTGGCACGGCGATTGTCCCGAGGGCCTCCAACGGCTGGAGATGCCCTTAGTATCATGTTCACATGTTATGCTTGGTAGTAGAAGTACATGCTAGTAGTAGTCTTGATGCATGCTTGTTATCTGTCAAGTACCATGATATGCATGATTCGTTGCAACTAGTTATTTTACATGAATACTTGGCAGTGTTCTTGCTATGTTCTTGCATGATATATATTGATGATGCTAGTAGTCATGCATGCCATGAGTAACGTTGTACTTGTGATATTTGTGCTCGTTAGTGTGCCATGCTCCTTTGGTTAAATATTTCATTATGGTTATGCTCGATGATTATGTGCACCTCCATGCTTATGTTGATATCATGTTCATGCATTATAGTTGCATCATGTTATTTTCATTATGACTCAGCTTATTGCATTCAAGTTTAACCGGATAATAATGAACTTGAACAATTGTTGGCTGAGTCATGGTGCCACCAAATCAAGCTGACCAGTGCAGCCACACTTGCCTTTTATGGGAAGGCCCTAGCTGGGTTGATTGTCATGCCTCTCGCCGGTGCCTCCAACGAGGGAAGGTTATGGGCATGCGCTACCCTGATCAGGTAGGCGGGCATAACCTTGTGTGCCCGTCGTTGTTGTTGTTGTTATGAATCCGGGTCCCCGTTTGGGACCGTTTATGTTTTGGCCACAACGGTGGTCGTTGTGTCTTTGGTAGACACGGGGCCACCCAGGACTAGCCTAGTGGGGAGTAAGTCGGAGTGGCCGGGAGAGTGTCATGGCAGTAGATCGGTTTTGTCGGAACGCCGTTGGTCCACCCAAATGGGAGTGTGAGGCCATGGGTTCTGTGGTGTGGGTACAGTGTGCTACCTCTGCAGAGCGTGTGTGTGTGTGTGTGTCTAAATCTATCGATAGCCATGCCCGCGGATAAGGGCCCAGTTCGTGTCGGTCACACCGTGAGTCAACAGTAATAAAAATAATAATGTGATTAATAACAACCCCGGTTCAATGATGATAAGTTGGTTGTGATCGCCGGAATGATCACCGTGGTATCGAGGATACCGAGTTGTTGGATATTTGTGATGTTGTGCGAGAATCAATGGTAATGGTCAAGCTCCTTGTGGTCATTTAATGATTACTACGGTATTGTTTATACCAATCTTGATTTGATCCTGAGATGATCGTGTGATGTCCGTGTTGGTAAGTTTGTGCATGTGATGGTTACGAGGTAACCCGAGCAGAGTAAGTTGGTGCATGTTAGTATCATCATGTTGCATTTAGCATCATCATGCTCGTATGTTCATGCTCTGTCGTTCCAGTTGTATCATGATCAGTTGCGCATGCCATGTTGTTCTGTTAGTATTAGGTTCATGAATTAAATTAACATGCTAATGCCATGCTGTTGTTTATCTTGAATGCTTTTGGTTTATTGTGAGCTTGCAAGTACATTCCATGTACTGACCTGGCGTTTCATGCCACTTGGCGGTTGGTGATGTTCCTATGTTTGCGAGCTAGGATAAACGTTCCAGCCAGAGTCCCTGCGGAGTGGAGTTCACCACCGCCGTTCGTTGTTCCGCTGCCAGTAGAAGTTCCGCTGCCTCGAGTTGTTATGCTACTTGCATAGAGCAACCGTGGAAGGCGTAGTGTCGTCGTGCCAGTGTTATTCATTGTAATATCGGAGGCCCTGTATTCATATTCGTGTAATAAAAGAAAGCTGGTTTGTTCTATGCTAAGCAGTGCCGTATTCCAGAAGACTTCTCCTCGATCTCTGGGCTGGAATACCGAGCGTTCCGGTTTCTCTGAGCCGGGGTGCCACAGGCTTGGTATCAAAGCAGGTCTGGCTGTAGGACGCCCTAGATCGCGCGAACGTTAGAATGCGGTAGTATAGAGTTTGGTTGGTTTGTTGCATTTGATTGCTGCATTTGTTTGTTGCATAGCATGCATATAGATTATTATTTGGTCGTTAGCAGTTTATCTTGTGAGTGTAGGTGGTATAGGTTTCAATCCACTACCTGCACCATCCCTCTTTGCATACCTGTTTTTCGGTGTTTGGCATCACCTCTGTCCCAGCAGAGTGACGCCCTGGTACCGAGTGTTCCAAACACCATTTGCAGGAGTTATGCTCAGGTATCACTTCGATATCTTTCCCCCATCCACCCATATTATTTCGGTGATAGACTTGTTTCTGTCGTGAACCATGTCTTTCATCTCGTCCCTCTGGCAATCCTTACTGATCTTGGTTGTCAGAAAAGGGCAATGCCAGCGAGCCTTGTTTTGCCACCGCTACCCTACCCAGCCATTCTATTCGATGGACGTGTACGAATCCCTTCCGTACGCTCGATGATGATGTGGTCGTGACTTTTGTGTCCCGCTACTTGATCGTCAAGTCCGTCCTCACCTGTGCATCCATCCAGATCCAGCCACTATTCAGCCAGTGCTTGATGTAGATTCGGTTACACCAACTCCTTCCACACAGGGATATAATTTTCGTGCACACCGCCACAGCATATTAGACCGCAATACCAAAGTTTTCGCGAGATTTGTGTGCTTAGATATGCATGCATATTATTGTTGTGAGTAGCAGTAATATGTGATGTTGCCTGATTTTATTAGTATGCTTGTATGCTTTTATTTTAGTCATTTCTTTTGCTTCTTTCTTTGGGCCTTCGGTGTGGCATTATTTTTCCCTTATTAAAGTTGCTCGTCAACCGACATTGGATCCGAAAAATCAGCAAGGAATCCTAATATTTGGAGGCTCAGATAAATAAAATGGAATTCTCAGCTGACTGCAGTAAAATGGAGAACGCCTGACCTGGATGCTACTAATCAAATTTGCATCAGCATGCACTCCTCACAACAGTGCAAATAATCATGTCTACCTCAGTATGCACTCTTCATAGCAGAAAAGATCAAATCAACAAGAAGGTGTGCAAGGTTGACATAATATTATCAAAGGTATGGGTCAGATACAAGTTTAATTTTTCTTTGAGGATAATTTTGGAACCCGATGTACCTTGGAAGCAAGCAAAATATGGCATGTACTCAGAAAGGAAGATAGTCCTGCAAAACCCCGTTTCATACAAGAAATCAAGAGCAAAAAAATTAAGATGGTTAAATATGTGGAAATCGGTCCGCATATCACAGTGAGAATCTTCTGATGTAAGCAATCGAGTCTTTCCTCACAAGATACCCGAGAAGCTTCCAAGCCAAGATTAATCTATCTTCCTCAGTACGATATATGGATGACTTCACGTGTCAGGTACTCTGTCTTCTTCAGTAAGGAACCACAGAAGCTTCCGGCATAAGGTACCAAGTTTTCCCTAGCAATTCTTTAAGGGGGGAAGCTTCTGAAGCACGGTACGCAGTCTTCCTCAGCAAGATGCTCTCGATGGTTTCCAGTATAAGCCATCCAATCTCCCTCAGTACGGCATTTGTGCAAGATATTAAATTGTGAATTTACAACATATGGCAGTGCATCCTGAGAATCTGATACACAACAGTTGGTCAGCAGCAAGAATCAGTCAGAAAACAAGTCTGCCTCGGGAATTAGATTCTCAAATATATGCGAAGGAAGCCAGATATATACCTCAGTGTGACAAAGGACTATCAAGTTGGACGACAACACGGTGTGTCGATCAGCCAAGGCCAGGCATGACCTGAAGGTGTGTCTGGCCGGAGTTAATCCAGTGTGTTGGGTAAGTTGGAGCACCCCTGCAGGGAAGTTGATCTATTCGAATAGCCGTGTCCACGGTAACGGACGCTCGGAGTTGTATCCCGATCTATACAACTAGAACTGGATACTGGAGAAGATAAATGAATATGATGGCTCTGGGATTGCTTTCTCGCAGGGAGTCGAGGAAGGATCTCTAGGCGTTACTACAACATACTTGTTACATTATGTTATGTTACTCTACTCTTTTCTGTTGCTGCAAGATGCTGCAAGATGTTAGTCTTTGATAGGCTAGGCCTTCCCCTATATTCTGGCATTTCTAAAGTACAATCCACAGATACAACCCCTTCCCTTTGATACTGATGCATACTTAGTATAGATTTGATGCAAGTCTCGCGAGTACTTCAGATGAGTACTTACTGTTGCTTTACAACCTTTTCTCCTCTTTACCTGATTGATGCGACTAGATGACGGAGCTGAGGAGCCAGCTGATTCCGCCGCCGACTACTACTACCTCGAGGGAGCGTACTACTACGTGGAGACCGCCGACGACCAGGAGTAGTTAGGAGGCTCCCAGGCAGGAGGCCTTCGCCTTTTTGATCCGTGTTGTTGTTTGTGCTAGTCTTCTTAAGGCAAACTTGTTTACTCATGTCTGTACTCAGATATTGTTGCTTCCACTGACTCGTTTGTATTTGAGCTTATGTTTTCGAGCCCTCGAGGCCCCTGGCTTGTAATATAAAGTATGTATGACTTTAGTTTGTGTCTAGAGTTGTCTTGTTATATCTTGATCGTCCGCATTTACGTGTATGATTAGTGCACGATCAAGTCGGGGGCGTCACAACCAACTCACCTATACGGGTTATGGGACCTTCTAAAAGGTTCATGGACTTTTTTCTTTTACTTTTTTCTTATTTTTCACAATTTTTATTTTCATAAATTCAAATTTTTAGAAAATTGTTAAAATCATCAAATTCTATTCAGCATTTAAAAACTTGTTAGAAATTTCATTGTATTAATGTTTTAAAAAATTCTTAGAAATTTTAAAATATATCCCTTTCTTGAAAAAATGATCAAATATAGATTTGTTTTTGAAAATTGCAAAAACTATTTAAAATTTTAAAATCTTTAATGCTTTTTAAAAAGGTGAACAAATTTCAAAAAGTTGTTCACTTTTTCCATAAAAAAATCCAGATTTTTAAAATTTGTTTAAAACATATTCACATTTTCTAAAACAGTCCGTGCCTTATAAAATAGTAACACTTCAAAAAAACTATTTTGAGAATTTGTACGAATGTTCTCTTTTTTAAAATTTGTTCACAAATTCAAAAAATGTTTCACGTTTGTAAAATATTCCATGCTTCCAAAAATGTTAAAAAATTGTTTGTGTTTCAAAAAGTATTTGCTTTCTCAAACTTTAATGTTTGAAAATAAAAAGACGATCGCTACAGTCACTCGTGAGCTCCCGATTGCTATAGCCATATTTTTTCTCGGCCGCCACCATTATGCAGTATTCGGCTAGCCCAACGGGAAGCTCCGTGGCAGAACGGCGGATCAAATCATCGCGGTTACGGGTCGGCCCATTTAAGAAGGGAAAGTGCATCTATGGACGACGGCTTGACGCAGAGGATATGGTTGTGCATTATCGGTAATCAGTTTTCTAACCCAGCGAACACAGCTGCTAGGATTGCATAAAAGTGATGGTGACAACACATGACTTCGAGGATGGTGCTTTTCGAGTACCCGGTGAGGGAATCCTGGATTGAGGGGTCCTCAGGTGACCGGATCACTCGTTATGGGCCGGACTGGTGGGCCGTGAAGATTATTGCTGAAGACTATCTCCCGTATCCGGATAGGACTCCCACATGTGTAAAATAGCAAGTTTAGAGTCTGGGTGTAATACTTTCCTTCCTCTACAAGATGCTAATGTACAACCCTAGGTCCCTCCGGTGCATATATAAACCGGAGGGTTTAGACCGTAGAGACAACAATCACAATTACATAGGCTAGACTCCTAGGGTTTTAGCCATTACGGTCTCGAGGTAGATCAACTATTGTAAACCAATATTCATCAAGATCAATCAAGCAGGAAGTAGGGTATTACCTCGATCGAGAGGACCTGAACCTGGGTAAAATATCGTGTCCCCAGTCTCCTGTTACCATCAATCCTCAGACGCATAGTTCGGGACCCCCTACCCGAGATCTGCCGGTTTTGACACCGACATTGGTGCTTTCATTGAGAGTTCCACTGTGTCGTCGATAGAAGGATTAATGACTCGCTTAGTCATAAATGACGGTGCCACCGCTGAGGGAATTTTTCTCCCCGGCCAACCTTTTGTTTTCGGCGGCTTTGTGCTTTGTGCCAACACGGAAGACCACCTCGAGCAGGTTGACAGCTATGCCCATGGTCATCAGATCAGATTTGGAAGCTTAAACTATGTTGCTGACACCCGTGGAGATTTAATCTTTGGCGGATTCGCAGCCATGGCGGCTTCCCCCTGCCTCCACGATGAAGAGGCCTTAGATCTGTAATTAGGCGCCGTCCAGGGGTCAACACCTGTAACATCTCTGGCCCTAGATCCAGAGCAGATCGCCTTATCCGAGGATGGGAGGATCAACCCCGCCATGGAAACCGCAGACTTAGTGGCGCTCGAGCCGCTCACAGACCCAACATTGAGCAGGACTCACCCCGTCACTGGAGCACCGGACTCGGCCCCGATTACGAGTTCTGAACTTTCGGGATCTGCACCTTTTGGGCTCGATTGAGCGGTTGTCACCGAACTCCGCCCCGCAGATGTCCAAACTTACGTCCAGCACTTGCCCTTAGACGAAGCGCTGGACCTACTGAAATCTCTCTCCCTAACAGAGGATTCCCAGCCGAACTATGTCCAGTTTGAACTAGGGGCTGAGGGCAGGGAATTTTGCTTCCCACCCACCACCCACTTGGTAGCCACAGTCGAAGACATAACCGATCTACTAGACTATGCTTCCGAAGACATCGATGGGATGGACCACGACGTCGAAGCCAAACTAAGTGCAAACCCGCCAGCAGCCAGGAGATGGACGGCTACTTCTACATATGATGTATATATGGTGGATACACCCAATGAGAAGGAAGATGACGTCGAAACAAATCCAGAGCAGGATAAGTCCGTTGATGAACCTCCTAAACATCGACGTCGAAAACGTTGAACTCGATCCCGTAAAGGGAAAGAGAGTAACACAGTCACTGAAGACGATGACGATACTGAGCAAGACGATGACCCCGTGGATCCAGCGGTGGAGCAGGACGAACAGGAGGATGGCGAGCACAGTCCCGAACCGCTGGCCGATCACAGCGATGCGGATGACAACAATTATCAACCTGTCTCCGAAGAGGACGTCATCCTGGGAGATGAAGAATTCATCATCCCAGAAGAACCACTTGAACATTAACGTTTTCAACAAAAGCTCATTGCCACAGCAAGGAGCTTGAAGAAGCAGCAGCAGCGGCTTAGAGCCGAACATGATACGCTCAATGACAAATGGAACAAAGTGCTACACGCTGAAGAAAGATACAGCCGTGGGCGGCAAACAAAGAGCTATCCCAAGCGCAAGCTGCTGCAGCAATTCGATGATGAGGCCCTTACGCCAATTCCGCCAAAGTATGATCAGTCCAATCAACCGGACCGACCACCCCGTGGACAAGACAAAGCGGCCAGCAATGCCGTACACCAGCCCGCACCTCCTCACTGTAAAGGAAAAGATACAGCGGCTCAGGGCCATAAGTACGATCTACGTCAGGACCTGAGTAAAAAAGCTGCCAGGCCAGATGAATTTACAGATCAATGGAACGTGCTCACACACAGGCGGCTATCAAGCCAAACACGCCGGTCACAATCAAGTTTAGAACCAACACCGAACACAAATACCGTCCGAATTACGCCATGATATCGCAAAATACAGGGGTGCCGCACACCCTCTATGCTTCATCGGTGAGGTGATGCATCATGAATTTCCAGAAGGGTTTAAACCCGTAAACATCGAGGCGTATGATGGAATAACAGACCCCGCTGTATGGATAGAAGACTTTATTCTTCACATCCACATGGCTCGTGGAGATGACCTCCACGCTATAAAATACTTACCTCTCAACCTGAAAGGGCCAGCTCGACACTAGTTAAACAACCTCCCAGAGAACTCCATTGGAAGCTGGGAAGAACTTGAGGATGCTTTTCGAATTAACTTTTAGGGGACTTATGTCCGGCCCCCGGATGCTGACGATCTAAGTCACATAATCCAGCAACCTGGGGAGTCAGCCCGCAAGCTTTGGAATCAGTTCTTAACTAAAAAGAACTAAATTGTTGACTATCCGGACGCCGAGGCCTTAGCGGCATTCAAACACAGTGTCCGGGACGAGTGGCTGGGTAGACACCTCGGTCAAGAGAAGCCGAGGACAATGGCAGCCCTAACTACACTCATGACCCACTTTTGCGCGGGTAAGGACAGTTGGCTAGCTCGTAACAGCAATAACACCAGCGACCCTGGCACCTCCGAAGTCAGGGATGGCAATGGCAATCCACAACGCAATAAGAACAAGCGTCGAAACAATACTGGAAGCACAGATGACACGGCAGTGAAAGCCGGGTTCAGTGGCTCCAGGCCCGGTCAACAGAAGAAGCCATTCAAAGGCAACAGAGACAGTCCATCTAGCTTGGACAAAATACTGGACATGCCTTGCCAGATTCATGGCACCCCTGATAAACCTGCAAATCGTACCAACCGAAACTGTTGGATCTTTAAGCAGGCCGACAAGTTAAACACCGAACACAAGGGGAAAGGACCTCAAAGTAAGGACGAGGATGAACCTCGCCAGCCGAACACTGGGGGACAGAAAAAATTTCCATCGGAGGTAGAAACCGTGAATATGATCTACGTTACCCCTATCCCCAAGAGGGAATGCAAGCGCGCACTCAGGGACGTTTACGCCGTAGAGCCTGTCTCCCCCAAGTTGAACCCATGGTCGGCTTGTCTGATCACCTTTGATCGCAGGGATCACCCAACCAGTATCCATCACGAAGGTTCGGCAGCCCTAGTGCTCGATCCTATAATCGATGGATATCATCTTACTCGAGTCCTTATGGACGGCGACAACAATCTCAATCTGATATACCAAGACACTTTCCACAAGATGGGGATAGACCCATCAAGAATTAAGCCCAACAGTACTACTTTTAAAGGAGTGATACCAGGCGTAGAAGCCCGCTGCACGAGCTCATTAACACTAGAAGTCGTATTCGGCTCTCCTGATAACTTCAGAAGCGAAGAGTTACTCTTCGACATCGCTCCTTTCCGAAGCGGCTATCATGCACTACTCGGAAGAACGACCTTCGCCCGCTTTAATGCGGTCCCACATTATGCGTACTTAAAGCTCAAAATGCCCGGACCACGCGGCATCATCACGGTCAACGGAAACATGGAGCGCTCCCTCCGTACAGAGGAAGACACAGCGGCCCTAGAAGTCGAGGTCCAAAGCGGCTTATTCAAGCCAAGCAGTTCATCGGTCGTCAAGACCACATACACGGTTAAACGTGTTCGGCCTGCACTACAATGTGACAGCTCAGAGGAACCTGAGCTCGATTAGCAGTTGCGTCCCTATCGACTACCCCATAAGGTGGTAGCACACGTACCTCGCGTACACAACCCTTAAAATACCTTGGGCGGCACCGGGGGCGCACCACATACAAATAGTCCATTGTTTGGCTTGACCCTATTCGGACTCTAAAATACATTTTCTTTTTAAGGTTCAATTAAAAGAACCTACATTGTTTACGGCTGTGAAGGACATTCTTTTCCAGAATCCTTTTTTCCTTTTTTACATGCAGCCATCATAATTCCCCTCTTCAATGACACATTACCAAGGAGAAAACGGCGCAGACGTGCAACAGGGCCCCGCGTTGAGATTTCTTTTAGATTCAGGCTCTGAGTAAACCTTTTTCTCTCTTTTATTTTTACGTTTTGGCATATAAAATGCCCAAGGATGTTATCGACATTATCTGTAACCACACGGCTTGCCGTATTAAACGGGATATAAAAGAAGCAGTTTGGTTCAAATTCGCTTGGAGTTTGTTTTATTACAACCTGTGTTCTCTCCCTACATCAGATTGCCACATGTGCCTTAATACCTGGACTTAATACCAGGGGTTGTATTCGGCCTGGCACACCTCCAAAACACCGAACACCTATAGGGAACTGTTCAGCGTCCCGGATATTGCATTATATGCATCGGCTCCGAATCATGTCTTGGGTGTATAGTTGGGTTGCCCGGCTCCTGTGCTTGCTGTTGGGGAACGTAGTATTTCAAAATTTTCCTACGATAACGAAAGATCTATCTAGGAGAAGCATAGCAATGAGCGGGAGACTGTGTCTGCGTACCCTCGTAGACCGAAAGCGGAAGCATTTAGTAAAGCGGTTGATGTAGTCCAACGTCTTCGCGATCCAACCGATCCAAGTACCGAACGTACGACACCTCCGCGTTCAGCACACGTTCAGCTCGATGACGTCCCTCGAGCTCTTAATCTAGTTAAGGCCGAGGGATAGTTTCGTCAGCACGACGGAGTGGTGATGGTGATGATGAAGATACGGGCGTAGGGCTTCGCCTAAGCACTACGACGATATGACCGAGGTGTGTAACTGTGGAGGGGGGCACCGCACACGGCTAGGAATAATTGATGTGTGTTCTAGGGGTGCCCTCCCCACGTATAGAAAGGAGGGCGAGGGAGGAGGCGGCCGGCCTAGGGGAGGAGGCGCGCCAAGGGGGGAGTCCTACTCCCACTAGGAGTAGGACTCCCCTTTCCTAGTAGGAGTAGGAGAAGAGGGAAGGGAGAGAGAGAAGAGAAGGAAGGAGGGGGGCCGCCCCTCCCCCTAGTCCAATTCAGACTAGGCTTGGGGGGCCTGCCCTAGGCAGCCCCTCTCACTCTCCCCTAAACCCCAATAAGGCACATTTACTCCCGGGGGGGGGGGGGGTTCCGGTAACCTCCCGGTACTCCGGTATTTATCCGGTGACCCTCGGAACCCTTCCTGTGTCCGAATATAACCTTCCAATATATCAATCTTTATGTCTCGACCATTTTGAGACTCCTCGTGATGTCCATGATCACATCTGGGACTCTGAACTACCTTCGGTACATCAAAACACATAAACTCATAATACCGATCGTCATCGAACGTTAAGCATGCGGAACCTACGGGTTCGAGAACTATGTAGACATGACCGAGACTCATCTCCGATCAATAACCAATAGAGGAACCTAGATGCTCATATTGGTTCCTACATATTCTACGAAGATCTTTATCGGTCAAACCGCATAACAACATACGTTGTTCCCTTTGTCATCGGTATGTTACTTGCCCGAGATTCGATCGTCGGTATTATCATACCTAGTTCAATCTTGTGATCGACAAGTCTCTTTACTCGTTCCGTAATACATCATCTCGTGACTAGTTCATTAATCGTTTGCTTGCAAGGCTTATTATGATGTGTATTACCGAGAGGGCCCAGAGATACCTCTCCGACACTCGGAGTGACAAATCACATTCTCGATCTATGCCAACACCACAAACACCTTCGGAGACACCTGTAGAGCATCTTTATAATCACCCAGTTACATTGTGACGTTTGATAGTGTCGGGGGAAACTGTCCGCCACGAGCACCTATGGGACCGGAGTCCCTTGTCTGTGCGGTACGAGGGCGGAGGGAGCACGAAGAGCAGATCGAGGCAGACGCACGGGCAGTTTTACCCAGGTTCGGGCCGCACGGATGCGTAAAACCCTACTCCTGCTTGGTTGTGAATTGAGTTGGGCGCTCGGAGCTTGAAGAAGCAGCTACACGAGCGTGAGAATGATCTAGGTTTCGAACCCCCTCCACGTTGTGCATGGGCCTCCTTTTATAGTGCAAGGGGTCACCGACAGGTGTCAACGTAGGAGAAAGGGGTAAAAATGTAAAAGATGTGGTAGTTGGAACAGTGCGGGAACAGTGGAGCTACAGTGCAGAACAGTGGTCTATACCTACTTTGACAGTGGGGGACAAGGGCATTTAATGCCCGTCGCCGTCGACCCCAAAAGCTCCCGCCGTTGCGTCTCCGTCTGCCACGGCGATGGATCCTCTGCCGTGGAGTGCCACCGTGTCCCCCAGGCTGCACAGCCATCCGCCACGCGTCCCTGGAGTGGCCCCAGGGCGACGCGTGGGCCGATGAGCTGGAGCGCGGGCACACAGCGCACCTCCCCCGGCAAGCACCTTGCCGGGGATCTCGATCTTGCCGGGCCCGGAAGCTTGCCGCTCCCCGAGCCCTTGCCGGGTCTTCTAAGATGAAATCTTCTATTCGTCCTGACAAGCTCCTCTTGCCAGGGCCTCGTACTAGTTAAGCAATCTCGAGCCTGGGACGGCCTTCCCGGCAAGCTCCTCTTGCCGGGGTCTTGGTCTTCTGTCTTGTATACTTTGTTTTTGAATGGCTAGATAAGGGTCAGGAAGGTCTCCGGCAAGCGCGTGGTGAACCCTGCCGCGGGGAGCTGCCGCTGCCCGTGCACAAGTTGGGGTACTAGGGTACCCCTACCTTAGTACACCGACAGCATATCACTTTGGTGTTCAGGTCCTGGGCGCCCCACCCATGTATGGATACAATAGGGTGTTAGGCCAACTCTCGCGAAGAAACGGTGATCAAAGAAAATACAAAAATCAACCTAGAGTCCGAATTGATCGAGACTCTCAAAGCAAGTGAGAACAAGCTCCGATTTCGTCATTTTCATAGGCGTTGGAAAGCTATTGGGGAATTGAGGTGATAGGACTTCTAGTTTTTATGATCTGGAGGATTTTACATACGTGCACACACAGGATCACGTGCGTGGAAAATTCTGAGCCCAAAAAGGGTCGTCTTGGCCCTCAAAAATGGCCTGCAGGATTGGAAAAAATGAAAGTTATCGCAATTACAGCTCAAATTTTGATGAGCCGGCATATCACTTTGGTGTTCAGGTCCTGTGCGCCCCACCCATGTATGGATACAATAGGGTGTTAGGCCAACTCTCGCGAAGAAACGGTGATCAAAGAAAATACAAAAATCAACCTAGAGTCCGAATTGATCGAGACTCTCAAAGCAAGTGAGAACAAGCACCGATTTCGTCATTTTCATAGGCGTTGGAAAGCTATTGGGGAATTGAGGTGATAGGACTTCTAGTTTTTATGATCTGGAGGATTTTACATACGTGCACACACAGGATCACATGCGCAGAAAATTTTGAGACCAAAAAGGGTCGTCTTGGCCCTCAAAAATGGCCTGCAGGATTGGAAAAAATGAAAGTTATCACAATTACAGCTCAAATTTTGATGAGCCGGCATATCACTTTGGTGTTCAGGTCCTTGGCGCCCCACCCATGTATGGATACAATAGGGTGTTAGGCCAACTCTCGCGAAGAAACGGTGATCAAAGAAAATACAAAAATCAACCTAGAGTCCGAATTGATCGAGACTCTCAAAGCAAGTGAGAACAAGCTCCGATTTCGTCGTTTTCATAGGTGTTGGAAAGCTATTGGGGAATTGAGGTGATAGGACTTCTAGTTTTAACGATCTGGAGGATTTTACATACGTGCGCACACAGGATCACGTGCGTGGAAAATTCTGAGCCCAAAAAGGGTCGTCTTGGCCCTCAAAAATGGCCTGCAGGATTGGAAAAAATGAAAGTTATCGCAATTACATCTCAAATTTTGATGAGCCGGCATATCACTTTGGTGTTCAGGTCCTGGGTGCCCCACCCATGTATGGATACAATAGGGTGTTAGGCCAACTCTCGCGAAGAAACAGTGATCAAAGAAAATACAAAAATCAATCTAGAGTCCGAATTGATCGAGACTCTCAAAGCAAGTGAGAACAAGCTCCGATTTCGTCATTTTCATAGGCGTTGGAAAGCTATTGGGGAATTGAGGTGATAGGACTTCTAGTTTTTACGATCTGGAGGATTTTACATACGTGCACACACAGGATCACGTGCACGGAAAATTTTGAGCCCAAAAAGGGTCGTCTTGGCCCTAAAAAATGGCCTGCAGGATTGGAAAAAATGAAAGTTATCGCAATTACAGCTCAAATTTTGATGAGCCGGCATATCACTTTGGTGTTCAGGTCCTTGGCGCCCCACCCATGTATGGATACAATAGGGTGTTAGGCCAACTCTCGCGAAGAAACGGTGATCAAAGAAAATACAAAAATCAACCTAGGGTCCGAATTGATCGAGACTCTCAAAGCAAGTGAGAACAAGCACCGATTTCGTTGTTTTCATAGGCGTTGGAAAGCTATTGGGGAATTGAGGTGATAGGACTTCTAGTTTTTACGATCTGGAGGATTTTACATACGTGCACACACAGGATCACGTGCGTGGAAAATTCTGAGCCCAAAAAGGGTCGTCTTGGCCCTCAAAAATGGCCTGCAGGATTGGAAAAAATGAAAGTTATCGCAATTACAGCTCAAATTTTGATGAGCCGGCATATCACTTTGGTGTTCAGGTCCTGGGCGCCCCACCCATGTATGGATTCAATAGGGTGTTAGGCCAACTCTCGCGAAGAAACGGTGATCAAAGAAAATACAAAAATCAACCTAGAGTCCGAATTGATCGAGACTCTCAAAGCAAGTGAGAACAAGCTCCGATTTCGTCGTTTTCATAGGCGTTGGAAAGCTATTGGGGAATTGAGGTGATAGGACTTCTAGTTTTTACGATCTGGAGGATTTTACATACGTGCACACACAGGATCACGTGCGTGGAAAATTTTGAGCCCAAAAAGGGTCGTCTTGGCCCTGAAAAATGGCCTGCAGGATTGGAAAAAATGAAAGTTATCGCAATTACAGCTCAAATTTTGATGAGCCGGCATATCACTTTGGTGTTCAGGTCCTGGGCGCCCCACCCATGTATGGATACAATAGGGTGTTAGGCCAACTCTCGCGAAGAAACGGTGATCAAAGAAAATACAAAAATCAACCTAGAGTCCGAATTGATCGAGACTCTCAATGCAAGTGAGAACAAGCTCCGATTTCGTCATTTTCATAGGCGTTGGAAAGCTATTGGGGAATTGAGGTGATAGGACTTCTAGTTTTTACGATCTAGAGGATTTTACATACGTGCACACACAGGATCACGTGCGTGGAAAATTTTGAAACCAAAAAGGGTCGTCTTGGCCCTCAAAAATGGCCTGCAGGATTGGAAAAAATGAAAGTTATCGCAATTACAGCTCAAATTTTGATGAGCCGGTGTCGGGGGAAACTGTCCGCCACGAACACCTATGGGACCGGAGCCCCTTGTCTGTGCGGTACGAGGGCGGAGGGAGCACAAAGAGCAGATCGAAGCGGACGCGCGGGCAGTTTTACCCAGGTTCGGGCCGCACGGATGCGTAAAACCCTACTCCTGCTTGGTTGTGTATTGAGTTGAGCGCTCGGGAGCTTGAAGAAGCAGCTACACCGTGCGTGAGAGTAATCTAGGTTTCGAACCCCCTCCACGTTGTGCATGGGCCTCCTTTTATAGTGCAAGGGGTCACCGACAGGTGTCAACGTAGGAGAAAGGGGTAAAAATGTAAAAGAGGTGGTAGTTGTAACAGTGCGGGAACAGTGGAGCTACAGTACAGAACAGTGGTCTATACCTACTTTAACAGTGGGGGACAAGGGCATTTAATGCCCGTCGCCGTCGACCCCAAAAGCTCCCGCCGTTGCGTCTCCGTCTGCCACGGCGATGGATCCTCTGCCGTGGAGTGCCACCGTGTCCCCCAGGCTGCACAGCCATCCGCCACGCGTCCCTGGAGTGGCCCCAGGGCGACGCGTGGGCCGATGAGCTGGAGCGCGGGCACACAGCGTACCTCCCCCGGCAAGCACCTTGCCGGGGATCTCGACCTTGCCGGGCCCGGAAGCTTGCCGCTCCCCGAGCCCTTGCCGGGTCTTCTAAGATAAAATCTTCTATTCGTCCTGACAAGCTCCTCTTGCCAGGGCCTCGTGCTAGTTAAGCAATCTCGAGCCTGGGACGGCCTTCCCGGCAAGCTCCTCTTGCCGGGGTCTTGGTCTTCTGTCTTGTATACTTTGTTTTTGAATGGTTAGATAAGGAGCAGGAAGGTCTCCGGCGAGCCAGCAGTAAACCTTGCCGCGGGAAGCTGCAACTGCCCGTGCACAAGTTGGGGTACTGAGGTACCCCTACCTTAGTACACCGACAGGAGCCCCCGGGCCTGGGCCACACACGGTGCCGAGCGCTGTTGGGCCAGGCCCAAAACAGTGCACGGGCACCCGCGGCCCGCGGCGCGCCGAATCCACTTCCCTATCCGCCGCACCCCACGGTAACGGCACGCGTCGATTGCGGCGCCGTGGGATGGGACGTGCCCACGATTTCTTTAATGGGAAGGGCGAAACGCCCCCCCACTCCCCCATAAAAGCAGAGAGAGCGGCGCGGTTCCCCTCCCTGCGCACTCATTACCATCGTCTTCTTCCTCAGATTCCTCTGCGCTTTGCCTCTACTCCTCCGCCACCACCAAGCTCTTCGTCCCCTTCCTTCCACCGCGTCCGCCATGGCCCCAAAGACCGACAAGGCGAAGGCGGAGAAGTCCAAGCGGGAGAAGTCAGATCAGGCGGCGAAGCTCGTCGCGTTGCGGAAGGAGCACATTGTCTTCGCGCCGAAGCTCGGCGTGCGGGAGCTCTGGAGCAAATATTATTGGTTCTGGGCCAAGGAGACCCCAGCGCACCCCCGCACGCGCGTCTACCCGGCCGTCGCCAAGGATCACTACCCCGGCGGGTATTACTTTTTCGCAGCCTTCTTCCACTGCGGTCTGTGCCCTCCCTTCTCAAACTTTTTCTGCGATATCATGAATACTTATGGCCTCCACCTCCTCGACTTCACTCCCAACGCCATCCTCACCATGTCCGTTTTCGCACACATGTGCGAAAACTTCGTAGGAATCCAGCCCAACGTAGCTCTCTTTAGGCACTTTTTCATCCCCAGAGTAGAGGCCGACGCCCCCCTCTCCGGAGGAATCTCTTGGGTGTTCAGGCTGAATAAGAAACCCGCCTACTTGCCGGGGGAGCTCCGCGGCAAGTGGGAAGAGTGGCGTGCGGAGTGGTGCTGGGTCGTCGAGGAGCGGCCGCAACACTTCACCGCGCCGCGCACATCGCCCATCGTGCGCGGCAGGGATTGGAGTAACTTCGATTCCGACGACTCCAAGCTGGATATTGCTCTCGTCAGGATCATGCGCCTTCGGATGGCGCCGCTGTCTGTCGCTGAAGTGGGCGCTGACTTTCTTCGTCGCCGGATCGCCCCCCTCCAAGACCGGAAAAGGCCGGCGTGGCAATACGGGGGCCCGGCAGACATCATGAGGCTGCGCCCCGGCCTCAATTTTAACTTCACAACACTTGAGCTGCGGGGTATGGTCAGGGAACTTTTCAAGTTCGACCCGGCACACCCCGAGTACTTCCGCGCTCCCCGGGGAGTGGTGCCGCTCTGCGCCAGCAGCGCCCGGGATCGCCTTGTCGCTATGATGCCCGCGTGCGACTCTCATGGAGTGGAGCGCACGTGGATTGCGCCCAAGCCTATCGACGTCCTCGAGTTCTACGACCGCCTTGTGGAGGTGTTGGAGAAGAAGGACGATCTCAAGCTGCACACGCGGGCCACCACCGACCAAGAAATTGCTTACATAGCTTCTCGCGCTGAAGAAGTCGCCGCAGCCTCGGCGGCGGGAAACTTTGGATACACACCCGCGGAGGCGGAAGCCGCGGATGCCGCCAGCCAGGCGGACAATGAAGAGATTCGCAAGCTGCTAGAGCTCCCTCCCGACGCGCTCGCCGTGATCCCCTCGCTGAGGCACTCTGGGATCAGTGGGATCGCGACGGAGGCCGCGGCAATGGAGGGAACCGCCGGAGGAAGCAGAGGCGCCGCGAGGGGCGGAGGCGCCAAGGGGAAGAGGGCCGCATCGTCGGATGCTGGGCCCAGCGAGCCGACCGAGGCAGAGGAGGAGGAGGAGGAGGAGGCCGAAGGCTCCGGCGGATCGACAGAGTTGTACGCCGACGACCTCTCCTCGTCGGAGAGCTCCCCGCCCCCGGCAAGCCCGAAGCAGTCCCCGTTGAAGCGTCTCCGCAAGGCGGCGACGGGAGAGCAGACGCGAGCGCCCCGGCAACAGCCAGCTCGCCGGGCAGCTCCCCGGCCGAGCCAAGCCGCGCCAAGGGCGGCCGGCGTGCCGGCCACGGCAGAGGCGTCCCGCAGGCCGGCACCGAGCCGGCAAGGATCTTCTCGGAGCGGAGCAGCGGCTCCGCCCCCTTCTCGGGCGCCGGCCACCACAGGGGCTGGGCCTACGCAGCCCCCAGCCCCGGTGGCTCCGAAACGCGCGAGGGAATCTTCATCCTCCGCTCCTCGCGCCGACGCGCCCACCGTGGAGTTCGACTTCTCCGCGCTGAGCGAGGACGACGAGGAGGACCAAGAGTAAGGACCCGAGACCTTACTCCTTCTTGATTTTTATATCTCGATTGTTGCTGACGCTTGACTTTGCTTGTTGCTTGTGATTGCAGGACCTTGGAGCAGCGCGCGAAGAGGGTCAAGGTGCCCACGGTTGAGGTCGGGGAAGACCCATCTGTCGCGGAAGCAGAGATCGCGCCGGAGCCGAGCTTGCTGGACCCGAGTGCCGCTCCGGGGAGCAGCCCCCAGCGCAGCCCCCAGCGTAAGTTAGAGTTTTACTGTTTTTGCTCGTCGGGGCGCGCTTAGGGCTTTGATCTCTGAATGTCTTGGTTCTTCTATCTTCTCTTGTGCAGAGGTGGAGCCGCAGCGGGAAGAGCGCCCGGAGGCCGTCACCGAGGAGCCGCAGGCCCCGCCGTCCCCGGCAAGGGAGAACTCTCCGGCGAGGGAGAGCGCTCCGCCAAGGGCGGGTACTCCGCCAAGGCAGAGTGCCCCGCCAAAGGCGAGCAGCCCGGCGAGGACGGCCACTCCGCCAAGGCCGAGCCCCCCGGCAAGGGAGCCCGCCGCAGAGGACGTCCGCCAAGGTACGTTCTGTACTTGGTTTTCTTGACTTTGCTTCTTTTTGGATCTTTGCTTGATTTTGAACTTCTTTTTCTTCTTCTTCTAGATCTTCCTCCTCCTCCTCCCGTGCCGATGGAGACCGAGGTCATCAATATTGAGGATGAGGAGGGCGCGCAGGGCGGCGGCGATGACGTTCCCGTCGTCGTGGAGATGGCCGAGGCCACCGCGGAGACGGCCGAAACCACCGAGCCGGCCGTGCAGGAGACCGCTCCGGCTGCCGATGCAGCGGCCGGGGAGGGGGACGGCGACCGCACCGCCAAGCCGGAGGTGGCGGGAGCATCAGATGCTGCACCGGCCGCCGGTCCCTCCGCCGGCGAGGAGCCAGCCGGTTACTATCTTCGTGCCCCCAATGGCATCTTTATCCAAGTGCCTTGGGGGTCTTCATCAAGAGCTCCCGCGGAGGGCGAGGCGTTTGACGGAGAAGTCCTCGCCTCCGCGGGCCTGACAGTCGTCGAGGCGCCCGGCGAAGGAGATGGGCCCGAGGAGGAGAAGCTTCTCCACCGACTCCTGGCCCTTTACCGGGCCAGGCAGGCGAAGCTTGCCTCCCGGGAAGCCCTTGCTGCCCAGGCCGCCGCTGAAATGGAGAAGCGTGCGGCGGAGCTTAGCGCCGCCCACAAGGTGGGCCTCCGCGAGGTGGCGGAGGCGCGTGAGCGCCTTGCCGGCGAATACGAAGAATGGGTGCTGGAGAAGGCCGAGGCTGAAGAACAGCAACGGCTCGCCGGGGTGGAGATGTCCCGGCGAGAAGGAGAGCTCGCGCAGCGGAAGGTGGATCTCGACTCCCATGAGGAGGACCTTGCCGCTCGCGAGGCTGCCCTTGGCGGGGAGTTGAAGGAGGCGAAAGCCGCTGCTGCTGCCGCGGAAGACGCCAAAAAGGAGCTTGCCGCCAAGGTTGTTCAACTAGAAACGGCGATGAAGGTGAGCACCGAGAAGGTTGCCGCGCTCATTACTGAGCGCGAGAAGGACGCCCACACCAACGCGGAGCTCCAAGTGAATCTGTCCAAGAGGGGCGATGAGCTCAAGGCCGCCAAGGACTCCATCGAGGACTTGGAGCTGAAAGTCTCAACTCTGAGGGATTCAATTGACGCCGCCAAGCTCCGAGAAGACAAGCTGAAGGAGGAGCTCCGGAAGGAGCGGACTTTGGTGGATAGCGTCAACAAGGCGTCTGAGCTATTCCGGCAGACCATCGAGGCGTGGACCGAAGAGCTGGCTTCTTCTGCGTCCAACATTGACCAGGAGTTGCTTGCTTTGAAGGCCGAGCATCTTATCTACTCGCCGGATCCAGATCTCCCGCACAGCGCCAAGCTCAGCCTCTTCTTCAGAGGCGTCGCTCCGGCCCTTGCAGGTCTCCGGAACCGCATCCCCGCGCAGCTGGCCGAGGAGTCGCGCCGTCTCTGCGC
>LR738714.1:865317422-865381165 GCA_902687465.1 Secale cereale | reverse complement strand
GGGGGGGGAGCAGGATGGAAGACCAAGTACTTACCGGAGTCAGAGACGAAGTAGAAGTGGACATCGTTGTCATGGCTGTGGTCACCACACGCGGTGTCGGTGTTGTCCTCCTTGGGGAGATGCGTGCCATGGATGGGGAAGCCAGGCATGAGGTCGTTGCCGACGATGAGTACACTAACCGTGGGGCGGCCGATGGCCGCCTAGGCCCAGCCAGGGTCATCCCTAACATTTCGGACGCCCTAGTGCAAGTTAGGTTTAGTGGGCCTGACGGACACACGGGTCTTCGCAAGCACCGCCGCACGCTGCCAGCACAAGTTCAGCAAAGTGTAGATATGAATTGTTTTTCATGATAACATGTTAATGTCAAAAATAACAATCCTCACCATATTTTACGATGTACCTACAGATAGCAGCTTTGGACTAAAGCACAGACGCCTTCTATGCAAGTAGCTACAGAGAAATCCCACAACATAATAACAAAGTAGTATCTAATCATCATGTGCTGATTTGATGATACTTGGTCACCATTAATATGAGGCAACCACTTGTGCAACAATTTCATGCAAAGTAATCTTTCACAACTAACCTGTGGACGTGGGCTGCTGTCAACGCCTCACCGGCCAATCACCGAATGTGCTGCTTCATCAGACTCCATAGGATACTTTTAAGATGGAAGAACAAAATGCTGGGGTCCTGCTTGGATAATGAAGAGGTTAAGGCAGTGATACATAGAATTTTTTCATTCAATTAGCATCCGTTTGGGCGCCCAGCCTCTTGGGAAATTGGTTCAATTAATTATCAAAGAAAGGAGACGAGAAGACTGGGTGACGAACAAGAGACATGAGTGCTATCTCGGAAATAACTTTTTTCAATAGAGTACCTAACAATTAGGCTGGCTGTTCAGCTGTTCTCACTTTTGTGCGTGACTGTTTCCTCACTCCGTAATAGGTTGAGCCTACCGCTACTATTTCATCAGTTTACTTTTTCTTCTACTCATACGTGTATACATAAAGCATGGGCCCCTGCTTGGCCTGGGCTAGGCGGCGGCACCCATTGCCATGGCCAAGGGCCGGCCCACACAGCCCCCCAGCGCATCGTCGGGAGGAGGCCGAAGCAAGAAGGCAGGGGACATTGCGGACGGCTGCCGACGCCACCACGAGGAACCGCCGCCACC
Source organism: Secale cereale (assembly GCA_902687465.1). Lineage (NCBI taxonomy): Eukaryota > Viridiplantae > Streptophyta > Magnoliopsida > Poales > Poaceae > Secale > Secale cereale. Next base: position 865,379,991 of record LR738714.1, on the reverse strand, counting down.
GATCCGGCAGCAAGATTGCTGGTTCTGGCCGTGGACAGAAAGGATGGATAGAGTAGAGGGTCGCGCACTGGAATTGAGGTGGTGTGGTGGTTGGGGTCGGAGAGGAGGTAGCAGCCGGCGTTGCTGCCGCGGTCGATCCGGCAGCTAGATCGTCAGATCTAGCCATGCACGGAACCCCCGGACGGTGTGGGCCGGCCTGGACATCGCACCGGTGGTGCTTGCCCCGGTACTACCTCCGAGCGCCTCGACCTGACAGGGAAGTCGACTATTGGAGAACGAGACGGGAGGAAGGAAGGCACGGGGAGGAGGAGCTGGGTGGAAGAGAAGCCGGCGGCTGCGGCTGATGGGGGAGAAAGAAGAGAGGGGCAAAGAATTAGGGATTATGTGACACCCGTTGGATCTTGAGAAATCAAACGGTTTGGAGCACGATCCGTGGGCGAGCAGATTCGACCAATCAGAATGCATGGCTTGCCTCACCCAGGATTGCTCCCTGGCTAGGAGTCATAATGGGGTTTTCAGAAAATTTATTAAGTCACCTTCGTGATATAATAATAATAATAACATGCAAAATCCAGTCAAAAAAAAAACTTGCACAAAAATATCTTACATAACCCAATACAGATTTACATGTGATACATTAAATATATGTTTTTATGTGTTTCAACAATTTTCTAAATGATATACTAACATTTTCTATAGTTTAGATAAGTTTCTTTGTGTTTGTTGAAACTGATTCCAATTTGAACTACATGCATCTCAAAAAAGTTTTATAACTTTCACAAAAATGTATATTTAAGTGCATATGTTTAATTTTAGATCATATCCTAAAATGGATGAAAAATAATGATTGTGACGAAGAATTCAAACTTGCATTTGCAACCTATAGGGTGGGGGTGTGACAATATATATACAAGTGGACAATAATTATGTAAATTCGCATTAAATCATATTATGGGTGCATAAGTTTGACATAAATTTTTAGAATATTTCATGGAAGTTGGACTATACATTGTTCACGAATGGATTCATCTCCCATGGTGTTTTATATAGCTCCCAGTGGCCTGTGATGATTTATCTCCCACCATGTTACATCTCTCAATTTGGCATTTATATTGAAACTAATTTTAATTGGAACTACATGTATCTCAAATAAGGTTTCATAAAGTATATTGAAGGATAGTCTGAGGAGCCGATGGGGGTCGGGACGCTGGAGTGGCTGCTCGGCAGCTGAAGTTGATGGCTAACATGAGTGGCCCCATCCAATTGGCGGCGGCCGCTTCTTTCGGGTGCATATGCTCGTAGGAGGCCGACGGTGGAGGCTTGTCGTCGTGGGAGGAGCTTGACTTCGTCCTCTTGCCCGGGATTGGCAGCTCCTCGGACGGCTTGTCTGGGTTCCCTCCGCTCAAGCCAAGGTGGGTGTTTTGCGGTTGGCTGGGGAGACGTCCTCACGTTCTGGCGTCGGTAGAGGTCTGTGGTTGTGGTGGGTGGGACTTCCTGATGCCGGCAGGCGGATCACTGCCTCAAATCGTGGACTTGGCGTCGTCCGAGCTGGTTCTCTGTGACGACCGTCAAGAGTCACTGGGTTATGTCCCCCTTGGTACACCGGGGGATATTTGGGGATGCCCACCGACGTTGGACACTCGAAGAATGGCACCTTTAAATATTTGCGTGATAGGGTGTGGGAGAAGATTAAAGGATGGATGGAGAAACTATTGTCTGCAGCAGGCAAGGAGGTGTTTGATCAAATCAGTTGCCCAAGCAATCCCGGTATTTTCCATGTCATGCTTCAGACTTCCTAGAGGACTATGTGAAAGTATTACTTCATTAATCAGACAGTTTTGGTGGGGCAGCAAACAAGGAAAACGGAAACCAGCCTGGGTCGCCTGGGATATTATGGTCAGACCAAAATATATGGGTGGACTTGGTTTTCGTGACTTGGAGCTGTTTAATCTAGCTCTTCTTGCTAGGCAAGCATGGAGGATACAAAATGACACAGATTCATTGAGTGCAAGAATACTTAAGTCCATTTACCACCCGGACTGTTATTTGCTTGACGCAGAGCTGGGAGCGCACCCTTCACAAATTTGGAGGGCTATCCTAGACGGAAGGGATATCATGTCGCAGGGCATCATAAGGAGAATTGGTCATGGCGAGTCCACTAATATCTGGACCGACAACTGGATTCCGAGACAAAGTTACAAAAGGCCCATAACATCTTTAGTCCCGTCTCCACCCTTGCATGTGTCGGAGCTTATTGAAACAACTACAGCGACGTGGCGGGAGGAGATGATAAGATCGGTCTTCACACCCATAGATGCAGAAGCAATACTACATATACCACTATGCATGCGAAGGATTGATGATTTTTGGGCCTGGGGAGAGGAGCCGAAAGGAAACTTCTCAGTGAGCTCGGCCTATCGGATGCTTGTCCGGATGAAGGCCGATCGGGAGGCTTGGTTGGAAGGGAGAGAAGAAGCATCAACAGCTCAGGGGGAAAGCAGAGAATGGAATTCAATCTGGAAGCTGCGAGTCCCGTCAAAGATCAAAGTCTTCTTATGGCGTTTGGCCAAACACTCTATTCCATCGGGGGAGCTTTTGCTGAGGCGCAATATGGCAACGACGGCAGCGTGTCAGCTATGCGGAGTCCGTGATACTTGGAGACATGCCTTGCTGGATTGCCCGGTCTCACGGAGTACTTGGGAACTATCATCAGATGTGATTCTTGATCAGCTAAGTATGAACGAGCAGGAGTGCGCGAAGAAGTGGATGTTCAATTTACAGGAGGCGTTACCCACTGAAGAATTCGTCAGGGCAGCCGTGTCACTGTGGGCGATATGGGGTGCGCGGAGGAAAGCTATCCACGAAGACATCCATAAAAGCCCACACGCCATCCATAGCTTTATCAATTCCTACTTGCAAGATATTCAGGTATTGTCACCGGAGAAAGCTACGAGGGTGACTTCCACTGTACGTCCCACTGGATGGATAGCACCCCAAGCATACCACGCCAAAATTAATATAGATGCAGCTGTTGGCCGGGGTGGTCGCTATGGGTCAGTTGCTACAGTTTGTCGGGATTCTGGAGGTGGATTCCTGGGAGCATCTGCTATGGTGTTCAAACTGGGCGACCCAGCCACATTGGAGGCGTGTGCAATCCGAGAGGGTTTTTCCTTGGCGATGGATTTGAACCTTGACAGGATATGTATGGCGTCCGACTGCAAGGGAGTGGTCCAAGAGATTAAGACCGGAAGTGCAGCCACATATGGTGCAATTATTCGGGAGATCAATCAACAATATTCTTGTTTTATTTCGTGTTTTTTAGAGCATGAGTTTAGGAGCTCAAATGTCGAAGCTCACAACTTAGCGAAACATGCATTACTTCTTGGACTTGGCCGCCATGTTTGGTTAGGCCAACCCAATGGAATTCCTTTCGTCCTTGTAAACATTGTGACGGATGAATAAAAGTTTCGCGAGGTTGTCTCAAAAAAAAACAATCCAACAGAAATTTTCTTAAGTGCACCCTATAATTGCCCCCGGAACACCAGACGATCCATTCACCACCGTACCATTTGTCCAATAAATCTGAATCTTAAGTGTCGTCATTGATCTAATAGCTTTCTAGTGTGGACTTGACAATTTCTAATGACTGACTGTACTCCACCACCCGCCTTCAAATCCAACGAGCCCCTGAAATCACGTCAACGATTTCCGCCACCGATCCAATGACTCCCTAAAATCACTCAACGATTTCCTTGTGCGCACATGCCTCCACACCACATCCGGCCGCTAATTAGTAATTAAACCTGAAGATCCCGGAGGCGAGCTGGGGCTGGAGGCGGAGTCCGCGCTGGAGTGGGGCAGCGTGTGCGCGCGACTGGCCTACATCGCCACAGTCGTCACGGGGAGGGCCGGGTCCCCGTCAGGCGCAATCGGGACGAGAGCGAGCGGCCGCTCGAGCAGACTGCCACCTACGCGCTGCTTTCGGTGCCGCTGGATTTCGTCGGCGTGGGCGACGTGTTAGAGGTCGTTGCCGCGGCCGCTTGTGGCCAGTTGCTCGCCATGCGGAAGATATGAGGGGTCAGCCGCAGCCTCATGGCGGCGAGCGGGGTGTTTGACCAGGTGAAGAGGCTCGCTAGGTAGATGTTGGATGCGAGGTAAGGGAGTTCACTCAGCATGAGCGAGCGTGGCCGGCGGCCTGAGGGGCGCGCGGTGGCCTGAGCGAGAGGCCTGGGAGTCCCTTTCTCTGCTCATGCGGTCGTGCCCTCTTTCCTCCTCCTTCCAGCAAAGGGCGCGTGCCGGCCGGCCATTGCGGAGCGCGAGTATACGCCTATATGGGCCATGCGGACCAGAGCTAAAGGAGGGCAAGAACGGACAACGCCGACCGGGGCTTGAGGAGGCAATGAGACTGTTGCTTGAGGACAACACAGACAAAGGACAGCGTGCATGGCCGGAGGTTGAGGACGGCGGCATCTGTGTTGTGTCTGCGGGCTGTGTAATGAATAGTGGATTGTGTCGTCCTGAACTTTTGATGCAAGTGTCGACTGATCCTTTGTTAGATATTCGGCTGCAGAAGATTTCGAGGTGACAGGGACTACATCGCTACAAACTTGATGCGACACTCTACTTATTTCTCCCAAAAGTTTGACATTATTTGACTCATAAATCATAATCTCATTTTTAGGGGAAATCCTAATCTCATCTCTAATACTTCCTCCGTTCCATAATGTAGTGCCTATAGATTTTATTTAAAGTCAAATCTTACAAACTTTGACCAAGTTTGTGGAGAAAAATATTTACATCTAGAGTGTGAAACATATATCACTAGATTCATCATAAGATGTAGTCTCACATTATATATTTTTGCTACTGTGAATATAAATATTTTTCTCTCCAAACCTGGTCAAAGTTTGTAAAGTTTGACTTCTGAAAAAATCTATAAGCACTACATTATGGAACGGAGGGAGTACTAATATTTGACACAGATTCTTTAGAATGGTCAACTCTTTTTTTTGTCTAGGATCCTTCAGAGAAGTTGAAGCAGAGCATAAAAGTTTGGAATATTTTTACTGGAAGCAACCAAGAGATACCCAGGTCCCAGGGCATGATCATGTGCAGGTTGTGTCGCTCAGCAGAAAAAAAAGATAACAACTCTGGCCTTTTGATCCTCGCTTTGTTTCCATGGAGAACTGGATGAATCAAAACTGGTTACTTTTTGTTTCTTTGAACTACAAATCTCTCTTCCTTTTCATAGCCTATATTTTTTTTTTGCATTGTCTAATGAATATTTTATAAACAAAGAGAACATCTATATGTTAATTTAGAAAATATAGTTTTATAGAAACATTCATATTTCCGTTCTTTGGGAAAATCAAACGCACGATATTCCTATTTCTTTATTTCACGATGAGTCATACGCTTGCAACAATTACAACAAGTTTTTTTATTATAACTTTCCAGCTTTTTCAGTTGTTGGAAATTTTTAATATATACTTTTTGCATCAGAAGTTTGCATGGGTTAGTTACTCCTCTCCACAAAGTCCCGTGTTGAAAAAAAGAGAAACTATCCTCCCTACAATACAACAAATAAATTCAATATTCATCAGCTAAATGAAAAATATTAATTCATTATTAGTACATTATTATCGGCTATTGTTTGTGTAATATTTATATGTAATGCATCACTAGATTTTTATATTATTTCAATGTTTATCTATTAACTAGGATGAACATGTATTTTCTTTTTAAAAATACGTGCGTTGCACGTGCATGCTAACTAGTTACACATGGGACCCAACCTCTACTACAAGCTTGTGTGGCAACCGTGTGAGCACATCGTGGGGCAAGGAACATCGGCATGAGGGCATGTGCAATGGTTGATAATATAGTTTTATCTTAAGTCTTGCATGTAATTTAGAGATGATAAAAAATATGTTTACAATGGGTCATCTCTTAGGTTTATCTTCAATAACTAGCTATTCTAAAAACATGGTGAGACATATTGTGCTAAGAGATCATGTCTTGTCTTTTCTTAAATAACTAGCTATTCTAAAAACATGGTGAGACATATTCTTAGCTTGCTGTCTTTCCGGTGCCGAGGACCACCTTACTAGGAGGTCAGTAGGGCGAGTGGAGGAGACCCTAGCGGTGCAAGAAACCCTAAAGTGAAGGGCATCCGCGAGCGTGCAATGCTACGCACGCGCGTAAGCGAGCGTTCCTCCAAATTGTGGTACCACCGATGTCCACTTTGCAAGATATGTGACTAAAATACAACTTAGGTGCAGTTTCTGGTACCAAATGTGTTAATACCTCTATGAACTAGTACGCCTCTTTAATCAGATCCTAAGAAATATTATAATAAACAAACGAACAAAAACCGGGGCACTGTAGAGAACTAGCAAAGATGCCCGTGCATTGTACGGAACATCAAGATACATTTTTTACAAAACACCTGTTGTGACTGACCCATGCGAGAGTAATCCAATGTGTAAAAACTAATGATATCTCGAGAAAAAGGAGAGGTAAGGCGAGGCGGATTGGGCGTGGTAATGATTGGTGGTCGGAATGAGCGAAGGCATGGGGAAGGACGACGCCGGCAGCGGCCACCATGCTAGATTGTTCTAGAGGCTTCCTTTTTTAATTGCTCAACAATGATGTTGTGAGATATAAGGATGAACGAGGGAATGGTTTATCTGTAAAATGTGAAGAGAGGTGCGGGTATCTTTTTGTAAAATTGCCATAGTTTGCTTTCTATCCATCAGATAAAAATCGGACGGTCTATATTGCAAGATGGCAGACACACCATCATCACCAACTCGGTTTTTTATAAGAGTAGAGATATCGTCGCAATATCTTGCTCCTTTTTTTGCAACACTAGAGGATTGTTGCAATATGTTATACGTATTACCATAGATGCACAAGTTGTCACAATATGTAATGGTTATTGCAACACAACGAAGGTAAGGCAAAAATTCACCCTATTAATTACAACCAATACATGTTTTGTTGCAATAAGAACCCATGTATTTTGCAACTGTATCTATGGCTAGCGCCACATGTCAGAATTGTTGCAATATATGTCTAAATATTGCCACAAAGATTTACTTTGTCGCGATACCTAGTCTTTATTGCAACAAAATGACCAATTCATGCAACGGGACACAATTGTTGCAATATCACTACCATATTGCAACGCTGGTGCAGTTTGTGGCAATACGCGGCTCTATAGCAACAAAAATGAGTACCTAGCGCGATGGAACGAAACTGTGGCAATATGTAGATCCTATTACCACGAATTAGAATTTTGTGGTAATATAACATTTTATTGCAACGAAAGATAGTTGTAGCAATAAATTTTGTTGCAATAGACAGGAATCCTTGTAGTGTCATGTGGTGAATAAAAATATAGTCCCGAGTATAGTTACCGATAGATGAAGACGAAAGAGGGGATGCCTTCCCGGGGCATCCCCAAGCTTAGGCTTTTGGTTGTCCTTGAATTTTACCTTGGGGTGCCTTGGGCATCCCCAATCTTAGGCTCTTGCCACTCTTTGTTCCATAGTCCATCAAAGCAGTACTCAAAACTTGAAAACTTCACAACACAAAACTTAGACAAAAATCTCGTGAGCTCCGTTAGTATAAGAAAACAAACCACCACTCAAAGGTACTGTAATGAACTCATTCTTTGTTTATATTGGTGTTAAACCTACTGTATTGTAACTTCTCTATGATTCATACCCCCCAATACTACTCATAGATTCATCAAAATAAGCAAACAATACACGAAAAACAGAATCTATCAAAAACAGAACAGTCTGTGGTAATCTGTAACTTTTGCATACTTCTGTAACTCCACAAAAATTGAAATAAATTGGTAAACGGTAGGAATTTGTCTATTAATCATATTAAAAAATAATCAACTAAATAGAACGCTCTAGTAAAATCTGGTGACTATTCTAGCGAGCACTAACGATTCTGTTTTTCACAGCAAGATCATATAAACTTCACACAAGTCTTCCCAAAGGTTCTACTTGGCACAAAAACTAATTAAAACACAAAACCATATCTAAACAGAAGCTAGATGCAATATTTATTCCTAAACATAAGCAAAAACAAATAATAGAAAATTGGGTTGCCTCCCAACAAGCGCTATCGTTTTACGCCCCTAGCTAGGCACGATACAAGGATATATCTACGTGTTGCCATCTTTGGAAGGCAATCCATAACTGGCTCTCATAATAGATTCATATGGTAATTTGATTTTCTTTCTAGGAAGGTGTTCCATGCCTTTCCTTAACAGAAATTGGAATCTAATATTTCCTTCCTTCATATCAATAATTTCACCAATCGTTCTTAGGAAAGGCCTACCAAGAATAATATGACATGAAGGATTGCAGTCTATATCAAGAACAATGAAATCTACGGGCACATAATTCCTATTGGCAACAATAAGAATATCATTAATCCTTCCCATAGGTTTCTTAATAGTGGAATCCGCAAGGTGCAAATTTAAAGAACAATCATCAAGCTCATGGAAACCTAACAAATCACATAAAGTTTTTGGGATAGTGGAGACACTTGCACCCAAATCACACAAAGCAAAGCATTCATGATCTTTAATTTTAATTTTAATAGTAGGTTCCCATTCATCATAAAGCTTTATAGGGATAGAAACTTCTAATTCAAGTTTTTCTTCATAAGATTGCATCAAAGCATCAACTATGTGTTTGGTAAAAGCTTTATTTTGACTATAAGCATGCAGAGAGTTTAGTACGGATTGCAACAAGGAAATACAATCAATCAAAGAGCAATTATCATAATTGAATCCCTTGAAATATAAAGTAGTGGGTTCATCACTATGCAAAGTTTTAATCTCTTCACTCCCACTTTTAACAATTTAAGCATCAAGATCTAAAAACTCCGAATCATTGGGACACCTTTTAATTAAAGTAGACTCATCTCCAATCCCATCTTTATCAAGATTCATAATAGAAAACAAGGATCTAATAGGAGACACATCAATAACTTACAGATCTTCATCTTTATTTTCATGCTCTTCCGGTTTAGCAGCCATCTTATTAACTAAGGTGGACTGTTTATCCGAAATTTGGGCTATTAAGTTCTCAAGATGAGCAAACTGAGATTTCAAACCATAAAATTCCTTAGACATATCATCAAGGTCTTTATTCATATATTCCATAATTTTTTCTGTTCTTTAAGCTCGTTTCTGAAGAAATCATTGTGCTCAAATTGTATAGTCATAAAATGTCTAACATTGTTTTCAATCTCCTCCAGCCTCTTGAGGTGAGGGTCAACACTGATAGGGAGAGCTATAGTGACAAGCAAGTAATCCAACTCACAAGCAAACAAGAAACAAGCGAACGATGAACACACGGCAAAAAGAAGGGCAAATAAAACGGCAAGGGTGAAGTGGGGGAGAGGAAAACGAGAGGCAAATAAATGTAATGCGAAGGATAAGGGTTTGTGATAGGTACTTGGTATATGACTTTTGCGTAAGCCTCCCCGGCAACGCCGCCAGAAATTCTTCTTGCTACTTCTCGAGCTTGCGTTGTATTCCCTCGAAGAGGAAAGGGTGATGCAGGACAGTAGCGTAAGTATTTCCCTCAGTTTTTCAGAACCAAGGTATCAATCCAGTAGTAGACCACGCGCGAGTCCCTCGCACCTGCACAAACAAATAAGAACTTCGCAGCCAACGCGATAAGGGGTTGTCAATCCCTTTACGGTCACTTATGAAAGTGAGATCTGATAGAGATGATAGTTTGATATTTTTGGTATTTTTGGATATAAGAACATAAAGTATAAACGGAAAAGTAAAGTAGATTGTAGATTGATATGTTGAGAATAGACCCGGGGGCCATAGGTTTCTCCAGTGGCTTCTCTCATGATAGCATAATTCTATGGTGGGTGAACAAATTACTATCGAGCAATTGATAGAAAAGCGAATAATTATGAGAATATCTAGGCATGATCATTATATATAGGCATCACGTCCGAGACAAGTAGACCAAAACGATTCTGCATCTACTACTATTACTCCACACATCGACCGCTATCCAGCATGCATCTAGAGTATTAAGTTCATAAGAACAGAGTAACGCCTTAAGCAAGATGACATGATGTAGAGGGATAAACTCAAATAACATGATATAAACCCCATCTTTTTATTCTCGATGGCAACAATACAATACGTGCCTTGCTGCCCCTACTGTCACTGGGAAAGGACACTGCAAGATTGAACCCAAAGCCAAGCACTTCTTCCATTGCAAGAACTATAGATCTAGTAGGCCAAACCGAACCAATAATTCGAAGAGACTTGCAAGGATATTATAATCATACATAAAAGAGCTCAGAAAAGAACCAAATATTTCTCATAGATAATCTTGATCATAAACCCACAATTCATGGGATCTCGACAAACACACCGCAAAAAGAGATTACATCGAATAGATCTCCTCGAAGACCGAGGAGAACTTGGTATTGAGATCCAAAGAGAGAGAAGAAGCCATCTAGATACTAGCTATGGACCCGAAGGTCTGTGGTAAACTACTCACAACTCATGGTGAGGCGATGATGATGATATAGATGCACTCCGTGGTAGATCCCCCCTCCGGCGGAGCTCCGGAACTAGCCCCAAGATGGGATCTCATGGGAACAGAAGGTTGTGGCGGTGGAACTAGGGTTTTCTCTGTTGTTCTGATGGTTTCGGGGTACGTAGGTATATATAGGAGGAAGGAGGGCACCGGGGGCCAGACGTGGGGCCCACGAGGCAGGGGGGCGCGCCCAGTAGGGGGGGGGGCGCCCCCCACCCTCATGGACGCCACGTGTGCCCTATTCCGTGGTTCTCAAGTCTCCCGTGCGTATTTTGCTCCAAAAATATCTCTACCGAAGTTTCATTCCGTCTGGACTCCATTTGATATTACTTTTCTGTAAAACCCTGAAATAGGCAAAAAACAGCAATCTGGACTGGGCCTTTGGGTTAATAGGTTAGTCCCAAAATAAATATAAAAGTGTATAACAAAGCCCATTAAACATCCAAAACATCATAAATAATAGCATGGAAAAATAAAAAATTATAGATACGTTGGAGACGTATCACCGACCATCGGGCAAGTCAACCAAAGTCCACACTTTGTTCTCATACATAGATCCCATCCCAGATTTCATGGCCTCAAGCCATTTTGCGGAATCTGGGCTCATCATCGCTTCCTCCTAGTTCGTAGGTTCATCATGGTCTAGTAACATGACTTCCAGAACCGGGTTACCATACCACTCTGGCGCAGAACGCACTCTGGTTGACCTACGAGGTTCAGTAGTAACTTGATCTGAAGTTTCATGATCATCATCATTAGCTTCCTTGCTGATTGGTGTAGGAATCACTGGAACTAGTTTATGTGATGTACTACTTTCCAATTCGGGAGAAGGTACAATTACCTCATCAAGTTCTACTTTCCTACCACTCACTTCTTTCGAGAGAAACTCCTTCTCTAGAAAGGATCCATTCTTAGCAATGAATATCTTGCCTTCGGATCTGTGATAGAACGTGTACCCAACTGTTTCCTTTGGGTATCCTATGAAGACACTTTTCTCCGACTTGGGTTCGAGCTTATCAGTTTGAAGCCTTTTCACATAAGCATCACAACGGCAAACTTTAAGAAACGACAACTTGGGTTTCTTGCCAAACCACAGTTCATAAGGCGTCGTCTCAACGGATTTAGATGGTGCCCTATTTAACGTGAATGCAGTTGTCTCTAAAGCACAACCCCAAAACGATAGTGGTAAATCATTAAGAGACATCATAGATCACACCATATTTAATAAAGTACGGTTATGATGTTTGGACACACCATTATGCTGTGCTGTTCCAGGTGGCGTGAGCTATGAAACTATTCCACATTGTTTCAAATGAAGACCAAACTCTTAACTCAAATATTCGCCTCCGCGATCAGATCGTAGAAACTTTATTTTCTTGTTACGATGATTCTCTACTTCACTCTGAAATTCTTTGAACTTTTCAAATGTTTCAGACTTGTGCTTCATCAAGTAGATATACCCATATCTGCTCAAATCATCAGTGAAGGTCAGAAAATAACGATACTCGCCGCGAGCCTCAACACTTATCAGTCCGCATACATCAGTATGTATGATTTCCAACAAGTCAGTTGCTCGCTCCATTGTTCCGAAGAACGGGGTTTTAGTCATCTTACCCATGAGGCATGGTTCGCAAGCACCAAGTAATTCATAATCAAGTGATTCCAAAAGTTCATCAACATGGAGTTTCTTCATGCGCTTTACACCAATATGACCTAAACGGCAGCGCCACAAATAAGTTTCACTATCATTATCAACTTTACATCTTTTGGCTTCAATATTATGAATATATGTATCACTACGATCGAGATCCAACAAGAATAGACCACTCTTCAAGGGTGCATGACCATAAAAGATATTACTCATATAAATAACAACCATTATTCTCTGATTTAACTGAATAACCGTCTCGCAACAAACAAGATCCAGATATAATGTTCATGCTCAACGCTGGCACCAAATAACAATTATTTAGGTCTAAAACTAATCCCGAAGGTAGATGTAGAGGTAGCGTGCCGACGACGATCACATCGACTTTGGAACCATTTCCCACGCACATCGTCACCTCGTCCTTAGCTAATCTTCATTTAAACTGTAGCCCATGTTTAGAGTTACAAATATTAGCAACCGAACCAGTATCAAATACCCAGGTGCTACTACGAGCATTAGTAAGGTACACATCAATAACATGTATATCAAATATACCTTTGTTCACTTTGCCATCCTTCTTATCCGCCAAATACTTGGGGCAGTTCCGCTTCCAGTGTCCAGTCCCTTTGCAGTAGAAGCACTCAGTTTCAGGCTTGGCTCCAGACCTGGGTTTCTTCGCGGGAGTAGCAACTGTCTTGCTATTCTTCTTGAAATTTCCCTTCTTTCCCTTGCCCTTTTTCTTGAAACTAGTGGTTTTGTTAACCATCAACACTTTATGCTCCTTTTTGATTTCTACCTCCGCAACATTGAGCATAGTGAAGAGCTCGGGAATTATCTTCTGCATCCCTTGCATATTATAGTTCATCACGAAGCCTTTATAGCTTGGTGGCAGTGATTGAAGAACTCTATCAATAACACTATCTTCGTCAACTTTGCAACCAAGTTGAGCCATATGATTATAGTACCCAGAAATTCTGAGTAAGTGTTCATTGATAGAACTGTTCTCCTCCATCTTGCAGCTATAGAACTTATTGGAGACTTCATATATCTCAATTCGGGCATTTTCTTGAAATATTAACTTCAACTCTTGGAAAATCTCATATGCTCCATGACGTTCAAAACGTCTTTGAAGTCCCGATTCTAAGCCGTAAAGCATGGCACACTGAACTATTGAGTAGTCATCAGACCGCATTTGCCAGACGTTCAAAGCATCTACATTAGCGGAAGGGGGCTTGTCACCTAGCGGTACTTCAAGGACATAAATCTTCTGTGCAGCAATGAGGATAATCCTCAAGTTATGGACCCAGTCCGTGTAGTTGCTACCATCATCTTTCAACTTAGCTTTCTCTAGGAATGCATTAAAATTCAAGGGAACGGTAGCACGGGCCAATGATCTACAACACCATAGATATGCAAAAACTATCAGGACTAAGTTCTTGATAAATTAAAGTTCAATTAATCATATTACTAAAGAACTCCCACTTAGATAGACATCCCTCTAGTCATCTAAATGATCACGTGATCCAAATCAACTAAACCATGTCCGATCATCACGTGAGATGGAATAGTTTTCAATGGTGAACATCTTATGTCGATCATATCTACTATACGATTCACGCTCGACCTTTCCGTCTCCAGCATTCCGAGGCCATGTTTGTACATGCTAGGCTCGCTAAGTTTAACCCGAGTATTCTGCATATGCAAAACTGTCTTACACCCATTGTATTTGAACGTAGAGCTTATCACACCGGATCATCACGTGGTGTCTTGGCATGACGAACTTTCGCAACGGTGCATACTCAGGCAGAACACTTTTACCTTAAAATTTTGTATGGGATCATCTTATAATGCTATCGCCGTACTAAGCAAAATAAGAAGCACAATAAGATAAACATCACATGCAATCAAAATATGTGATATGATATGGCCATCACCATCTAGTGCTTTTGATCTCCATCTCCAAAGCATCATCACGATCTCCATCGTCACCGGCTTGACACCCTGATCTTTATTGTAGCATCATGGTCGTCTCGCCAACTATTGCTACTACTACTATCACTAACTCATAGTGATAAAGTAAAGCAATTAGATGGCTTTAAAAATTCATACAATAAAGAGACAACCATAAGGCTCCTGCCGGTTGCCGATAATTTACAAAATATGATCATCTCATACAATAACGTATAACTCATCACGTCTTGACCATATCACATCACAACGTGCCCTGCAAAAACAAGTTAGACGTCCTCTACTTTGTTGTTGCTAGTTTTACGTGGCTGTTACGGGCTTAGCAAGAACCGTTCTTACCTACGCATATAAAATTGCAACGATTTTTCGTCAAGTGTGCTATTTTAACCTTCACAAGGACCGGGCGTGGCCACACTCGATTCAACTAAAGTGAGAGAGACACACACCCGCCGATCACCTTTAAGCAATGGGTGCTGGTAACGGTGAAACGAGTCTCGCGTAAGCGTACACGTAATGTCGGTCCGGGCCGCTTCATCTCACAATACCGCCGAATCAAAGTATGACATGCTGGTAAGCAGTATGACTATTATCGCCCACAACTCATTGTGTTCTACTCGTGCATATCAGCTACGCATAGACCTGCCTCATGATGCCACTATTGGGGAACATAGTATTTCAAAATTTTCCTACGATCATGCAAGATCTATCTAGGAGAAGCATAGGAACGAGCGGGAGAGTGTGTCCACGTACCATCGTAGACCGAAAGCGGAAGCGTTTAGTAACGCGGTTGATGTAGTCAAACGTCTTCGCGATCCAACCGATCCAAGTACCGAACGTACGACACCTCCGCGTTCAACACACGTTTAGATCGATGACGTCCCTCGAGCTTTTGATCTAGTTGAGGCCGAGGGTGAGTTTCGTCAGCACGATGGCGTGGTGACGGTGATGATGAAGTTACCGGCGCAGGGCTTCACCTAAGCACTACGATGATATGACCGAGGTGTGTAACTGTGGAGGGGGGCACCGCACACGGCTAGGAACAATTGATGTGTGTTCTAGGGGTGCCTTCCCCATGTTTATAAAGGAGGGAGAGGGAGGAGGCGGCCGGCCTAGGGGAGGAGGCGCGCTAAGGGGGGAGTCTGATACGTCCATTTTGCATCATGCTTTTATGTTGATATTTATTGCACATTGGGCTGTTATTACACATTATGTCACAATACTTATGCCTTTTCTCTCTTATTTTACAAGGTTTACATGAAGAGGGAGAATGCCGGTAGCTGGAATTCTGGGCTGGAAAAGAAGCAAACATTGGAGACCTATTCTACACAACTCAAAAAGCTCCGAAACTCCACGAAACATCGTTTCAGAAAATATAAAAAATATTTGGCGAAAGAGATCTGCCAGGGGGCACCACCTGTCCACGAGGGTGGGGGGCGCGCCCCCTACCTCGTGGGCCAGCCGGTGACCCCTCGATGCCCATCTTCTCCTATATGAAGTGTTTTGACCTGGAAAAAATCACAAGGAGGCTTTCGGGACAAAACACCATAGTCTCGAGGCGGAACCTTGGCGAAACCAATCCAGGGTTCCGACGGAGCTGTTCTGCCGGGGATACTTCCCTCCGGGAGGGGGAAATCGTCACCGCCGTCATCACCAACAACTCTTCCATCTTGGGGAGGGTTATATTCATCAACATCTTCACCACCACCATCTCCTCTCAAACCCTAGTTCATCTCTTGTATCCAATCTTTGTACCCAAAACCTCGGATTGGTACCTATAGGTTGCTAGTAGTGTTAATTACTCCTTGTAGTTGATGCTAGTTGGTTTACTTGGTGGAATATCATATGTTCAGATCCATTATGCATATTAATACCCCTCTGATTATGAACATGAATATGTTTTGTGAGTAGTTATGTTTGTTCCTGAGGACATGGGAGAAGTCTTGCTATAAGTAGTCATGTGAATTTGGTATTCGTTCGATATTTTGATGAGATGTATGTTGTCTTTCCTCTAGTGGTGTCATGTGAACGTTGACTACATGACACTTCACCATTGTTTGGGCCTAGAGGAAGGCATTGGGAAGTAATAAGTAGATAATGGGTTGCTAGAGTGACAGAAGCTTAAACCCTAGTTTATGCGTTGGTTCGTAAGGGGCTGATTTGGATCCACTTGTTTCATGCAATGGTTAGGTTTACCTTAATACTTCTTTTCTAGTTGCGGATGCTTGCAATAGAGGTTAATCATAAGTGGGATGCTTGTCCAAGTAAGGGCAACACCCAAGCACCGGTCCACCCACATATTAAATTATCAAAGTACCGAACGCGAATCATATGAACGTGATGAAAACTAGCTTGACGATAATTCCCATGTGTCCTCGGGAGGGTTTTCCTTCATATAAGAGTTTGTCCAGGCTTGTCCTTTGATACAAAAAGGATTGGGCCATCTTGATGCACCTTATTTACTTTTCCTATTTGTCACTTGCTACCAATTATCTTATCACAAAACTATCTGTTAACGATAATTTCAGTGCTTGCAGAAAATACCTTACTGAAAACTGCCTATCATTTCCTTCTGCTCCTCGTTGGGTTTGATACTCTTACTTATCTAAAAGACTACGATAGATCCCCTACACTTCTGGGTCATCAAGACTCTTTTCTGGCGCCGTTGCCGGGGAGTGAAGCATCTTTGGTAAGTGGAATTTGGTAAGGAAAAATTTATATAGTGTGCTGAAATTTACTGTCACTTGTTACTATGGCTCATAATCCTTTGAGGGGCTTGTTTGGGCTATCTTCACCCCGACCAGTAGAGCAAAGAGTTGCTCCTCAACCTACTGAACCTACTGAAAATGTTTGTTTTGAAATCCCTTCGGGTATGATAGAGAAACTGCTAGCTAATCCCTTTACAGGAGATTGAACACTGCATCCCGATTTGCACCTAATCTACGTGGATGAAGTTTGTGGATTATTTAAGCTTGCAGGTATGCCCGAGGATGTTATCAAGAAGAAGGTCTTACCTTTATCTTTGAAGGGAGATGCATTAACATGGTTTAGGCTATGCGATGATATTGGATCATGGAACTACAATCGATTGAAGTTGGAATTTCATCAGAAGTTCTATCCTATGCATCAGGTTCATCGTGATCGTAATTATATATATAATTTTTGGCCTCGTGAAGGAGAAAGCATCGCTCAAGCTTGGGGGAGGCTTAAGTCAATGTTATATTCATGCCCCAATCATGAGCTCTCAAGAGAAATGATCATTCAAAATTTTTATGCTCGACTTTCCCTCAATAATCACTCCATGCTCGATACTTCTTGTACTGGTTCTTTTATGATGAAGACTATTGAATTCAAATGCGATTTATTGGAAAGAATTAAACGCAACTCTGAAGATTGGGATCTCGACGAAGTTAAGGAGTCAGGTATGACCCTAAGTTTGATTGTGTTAAATCTTTTATGGATACCGATGTTTTCCGTGAATTTAGCACTAAATATGGACTTGACTCTGAGATATTAGCTTCTTTTTGTGAATCATTTGCTACTCATGTTGATCTCCCCAAGGAGAAGTGGTTTAAATACCATCCTCCCATTGAAGTAAAAGTAGTTTAACATGTTAAAGTTGAAGAAAAGACTATCACTTATATTGAGAAACCGCCTTTCCCTGTTAGGATAAAGGATCATGCTAAAGCTTCAACTGTGGTTCGTAAGAGTAATACTAGAACACCTACACCCTCCGAGAAAATTAAAGTTGAACCTAGTGTTGCTATGGTTAAGGATCTCTTGGTCGAAAATTTAGATGGACATGTTATTTACCTCCAAGAGGAAGCTGTTAGAATCGCCAAACCCGATACTAGGAATAAACATAGACCTGTTATAGGCATGCCTATTATTTCTGTTAAAATAGGAGATCATTGCTATCATGGTTTATGTGACGTAGGTGCTAGTGCGAGTGTAATACCTCATTCCTTATATAAAGAAACTATGCACGATATTGCACCCACTGAGTTAGAAGGTATTGATGTTACTATTAAACTTGCTAATGGAGACACTATTTAACCAATTGGGATTGTTAGAGATGTTGAAGTCTTGTGTGGAAAGGTTAAATACCCTGCCGATTTTCTTGTTCTCAGTTCCCCACAAGATGATTTTTGTCCCATTATATTTGGTAGACCCTTCTTGAACACTGTTAATGCTAAGATAGACTGCGAAAAGGATATTGTTACTATAGAATTAGGGGATATGTCTCATGACTTTAACTTTGCTAAATTTTGTAGACAACCCCGTGATAAAGAATTGCCTAGTAAGATGAAATTGTTGGTCTTGCTTCTATTGCCGTGCCTCCTAACGTCCTTTAGAACAATATCTGCTAGACCATGAAAATGATATGTATATGAATGAGAGAAGGGAAATAGACGAAATAATCTTTAAACATGGACCCTTATTGAAAAACAACTTGTCTGTTGAAATCCTAGGGATCCTCCTCCACCCAAGGGTGATCCCGTGTTTGAACTTAAACCATTACCTGATACTCTTAAGTATGTTTATCTCGATGAAAATAAGATATATCCTGTTATTATTAGTGCTAACCTTTTAGAGCAAGAAGAAGAAAAATTATTGAAAACTATGAAGAAGCACCGTGCTGCTATCGGATATACTCTGGATGATCTTAAGGGCATTGGTCCCACTCTATGCCAACACAAGATAAAGTTGGAAGAGGACGCGAAACCTATTATCGATCATCAACGATGGTTAAATCCTAAGATAAAAGAAGTGGTAAGGAAAGAAATATTAAAGCTTCTAGAGGCAAGTATAATTTATCCAGTTGCTGATAGCCAGTGGGTATGTCCTGTCCATTGTGTCCCTAGGAAGGGAGGTATGACTGTTGTTCCTAATGATAAAGATGAATTGATCCTGCAAAGAATTGTTACAGGTTATAGGATGGTAATTGATTTCCGTAAATTAAATAAAGCCACTAAGAAAGATCATTACCCTTTGCCTTTTATTGATCAAATGTTAGAAAGGTTATCCAAACATACTCATTTTTGCTTTCTAGATGGCTATTTTGGTTTCCCTCAAATACATGTGTCAAAAGGGGATCAAGAAAAGACCACTTTTACTTTTACTTTCAGTACCTTTGCCTGTAGACGTATGCCTTTTGGTTTATGTAATGCACCTGCTACCTTTCAAAGATGCATGATGGCTATATTCTCTGATTTTTGTGAAAAGATTGTTGAGGTTTTCATGGATGATTTTTCCGTTTACGGAACTTCTTTTGATGATTGCTTGAGCAACCTTGATCGAGTTTTGCAAAGATGTGAAGAAACTAATGTTGTCTTGAATTGGGAAAAGTGCCACTTTATGGTTAATGAAGGCATTGTCTTGGGGCATAAAATTTCTGAAAGAGGTATTGAAGTTGACAAAGCTAAAGTTGATGCTATTGAAAAGATGTTGTGTCCCAAGAACATCGAAGGTATAAGAAGTTTCCTTGGTCATGCCGGGTTTTATAGGAGGTTCATTAAGGACTTCTCAAAAATCTCTAGGCCTCTGACTAATCTCTTAAAAAAAGATGTTCCTTTTGTCTTTGATGATGATTGTGTAGAAGCATTTGAAATACTTAAGAAAGCATTGATCTCTGCACCCATTGTCGAGCCTCCTGACTGGAATTTACCCTTTGAGATTATGTGCGATGCTAGTGATTATGCTGTAGGTGCTGTTCTAGAACAAAGAGTTGATACGAAATTGAATGTTATCCAATATGCTAGTAAAACTGTGGACAGTGCCCAGAGAAATTATGCTACCACTGAGCAGGAGTTTTTAGCAGTCGTATTTGCTTGTCATAAGTTTAGACCTTATATTGTTGATTCTAAAGTAACTATTCACACTGATCATGCTTCTATCAAATACCTTATGGAAAAGAAAGATGCTAAGCCTAGACTTATTAGATGGGTTCTCCTGCTACAAAAATTTGATTTGCATATCACTGATAGAAAGGGAGCTGAGAACCCCGTTGTAGACAACTTGTCTAGGCTAGAGAATATTCTTGATGACCCACTACCTATTGATGATAGCTTTCCTGATGAAAAATTAACTATCATAAATGCTTCTTGTACTGCTCCATGGTATGCTGATTATGCTAATTACATTGTTGCTAAGTTTATACCACCTAGTTTCACATACCAGCAAAAGAAAAAGTTCTTCTATGATTTAAGACATTACTTCTGGGATGACCCACATATTTATAAAGAAGGAGTAGATGGTATTATTAGACGTTGTGTACCTGAGCATGAACAGGAATAGATCCTACACAAGTGTCACTCCGAAGCTTATGGAGGACACCATGCTGGAGATAGAACTGCACACAAGGTATTGCAATCTGGTTTTTATTGGCCTACTCTCTTCAAGGATGCCCGTAAGTTTGTCCTATCTTGTGATGAATGTCAAAGAATAGGTAACATTAGTAGACGTCAAGAAATGCCTATGAATTATTCACTTGTTATTGAACCATTTGATGTCTGGGGCTTTGATTATATGGGACCGTTTCCTTCCTCTAATGGGTATACACATATTTTAGTTGATGTTGATTATGTTACTAAGTGGGTAGAAGCTATTCCAACTAGTAGTGCTGATCACAACACCTCTATTAAGATGCTTAAAGAAGTTATTTTTCTGAGGTTCGGAGTCCCTAGATACTTAATGACTGATGGTGGTTCACACTTTATTCATGGTGCTTTCCGTAAAATGCTTGCTAAGTATGATGTTAATCATAGATTGCATCCCCTTACCACCCATAGTCTAGCGGTCAAACAGAACTAAGTAATAGAGAGCTGAAATTAATTTTGCAAAAGACTGTCAATAGGTCTAGAAATAATTGGTCCAAGAAACTTGATGATGCATTATGGGCCTATACAACTCCATACAAAAATCCTATGGGTATGTCTCCATATAACATGGTTTATGGAAAAGCATGTCACTTACCTCTTGATCTAGAACATAAGGCATATTGGGCTATTAAAGAGCTCAATTATGATTTCAAACTTGCCGGTGAGAATATGTTATTTGACATTAGCTCGCTCGATGAATGGAGAACCCAAGCCTATGAGAACGCCAAGCTGTTTAAAGAAAAGGTCAAATGATGGCATGCCAAAAGGATACAAAAGCGTGAGTTTAACGTAGGTGATTATGTCTTGCTATACAACTCTCGTTTAAGATTTTTTGCAGGAAAAAATCTCTCTAAATGGGAAGGTCCTTACGTTATCGAGGAGGTCTATCGTTCCGGTGCCATAAAAATCAACAACTTCGAAGGCACAAATCCGAAGGTGGTGAAAGGTTAAAGAATCAAACATTATATCTCAAGTAATCCTATAAATGTTGAAACCAATGTTATTGAAACCGTAACCCCGGAGGAATACATAAGGGACTTTCCAGAACGATTCAGACCATGAAAAGGAAGAGGTATGTTGTACGGTAAGTAAACCGACTCCAAAACAGTTCTAATGGCAATTTTTCACCGTTTTGGAATATTTAGAAAAATAGAAAAATAAGAGGCAGTCCGGAAAGGACACGAGGCGTCCACGAGGGTGGAGGGAGCGCCCTACCCCATGGGCACCCCCTGCCTCGTGGGCATCTCGTGTGCCTCCCGGACTCCGATTTCTTGCACGTTACTTCTTTCGGTCGGTAAAAATTCACTATATATTCTCCCGAAGGTTTTGACCACCGTATCACGCAAAAATCCTATGTTTTTGTTTCGAGCTGTTTCTGTCACAGATAAGAGCAAGATGTCTTCTCAGGAGTCAGTTGGAGAGAGTCGGGTGTCTCATCCAACACCTGGCCCAGGAGCAAACAGCGATGCTGACCACTTGGGTCCATCAACGGAGGAAGAGATGGAGGCTGACTTGAAGAGGATAGATGCCACAGAGGAAGATCAAGAAGTTACTTCTCGGTTTCGAGCTGGATTCACGATGGGGGAACTACAGAGCTCAGCCATTCCAAACTCAGTCATCCCTACCAATGTCAGGTTTCTTTCTTATGAAAATATGAAAAAGAGTGTTACTTGTTCTCCTGCAGCTATGCAGCATCCTTGGGTGAAAGGAGCTTTAGCCGTTATGGGCAAACTCTGGAAGGAAATTATGGACCTTAAGCAACAAGTTAACAAGCTCGATGAGGAGAATTGTATCCTGAGGGGTATCATCGCCAAGAATATCACATCACCACCTCCGAAAAAGGAGACATAATCACATGGGTATGGGCACTCCCCTTGGCAACTGCCAAGCTTGGGGGAGGTGCCCCGGTATCGTATCACCATCACATTCATATCTTTATCGTTTTTCTTAGTTCGATCCTTTTGGTAATATATTGATCTAGTAGAATAAAGTTTAGCATGATCTAGTTGTGAGCTTTTGCTTTTTGATCTTTATCTTTGTAATCGAGTCCGTGAGCTATATATACTAAAGATTAGTGTTGAGTCAAGGGCTTGATTATCTTGCTATGGTCATGAGAGAATAAAGAAAATATAAAAAGTATCAAAGAGATCATATTGATCTTATGGAAAGTAATGACTTCACATATAAAGAGTATGATGAATAAAAGTTATTGAGAGTTGACAAACAAAGTTTTGGTCATTGTTGCATTTAATAGGAAGTAATAAAGGAAGATAGGTTTTCACATACAAGTATACTATCTTGGACATCTTTTGTGATTGTGAGCACTCATTAAAATATGACATGCTAAAGAGTTGATGTTGGACAAGGAAGACAACATAATGAGTTATGTTTTCTTATATCCGAAATAAAGTATATTGTCATGGATCATCCAACATGTTGAGCTTGCCTTTCCCCCTCATGCTAGCCAAAACTCCTTGCACCAAGTAGAGATACTACTTGTGCTTCCATACATCCTTAAACCCTGTTTTGCCATGAGAGTCCACCATACCTACCTATGGATTGAGTAAGATCCTTCAAGTAAGTTGTCATTGTTGCAAAACTCTCTAAAATATGCATGACTTATTAGTGTGGAGAAAATAAGCTTTATACGATCATTTGATATGGAAGTAATAAAAGCGACGGATTGCATAATAAAGGTCCCTATCACAAGTGGCAATATAAAGTGACGTTCTTTTGCGCTAAGATTTCGTACATCCAACCATAAAAGCAGATGACAACCTCTGCTTCCCTCTGCGAAGGGCCTATCTAATATTCTTACCTTAAGAGTCATGGTGATCTGCACCTTTCCTTTTACAATTTATCCTTTGGCAAGCACATTGTGTTGGAAAGATCCTGACATATATACCCACTTGGATGTAAGTTATCATGATCTATTACTGTTGACATTACCCTTGTGGTAAAAGGTTGGGAGGCAACACTAAAAGCCCCTATCTTTCTCTGTGTCCGATTAAAATCCATACCCATAAGTATTGCGTGAGGGGACAATTACATTTGAGCCCCTAGTTGTGTCACACCCATGTGTTTTGCCCCTAAATTCGAAAAACCCTCGTTTCTATCCAAGCTCGTTTGCTCTTCTTATCCTTTTGCCCTTTGACCGTTTGATCGCAACTTTGAAAACTTCATAACGAATTCATACTAACTCAGAAAAATGCAAGTAAGATATCAAAATGTTCGAAATAACATCACCCATAAGTACATGTCATTTGCATTCATGACAACAATGCTGAAAAGTCTATACCTTAGTTTGAGATCATATGATTTTTGTTGGATTTTCAACACTTTTGTCATGAATGCAAATGACGTGCACATATAGGTGATGTTTTTCCAAACATTTTGATATCTTATATGCATTTTTCTGAGTTAGTATGAATTCGTTATGATGTTTTAAAAGGTAAAGTCAAACGGTCAAAGGGCAAAAGCATAAGAAGACCAAACAAACTTGGGCAGAAACGAGGGTTTTTTGAATTTAGGGGCAAAACACACGGGTGTGACACAACTAGGGGCTCAAATGTAATTGTCCCTTGCGTGAGTGTGAGCAATTGTGAAAGACTAACTGATAGTTGAGTATGTGGACTTGCTGAAAAGCTCTTATTTTGACTCTTTCCGAAGTTACGATAAATTGCAATTGTTTCAATGACCGAGATCATAGTTTGTTAGTTTTCAATGAAGTTTCTGATTCATACTTAACATTGTGAATAGATTGTTACTTTAGCATAAGAATCATATGACAATATATATATATGTGTTGCTGTTATAAGAATGACCATGAAGCCGTCATGTCCGTATTTTATTTTTTATCGACATCTCTATCTCTAAACATGAGGACATGTTTTTCGATATCGGCTTTTGCTTGAGCACAAGCGAGGTCTAAGCTTGGGGGAGTCTGATACGTCCATTTTGCATCTTGCTTTTATGTTGATATTTATTGCACTTTGGGCTATTATTACACGTTATGTCACAATACTTATGCATTTTCTCTCTTATTTTACAAGGTTTACATGAAGAGGGAGAATGCTGGCAGATGGAATTCTCGGCTGGAAAAGGAACAAACATTGGAGACCTATTATGCACAACTCAAAAAGCTCTAAAACTCCATGAAACATCGTTTCAGAAAATATAAAAAATATCTGGCGAAAGAGATCTGCCAGGGGGGCACCACCTGTCCACGAGGGTGTGGGGCGCTCCCCCTGGGCGCGCCCCCTACCTCGTGGGCCATCCGGTGACCCCCCGATGCCCGTATTATCCTATATGAAGTGTTTTGACCTGGAAAAAAATCATAAGGAGGCTTTCGGGACAAAACACCGCCGTCTCGAGGCGGTACCTTGGAGGAACCAATCTAGGGCTCCGGCGGAGCTGTTCTGCCGGGGATAGTTCCCTCCGGGAGGGGGAAATCGTCACCGCCGTCATCACCAACAACTCTCCCATCTTGGGGAGGGTTATCTTCATCAACATCTTCACCAGCACCATCTCCTCTCAAACTGTCGTGGAATTAGCACGGCAGATGTCCGGTTTAGAGGACTTAGGTGTGGAGCCATCACGCGGGTTAGCTTGAAGAGGTTAAAAGCACACAAAGGACACAGAGGGTTTATACTAGTTCGGCCCCTTTGATGAAGGTAAAAGCCTACGTCTAGTTTGGTTTGGTATTGCTTGGGCGTCGATGAACAGGGAGCAGATTGCTTGCCTGTCTCTCGACGGGTTGTTGCTTGTCCTTGAACCGACGCCGGGTCGTTCCTTTATATAGGAGGCAACGCCCGGTCCGGTTTACAGAGTCCCGAGGCCGGCTCATAATCGTGTCCGCCTCGGTCTCTACTCTTTCCTCCTTGTACCTCAAGTTACATGATAGGACGGTTTATAAACCGTAAACATTGCACATGGGCCCTAAGCTTTCATGGGCCGTAACCTCTACTGAGCTTATAACAACACAGCTATATTATCGTAATCCGGATCTCCCTAGCCGGTTTATACCTACTAGTAATATCCCCGACATTAGGCCCCAGAGTGATTTGAACTTGTTCATGTCAGTCTTCTATGTCTTGTATAAACTTCTTCTTCGTATCTTCTCTGCTTTGTAAACCGGCTATGACGTCATCTTCGGAAATCATTTTATTCAGTTGTGACATCACCTCCGCATTTATTGCTCACAGCTGTTTGTTACCTTTGTTTAAAGGCCATCCCAAAAATCGAGGCGACAGTAGAATCTTTTATCCAATCTTTGTCCTCCTCAAATCCCGCACTTGCCGTTTCATCTCTCCAGTCTCTATAAATACCGCTGAGCCTTTACTCTTTTCCTTCCTCCCGCTCTTCTTCTTCCTCCGTCCCCCGAAGCTCCGCCGCTGCCTTCGAGCTCGTCGCCGCCGTCAGCCAGGCCGCTGCATCACCCTGAAACGCGACCAGATTACTCCGCCGCCGTCCCTTTCCTTCTCAGGTATTCCTTTTCCCTCGCTGCAGATCTGTAATCTAGGGTTCCTCCAATGCTTCCGCCATGAGACCTCGAAGCTCTGCTGTTCATCCTATAGGTTACTTCTGGAGTAGATTCGAACTTTGGATTTGCTTCAAACACGCCCCTGCTCCATAGTTTAGACTTAGATTCAGACCTTTAGATTCAACCCTTAGATTCATTTGCTCTGTAGAAAACCTTCGTAGTTCTTCCTGTGATAGACTTGCGTATATTTCATCTTTTTCTTACTGCTCAGATCTATTTTTACTCTAGCCTTCCGTAGAAACCTGTTTATTCGTCTTGATAGATCTGCAAGTTACTCGCCGGTTTAACCAATCATATGTTCCTCTTGCAAAACGTCGACCATTAGCCCGATGGTTTAGCCTCCTCGTTTTTGTTATCATAAACCGGTAGCAGCTCGTCTCCCATCTGTTTCCGGGTTGTCCATGCCATTAGTCCCCTATCTAAACCATCGATGTAATTTGATAACACACTCCGGTTTATGTTTCAGCACTTGAATAATCCGGATTTTGCACTTTACTTTTTCAGCGTTTTCCTTTTGCTCATATGTCTGCCAAGCAGTTCGTTTCTTGCAACTGGATTCCTTCCCGCATTACGGAAGAGGACATAACCAATGCTGCTTCGATTGGTATTCTGGGCCCCCAAGCAGTTCTGAAATGGCAGGCCCCAGGGGATGAGTGTCCTCCTACCCCCAAAGAAGGAGAAGTTATTGTTTTCTATGATCATCTGGCCCGGGGTTTTAGCCCTCCCGGTTCAAAAAAATTCCGGGATGTACTGGCCGCTTTTCAACTCCATCCTCAGGATATAGGCCCAAATTCTATATCAAACGTCTGCAATTTCCAAGTCTTCTCCGAGGTGTACCTTCAAGAAGAGACGTCAGTGGACTTGTTCCGGGATTTTTTCCACTTAAACCGGCTGACAGAGTTTACTGCCGGACCACATCAAGAGCTGGGCGGTGTCAGTATTCAGAAGAGAAGAGACGTGGTCTTTCCTCATGCTGCTCTCCATACACACCCCAAGGAAAGAGTTGACTGGAGTCGATTTCGTTCGTTGTTGGCTTGCCTGGAGTATTCTTCCTCTGAGCCGGCGCTCCGGTCTGATGTATCAGTATACCGGAAAGACGGATGACCCTCAACGCCATATCGACGTAATGCTTCCTGAGAAGGAGATTACTGAATCCGCCAAGAAACTGCTTAATATCTCTTTGGAAGAATGTAGCCAAACCGGATTGGCTCCATATTACAAGAAGAACAAACTGCCAGCAGTAAGCCTTAACCTTTTCTGTTTGTGTCTAATCCGTCCATATAAATTATCTTCCATTTACCTTTCATCTTCTGCACAGGCCGACGATCCTTTTTGGAAAAGGAAAAATCAGGACAAGTCAGGTAAACAGCCGCGCCGGAAAACATTTGCTGTCGAGAAGAAAAAGGCAGCTGCTGGCTCCGGTTCACATCTTGAGGAGGATGATCCGGATTCTGATGTATGAGTTGATCCTGATATGTTTTGATTTCTTTTATCCAGATTTATGTCAACAGTGTCTTTTCACAGGATTTGGCTGAAGGAGATAAAGCGGCAGAAACTGAGGTAATCTCTCTTTCTTCAGATTCTGAACCGCCGGTGCCCAAAACTCATCGGGCATCTTGGAAGTACCCTTTTTCTCATCCCTACGCTCAACTGGATCCTAAATTTCTTTTGAAGAAGCAGCAACATGAAGCCCGCCGGACTACACGCCATAGTGGCCATGTAGTGGAGTCTTCCGGAATATCTCTCACTCCAGCTCGGAGGCGCCGCTCTGAGGTTTTACTTTTTCCAACTCTTCTCCATCCCAAGGCCGGACTTATACGCAAACCGCTTAAACCGTCTGATCCTAACTATCAGGAGACACCTTTATCATCTTCCGGTGAATTGACTGCCACACAGGTCCCAGTACTAAAAACTGTACCTGGGTAAGTCCTTTACCTCATCCGGTTTACATTTGTATTTGCCCTTTATAACTCTGATTGCTTCTTCAATTTCTTTCAGCAAACCCAAGCATAGCAAGAAAGCAAAGGCCACTAAAGCGGCTGCCGAGACTGCTGCTGTTGATCCGGTGGCTGATCCGGATGAACTCATCCCTCCAGAGAGTGAGCCTGCAATTCAGCTTGATGATTCTGCTCCCATGGACCATGACTACATTGCTGCTCCTGAAGATACCAATGTAGAAGATGTCCTTGAACCGGCGAGTCCTGTCCGGGTTAGCCCTCCTCGGACTAGCCCGGCTCCTGCTAGTCCGGCTTGTACTGCTGCCCCTTCGCAGCCAACCACTGCTTCCTCTCCGGATGTTCAAGTAACCGGGACGGGTTTTACCGCTCCTGCTGAGCCTACCGTTTTAGCCAAGCACACTGCTAAAGCGGAGAAGCTTCAGCAAGAGAAGGGCAAATGGAGCATGGATTTGTCCAATTATGCCGAACTGAGTGCCCAGGAACTTTATTCCGGGTACTTGGACCGGCTTCATACCAGCCGCGACTATGAATTGGGCTTGGTTAATATGATGAAGGACAAATACGAGGTGCCTTACTTGTCTTTGCTTTGCCTTCTTTATACTTCTGTCTTTATGCCATAATAGCCCCCAAGTGTCGGTTTAGCTTCGTTGTGGGTGAACCGGTACTTCCAAATGTATGAAAATGGACTTACATTAGCCCCCAAGTGCTAGGGGCATAACTTGTTTTATGTGCCTGGGACTTGTCTGAATCTCTCTTCTGATCCTTCAACTGCCCATTAGCCCCCAAGTGTCAAGTAGATAACTAGCTTATGTGCTTGAGACTTGTCTTAATTGTCATATTTTGATACTTCAACTGCCCATTAGCCCCCAAGTGTCAAGTAGATAACTTGCTTATGTGCTTGAGACTTGTCTTAATTGTCATCTGCTCCAATTAATTTTTTCGTAGGCTGACTTGACCCGGAGGGCTGCAGAAGTAAAGGAACTCCGGAATAGACTTGCTATTACTGAAACTGCTTCTGCCAAGACCAAAGATGAACTGGCGTTGAGTTTAACCAATGTTGAACAATTGAAAAAGGATTTTGAAGCGGAGCGGACAGCCTGGGAAGTGCAGAGGAATGCTCTTGAAAAAAGAGCAAAGGATGCTGAAGAGGCCCTTAACCCGGTGACGCAAGAGCTGACCGGTTTAAGGCAGCAAATAGAGCTTATGACCTCTGCTGTCTTTGGTAAATACTTAACTTGTATATGCTTTCATTTCGACAATCTTTAGTCCGCTCCGGTTTAACTGTAATAATCATATGCAGGGCGACGCGTCACCCATCTTGGGGATGACCTCCGGAAGAAACTCAAGGCCTCTTATACTCTGGTTGAGCAGCTGTATTCCGGCGCCCAAAGGATTATAGGTGCAATGTCTCATTATAAAGCGGCCCCCACCACTATCCAAGGTACTTTGGAGAAGCTTTCTATATTGCCTGTATGCTTGGAAGAGGTGAAGCAATCTGCTGCACGGGCCGGTTCACTTGTAGCGCTTACCAGAGCCAAAGCGTGGGTTCCTGACTTTGATCCGGAAGAAGCTATGAACGGGTACCCCAGCACCAAGGAGGATGGATCGGTCTTCTCTCGCAAAGACCTTTATGCTTTGACTAAAGAAATGCGCCCTCTTGCCAGCAAGCTTGCTGATGAATCGGACTTGACCAGGTATCATCCGGCGTATGACTTAAAGAATGAGCGGGTGGATCGTCCGGTTTATGACACCGAAAATCTAATCCCACCAGTGCGCCCCCATACTTTCGCCCTAGATGTTGATCCGTCCGATCTCATTACTGAAGAGATGTACTTTCGTGCATTATCCAAGATCGACTGGCGCGTTCCTGATTTTCAGCCGCTTCAAGAGGACGAAGAAGTTCCGGAACATGTCGATCCTCAGCCTTCGCGGCAGGAAGAAGCATAAGTCACTTCATTTTATTTTTATCGCCTGTAATCCGTTGCTGAAAAACTTTAATCCGTCCAGGCCTTCATGTGCCTTGTAATAGGATAGCTCGAAAACATTTTCTGCCTTTAATCCGGATGTCAGAGTTTTGATTTGGCATCTGCCGATTTTAATCCCTTGTCTGCTATGGTTGATCCTTTATGTTACCTGTATCTGCATAGATAACACTGAAAAAATGTCCTGGCGGTTTACCGCCGGACCGATTAAAGTGCTCTTACAGGCATATATATATCGACCAAGTATCTGCTTTATACCTTAGAAATACTTTCATACCTTTAATTAAGTATGCTTGACATCCTTAATCCGGCGGACATTGTAGATTTCTGAGGAAGCTCTTGGCTCTGTTGGGGTGGACCCAATAATTATTCCGGGTTATAATAACTACCGGTTTGAATCATGCTCGTGCTCTATGACCAGACTTTTTATACTTATGAGGTCAACTTTGAAGTTGTCCAGCTCCGGATAAAAAAACCATAGAAAACATTGAAAAATCACAAAACACAAAACACAATTTGCAAATAAGACCATGTAGTCGAGGCTTTTTACGAGCTGCCAGGCTCCATATGTGCCAATCAATAGGTGCGACACAAAGGGCTATGACTCTTTTCTTTTGCCATCAAAGGATGTACTCCAAGGGGCAAGAATTGTTTCTTTTGCCATCAAAGGATGTACTCCAAGGGACAAGAACTTTTTCTTTTGTCATCAAAGGGATGTATCTACCAAGGGGCAAGAATTTTTGCATTTGCCATCAAAAGAAGTACCCTAAGGACAAGAACAATTTTTTCTGTTGCCATCAAAGGGAGTGATCAACCAAGGGGCAAGAATTTTTGCATTTGCCATCAAAGGAAGGCCCCCTAGGGACAAGAACAGTTTTTTCTTTTGCCATCAAAGGGAGTGATCAACCAAGGGGCAAGAATTTTTGCATTTGCCATCAAAGAAAGACCCCCTAGGGAGAAGAACAGTTTTTTCTTTTGCCATCAAAGGGAGTGATCAACCAAGGGGCAAGAATTTTTGCATTTGCTATCAAAGGAAGGCCCCTAGGGACAAGAACAGTTTTTTCTTTTGCCATCAAAGGGAGTGATCAACCAAGGGACAAGAATTTTTGCATTTGCCATCAAAGGAAGGCCCCCTAGGGACAAGAACATTGTTGAACAATCAATGGATGTAATCCGAATGTCGCTGATGTGAAGACAATCATGTGAACCGGACCAGAAGACTTTTAGTGAGGATTCACATGTGATCCGTAGCCCCCTAGTTTGGTCCCTCCTGCATAATAAAATAGTATGTTCGAAATATTTGTGATAACTTTCACAAGACATATATTTAGAAGAAAAAAGCCTGATCCCCCGGTTTACCAAGGGTGCCGGTTTATTTATTAATCATAATATATATATAGGATACATAAAACGGAGCTCATGGCTCAGGTGTAGTAAGGCCACAGGAGGGCAATGTTCCACGGCCTCTTCGTCTCTTCTTCTGATGTCTGTGAGTCTTTGTGCTCTCGAACCTCCACCAGGTAGTATGAACTGTTGTGTAGGTTCTTGCTGACCACAAAGGGTCCTTCCCAAGGTGGGGATAGCTTGTGCATATCAGTCTGGTCCTGGATGAGCCGGAGTACTAATTCCCCCTCCTGGAACGTCCTGGTTTTAACCCGGCGGCTGTGATATCTGCTCAGGTCCTGCTGATAAATTGCAGATCTTGCTGCTGCTATGTCACACTCTTCATCCAGCCGGTCCAAACTGTCCTGTCTTGCTTGCTCATTGGCTGCTTCAACATAAGCCGCCACCCGTGGTGAATCATGGCGGATATCGCTTGGAAGGACCGCTTCAGCACCGTACACCATGAAGAAAGGTGTGTAACCTGTGGACCTGTTTGGTGTAGTATTGATGCTCCAGAGGACAGAGGGCGATTCCTCAACCCAGCACCCTGGTGTTCTTTGCAAAGGAGTCATAAGCCGGGGCTTGATACCTCGGAAAATCTCTTGATTGGCCCTTTCAGCTTGACCATTGGATTGAGGGTGAGCTACAGAAGACACATCTAGGCGAATATGCTCCCTTTGACAAAACTCTTCCATCTCTCCTTTAGATAAATTGGTGCCATTGTCAGTGATGATGCTGTGTGGAAAGCCAAACCGGAAAATTACCTTCTTGATGAATTTAACCGCTGTTGCCGCATCACACTTGCTCACAGGCTCTGCCTCAATCCACTTTGTAAACTTGTCCATAGCGACCAGCAGGTGAGTTTTTTGATCTTGGGATCGTTTAAAAGGCCCAACCATATCAAGCCCCCAAGTCGCAAACGGCCAAGTAATTGGAATCATCCGCAGCTCCTGTGCCGGAACAAGAGCACGCCGTGAAAATTTCTGACAAGCATCGCACTTCCGGACTAGATCCTCCGCATCAGCATAGGCTGTCAACCAATAGAACCCATGGCGGAAAGCTTTAGCTACCAAGGATTTTGAACCGGCATGATGACCACAATCCCCTTCATGAATCTCTCGAAGGATATCACAGCCTTCCTCGGATGATACACACCGCTGAAACGCTCCAGAAATGCTGCGATGGTGAAGTTCCCCGTTTACAATTGTCATAGATTTGGATCGCCGGATTATCTGCCTTGCTTCAATCTCATCATCTGGCAACTCTCCACGGCTTAAATATGCCAAGTAAGGGAGCGTCCAATCCGGAATAACATGAAGTGCCGCAACCAGCTGCTCTTCCGGATCAGGAACAGCCAAACCTTCCTCCGATGGTACCTGAACTGATGGACTGTGTAGCTCATGCAAAAAGGTATTCGGTGGCACCGATTTACGCTGAGAACCCAGCCGGCTTAGAGCATCGGCCGCTTCATTTTTTCGCCGGTCTATGTGATCCACCTCGTATCCTTTGAAATGTCCAGCGACTACTTCAACTTCTCGTCTGTAAGCCGCCATGAGAGGGTCTTTAGAATCCCACTTGCCGGATACTTGCTGTGCCACTAAGTCTGAATCACCGAAACACTTGACCCGGCTCAAGTTCATCTCCTTAGCCATCCGCAGGCCATGAAGCAATGCCTCATATTCTGCTGCATTATTAGTACAAGGAAATATTAGACGGAGGACATAACAAAATTTGTCACCTCGCGGGGAAGTTAACACAACTCCAGCCCCCGAGCCTTCTAATTTTCTTGAACCGTCAAAGTGAATAGTTCAGTATGTATGATCCGGCTTTTCCTCTGGTGCTTGTAATTCTGTCCAATCATTGATAAAATCTACCAATGCTTGGGATTTGATAGCGGTAAGTGGCACATACTTCAATCCGTGTGGGCTAAGTTCAATGGCCCATTTTGCTACTCTGCCAGTGGCTTCTTTGTTCTGGATTATATCCCCCAACGGAGCTGAACTGACAACAGTTATTGGGTGGCCTTGGAAGTAGTGCTTCAACTTCCCGTTTGCCATGAACACGCCATATACCAGCTTCTGCCAATGTGGGTACCTTTGTTTGGATTCAATGAGAACCTTACTGACATAATAAACCGGACGCTGAACCGGATATTCCTTGCCTGCTTCTTTGCGCTCGACCACGATTGCCACGCTAACTGCCCGGGCATTGGTGGCCACATATAACAGCAGCAACTCCTTATCGACAGGGGCAGCAAGGACCGGTGGTTCTGCCAGTTGCCGCTTCAATTCCTCAAACGCGGCATTTGCTTCATCGCTCCATATAAACCGGTCTGTCTTCTTCAGCATCTGATAAAGCGGAATCGCCTTTTCTCCCAGATGACTTATGAATCGGCTCAACGCTGTAATCCGGCCGGCGATACGCTGGACATCAGTGATGCAAGCTGGTTTAGTCAAGGATGTGATTGCCTTGATCTTCTCCGGATTGGCTTCTATTCCTTTGTTTGACACCAAGAATCCAAGGAGCTTGCCAGCCGGAACACCAAAAGCGCATTTCTCCAGATTAAGCATCATTTTATAGACCCGAAGGTTATCAAAGGTTTCCTTGAGGTCCTCTATCAACGTCTCCTCCTTCCTTGACTTTACCACGATGTCATCCACACAGGCATGGACATTTTTCCCTATCTGCCCCTTAAGACCGTTCTGTACGCAATGCTGGTAAGTTGCTTGGGCACTCTTGAGCCCAAAAGGCATAGATACGTAGCAAAAAGCACCAAAAGGAGTGATGAAGGCTGTCTTCTCCTGGTCTTTAATTGCCATCTTGATCTGATGATACCCTGAATATGCATCCAAAAAACTTAGCCGCTCACATCCCGCCGTAGCATCAATGATCTGATCAATACGGGGGAGAGCAAAAGGATCGGTCGGACAAGCCTTGTTTAAATCTATGTAATCCACACACATCCTCCACTTTCCATTTTTCTTTAACACCAGAACCGGATTAGCCAACCACTCCGGGTGGAACACCTCAACTATGAACCCTGCGGCCAAAAGCCTAGCCACTTCTTCACCTATAGCCTTGCGCCTTTCTTCGTTGAAACGGCGCAGATACTGCTTGACCGGTTTGAACTTCGGATCAATATTAATACTGTGCTCAGCAAGTTCCCTCGGTATACCTGGCATGTCAGAAGGTTTCCATGCAAAGATATCCCGGTTCTCACGGATGAACTTGATGAGCGCGCTTTCCTATTTGGGGTCAAGGTTAGCGCTGATAGTGAACTGCTTGGATGAGTCGCCCGGTACAAAGTCGACTTGCTTGGTTTCCTCTGCCGATTTAAACTTCAACGTCGGATCATGCTCTGTAGTTGGCTTCTTCAACGGGGACATATCTGCCGGATCAACATTGTCTTTATAAAACTTCAACTCCTCCGTAGCACATACTGCCTCTGCATAAGCAGCGTCTCCTTCCTCGCACTCTAATGCGATCTTGCGACTTCCATGAACCATGATGGTTCCCTTGTGACCCGGCATCTTGAGCTGTAGATAAACATAGCACGGTCTAGCCATAAATTTGGCGTAGACCGGCCGTCCAAATAGGGCATGATAGGGGCTCCGGATCTTTACAACTTCAAAGGTTATCGTCTCTGACCTGGAATCCTGTTCATCTCCAAAGGTAACCTCGAGATCAATTTTCCCAACTGGGTAAGCCGATTTACCTGGCACCACTCCATGGAACACCGTATTTGACTGCCTTAGCTTCTTGTCCGTTAATCCCATGCGACGGAAGGTCTCGTAATATAAGATGTCGATGCTGCTGCCGCCGTCCATGAGTACCTTAGTGAATTTGTAGCCACCCACCTGTGGTGCCACCACTAAGGCCAACTGACCCGGATTATCGATCCGCGGCGGGTGATCCTCTCTGCTCCACACAATAGCTTGTTCCGACCAGCGCAGGAAACGTGGTGTTGCCGGTTCAACCGCGTGTACCGCCCGCTTTAGGATTTTTTGATCTCGTTTGCACAAACTCGTAGTAAACACACGATACTGTCCACTACTCAGCTCCTGCGGATTACTCTGATATCCGGATTGCTGCTGCTGCTGACGCTGTTGATTGCCTTGATTACTGTGGTTACCCTGGTAATGTTGTTGGTTGCCTTGGTTATTGTAACCACCCTGACCATGCTAATGGTTGCCTTGGTTATTGTAACCACCCTGACCATGCTGATGATTGCCTTGGTTGTAGCCATTATTGCCACCATGATATCCTGATCCGGAACCATTACACTGGCGACCCGGACCATAAGATCCGGGACCTGAACCGCCGCCCGGTGGTCCGTTGTTGAACCTGGCCCGGTTCATGGCCTCCATCATGACCCGGCATTGCCCCCATGTGTGTTTAGCTGGTCGTTCCTCCGTGCCCTGCTTCGGGCAAGGCTCGTTCAACTGTTGATCCAGATTAATGAATCCTCCGCCGCTCCGTGGAGGTGGCCTACCCTTGTTGCGTTGAAAGTTTCCTTGAACATTGGTATTGGCGACAAAATCAGAGCCACCTTCTGCCTTTCGCTTACCATTGAAGCTCGTCCCTGCCGGACTAACCTGCGCCGGTTTACCAGCCTTATTGGTTTTTCCGGATTTGTCTCCTTCCGCTTCTGGGTATTTAGTGTTGTCAGAGTCCCCATACTTCACTAGAGCGCTCATGAGTGTCCCCATGCCATTACAATCCCGCTTGAGCCGTCCCAGCTTTAGCTTCAGAGACTCAAACCGGCAATTGTTTTCCAATGTTACTATTGTCGTACTGGGGCTGATACCGTTCGAAGAGTGTAAGATTTCTGACACTCGCCGCACCCATGCGCTCGTAGGCTCCTGCTCTCCTTGAACACATGCCGCTAAGTCTACTACTGACATTGGCTGTTTGCACGTGTCCTTGAAATTTTTGATAAACTGGCAGCACAACTCACCCCATGATCCGATGGAATTAGGCGGTAAGCCCTTTAACTATGTCCGGGATGTACCCTCAAGCATCATGGTAAAATAACTCGCACATGCCACTTCATCCACGTCCAGCATCTCCATAGCCATCTCATAGCTCTCAATCCAAGCTTTTGGAGCCAGATCTGCTGTATAGTTAGGCACCTTATGTGGGCCTTTGAAGTCCTTGGGTAACCTTACGCTTCGTAAAGTGGGAATAAGACACTGCACTCCAAAGGAACTCGCCGTGACTCCTGTCTCTGTTGTGGTTGTGTGAACCGGCGTTGTTTGGCGTATATCCTCGCGGGCAGTAGGTCTAGCCCGGTTCACCGCTTCCTGGGCGCGCGCCTCTGCTCCTGCCGGATTATCTTGCCTGTGACGGTGACGCCTCCGTTCACTACTGGACACCTCCGGTTCATCCCAATGCCTAGTGTAACTCCTGCTGTGGCGGGGTGTTGAATGAAGTCTCTCCCTGCTGTAGGAGTACGCCTGCTGCTGTGTCAATGCCGTGTCCAGCAAATCCTTGACTCTGCGTGCTTCCATCGCCACGGGGGATGTTCCCTCAATGGGTAAAGCAGCCAGGCGTGAAGCGGCGGCGACAATGTTATCCAGGGGGTTTGAATAATGGCCAGGAGGAGTGGAGATGTGCGGAGTGGGAACAACCCGACGATCTTGCTCCGTAGTTGGTTGTTGAACCGGTGCGCCTGTTGCTGGGGCTCCCCTCCGGTTTACTTCTAGATTATTGCTGGCTCCCGCTCCTGGCGTGCCAAAGAGATTCATCGCCTTATAGACCGGCGGTAGACGAGTTTGATACCTTCTGTTCCTTACTCCCTGCGCAGAAACCTGATCCATCCTGAGCCGGAAAGCTTGGGAATCCAACTCCGCTTGCCTTGTCACAAGCATGACTTTCTCTGCGTTCAGATCCCGTTTGGCTTGCTCGATCCGGCCCTTTAGCTGAAGGATCTCTGCATCATGTTGCGCCTTGTCAGCAGGAGCCACCTCTGCTGTTGGTCGGGCTGTCAGCTCCTCAACCAAGGTGGATAGAGCGTCAGACGGTGAGGGGGCTTGGCTGCTTGCCCCTGCACCAGCTACCTCTGCGGTGAACGCCCCGGTCACCATGGGCTGTGGCGCAGATTGTGATCCGGCCATGAAGACAGCCACTCGGTTTGGCGGATCAAAGGGGTCCGGAATACTTTTGCCATCGGATATTCCCCCGGATCGACCGTCCCGCAACAGATACAAATATTCGGTCTCTCCGGATGAAGATTCATCATTGGAGTACACAACTGTCTCACCACCAGAATCCGATCCGTCCTTGGCTTGGACTCCATGTATTGCTCCAATGAAAACGCGCTTCATGGCAGGCTGAATCTGGGCCGATCTCGCACGCTGAGCCGGCTCGACGATGTTGGGGAAGATGTCCGGCTCAGGTCCCGGTTCACCAATCTTGCCAATGAAGACGTGGATGCCACCGAAGGGGACCCGGTACCCGTATTCGATTGAATCGGCCTCCGGTCCCCAGCCTGTGTCGTCGATGTAGATCCGGCCGCGACGACTCTTGGTCATCCGGCAGACCGCGTAAACCTTGAGTCCTTCAAAGCTGCCCTTCAAGAACTCGAAACCATCGTGCGATAGCCCCATGGTGGGCGCCAACTGTCGTGGAATTAGCACGGCAGATGTCCGGTTTAGAGGACTTAGGTGTGGAGCCATCGCGCAGGTTAGATTGAAGAGGTTAAAAGCACACAAAGGACACAGAGGGTTTATACTAGTTCGGCCCCTTCGATGAAGGTAAAAGCCTACGTCTAGTTTGGTTTGGTATTGCTTGGGCGTCGATGAACAGGGAGCAGATTGCTTGCCTGTCTCTCGACGGGTTGTTGCTTGTCCTTGAACCGTCGCCGGGTCGTTCCTTTATATAGGAGGCAACGCCCGGTCCGGTTTACAGAGTCCCGAGGCCGGCTCATAATCGTGTCCGCCTCGGTCTCTACTCTTTCCTCCTTGTACCTCAAGTTACATGATAGGACGGTTTATAAACCGTAAACATTGCACATGGGCCCTAAGCTTTCATGGGCCGTAACCTCTACTGAGCTTATAACAACACAGCTATATTATCGTAATCCGGATCTCCCTAGCCGGTTTATACCTACTAGTAATATCCCTGACACAAACCCTAGTTCATCTCTTGTATCCAATCTTTGTACCCAAAACCTCAGATTGGTACCTTTAGGTTGCTAGTAGTGTTGATTACTCCTTGTAGTTGATGCTAGTTGGTTTACTTGGTGGAAGATCATATGTTCAGATCCATTATGCATATTAATACCCCTCTGATTATGAACATGAATATGCTTTGTGAGTAGTTACGTTTGTTCCCGAGGACATGGGAGAAGTCTTGCTATAATTAGTCATGTGAATTTGGTATTCGTTCGATATTTTGATGATATGTATGTTGTCTTTCCTCTAGAGGTGTCATGTGAACGTCGACTACATGGCACTTCACCATTGTTTGGTCCTAGAGGAAGGCATTGGGAAGCAATAAGTAGATGATGGGTTGCTAGAGTGACAGAAGCTTAAACCCTAGTTTATGCGTTGCTTCGTAAGGGGCTGATTTGGATCCACTTGTTTCATGCTATGGTTAGGTTTACCTTAATACTTCTTTTGTAGTTGCAGATGCTTGCAATAGAGGTTAATCATAAGTGAGATGCTTGTCCAAGTAAGGGAAGGACCCAAGCACCGGTCCACCCACATATCAAATTATCAAAGTACTGAACGTGAATCATATGAACGTGATGAAAACTAGCTTGACGATAATTCCCATGTGTCCTCAGGAGCGTTTTCCTTCATATAAGAGTTTGTCCAGGCTTGTCCTTTGCTACAAAAAGGATTAGGCCATCTTGTTGCACCATATTTACTTTTACTATTTGTCACTTGCTACCAATATTCTTATCACAAAACTATCTGTTACCGATAATTTTAGTGCTTGCAGAAAACACCTTACTGAAAACTGCCTATCATTTCCTTCTGCTCCTCGTTGGGTTCGACACTCTTACTTATCGAAAGGACTACGATAGATCCCCTACACTTGTGGGTCATCAGAGTCCTACTCCCACTAGGAGTAGGACTCCCCTTTCCTAGTAGGAGTAGGAGAAGAGGGAGTGGAGAGTGAGAAGAGAAGGAAGGAGGGGGCGCCGCCCCCCTAGTCCAATTCGAACTAGGCTGGGGGGGGGGGGCTGCCTTAGGACCCCCCGGAACCCTTCCTGTGGCCGTATATAACATTCCAATATATCAGTCTTTATGTCTCGACCATTTCGAGACTCCTCTTCATGTCCGTGATCACATCCGGGACTCCGAACTACCTTCGGTACATCAAAACACATAAACTCGTAATACCGATCGTCATTGAACGTTAAGCGTGCGGACCCTACGGGTTCCAGAACTATGTAGACATGACCGAGACTCATCTCCAGTCAATAACCAATAGCGGAACCTAGATGCTCATATTGGTTCCTACATATTCTACGAAGATATTTATCGGTCAAACTACATAACAACATAAGTTCTTCCCTTTGTCATCGGTATGTTACTTGCCTGAGATTTGATCTTCGGTATCATCATACCTAGTTCAATCTCGTCACCGGTAAGTCTCTTTACTCATTCCGTATTACATCATCTAATGACTAACTCATTAGTCGTTTGCTTGCAAGGCTTATTATGATGTGTATTACCGAGAGGGCCTAGGGATACTTCTCCAACACTCCGAGTGACAAATCCTATTCTCGATCTATGCCAACACCACAAACACCTTCAGAGACACCTGTAGAGCATCTTTATAATCACCCAGTTATGTTGTGACGTTTGATAGCACACAAGGTGTTCCTCCGATATTCAAGAGTTGCATAATCTCATAGTCATAGGAACATGTATAAGTTATGAAGAAAGCAGTAGTAGTAAAACTAAACGATGATAGTGCTAAGCTAACAGATGGGTCTTGTCCATCACATCATTCTCCTAATGATTTGATCCCATTGATCAAATGACAACTCATGTCTATAGTTAGGAAACATAACCATCTTTGTTTAACGAGCTAATCTATTAAAGACATACTAGGGACACTCTGTTTTGTCTATGTATTCACACATGTATCAAGTTTCCGGTTAATACAATTCTAGCATGAATAAAGGACATTTATCATGATATATAAGGAGATATAAATAACAACTTTATTATTGCCTCTAGGGCATATTTCCTTCACTTACCACCTTACGTTCCGCATTGTTCGGCTAAGGTAGTAAAGGGAGAACTACTGCGATTATATTTCTGGCTTGTCCAGTCAAGTACCTCAGTGGAGAAAGCCGAAAAATGACTGTCATGATGAAGCAAGAGCCGGTCAAGCGATTCGGTGACCTAGTGTTATACTACGATCGATAGCGATCCACTCCGTGTTATACGAGGGGCTGGTCTTTGCCCAGCCACGCAGAACAGGCACCATAGTTCGAAAAGCCCTACACGCACCAGGGGCTAGTACTTAGGCCCACAAGTCAAGCTCCTATGGCTAAGTGAAAGCAATATATCCGCATAGTCTAATTGTATGGTTCACTCAGCGGACACCTCCTCTATGGACCAAGACGTTGGATAAAGAGTGTTCACACGCATTACCGAACACCCCATTTACATGGGGGCTGAAGCCGACGATTGGAAAACTTTCAAATTTAAATAAACAACCGCACAGGAGGAAAAAGTAGCTTATAGTAGAAAAGTGCACAAATTATATATATCAGCACACATGCATAGTCCTTACAATCTGAATACAATCATTCAAAGATTATATCATTTGAGCAATGGCCCTCTACAAGGCGGGCTCCTTCTAGGACGTCACCAAAGTACCTTTCTGGCTTCCGGTGATCCTTGCCCTCTGGCAGGCCAGCAGTTGCTATCTCCATGGCCTTCATCTTCGCCCAATGCACCTTGACACGGGCGAAGGCCATTCGAGCACCCTCAATGCAGGACAATCGCTTAACAGCGTCGACCCACGGACTCGCGTCGACGAGTTTCTTCACCAATCCGAAGTAGCTACTTGGGATTGGATCAAAGGGCCATAGGCGGACTATCAAGTCCTTCATGTCCGTACCCGCCATATTATGCAGCTCGACCAGCTGCTTCATCTGGTCATTGAGGGGCGCCGGATGATTTGGCGCAAGAAACTGCGACCAGAACATCTTCTCCGTGCTGTTCCCCTCCTGGGCTCGGAAGTATTGTGCGGCATCGGCGATGCTCCTCGGGAGATCCGCAAACAACGCCTGGAGAACTCCATAACCGCGTCAGCACAAGATACCTACGAGATCTGAAGATACTCTGCAAGAGAAAAGTCTTACCAGCTGCTATTTTCCGCGCTTGTTTTATCTCCTCGTGAGCAGTGCGCGATTCACTCCGCGCCTCCTTGGCAGCATTGACTGCCGCGGTCAGTTCAGATGCTTGTTCCTAAGTCTTCTGCTCCAATGCCTCGCATTTGCGAATGGCATCTCGCAGCTCGTCCTCAACTAAGGCCACCCGAGACTCATGTTGCTGACGCACGGCCTATTCGGCCTTCAGGTCGGCAGTCGCTTCGTCAGCGACTGCCTTGCTCGCCTTGGCTTCTTCCTTGGCCTTTGCAAGCTCGCCCTTAAGGGCCTCGACCGTAGCTGCGTCTGCTGTTCCACAAAACATATAACACAAATAAGCTCATGCTCACACATATCGTGTGTTAAAATTTCAATTCTTTGAAAATCCGCATACCTTGCGTTTCGTCAAAACGCTTGTTGATGAGGTCAAGCTGCTCGTCAGCTAGTTTCAGCTTCTGATTAAGCTCGGAAACCTCTGCGGCCTGGATGGAGGCCGCTAATAGCGAAGCCTATTCAAAAACATAGTACACAAGTCAGCTCTGTTATATGGATCCTTCGTCCGACCCTGTCCAGAATCAGACAAAGCATCATGATCTATGCATATATGTATACAATAATAAAGTTCTTTTTAGAACATTACATCGCATACCTTGAAGCCTGTCAGTAGGCTGTTGAAGGCCTTGTTCAGTCCGCCTATAATGGACTGAATCTTCTCCATGACCGCACTCATTAGAGTGCGGTGTTCTCCACTACGATGGAAGCACCTCGCAGTGCTTCCTCTAGAGTGATCGGCGCCTCCAGATTGACGACAGGTGATGTGGGAGCAGTTGCTCCTTGCCCCATCACAGGAGGGGGGGGCTGATTTCCCGATTCTGGGGCCACACTGGGTTCCGGAACAGTGTTCGGCGGGGTCCCAGATTGCTTGGCACCCTCCCCCGTCTTCGGTCACCATGGGGATTGCTACCCCTTGGTTGACGGCAGCCGAGTGATTGACCTCGGGTGCCTTCTCATCCGCCCCACTCCCACCTGCTCGAACAGGAGGAGCTTGTAGAGAGGACACCTCGGCGTCCCCTAAGACGGGCGACGTGCCCCGCGGAGGCGTATCGCTCTCCACCATCCCCGATGCTAGAGAATTACCCAATGACAGGGAAGCCTCGGGGAGTACATGCGAAGGACTATATAAAGACAAAATGACATTGTTTAGATACGAAAAAGTAATTTAACTGAACATAAGCAGCAATCGTCTGAGTACTTATGATTCGGCCAGGGGCTTAATCCTGGACTGAACTTGGAAGCTATGTTCGGACGTTGAGTCCAAACTGTCCGGAAGATTCAGTTTCTTCATGGGCGCTGCCTTGCCCACATCAGCGGGGGCTGCTCTCTTCCTCCCCCTTACCTGGACGGGGGAGTCATCTTCTTCTTCTTCCTCCTCCTCTTCTTCTTCGAGGGAGAGGTGGGAGCCGGTTTCCCCGGACCCTATGTGAAAGTGATGTATATCGACTAGAGGGGGGTGAATAGGCGATTTTTAGGAAAGTCTTCAAAACATGGAAGTTTCAAACCAATCCTATTTATATGCAGCGGAAGGTAGACTACACTAGACAAGCC
This sequence comes from Secale cereale, assembly GCA_902687465.1. Taxonomy (NCBI): domain Eukaryota; kingdom Viridiplantae; phylum Streptophyta; class Magnoliopsida; order Poales; family Poaceae; genus Secale; species Secale cereale. The sequence continues at coordinate 865,336,585 of LR738714.1, read as the reverse complement.
ATAGTCAAGTATTCAATGAAGTGAAAGCATGAAGACTAATAGCAGCTAGGCAGTATGGATCAGGATGGAAGATTGTATGAAGCCAAACAGAACAAGTAGTCACACAGTGAAGTCAAACAGATAAGGCAAGTAGGCAATTACTTCACAATGAAAGACAGTAAGTAAAGAGAAGGAAATGATAGAACCAGTAGCTCGGGGAAGACAGTGATTTGTTAGACCAGTTCCAGTTACTGTGACAACTATACGTCTGGTTAGGGAGGCTGAGATTTAACTCAGAAGACCGCGTCTCCACCTTATTCCCCTTGAGCTAAGGACACCTAGTCCTCGCCCAATCACTCTGGTAAGTCTTCAAGGTATACTTCCAAACCTTCACAGACTTCGTTCACCGGCAATACACAATGACTCTTGGATGCTCAGAACGCGACGCCTAACCGGCTGGAGGAAACACAGTCCTCAAGTGTAACAAGTCTTCAGGTCACACAGATAGAAAGAATTCAGCGATACCTAACACTCTTTGGCTCTGGGTGTTTGGGCTTTGTCCTCGCAAGGATCTCTCTCTCAAATGCTTCGGAGGTGGGTTGCTCTCAAACGACAAAAGCCGTGTAATAACTCCGAGCGGCCTCCAATTTATGGTGTAGGGGGTGGGCTATTTATAGCCACTGGGCAACCCGACCTGATTTGTCCGAAGTGACCCTGGGTCACTAAGGAACTGACATGTGTTCCAACAGTCAGATTTCAAACACACACGACAACTTTACTTGGGCTACAAGCAAGGTTGAGCATCACTACAGTCACTCTGACTTTGTTCACTTGGACCCCACTTAACAGTACGGTGGTTCCTATGACTCAACAAAGAAGAAAAGGAAACAAGGAAACATCTAAGTCTTCGCGCTCTATACTCTTCACACAATGTCTTCTCTTGTCATAGTCTTCAATATGATTATCTTCATATACCACCATTGTCGTCAATGTCTTCATACATTTTTAGGGGTCATCTCCGGTAGGTAAACCGAATCAATGAGGGACTACTACCTGTGTTATCCTGCAATTCTCACAAACACATTAGTCCCTCAACCAGGTTAGTCGTCAATACTCCAAAACTAACTAGGGGTGGCAGTCGATGCACTTACAATCTCCCCCTTTTTGGTGATTGATGACAAACTGGTTGAAGTTTTCAACGGGGATAAAAGTATGTGAAATTGTAAATGATAAAGGTATTGTCTTCATAAGTAGCAAAAGGCTCCCCCTGAAGATGTGCATATAGTTGATTTGCTTTTGAATGCAAATGCACATGGCAGGTTGTACTTGTGGAGATCCTCTTCAACTTATGAAGACAATTCATCATGCACAATTGATATGTCGAATATAATGGTATGCATAATGAGAAATGGACGTCTGCAAAAATGAATAAGTGCGGAATATATCATAGCACATGCGGAATTTATCATCGCATTACAGAGTACCAGAAAACGTAGTAGACGACCACAAGTTTAAGTGTTACAACTCAAAGAACCAAATGTAGCAAAACGAGAGGACCCGCTTTTGTCAGTAAGGACCAAAAAGGTGCAGAAGTAGTTGGTGCAGTGTCGACACGCCCATATGGACCCGCTTGAAGACTACCAACTCATATGCTTCTCCCCCTTTTGTCAGTAAGGACCAAAAAGGTTTGAAGACATAGAGTCTCTACTCGTTCCTAGAGGGAGCAGGAGAAGATGCAGGGTCGGCGTTGGCGTTTGGCGGTGCAGAAGTAGTTGGTGCAGTGTCGACACACGCTGAAGGAGGAGGTGGTGAGGTAGCATCATCTTGATCATCTATCACTCTGGCATCAACTGTTGCAACGGAGGAGGAATAGTCAGAGTCTTCAAGAGACGGAGTTCGACGCAAAACAGCATTCCTTGAGGGAGTGTGGTTAAACTTGAATCTTTCTGAAGCCATCGTCTTGAAGATCTGCTTCAGCACTCAGCAAAGTCAAACTCTTCCATGACCTCCGACGGGTTTCATGAGCAACAAAGGCATTCTTGGTGGCAAGGTTGCGAATGCGATTGACGTCCACCAAGAGGCTTTGCATATGACGCTTCAGCCAGTAGTGATGCTTATCTTGTTTATGATGTAAGGCAACGAGAAGCTCTCGGTCATTAAGAACACGAGATCGCTTCCGAGGCCTTTGAGCAATGGTGCTTTCAGTAGCTTCAGTCTCTGCATGGCGAGGTAGGCGAGTACGGCCAGCCAGAGGATAAACGCGAGAGACTGCTGGAACTCCTTTAATTGGCTGAGTGAAGTTTTGGTGATCGGTGTTGTGAAGACTAACATGCTCTTTGGCAGGCTCTTGGTATATGGCTTCAGCTGACATATCAACCTCTGGCAAGAATATATGATGGTTGCGAGCAGAAGGCTGATAGTTGATAGCAGAATGAAGCTTGATGAGGCGCATGATCCATGGAGCATAGAACTTGAGTCCAAAAAGATCAGAGCCTGACATAGCGAACTGCCTGATAAAGAAGTCTTGAGCATTGAAGTTGATGCCATTGAAGATATAGAAGACCAATGTCTTCATTGTGCCTTCAAGCTTGGCTGATGAAGAGTGTCCTTTGACAGGCCATAGAATTCGCCTGATAATATGATATATGGTGCGTGGCAGATACTCAAGATCTTCAACAAAGAACTCCTTTGGGTATGCAGCATCGAGTGGCAAAGGCTTCATCATGCTTAGCATTTGGCTCATGTTGGGCTTGGGCTTCTGAAAGATACTCTCCAAAGCTTCGCTGTGTAGTTGACAGCCAGGTTCATATAGTTCTCCTGGAGTGGGCAGGCCAGTTAGCTCAATGAGCTCAAAGGCTTTGGCTTCATGATGGACATTGCCTGTCATCCACTCAAGGATCCATGTCTTTGGATCCCTACTGTAACCTCGAATGTGGAGGGTTGCATAGAATTGCAGAAGCAGCTCTTCATTCCAGTGCTCTTAATTTGTCAGTCACAAAATTCGGAAGGCCAGCATCACGGAAGCAATCAAGGGCTTCCTCAAGACAGGGCAATCCAGTAATGGCTTCGGTATCAAGACGCATATGAGGGAAAATGCACCCTTGATCATAGAGAACTCGTGAGTAATAACTGTGTTGTTGATGGCCCCAGAACCTATCTGATGATATCCTTGGCTTGGAATAAGGGTTCTTAGCGCTGTCAAAGAAAGTGTTGTGCGCAGTGAAGCCATTGGCATTGAAGGACCCTTGAGAAGTGGCTGTACCTGGGAACCTTGGTAGTCTTGGCTTAGGCTTCTGAACCTGAGGCATGTGCTCAACATGGTAGTCAAATTGAGGACCAGCAGCAGGCAGTGGAACCAGAATAGGCCATCTGACAGAGATGAGCTGGTCATCTTCGTTGTATGCTTGCTCGATTGTGTGTGGCCTTGGAGGCGGAACAGGAGCAGAGGCATTGGCTTCGGGCTGCTGAGTGGCGTCAGGTGCAGCACTGGCTTCAGGCGCCATCACTTCGGGCACCACATTGACTTCAGGTGCCACATTTGCTTCAGCCATGACAACGTCATTAGCTTCAGTGGTGGTGGTGGCAGCCTCAGAATTTGTAACCTCCACTTCAGGGGCTGGAGGGTCGGACACGTTCTCCTTGAGAACAAGGGGTGTGGCAACACGTGCTTCGTCTTCTCTTGGTTGTTCTTCATCGGCTGATGCAGCCGGAATATCTTCAGCCGCTTTGGCTTCAGACTCTGGGACATTCACAGTTGGAGAGGCTTCAGGAAACACTTGTTGTGAAGTAGTTTGGTACACAACTCCTTCTGGAACGCTGGGGGAATCAACTTGAGGCCTTGGTCCTTTGCGAAGCCTGCGGAATGCTGGCGACGCTTGTGGAGATGGAGTTGGTTGGGCCTCAAAGTCTTCATCTTCAAGCACAGAACTAGTGACTTGAGTAAGTGGTGTTGCTGGCGATTGTTGTGGGTGATCAGCCCATGAGTCATCCTGAGCAATTGGCGTCAATGGACGACCAATGCTGATGCGTTCGCTATTCGTGAGAACAGGTGATGATACCACATTATACTCGATCTGAGGAAGGACTTCATCATCTACAACATTGTCTTGAGGACCAATGTCTTCAGCTACGATGGGGTCAACAACTGGAATGTCTTCACTAGCCTCTGTGGGAGCAGGATCATGAACAGTCAGATGACGTTCTTGGTGTGCAGACGCAGGACGAGCGACAGAAATGGGCTCAACGACAAGGGGCTCTGTGGGAGCAGCCCAGACCTTCTTGATTTTGCGCTTCTTGGTGGGTGGAGCATTGGCTTCATCAGTGGTGTTCTTGGTTTTGCGCTTGCGCGCCTCAGCTTCAGCCACCTTTGTCTTCTTAAGCTCTGAAGCAACTGGGGTGACCTTAGGCTTCGTGCATGTCATGCTGGCAGGGAAGACAATGCGCGGTTCTTCCTGCCTTGATTCTTCAGCGGGGGCCCCAGTTGCTTCTTCTTCTTGGCAGCCATTCTGGGGTCGATGCCAGGACGCCCAAGGGCCTTGCGCTTCTCAGCTTCATTGTAAGCTTGGACGCACTTGGCAGCCAAGGCCTTGATGCGCTCATGAGAACCTTTGGCTTCTTCACGCCTCTTATGAAAGGCTTCCTTAGCTCATGCATCATGACTTCTTGGACGCTGAGCTTGGCCACATGCTTCTTGAACTGAGCCTTTTCATAGTCAATCTTTTGCTTCAGCTGAACAATTCTCTGAGCAAGAGCTAGCTCAGAAGCAATGGCGCCATTGAAGGAGACGCTTAGGCCAACGGGAAGTTGCAGATCGTCAAAACTGAGGTTGGGGGGTGTCAAACCACTCATCAATGAAGTTGTTCAACACTTCCACGTCAAAGAGGGGCAGATCATTGAAGATTTCTGCATCTTGGTTGCTCTTGATCAATTGCTCAAGAGCGTCATCGGCTAGATCTTCATCGCTTGATAGATCAATGGCTTCATTGGCGTTCTTCAGAATAGCATCAGGAGTCAGAGCTGGACTGGGGTTGTGTATGGGCTTCTTCCTTAGCTGCTTGCTCTTGGAAATGCGAGAGTGCTCCTCAGATTGTACACTTGGTGCTGGCGGAGCAGTGGCCAAAGGCTTCACTCTCGAAGCAATTGGTGGAGTGGTCTTCGAAGCCTTGGATTTCTTCTTCTTCTTTGGCTTCGGAGATGCAGGCGCTTCATCAGAATCAGCGTCGTCTGCAGCTTGATCCACATCCGCCCCTTGAACCCTTATATGACTGGTGAGACCTTCTAAGTTGTAGAAGGGCCCAACAAGATTACGTTCAGCTTCGCGCGTGCTGTCGGCACGAGGCGCAGAGGGGCTAGGATTGAAATCTAATCCCCAATTCTTCTTGTTTTCCTTGGCCGAGTTCTTGGCATACTGAAAATTTCGCTTGAATAGATTGTCGTCAAGACACCATAGCAGTGATGATGGGTCGGCATCTGCTGGTTGTGGCTCACGGACCATGCAAGGATAGAAGCCTTGAGCAATGGCTTCAGCTTGAGTCCTGGGTGGAAGATTTTTATATAGAATGTCTCCCCAGGGTCACTTGATGGCATTCTTCTCAGCATATTCTTGGGTCACAAATCTGTACTTGAACCATTGTTCTACCCAATATCTTCGAATCCATTGGATTCGAGTCTTCCTCTGATTATAGTCCTCCTCTGGATCAGTCTTGTACATTTCAATGAGGTCAGGAGGCAAATCTTTGGAGGTGTTACCACGGCGCTGTCTGCCGCCCTTCCTAACAGATTTCTCAGTTGCCATTGGGTTCAACCTGAAAGGCTTCAAACTGAAAGTCTTCAACACTGGCAAATGCTTCGGTCTGCTGGTCAGACAGGAACTGGCTTCGGGAGAATTAATGTGACGCTGCAAGAATTCTGCAAATGAATGCAGACTATGAGAACCAAAGGATTCTCCCACGGACATGTACCTGTGACAGCATTAGAGATGCGAGGGAAGGGGAAGAGGTCATATGCATTCTCAGAAGATTTTGAAGATAAATCAGTTTAGAAGACATTGACCTCATAGCGCGAAGACATTCACTTTTATGTTGAGAGTTGGTTCCAGATTTGTACGAATCCAATAATAGGAACAAGTGAGGAATCTAACTATGTTTGAAGCATATGTGAATGTACTAGGCAAGATATGAGATGCAGACAAGATAGATCTAAATACGTGGAGGCAGAAACTTCTTATGGTAAAGATGATGAATCTATTGGATCAAGAAGATGGTAAAAAGAGTTTTAATTTACCACACGATGAACTGCTAGACGGAGAGGAAGTGGATGCTGATACGTCCAAAACGTATCTATAATTTCTGCTTGCTCCATGCCTCTTTTGGGTGATATTGCTATGTTATTTATACACTTCCATACACTTTTGATCATATTTGGACTAACCTATTAACTCAGTGCACCCCAGTGCCAGTTTCTGTTTTCGGCTATTTTTGTATTTCAGGTTTTCACATTACGAGAACTGCCAGGAAAAATCCAGAAAAATTATATAAAAAATCAGCGTTCCAGAAACTACCGTGCGCCCGAAGGACAGCCGGGGGGGGGGGGGGCACCAGGGCTCCAGGCGCCCTGGCGGCGCGCCCCCCTGGGCCGCGCCGGGGGGGCGCCTGGGCCCCCCGAGGCTCCTCCGATGCCCCCCTTTGGCATATATTTAAAGCGTCTCGAGAAACCCTCGAAACAGGAACTCTTTTTCGCGATCTCATCTCTGTTCCGCCGCCGCCGCCGCTTCCAAGATCGGGAGCACCAGGAGAACTCTTCCCGGCACCCTGCCGGAGGGGAGGATCACCACCGGGAGCCTCTCCATCACCATGGACGCCTCCCGGATGAGTTGTGAGTAGTCTCCCTTGGACCATGAGTCCATGACCAGTAGCTATGTGATGTTCTCCTCCCGTTCTTGTGCTTCACTAATTAGTCCTCGTGAGCTGCCCTACATGATCGAGGCACATATGTAATCCTTATGCTGTTGCTATGATGAGTTTGCTGGGATCCGATGGATTATGAGATTATGTTCAGATTGTGCTTGAGTAATATATTTGATCTACCTCTTTTATATTTATGTTCATAAGTAATTCTTGCATGTTCTCCGTTGTTATTTATTGCTTTGGCCAAGTAGTAGGTAGTGCCTCCAAGAGGGAACGTTATGCATGATTGTGGGTTCATGCCCCTCGATGACTAGCTTGAGTGACAGAAACATGAGTCTAGGGGATGTGCTGTTGCCACAAGGGGGAAAACAACGGTGCTTGTGCCCGCGGGTGCAAGGATTGTTTACTTTACGCAAAGTTCTTTTAATGCAGTTGTCTGTTGCTTTGAGTTTACACTATGGGTGGGACTCGCAACTTAATACCAGTGAGATGTTCTGGATAGATATCTCAAGGTGGATGATTAGTAGTAGATATTGATGGATTTCGGTCTACTTACTTTGGCGTACCGCCCATGCTTTGAACCTCAACCTTTCTTGCAATATAGTCAGCATTGGTTTGCGTTCGTGGTCCTGTCAATTGCCCAGCTGTAATTCGTTTACCTCACATAGCTGTTTTATCGTCTTTTGGGAGAGAGACATCACTAGTGAACATCATGAGACTCCGGTCCATATTACCATCATTGATCACATCCACTATTTACTTTTTGCTATTATTTACTATTGCAAGCATTATCTATCACTACTATCATTTGCGTTTAATCCTTTGTGAACTACAAGGCCGGAGGGATTGACAACCTCTCTGTACTCGTTGGGAGCAAAGTTATTTGTATCTGTGTGCAGGTCCACGTTGATTGCTAATATCTGGCGCCGTAGCAGTTGACACCTTCTTGTTGAACCTAGGAGTCTCTGGGGATTCGATCCTTGGTATCTTTGCCAAGGGAAAAACTTCCGCAACACTACATCTCACACCTTCCACTTGGGGTAACCAACGAGGGGCGAGAAGCCTAGCAAGAGTTTTTCTGGCGCCGTTGCCGGGGGCTCCACTCTTCAAGATAGGGGAGTTGAACGCTATCTTTTACCTTTGCTTTTTAGTCTTGTTAGTTTACCTTTCAGTTTTTGCTTTAGTACCTTTTTATCGAAAATCACAAAAATAGTTATCTTGCTTGCTTGCTACTATGGGTTCCACCAAGAACACCAAGTTGTGTGACTTCACTAGTCACAACAACGATGACTTTATCAACACACCTATCACTACACCTGCCACTTCAGCACCTTCGTATGAAATTAAACCTGCTTTACTGAACTAGTCATGAAAGATCAATTCTCCGGTGCTGGAGATGATGCCACTTTACACTTGAACAACTTTGTTGAACTTTGTGATATGCAAAAGTACCAATAAATAGATGGTAATATTGTTAAGCTTAAGCTTTTTCCTTTCTCCTTGAGAGGAGGAGCTAAAATTTGGTTTCAGTCTTTGCCTAGAAACAGCATAGATTCATGGGACAAGTGCAAAGATGCTTTTATTGGAAAATACTATCCACCTGCTAAAATTATCCAACTGAGAAGTAACATAATGAATTTTAAACAATTGGATAATGAACACGTTGCCCAAGCTTGGGAACGTATGAAATCTCTTATCAAGAACTGCCCTACTCATGGTTTGACTACTTGGATGGTTATCCAAACTTTTTATGCAGGCTTGAACTTTACCTCGCGGAACTTGTTAGATTCGGCGCGGGAGGAACCTTTATGTCAACTACACTTCGTGCTGCCACAAGGCTTCTCGATGAGATGATGACCAATTATTCCCAATGGCACACCGAATGCGCTCCAACAGGTAGGAAGGTAAACTCTGTCGAGGAGATTTCCTCCCTTAATGAAAAAGTTGACTTGATTATGTCTCTACTTTCGAAGCAATCTTCTATTGATCCTCGTGATATTCCTTTAAATTCTTTGATTGCTCAAGAACAAGTAGATGTGAACTTTATCTCTAGAAACAATTTTAATAACAATGCTTATAGGAGTAACTTTGGTAACAATCCTAGACCGTTCCCCTCTAACTCTTATGGGAACAACAATGCTTATCCTAGCACCAGGAACTCCACTACTGAACTAGAGATTATGCTTAAAGATTTCATCACTACCCAAAAAGCCTTTAATAAGAGTGTAGAAGAAAAACTACATAAACTAGATGATCTCTCTTTTAAGGTAGACCATTTAGCCAATGAGATAGAGTTGCTTAAAATTAAAACTTCTCCTCTTGAGGAGAGGAAGGTCACTCCTATGAATGCTATTCAAGTGCAAATTAATGAAAACATTAGGATGATGGCTAAACTTAAAGAAAGATGGGCTAGAGAAAGGGAGGAAGAGGATAGAATTAAGAACCTTCCTACCCACCACACTGTTGCTACTATCCAAGTTGTTGAGGATATCCAAACTCTTAGCACCCAATGTACTCCTGGTCCCGATGGACCTATTAATGGTGATGCTATGAATATAGAAACTACCAAACTAGTGAACCTTAAGGACACCACTACCACTTTACTTGATGCTCGTGACCTTGATTTTGATAATTGCACTCTTACCGAAGTTATTGATTTCCTTCACAAGATGTCTAGAGACCCCCGCACTAGCACGCTTAACCTTGCCTTCACAGAGCATATCACTAATGCTCTCATCAAAGCTAGGGAGGAGAAACTTAGAGTAGAAGCCTCCATACCTAGAAAGCTAGAAGATGGTTGGGATCCTATGATAAAAATTAAATTGAATGACTTCTCTTGCTATGCATTATGTGATGTTGGAGCTAGTACCTCTGTTATGCCCAAAAGAATATATGATATGCTTAAATTGAAACCTTATGATTCTTGTTCTTTTGGTGTTCGTCTCGTTGATTCTTCCATAAAGAAACCTTTGGGGAGGATCGACGATGTTCTTATCGTTGTCAATGACAATTATGTTCCCGTTGATTTTACTATTATGGATATTGAATGTGATCCTTCTTGTCCAATTATTTTGGGACGTCCCTTTTTTCGCACCGTTGGTGCTATCATTGACATGAAAGAGGGTAATATAAAATTTCAGTTTCCTCTCAAGAAAGGGATGGAACACTTCCCTTGAAAGAAGATCAAGTTACCTTTTGAGTCCGTTGTACGGGCTAGCTATTCTTTTACTCTTGATAAAACTTGATCTCTATGCATTATGCCTAGCTTAAAGGCATAAAAGAAAGCGCTCTTAGGAGGCATCCCAATGAATAAAGTTTTATTTTGCTTTTGTCGTGTCTTGATGTTGTTTACTACAGTAGCATCATCATTGTATCTTTGCTTTTCAATTTTGTGCCAAGTATAGCCTCTGATTGCTAGAAAGTTCAAAAGTTGTGAGGTGCTGTCCAGAAAACAGATTCTGTCCTTGGATAGAAAAATTCGTATAAAATCACCAGATCATCTTTTTGGTCTGAATTGTTTCGACAGCGTTCTCTATATAATTGTCTTTCGTGCGTCTGTTCTGAGTTTTTTGATTTGAGTTGCAGAAGTGCCCCGAACAAATCATTTACTACGTGTTGTTCTGTTTTTCACAGATTATGTCCTGTTTTGCCTTTCCTTCATTTTGCAAACCAAGAGCTTGCTTTTTCTTTGCAAAAACCTTTTGGCAATCTTTAGAAACAGTAGAACTTCAAGAATATCTTTATTTCCAGCAAGGTGCAATTATTTTATTATGGGTACTAACCTCGCTAATCAGATTATGATGAGTTATGTATGAAGGGAGTTTTCAAGTGTGCGAGGGAAGATGATAAAAAGATTCAGGAGTGTCAAACGCTCAAGCTTGGGGATGCCCCTGTGCACCCCCAAGAAATATTCAAGGAGACTCAAGCATCTAAGCTTGGGGATGCCCCCGTGCATCCCCTTCTCCATCAACAATATCAGTTCGTCTTTCGTTCCACTATATTTTAATCACTTCATGTGTTATGTGCTATGCTTGGAGCGTCTTGCTTTTAGTTTCCTTTTTATTTTTTCATAACAAGTCGGAACTCAGCTTCCTTTATGTGGGAGAGAAACACGCTCCACTTCTACCTAGAACATAACATAGAATTTTCATGTCTATCTTTGATGTGTGTGTTCTTTGTCTTTTAATAGCTACTATCATGCTCTGCTCTTAGTATCCATGCTTATCTTTTTAAAGAGCTTGTGTTTAGTTGGTTGCTTGAACTCTCTTTAGTTACCATGCTCACCTTATTAAGAGAGTTTGCTTTCGTTGCATTGGTTAATATGTCTATGATAAAGATGCTACGTGCATGATGGCGCTTAGTAGTTCATGTTTTCTTATGGTTAGTCTCAAATAGCTGGGGGGTTCCCAATGTGTTATTGGAGTACCAACATGATTAGTTTACCTATGATGTGGTATGGTTTAGTAATATCTTCCCTCAAGAATTTATTTTGATTGACTTGGCGTATGCTCACGCATATTTAAGACTGTAAAGAAAGTCTGTCAAGCCTTGATGATCTTTTATTTCTGAGTAGCGATATAACTTCCATGCCTGATTCAATGTTGCTTTGTCGCTCTACATGATTATGACCGTCATTGCTCTCTTAGTTGGTCGCTCCCAGTCTTTTGCTAACCTCCACCTGTACTAAGCGGACTGACTGCTTGTGCATCCACATCCTTTTAAACCAGTTATGCCATATGAGTCCACCATACCTACCTATATGTGGTATTTCACCGCCACTCCAAGTAAACTTACATGTGCTACCTTTAAAACCTTCAGTTTTTGCAATACATAGCTCATGGGAAAGTAGCTTAAAAACTATTGTGGTAAAGAATATGTCGCTTATGTATCTTATTTCTTATAAGTTGCTTGCTGAGCGGTATCCATGTTTCTGGGGACGCCTTCAACTGTTACACTTTTGTTGAATATCATGTGAGTTGCTATGCATGTTCGTCTTGTCTGAAGTAAGGGTGATTTGCCATGAGTTGCATGGTTTGAGTATGCATATTGTTAGAGAAGAACATTGTGCCGCCAACCAAAGCCATGTATCATGGTGGAAGTTTTAGCTTGGACATTAATCCTCAATCTCTTATGAGAATATGCTTAAGCATTAAAGAGGAGTCCATTATCTATTTTCTATGTTGTCCCGGTATGGATGTCCTCAAGTTGAGATCTATCAAAAACGAGAAATCAAATGTGATCTATCTCCTTGGACCTTTGTACAGGTGACATAGAGGTACCCCTTTGTGACACTTGGTTGAAACATATGTAATGCAATGGCAATCCATGGAAATCTGAGCTAATTAGGACAAGGTGCGAGCACTATTGGTATTCGATGCATGAGGCTTGCAACTTATAGGATGTCTTATGCATAACACATATGAAGTACTACTACCGTTGACAAAATTGTTTCTATGTTTTCAAAATAAAAAGCTCTAGCACATGAGTAATCCCTGCTTGCATTTGCGAAGGGCCATTCTTTTACTTTTATGTTGAGTCTCCACCTTCTTTGAAAAGCACCAACTACTGAGAGCATGATTGTCATTCTGAGTGTAATGTGCATTGTCCCAAAGTAGCATTGTCTTTTGCATGATTGTGATATCGTTTATTCTGAAATCATTGTATCTAGTCATCACTTAAACCTTGGAGGTGCCCCTGCATTTATGTTTTGCATCACTAAAGGGGGCAAGCTAGATATCACTTTATCATATTTGCACACCATGTTCATTACATATCTATTTGATGTTTCAATATCATGTTGTAAAACTTTCAGTTCTTTGTGATTTTCTCATGAGGCAACTTAATTACTACAGATTCATTATCTCAGTAAGCTTTTGTCATATGACTATGAAAAGTCCTATATGGTTAATAGCATGTCACCACAGAAATTATTCTTGTTATCATTTACCTACTCGAGGACGAGCAGGAATTAAGCTTGGGGATGTTGATACGTCCAAAACGTATCTATAATTTCTGCTTGCTCCATGCCTCTTTTGGGTGATATTGCTATGTTATTTATACACTTCCATACACTTTTGATCATATTTGGACTAACCTATTAACTCAGTGCACCCCAGTGCCAGTTTCTGTTTTCGGCTGTTTTTGTATTTTAGGTTTTCACGTTACGAGAACTGCCAGGAAAAATCCAGAAAAATTATATAAAAAATCAGCGTTCCAGAAACTACCGTGCGCCCGAAGGACAGCCGGGGGGGGGCCACCAGGGCTCCAGGCGCCCTGGCGGCGCGCCCCCCCCTAGGCCGCGCCGGGGGGCGCCTGGGGCCCCCGAGGCTCCTCCGATGCCCCCCTTTGGCATATATTTAAAGCGTCTCGAGAAACCCTCGAAACAGGAACTCTTTTTCGCGATCTCATCTCTGCTCCGCCGCCGCCGCCGCTTCCAAGATCGGGAGCACCAGGAGAACTCTTCCCGGCACCCTGCCGGAGGGGAGGATCACCACCGGGAGCCTCTCCACCACCATGGACGCCTCCCGGATGAGTTGTGAGTAGTCTCCCTTGGACCATGAGTCCATGACCAGTAGCTATGTGATGTTCTCCTCCCGTTCTTGTGCTTCACTAATTAGTCCTCGTGAGCTGCCCTACATGATCGAGGCACATATGTAATCCTTATGTTGTTGCTATGATGAGTTTGCTGGGATCTGATGGATTATGAGATTATGTTCAGATTGTGCTTGAGTAATATATTTGATCTACCTCTTTTATATTTATGTTCATAAGTAATTCTTGCATGTTCTCCGTTGTTATTTATTGCTTTGGCCAAGTAGTAGGTAGTGACTCCAAGAGGGAACGTTATGCTTGATTGTGGGTTCATGCCCCTCGATGACTAGCTTGAGTGACAGAAACATGAGTCTAGGGGATGTGCTGTTGCCACAAGGGGGAAAACAACGGTGCTTGTGCCCGCGGGTGCAAGGATTGTTTACTTTACGCAAAGTTCTTTTAATGCAGTTGTCTTTTGCTTTGAGTTTACACTATGGGTGGGACTCGCAACTTAATACCAGCGAGATGTTCTAGATAGATATCTCAAGGTGGATGATTAGTACTACCTCTGTTCACTTATGTAAGACGTTTAAGCATGTTCAGACAATGTTCTAAACAGTTCAAAACTAGCTGTCTTAAACGCCCTATAAAAACAAACGGAGGGAGTAGTAGATATTGATGGATTTCGGTCTACTTACTTTGGCGTACCGCCCATGCTTTGAACCTCAACCTTTCTTGCAATATAGTCAGCATTGGTTTGCGTTCGTGGTCCTGTCAATTGCCCAGCTGTAATTCGTTTACCTCACATAGCTGTTTTATCGTCTTTTGGGAGAGAGACATCACTAGTGAACATCATGAGACTCCGGTCCATATTACCATCATTGATCACATCCACTATTTACTTTTCGCTATTATTTACTATTGCAAGCATTACCTATCACTACTATCATTTGCGTTTAATCCTTTGTGAACTACAAGGCCGGAGGGATTGACAACCTCTCTGTACTCGTTGGGAGCGAAGTTATTTGTATCTGTGTGCAGGTCCACGTTGATTGCTAATATCTGGCGCCGTAGCAGTTGACACCTTCTTGTTGAACCTAGGAGTCTCTGGGGATTCGATCCTTGGTATCTTTGCCAAGGGAAAAACTTCCGCAACACTACATCTCACACCTTCCACTTGGGGTAACCAACGAGGGGCGAGAAGCCTAGCAGATGCCGAGCAGTTTGATCTTCCGTGCCCTAACTTGGCGATGGAGGACACCTACGGTGGCAGTGGAGAAGACGATGTCCGCGGCCGGCGTGAAGACGGCATCGACGAGATCGCGGCAGCGAAGCGCTTCGTCGCCGGCATCATCGAGAGCTAGCGGAGGCGCTAGGGTTGGTCGAGGTGGAGAGGTGGTAGAAGAGTTTTTCACCGTGATGGGACGTGCATTTATAAGGATGGGAGACGGCACAACGCAATTACGCAGGTGCCCCTGGCGGTTCACATCTGAGGAACACGTGGCGGACATGTAACACATTGGGAGTTGTCCCACGATCCCACGTACTCCTGGACTGTCAGGGTGGTCGTTCCGGCTTCTTCGGGTTTCAGGCATAAATGATTTGAGCATTAAAAACAGATTTAAAGTTTGTCTCTATATTTTCCGCTGACAAGGACGCAGAGAAGACATTCGACTGTTCCAACAGAATGCATATGATTAGGATAGATAGAGTTTGAGGTGAGAAAGCATAGAGAGGTTAGGGTCCGATCACATTCACTTAGTTAAAAAGATTCAAATGAGAAGACATAGCTATAAGTGAATGCTGTAGAGGGCAGAACACAAGTCTATATATGTCCTATATGAAGATAAACCAAATGCGAAGACTTTGCAAATGTAACGCCAGGAGAAACACTTCAAGCAAAGATTTGGTGGTGGCGTTACCGACCGTATAGGAAATATTAGACCCAGACACGATGCACAATTATCGTGGCGCTCCGAAGTCAAATTCCAAGTTAATGTATTCATATTCAGAGTGTAAGTCTTCATTGATTGAAGATATACTTTACTTCGTGTGTTGCACATCTAAGTCATCAATATGCATAAGTGTTAGGATGTGTGCCTGATCATAGGACATTTGAGGATTCTAAGATATATAGCTCACACCGCAACTTGCAAAACCTTTTCTCATCCAAGGGCTTTATGAAGATATCTGCCAGTTGCTCTTCAGTGTTGACGTGTATGATATCAATATCTTCCTTCATGACACGGTCTCTGAGAAAGTGATGACGAATTTCAATGTGCTTTTTCTTGAAGTGCTGAACAGGGTTGTTGGCAATCTTGATAGCGCTTTCATTGTCGCAGTAGAGTGGCACATGCTTCAGATGGACACCATAGTCCTTGAGAGTTTGCTTCATCTAGAGAAGCTGAGCGCAGCAAGATCCAACAGCAATGTATTCAGATTCAGCAGTGGAGAGTGATACACAGTTCTGCTTCTTTGAAGACCAACAGAAAAGTGATCGTCCTAGAAAGTGACGTGTGCCTGATGTAGACTTGCGATCAACTTTGTCACCAGCATAATCAGCATCTGAGAATCCAACTATATCAAACTCTGAGCCCTTTAGATACCATAATCCTAGTGTTGGGGTGTAAGCCAAATATCGAAGAATTCGCTTCACAGCTAAGTGATGCGACTCCTTTGGTGCCGCTTGGAATCGAGCACACATGCAAACACTAAGCATAATATCTGGCCTAGATGCACATAAATAAAGTAAAGAACCAATCATGGAGTGGTATACCTTTTGATCGAAATCTTTACCATTGGCGTCATGCCTCAGATGACTTTTAGTTGGCATAGGCGTCGTGTATCCTTTCCAGTCTTGCATACCAAACTTCTTCAGGAAATCTTTGAGGTATTTCTCTTGAGATATGAAGACGTCGTTGCTTTGCTGACGAATTTGAAGACAAAGGAAGAACTTCAGCTCACCCATCATGGACATCTGATATTGCTCTTGCATCATGTGACCAAACTCATCACTGTATCTTTTGTCAGTGCAGCCGAAGATACACTACAAGAAATATGTCAACTTGTGACCTTGACTATTGGTCACTGAAAGGTCATTGTTTTTCATTTGTGACCTTTTATTGACCAAAACAGATGGTCAAAAGCTGAGGGTCGTAAACTGAAATTAACGACCTTCTCTGTGAGAAGGTCGTAGACGTTTACGACCAAACTATGCCTATTGTTATGTTTTGGTCACTAGCAGCCTCCCCATGCCACGTAGGCATCCGACGTGGCAATCTGATGTGGCACAAGAATCAGCCCGGTCCAATTCGATTTTCTACATGGGCCTAGCCCAACAATTAAGCCTTTTAATGTTTTTTCCCTATGCTTTTATTAGCTACATGGGTCTGACCCAGTAATTCGGCCAATGTATTATTTTTTAGGCAAGCCCTTTTAATATATGTATTTTTTGTTAATTTCGGTTAGCTACATGGGCCTGGCCTACAATTTGGCCTTTTTATTTTCTAGCGCACAACATTTTGCAGTCAATTTATTTTTTATTTCCAGCTTTTTTTCCCAGCTCCAGTTTACAGATGGGTTCCAAATGTCAGATTTTTCACAGCTTATTAATAAGCAATATATATGTATATATCAAACAGACAGAAGAGAGAAAGCATATGAAAATCTTCAAATAACAGCTAAAATAAGTTCATTACAATATGCTATACAGAACAGAACACGTGAAACTACATACACTCATTCACATCACAACAACCAGTTTCCATACACTCATTCACATCACATCAACCAGTTTAACCATCGAATCTTGCATACCCAGGAACTTCAAACTTCACCCAGATCCACACAATCATAAATATTGGGATCTACAAATAGACCGCTCTGCCAGTACAAAAGCTAGCTACTCTTGGATACCACAGAACATGCTCTTCAACATGGGTAGAAGTCCTCAACGGAGTTCTACCAACAACACAAGTTCCATTCACCTACAAGAACATAATGGAATATCAAGTACTTGCATTCTTCAAGAAGATTACAACAAACATATATATGTAGAAGAACATCAGGAAAGCTGATGGAGCAAAATCAAACAACAGATAAATCAAGTAAACAGACCATTTGAAAAAAAATATACTACCAGGCTTGAACATGAGCATAGAAAAGAAAAGATGATTTCAGTGAAATTAAAACTGCCAATGAAAGCTGAATAACAGTGCAGCTGATTAGCTCCTAGTATGGAGGAATATCACAAAATTAAACAAGATTGTCGTGCAAGTTTCTATACAAGTATTCATGATTACAGTTTGTTATCGTCGTCTAAATTCTCCAACATGCACAAAATTAATTAATATATTTGAATGTGCTACCAATGAAGCAAATTCTAAAAGATACACGAACAGGGCTTAATTAGCCAACCATGTCATTCTATAAACACACAGGAATAAATTGGCAAGGTTTTCTTCTCTTTTCTAGTTAATGACAACCAGTCATCAATCAAGCAAGCAACATCACATTGGTACATCAGCTAGCATCGTTCAGCATATATGGGCTGTGAGCAGTCAACACCTACTTATTTTATTTTATTTGTTTGCATCGAGTCAGCACCTACTAGATGGGATGGAAATACATCTTGTATATTAGTTGTGGAGCATGCGTGTATTATTAACAACGAAAGCAAGGGTTGACACTAGTGAAAGAGCAGACAGGAATATTTGATTGCAACCTGACAATGTCGCTTGTGCGAGGCGAGGCGAGGCGAAGAGCAGCTCCTCGCTCTTGGCGCCGAGCTTGAAGAGGGGAGGGGGGCTCCATGGAACCTGCGACAACCCGACCTGTGTAAATCATAAGGTCTTGTTTAGATATAAACAGTAGTACTGAATGATAGATATAAACATTAGTATTGCTTGAGCTCAATTTTTTTGCAAGGATAAGCATGTCCTAAACCGCCACGGAGCACTGTGAGATCGTTGAAGTACTAGATGCCAGAATGTAAGAATGGATAAAACATAACATGAATGTTCTCAAGTGCCATGAAGTGAGCAAGCAAGTAGTCAGAATGATGAGGCATGTTAGCCGCCAAAACAGATTCAGACTAACTGCATGTCCAGAATACATACATACATAGTAAACAGTTTGACAGTTAGAAAAGGCATGATGCTACTTTTGCTAGTTTATTGAAAGGCATCAACTAAGGGACGCATACAGAATTGTAAGTATTTACATCAAATACACAGCTAGAGATGACCACTAGGCCGTGTTCCATGTCTAAAAATCATGTTAACGTAGACTTATAGCCCACGTCAACATGATCAGAAATGTTCAATACAATGTGCATCATTTTGTCGTGGCAAAACTGATGCTGCAAACATGCACATGGAACACAGAAACAAGTTGCAAAAATAATTCATAGACCCAATTTTCACATTTACTTGTAAAATCATCCCTTATATCCAATCAATTCAACTACACAACAAAAGCAATTCACCAGTCCATATGTTTCGGATAACGGTAGCTTGTTCAAATGCCAAATACTACTAAAAGTAAATGATTCATATACTGTAACGACGAGTTACTACAATCCAGAGCAGGGACTACCGGATTATGTTCAAATCAAGCAGGCACAGATTCTGCTAAACGACTAGGGGCTCAAAATCATATCGATCCCCTTTCTGGTGACATTTCTTCTACTCGCCTGGACAAATCAAATCAAGCACAACGCGCGATCTGGTAAATGATGGGGGGGGGGGG
>LR738714.1:865276357-865317279 GCA_902687465.1 Secale cereale | reverse complement strand
ATCAAATCAAGCACAACGCGCGATCTGGTAAATGATGGGGGGGGGGGAGGGAGAGGGGAGGGGGAGGCACGCACGATGGTCTTCGATCGGGCGTTGGAGCGGAGGTGGGCCTCGAGCTTGTCGTTGCGGGAGCTGGTGAGCTGCATGACGCTGTAGCTGCCGCGAAGGTGAAGAAGAAGGGCTTGGAGTCCTGCGTCCGCCATGCCGGGCTCATCTCCTTGAATCACAGCCGAAGCTAGCACCTTCGATGGTGATGGTGATGGCCTGCACAAACCAACCAAAAGAATCAGATCAGTAGATCCAGAAAAATAAGATGAGGAAAGGGAATAAGAGGAAGAGCAGGATAGGGGAGTTGAGGGGCTGGAGGAGGAGGGCGTACCATGTGGGTCGTCGGAGAAGCTGTTGGCTCGCCGGAGAATGCCAGCCGGAGACGCGCCGACCGAAACCCTAGGAAAATCTCCATTGTTGGTCACCAGAGGGGTCCTCTACCGCGGCGCTACCTGGTTGCGGAGGGCATCCAACCAACCAACCATGGCGGAGGTGTTAACGCGGTGGCGGGGCTGAGGTTGGGAGGTTGGGGGAGAGGAGTTGGTCGGTGATGGCTTCTCGCCCCTCGTTGGTTACCCCAAGTGGAAGGTTTGAGATGCAGTGTAGCGGTAGTTTTCCCTTGGCAAAGATACCAAGGATCGAATTCCCCTAAGACTCCAAGGTTCAACAAGAAGGTGTCAACTGCTAATGGCGCCAGATACTTAGCAATTAACTGGACCTGCACACAGATACAAATAACTTTGCTCCCAACGAGTACAGAGAGGTTGTCAATCCCTCCGGCCATGTCGTTTACAAAGGATCAAACGCAAGAGATAATAGTGATAGGTATAATTGCAACTAGTAAGTAAAAGCAGAAAGTAAATAGCGGATGTGATCAATGATGGTAATATGGACCGGGGTCCCATGATGTTCACTAGTGATGTCTCTCTCCCAAAAGACAATAAAACAGCTATGTGAGGTAAACGAATTACAGCTGGGCAATTGACAGAATTATGTGCGCAAACCAATGCTAACTATGCTGCAAGAAAGGTTGAGGCTCAAAAGCATGGGCGGTACGCCAAGGTAAGTAGACCGAAATCCATCTGCATCTACTACTAATCATCCAACTTGAGATATCTATCCAGAACATCGCGCTGGTATTAAGTTGCGAGTCCCACCCATAGTGTAAACTCAAAGCAACAGACAACTGCATTAAAAGAACTTTGCGTAAAGTAAACAATCCTTGCACCCGCGAGTACAAGCACCGTTGTTTTCCCCCTTGTGGCAACAACACATCCTCTAGACTCATGTTTCTGTCACTCAAACTAGTCATCGAGGGGCATGAACCCACAATCAAGCATAGCGTTCCCTCTTGGAGTTACTACCTACTACTTGGCCAAAGGAATAAACAGCAACGGAGAACATGCAAGAATTACACAAGAACATAAATATAAAAGAGGTAAATCAAATATATTACTCACACACAATCTGAACATAATCTCACAATCTATCGGATCCCAGCAAACTCATCATAGCAACAGCATAAGCATTACATATGTGCCTCGATCATGTAGGGCAGCTCACGAGGTCTAATTAGTGAAGAACAAAGAGGGGAGGAGAACATCTCATAGCTACTGGTCATGGACCCATGGTCCAAGGGAGACTACTCACAACTCATCCGGGAGGCGTCCATGGTGGTGGAGAGGCTCCCGGTGGTGATCCTCCCCTCCGGCAGGGTGCCGGGAAGAGTTCTCCTAGTGCTCCCGATCTTGGAAGCGCGGCGGCGGCGGAACAGAGATAATATCGCGAAAAAGGGTTCCGTCCTCGAGGGTTTCGGGACGCGGTGTAAATATATGCCAAAGGGGGGCATCAGCGGAGACCTGGGGGGCCCAGGCGCCCCCCCGGCGCGGCCAGGAGGGGGGCCGCGCCACCAGGGCGCCTGTAGCCCTAGTGGCCCCCCTCCGGCCCTACTTTGGCCGCAAGGAAGCTTCCGGAACGCTGATTTTTTATATAATTTTTCCGGGATTTTCTGGCAGTTTACGTAATGGGAAAACCTGAAATACAAAAACAGCAAAAAATAGAAACTGGCACTGGGGTGCACTGAGTTAATAGGTTCGTCCAAATATGATCAAAAGTGTATGGAAGTGTATAAATATCATAGCAATATCACACAAAAGAGGCCTGGAGCAAGCAGAAATTATAGATACGTTTTGGACGTATCAACATCCCCAAGCTTAACTCCTGCTCGTCCTCGAGTAGGTAAATGATAACAAGCATAATTTCTGTGGTGACATGCTATTAACCATATAAGAACTTTTTACAGTCACATGACAAGTGCTTACTGAGACAATGAATCTGTAGTAATTAAGTTGCCTTATGAGAAAATCACAAAGAACTGAAAGTTTTACAATATGATACTGAAACACTTAATAGATTTGTAATGAGCATGGTGTGCAAATATGATAAAGTGGTACCTCGCTTGCCCCCTTTAGTGAAGCAAAACATAAATGCAGGGGCACCTCCAAGGTTTAAGTGATGACTAGATACAATGATTTCAGAATAAACGATATCATAATCATGCAAAAGACAATGCTACTTTGGGACAATGCACATTACACTCAGAATGACAATCATGCTCTTAGTAGTTGGTGCTTTAAAGAAGGTGGAGACTCTAGAACTGTGGCTTTTGATGGCAAGGTTGAAAACCCGTGGTCGGAAACAAAAACTAAACATGTACCAGAGCTCTTGGTTTTAAAAACAGAGGTAATAATTATTTTTTTAGATTATGCATATTTCGTCAACGAATGCTAGCAGATAACTCAATCACTTCTTGAGCTGGACAAGTTTCGAGGAATGGCTCCCGAATGAGGACGATCACATCCTCTTAATCTCCTTTGTTTATCACTGCTAAAGTTTTCTGATTTCTCATGAACAAAGCGTGAAGGAGGGTTTGTTTGTTGTATAATTTTTTAATGAGCCGGGCGCACTCTATGCCAGTTCCTTCTCGTATTATGGGTTTGCACATTAGACATGCAATCCCGGGGTGAAGCTTGTCCAACTTAAAAAGATCATGAATTAACTACTACTTCCTCATGAACTAAAACAGAGGCATAAAAGAGAAATGCTTTTTTTAATAATTTCGAGATGGTACATGAAAGTCTTCGTTAGGAATGGCAGGTAAATACCATGTATAGGAAGGTATGGTGGACTCATATGGCATAACTGGTTTAAAAGATTTTGGATGCACAAGCAGTCAGTCCGCTTAGTACAGGCGAAGGTTAGCAAAAGGCTGGGAGCGACCAACTAAAAGAGCAATGACGGTCATAATCATGCAGAGCGACAAAGCAACATTGAATCAGGCATGGAAGTTATATCGCTACTCAGAAATTAAAGATCATCAAGGCTTGATAGACTTTCTTTACAGTCTTAAATATGCGTGAGCATACGCCAAGTCAATCAAAATAAATTCTTGAAGGAAGATATCACTAAACCATACCACATCATAGGCAAACAAATCATGTTGGTACTCCAATAACACATTGAGAACCCCCCAGCTATTTGAGACTAACCATAAGAAAACATGAACTACTAAGCATCATTATGCACATAGCATTTTATCATAGGCATATCAACCAATGCAACAGAAGCCAACTCTCTTAATAAGATAAGCATGATAACTAAAGAGAGTTCCAGCGACCAACTAAACAAAAGCTCTTTAAAAAGATAAGCAGGAAAACTAAGAGTTGAACTTGATAGTAGCTATTGAAAGACCAAGAACACACACAACAAAGATAGACATGAAAATTCTATGTTATGTTCTAGGTTGAAGTGGAGCGTGTTTCTCTCCCACACAAAGAAAGCTGAGTTCCAACTCGTTATGAACAGCAAGCAAAGCTAAAGAAAACTAAAAAGGAAACTAAAAGCAAGACGCTCCAAGCATAGCACATAACACATGAAGTGATAAAAATATAGTGGAACGAAAGACGAACTGATAATTGTTGATGGAGAAGGGGATGCACGGGGGCATCCCCAAGCTTAGACGCTTGAGTCTTCTTGAATATTTCTTGGGGGTGCATGGGGGCATCCCCAAGCTTGAGCGTTTGACACTCCTGAATCTTTTTATCATCTTCCCTCGCACACATGAAAACTCCCTTCATACATAACTCATCATAATCTGATTAGCGAGGTTAGTACCCATAATAAAATAATTGTTCCTTGCTGTAAATAAGAATATTCTTGAAGGT
This sequence comes from Secale cereale, assembly GCA_902687465.1. Lineage (NCBI taxonomy): Eukaryota > Viridiplantae > Streptophyta > Magnoliopsida > Poales > Poaceae > Secale > Secale cereale. Next base: position 865,313,008 of record LR738714.1, on the reverse strand, counting down.
CTACTGTTTCTCAAGATTGCCAAAAGGTTTTTGCAAAGAAAAAGCAAGCTCAAGGTTTGGGAAATGAAGGAAAGGCAAAACAGGACAGAATCTGTGAAAAACAGACCAGCAGGTAGTAAATAATTTTTTCGGGGCACTTCTGCAACTCACATCAAAAAACTCAGAACAGACGCCCGAAAGACAATTGAATAGAGGACACTGTCGAAAAAATTCAGACCAAAAAGATGATCTGGTGATTTTATACGAATTTTTCTATCCAAGGACAGAATCTGTTTCCTGGACAGCACGTCACAACTTTTGAACTTTCTTGCAATCAAAGGCTAAACTTGGCACAAAGCTGAAAAGTAAAGATACAATGATGATGTTACTGTAGTAACAACATCAAGACACAACAAAAGCAAAATAAAATTTTATTCATTGTGGGCTGCCTCCCAAAAGCGCTTTCTTTTATGCCTTTAAGCTAGGCATAATGCAAAGAGATCAAGTTTTATCAAGAGTAAAAGAATAGCTAGCCAGTATAACGGACTCAAAAGGTAACTTAATCTTCTTTCTAGGGAAGTGTTCCATCCCTTTCTTGAGAGGAAACTGGAATTTTATATTCCCCTCTTTCATATCAATGATGGCACCAACGGTGCGAAGAAAAGGACGTCCCAAAATAATTGGACAAGAAGGTTCACATTCAATATCCATAATAGTAAAATCAACGGGAACGTAGTTGTCATTGACAATGATAAGAACATCGTCGATCCTCCCCAAAGGTTTCTTTATGGAAGAATCAACAAGACGAACACCAAAAGAACAAGAATCAAAAGGTTTCAATTTAAGCATATCATATATTCTTTTGGGCATAACGGAGGTACTAGCTCCAACATCACATAAAGCATAGCAAGAGAAGTTATTCAACTTAATTTTAATCATAGGATCCCAACCATCTTCTAGCTTTCTAGGTATGGAGGCTTCTACCCTAAGTTTCTCCTCCCTAGCTTTGATGAGAGCATTAGTGATATGCTCGGTGAAGGCAAGGTTAAGCGTGCTAGTGCGGGGATCTCTAGACATCTTGTGAAGGAAAGCAATAACTTCGGTAAGGGTGCAATTATCAAAATCAAGGTCACTACTATCAAGTAAGGTGGTAGTGGTGTCCTTTAGGCTCACTTGTTTGGTAGTTTCTATAGTCATAGCATCACCATTAATAGGTCCAATGGGACCAGGAGTGCATTGGGTGCTAAGAGTTTGGATATCCTCAACAACTTGGATAGTAGCAACAGTGTGGTGGGTAGGAAGGTTCTTAATTCTATCTTCTTCCTCCTTTTCTCTAGCCCATCTCTCTTTAAGTTTAGCCAACATCCTAATGTTTTCATTAATTTGCACTTGAATAGCATTCATAGGAGTGACCTTCCTCTCCACGAGAGGAGAAGTTCTAATTTTAAGCAATTCTACCTCATGGGCTAAATTGTCTACCTTCGAAGAGAGATTATCTAGTTTGTTTAGTTTTTCTTCTACACTCTTATTAAAGGCTTCTTGGGTAGTGATGAAATCTTTAAGCATACTCTCTAGTTCAAAAGTGGAGTTCTTGGTGCTAGGATAAGCATTGTTGTTCCCATAGGAATTAGAGGGGAACGGTCTAGGATTGCTACCAAAATTACTCCTATAAGCATTGTTATTGAAATTGTTTCTAGAGATAAAGTTCACATCTACTTGTTCTTGAGCAATCAAAGAATTTAAAGGAACGTCACGAGGATCAACAGAAGATTGCTTGGAAAGTAGAGACATGATCAAGTCAACTTTTTCATTTAGGGAGGAAATCTCCTCGACAGAGTTTACCTTCCTACCTGTTGGAGCACGTTCGGTGTGCCATTGGGAATAATTGGTCATCATCTCATCGAGAAGCTTCGTGGCAGCACCAAGTGTAGTTGACATAAAGGTTCCTCCCGCGGCTGAATCTAACAAGTTCCGCGAGGTAAAGTTCAAGCCTGCATAAAAAGCTTGGATAACCATCCAAGTAGTCAAACCATGAGTAGGGCAGTTCTTGACAAGGGACTTCATGCGTTCCCAAGCTTGGGCAACGTGTTCATTATCCAATTGTTTAAAATTCATTATGTTACTTCTTAGTTGGATAATTTTAGCAGGTGAATAGTACTTTCCAATAAAGGCATCCTTGCACTTGTCCCAAGAATCTATGCTATTTCTAGGCAAAGATTGAAACCAAATTTTAGCTCCTCCTCTCAAGGAGAAAGGAAAAAAGCTTAAGCTTAACAATATTACCATCTATTTCTTGGTACTTTTGCATATCACAGAGTTCAACAAAATTGTTCAAGTGTAAAGCAACATCATCTCCAGCACCGGAGAATTGATCTTTCATAACTAGGTTCAGTAAAGCAGGTTTAATTTCATAAGACGGTGCTGAAGTGGCAGGTGTAGTGATAGGCGTGCAGATAAAGTCATCGTTGTTATGAATAGTGAAGTCACACAACTTGGTGTTCTCGGTGGAACCCATAGCAGCAAGCAAGCAAGATAACTATTTTTGTGACTTTCGATAAAAGCTACTAAAGCAAAACTGAAAGGTAAACTAACAAGACTAAAAAGCAAAGGTAAAAGATAGCGTGCAACTCCCCTATCTTGAAGAGTGGAGTCCCCGGCGACGGCGCCAGAAAACTTTGCTTGATGGCTTCTCGCCCCTCGTTGGTTACCCCAAGTGGAAGGTTTGAGATGCAGTGTAGCGGTAGTTTTCCCTTGGCAAAGATACCAAGGATCGAAGTCCCCTGAGACTCCAAGGTTCAACAAGAATGTGTCAACTGCTAATGGCGCCAGATACTTCGCAATTAACTGGACCTGCACACAGATACAAATAACTTTGCTCCCAACGAGTACAGAGAGGTTGTCAATCCCTCCGGCCTTGTCGTTTACAAAGGATCAAACGCAAGAGATAATAGTGATAGGTATAATTGCAACTAGTAAGTAAAAGCAGAAAGTAAATAGCGGATGTGATCAATGATGGTAATATGGACCGGGGTTCCATGATGTTCACTAGTGATGTCTCTCTCCCAAAAGACGATAAAACAGCTATGTGAGGTAAACGAATTCCAACTGGGCAATTGACAGAATTATGTGCGCAAACCAATGCTAACTATGCTGCAAGAAAGGTTGAGGCTCAAAAGCATGGGCGGTACGCCAAGGTAAGTAGAACGAAATCCATCTGCATCTACTACTAATCATCCAACTTGAGATATCTATCCAGAACATCTCGCTTGTATTAAGTTGCGAGTCCCATCCATAGTGTAAACTCAAAGCAACAGAGAACTGCATTAAAAGAACTTTGCGTAAAGTAAACAATCCTTGCACCCGCGAGTACAAGCACCTTTGTTTTCCCCCTTGTGGCAACAGCACATCCCCTAGACTCATGTTTCTGTCACTCAAACTAGTCATCGAGGGGCATGAACCCACAATCAAGCATAACGTTCCCTCTTGGAGTTACTACCTACTACTTGGCCAAAGCAATAAACAGCAACGGAGAACATGCAAGAATTACTCAAGAACATAAATATAAAAGAGGTAAATCAAATATATTACTCACACACAATCTGAACATAATCTCACAATCCATCGGATCCCAGCAAACTCATCATAGCAACAGCATAAGGATTACATATGTGCCTCGATCATGTAGGGCAGCTCACGAGGTCTAATTAGTGAAGAACAAAGAGGGGAGGAGAACATCACATAGCTACTGGTCATGGACCCATGGTCCAAGGGAGACTACTCACAACTCATCCGGGAGGCGTCCATGGTGGTGGAGAGGCTCCCGGTGGTGATCCTCCCCTCTGGCAGGGTGCCGGGAAGAGTTCTCCTGGTGCTCCCGATATTGGAAGCGCGGCGGCGGCGGAACAGAGATGAGATCGCGAAAAAGGGTTCCGTCCTCGAGGGTTTCACATAGCTACGCGGTGTAAATATATGCCAAAGGGGGGCATCAGCGGAGACCTGGGGGGCCCAGGCGCCCCCCCGGCGCGGCCAGGAGGGGGGCCGCACCACCAGGGTGCCTGGAGCCCTGGTGGCCCCCCTCCGGCCCTACTTTGGCCGCAAGGAAGCTTCCGGAACGCTGATTTTTTATATAATTTTTCCGGGATTTTTCTGGCAGTTTACGTAATCGGAAAACCTGAAATACAAAAACAGCAAAAAACAAAAACTGGCACTGGGGTGCACTGAGTTAATAGGTTAGTCCAAATATGATCAAAAGTGTATGGAAGTGTATAAATATCATAGCAATATCACACAAAAGAGGCATGGAGCAAGCATAAATTATAGATACGTTTTGGACGTATAAACATCCCCAAGCTTAATTCCTGCTCGTCCTCGAGTAGGTAAATGATAACAAGCATAATTTCTTTGGTGACATGCTATTAACCATATAAGAACTTTTTACAGTCACATGACAAGTGCTTACTGAATTGCAGCTGCTTTATAGTTTGCTCTTTATTTTTTCCAAGAATCATTTCTAGGTACATAACTATCTATTTAATCAGAGAAACATCAAAAGGTTTCCAAGATTCAACAACTAGCTAGGAACGGTCAAGCCCGCCGTTTTGACCGCATTTCGAAACGGGCATAAAAAATTTAAAATCAAAAAATTGGAAAACCTTCGCATTGTGTCATCATATGTGACCAATTTTTCAGTAAAAATAATAAACTTGTAGTACGGCAATTATTTTTAAAAAGTGTTCTCTGAAATGACCTATCATGTGTGAAGATTCATAACTTTCAAGCCAAATGATCAATCTTATGGCCACATTCATGGCACAGATTGTTCAAATGATCTAATATTGTGCACAAGGGTGCATGATGAAATTCCAAACAATGTTTCCTAAGGGAGATTTCATTTTTCTTTGGACGAAAAATTCATTTTCCATTTTTTGAGTGCCCAAAATGAGTTTTTTTGTGACAGACATACCATATATTTGTTGAAAAATTGTACCAAATCATTTTTCTAAAATACTAGTCCATATTTAATGCACAATTGAAAAAACGTTTGGGTGTCAAAAGTTTCGACCCACCTCTGGTGAAAAGACAAATTTTGGCCGTTCCAGCTGGAAGCGGGTCAAATTTGAATTGCAGCTGCTTTATAGTTTGCTCTTTATTTTTTTCAAGAATCATTTCTAGGTACATAACTATCTATTTAATCAGAGAAACATCAAAAGGTTTCCAAGATTCAACAACTAGCTAGGAACGGTCAAGCCTGCCGTTTTGACCGCATTTCGAAACGGGCATAAAAAATTCAAAAAAAAATAAAAAATTTGGACAACCTTCGCGTTGTGTCATCATATGCGACCATGTTTTCAGGAAAAATAATAAACTTGTAGTACGGCAATTATTTTTAAAAAGTGTTCTCTGAAATGACCTATCATGCGTGAAGATTCATAGCTTTCAAGCCAAATGATCAATCTTATGGCCACATTCATGGCACAGATTGTTCAAATGATCTAATATTGTGCACAAGGGTGTATGGTGGAATTCCAAACAATGTTTCCTAAGGGCGATTTCATTTTTCTTTGGACGAAAAATTCATTTTCCATTTTTTGAGTGCCCAAAATGAGTTTTTTTGTGACGGACATACCATATATTTGTTGCAAAATTGTACCAAATCATTTTTCTAAAATACTAGGTCATATTTAATGCACAATTGACAAAATGTTTGGGTGTCAAAAGTTTCAACCCACCTCTGGTGTAAAAGAAAAATTTCGGCCGATCTAGTTGGAAGCGGGTGAAATTTGAACTGTAGCTGCCTTATAGTTTGCTCTTCATTTTTTCCAAAAATCATTTCTAGGTACATAAGTATCTATTTAATCATAGAAACATTAAAAGTTTTCCAAGATTCAACCACTAGTTGGGAACGGTCATGCCCACCGTTTTGACCGCATTTTGAAACGGGCATAAAAAATTCAAATAAAATCAAAAAATTGGAAAACCTTCTCATTGTGTCATTATATGTGACCAAGTTACCAGAAAAAATAATAAACTTGTAATACGGAAATTATTTTTAAAAAGTGTTCTCATAAATGAGCTATCATGCGTGAAGATTCATGGCTTTCAAGCCAAATGATCAATCTTATGGCCACATTCATGGCATATTTTGTTCAAATGATGTCATATTGTGCACAAGGGTGCATCTTGGAATGGCAAACAATGTTGCCTAAGGGATTTTTCACTTTCTTTGGACGAAAAATTCATTTTCCATTTTTCGAGTGCCCAAAAGGAGGTTTTTTTGTGAAGCACCTCCCAAATAATTGTTGCAAAATTGGACCATATCATTTTTATAAAATACTAGGCCATATTTAATGCACAATTGACCAAATGGTTGGGTGTAAAAAGTTTTGATCCACCTCTCCTGAAAAAGACAAATTTCGGCTGATTCAGTTGGAAGTGGGTCAAATTTGAACTGTAGCTGCCTTGTAGTTTGCTCTTTATTTTTTACAAAAATCATTTCTAGGTACAGAAGTATCTATTTAATCAGAGAAACACCAAAAAAATACCAAGATTCAACCACTAGCTAGGAACACTTATTCCCGCCGTTTTGACCACATTTTGAAACGGGCATAAAAAATTAAAAAAAAATCAAAAAATTGGAAAACCTTCGCATTGTGTCATTATATATGACCAAATTAACAGGAAAAATAATAAACTTGTAATACGGAAATTATTTTAAAAAAGTGTTCTCACAAATGAGCTATCATGCGTGAAGATTCATGGCTTTTAAACCAAATGATCAATCCTGTGGCCACATTCATGGCATAGTTTGTTCAAATGATCTCATATTGTGCACAAGGGTGCATCTTGGAATGGCAAACAATATTGCCTATGGAAGTTTTCATTTTATTTGGACGAAAAAATCATTTTCCATTTTTCGAGTGCCCAAAAGGAGGTTTTTTTGTGAAGGACCTCCCAAATAATTGTTGTAAAATTGGACCAAATCAATTTTCTAAAATACTAGGACATATTTAATGCACAATTGACAAAATGGTTGGGTGTAAAAAGTTTTGATCCACCTCTCGTGAAAAAGACAAATTTCCGCCGATTCAGTTGGCAGCGGGTCAAATTTGAACTGCAGGTGCCTCATAGTTTGCTATTTATTTTTTCCAAAAATCATTTATAGTTACATAAGTACCTATTTAATAATAATTACATGGTTTGGTGGCGATACACCGAGGTTTGGGCGGTGGTCGAGGGCCCCAACTCTAGAGCGCGTAAACTCGCATGCCCGCCGCGTGGTCACCGCGTGATTGTGGCGTTGTCATGTGTTCTAGGAGGCCTAGGCATGTCTAGTGGGTTGGGCACTCCCCAGGTAGGTGCTAGGAAGAAAATTACAACATAAGATTCTCACGAGGAGACCGATCGATGCTCAAACATGAATTAGCAGCCAAGTGTTTGATTAGCGGTACGGGAAATGCACATGGCTAATGGGCGTGAGTTTTGGTTGAGGATGATCAGTTACTAAGAAGACCGTCTTCACAAATTTTCAGCTCAAAAGGAGGAGTATAGGTGGTACTTGCTTTGCAAAGTACCACACTAGACATAAAAACGAATGTTGAAGCTGGGCTCAAAATAATGAATGGATTGAGCTGGCATTCGGTGGAGGATAGTTATTTGGGCATAGGAAAGCACTGTAGAAAATGGATACCATTTGAAGATGCCAAAGTGGCACTTCCTTCACAAAGTGTTTTTTTGAACAGAATAGGAAAATGAATATTTTTTAGTTATTTTTGAACTAGGAAAGGAAGGTTTTTTTACATATTTGACGAAGATATGACCCAAAGAATTTATGAGATTTTTTGGGGAATTTTGGGATGACAGAAATATAGGTTGCTTCACAACCTAGGGCAAAAACTGCCACATGGACATGACACATAGGCAAAACTGATGAGGTGGCGCCTAGTCGAAGCAACCCACCACAATTTACAAGGTTATGACCATCTATATTGGTCATGATCAGCTAGAAATAAGGCAGTGGACCAGTGCTATATGCTTTATGACCATTTTGTGTAAGGAAATTACGACCTTTCTGACCAAAATGGTCGTTATAGTTTAGGGTTTGGGGCCCCCCGAACAGCTTTTGACCAATTGGTCTGAAATGGTCATAGATCTATGACCAATTATTCTAGGGTCACTGACAGAAGGTCACTAGTTGACATCTTTCTTGTACTGATAATGTCGTCCACATAGATTTGGTAGACAAACAGTTCAACATCATATGTATTCGTGAAGAGTGTGGGATCCAGGGAACCAGGTTTGAAGCCTTTGCTCTTCAGGAAGTCTTTGAGTGTGTCATACCAAGCTCGAGGGGCTTGTTTGAGGCCATACAATGCCTTGTTAAGCTTGTATACCATATCAGGACGTTTTGGATCTTCAAAGCCAGGTGGTTGTGCAACATACACTTCTTCTTCAATCTTGCCATTAAGAAAGGCACTCTTCACATCCATTTGATACAGAAGTATGTTGTGATGATTTGCATAGGCTAGCAGTATGCGAATAGCTTCAAGCCTAGCCATAGGAGCAAACGTTTCATCAAAGTCAATCCCTTCAACTTGAGTGTATCCATGAGCAACGAGATGAGCTTTGTTTCTGACAACTTGACCATGCTCATCTTGCTTGTTGCGATATATCCATTTTGTGCCTATTATGTTGTGCTTGCGAGGGTCAGGACGCTTGACAAGTTCCCATACGTTGTTCAGCTCAAACTATTGAAGCTCTTCTTGCATTGCTTGAATCCATTTAGGTTCCATAAAGGCTTCAACAACTTTCTTGGGTTCAGATATTGAGACAAATGCAAAGTGTCCATAGAAATTTGCTAGTTGTGTTGCTCTTGAACGAGTGAGTGGACCAGGTGCATTTATGCTGTCAATTATCTTCTCAACTTGTACTTCATTTGCAACACGAGGATGAGCTGGACGAAGATTTTGCTCTTGCTGTTCATTGTCATCATCAGGAGGATTGTCTTCAGGCTAAGCATTGTCTTCAGGTTGATTTGGAGCAGAAATGATGAGTTCCTCGTCAGGTTGTGCTTCAGAGGGCATGATTTCACCTGTTCCCATTAGCTTGATAGAGTCACTAGGTGAAGCTTCATCCAGCACATTTGGCAGGAACTCTCTTTGTGAACCATTCGTTTCATCAAACCGTACATCCACAGTTTCAACCACTTTATAGAGAAAGATGTTGAAGACTCTGTAGGAGTGTGTGTCCTTTCCATAGCCGAGCATGAAACCTTCATGTGCTTTTGGTGCAAATTTTGACTTGTGATGTGGATCCTTGATCCAGCACCTAGCTCCAAATACCTTGAAGTAACTGACATTTGGCTTCTTGCCAGTAAGTAATTCATAGGACGTTTTCTTCAGAAGCTTGTGAAGATAAACAGGGTTGATGATATGGCATGCAGTATCAATAGCTTCGGGCCAGAACTTTCTTGGTGTCTTGTATTCATCGAGCATCGTTCGAGCCATCTCAATTAGGGTTCTGTTCTTGCGCTCTACGATGCCATTTTTCTGAGGTGTGTACGGAGCTGAGAACTCATGAGTGATTCCCATTGTATCCAGATAAACATCAAGGCCTGTATTTTTGAACTCAGTTCCATTGTCACTTCTGATATGCTTGATCTTGACGCCATAGTTGTTCATGACATGGTTGGCGAAGCGTCTGAAGACATCTTGCACTTCAGTCTTGTAGAGAATTATATGCACCCATGTGTATCTTGAATAATCATCAACAATGACGAAGCCATAGAGACAAGCTGTGGTAGTGAACGTGGAGTAGTGAGTAGGGCCAAATAAGTCCATGTGAAGCAGCTCGAAGGGTTTGGATTTCGTCATGATTGTCTTCGAGGGATGCTTGGCCCTAGTCATATTCCCAGCTTCACATGCACCACACAGATGATCTTTCTTGAACTTGATGCCCTCGATGCCTACGACGTGCTTCTTCTTTGCGAGAGTGTGCAAGTTCCTCATGCCGGCATGTCCTAGCCTCCGATGCCAGAGCCAACACTCTGAAGCTTTTGCTAGAAGACATACGACCATCTACGGTCCAGCTGAGAAATCTACCATATACAGATCACCTTTCCTGTATCCTTCAAAGACTAGAGACTTGTCAGATTCCATTAGTACAAGGCAACGATATTTTGCAAATATCACAATCATGTTTAAGTCGCAAAGCATTGAGACGGACATTAAATTGAAACCAAGGGATTCAACAAGCATGACTTTATCCATGTGCCGATCCCTTGAGATTGCAACTCTACCTAGACCCAACACTTTGCTTTTGTTAGGAAAGCAACTTATATTCCCATGAGGCCATAGGCCGATATATATATACATGTACAGGTGGAACTTATGCAGGAAACCCCTTATACAACGGGATAAATACAAAGGGGTACATGACTTATATTATAACTCTAACACCCCCCCCCCTCAAACTCATGGTGGAGGAACAACACTGAGTTTGGAGAGATAAAAGCCATGTTGTGCTCTAGTCTGGGCCTTCGTCAGGAAATCCGCCAACTGTAACTCGGAAGGCACATACTGAAGAGCAATAACCTGATCCTGCACAGCAGCGGGCACATAGAAAGCATCAACACCAATATGCTTGGTGAGTTCATGCTTCACAGGATCGTGTGCAATGCTGATAGCACCTGTACTGTCAGATAAGAGCTGAGTCGGTGTAGTGACAGAAACACCAAAGTCCTGAAGTAACCACCGCAACCAAGTCACCTCTGCCATCAAAAGAGCCATTGCTCGCAACTCAGCCTCGGCACTCGAACGGGAAACTGCAAGCTGTTTCTTCGTCTTCCAGGCAATGAGAGAACCACCAAGAAAAACACAGTAAGCAGAAAGGGAATGGCGATCCAAAGGATCACTAGCCCACGTAGCATCCGAATAGGCCTGAAGCTATAAAGAACTGGAGCTAGGAAAGAAGAGACGATGAGAGATCGTGCCTCAAAGATATCGGAGAACACGAAGGAGATGACTATAGTGAACCGATGTGGGAGCAGAGACAAACTGACTCAGAATATGGACCAGATAAGAGATGTCCGGACGAGTGACAGCTAGATAGACAAGACTGCCAACAAGATGACGATAACGCGTCGGGTCAGGGAGAGGATCACCATCAGTAGCACGGAGGTGAACATTGAGCTCTATAGGAGTCTCAACAATGCGCTCGTCAGTAAGAGTAGCACGAGCAAGAAGATCCTGGATATACTTTTCCTGAGATATAAAAAAGCCATCAGAGGTAGAAGAGACTTCAATCCCAAGGAAGTAGCGAAGAGGTCCAAGATCAGACATAAGAAACTGCTCACTAAGACGGGCCTTTACAAAGGCAATGTACTCGGGGTCATCCCCCGTGATGATCATGTCATCAACATAGAGAAGAAGAAGAGTCTGACCACGAGGGGAAAGGTGAATAAACAACGCTGGATCATGAGCACTTGCTGAAAAACCAGCAGCAGTGATCACAGAGGCAAAGCGCTCAAACCAGGCGCGAGGGGCTTGCTTATGGCCATAGAGAGAGCGACGAAGACGACATACCATGCCATCAGGAACAGAATACCCAGGTGGTGGCTGCATGTATACCTCCTCACGCAGCTCACCATTAAGAAAGGCATTCTTAACATCAAACTGAGATATAGACCAGTGGCGTGCAGAGGCAACGACAAGAAGTGTACGAACAGTGGTCATATGGGCCACAGGAGCAAAAGTCTCGTCATAATCACGACCATGCTCCTGCTGAAAACCACGAGCCACAAGACGAGCTTTGTGACGCTCAAGAGAACCATCGGAGCGAGTCTTAACCTTGTAAACCCACTTACAAGTGATCGGACGAACTCCGGGAGGAAGAGAAACAAGATCCCAGGTACCAGTGCATTCAAGAGCAGCAATCTCCTCTGCCATTGCAAACTGCCATTCAGGATGAACAACAGCCTGACTGTAAGAAGTAGGCTCAAGAACAGCAGCACCAGCAATGGGAAATCCAAAGCGATCAACAGGCGGACGAGGACAAGAACGCAAGTCATAAGTAGGCTGAGAGGAAGAGGATGACTCATCCACAGAGACATCGACAGGTCGTGGACGACGAGTGTAATGCTGAGGAAAAGATGGAATGATAGAAGGAGGAATTGCCAAGGTAGAATCGGAGGGTGGTGACGAAGAAGTCATCGGAGATGAAGGTGTGGAATCCGGTGACATGTGAGGAGAGGAGACCGGGGAGGAAGTCACCGAAGATGAAGGTGGAGAACCCTGTGACATGCTAGGAGAGGAGACCGGGGAAGATGGTGGCTGCAAATCAACTAGAGGTAAAGAAGGAGAGGAAGTGGAACGAAGAGGTACGGGCTCGACGGGTGTGATAGGTGAGTCAGGAAAAGTGAGGAAAGAGATATCTTGCACTGAAAAAGTCGAGGAAGATGGGCGTGGATAGAAGGAATGAGACTCATCAAAAGTCACGTCTCGAGAGATACGCATCCGACGACCGATAGGATCCCAACAACGATAGCCCTTATGCTCATCACTGTAGCCTAAAAAGACACACTCAACAGACTGAGTGGTCAGTTTGGTGCGTTCGCGAGGGGCAAGAAGAACATAGCAAACACAACCAAACGAGCGAAGCATCGAATAATCGGGAGAACGATCAAAAAGTCGCTCGAAAGGAACACCACCCTGTAGAGCAGCGGAAGGATGTATATTGATAAGATAGGTGGATGTGGAGACGGCCTCAGCCCAAAAATGAGGCGGGAGAGAGGCAACAATCATCAATGCACGAGCCGTCTCAAGAAGCTGGTGATACGTCTCACACGTATCTACTTTTCCAAACACTTTTGATATTGTTTTGACCTCATTCTTGCATGATTTGAACTAAACTAACCCGGACTGACGTTGTTTTCAGCAGAGCTGCCTGTGTGGTTTTATTGTGTGCAGGAAAACGTATTTTTAGGTATCTCAGAAAAATCCACGAAAAATCACAGAAAATCCATGCACCCGAAGGAACTAGGAGCCAGAAGAGGGGCCAGAGGGGGGCCAGGGGGTGCCCAGGCGCCCTGTGGGCGCGCCCCCCCCCCCCTGGGCCGCGCCGGGGGGTCGCCTGGGTAGGGCCCACACCCCCTGGTGCCCTACTTTGCCTCGTATTTTTACTCGGGACACGGAAACCCCAGATCAGAAGTTCTTTTCGCAGTTTTCCGTCTCGGAGCCGCCGCCACCCTCTGTTCTTCCCCGGGAGGGCTAATCTGGAGGCTGAATTGGCCTCCGGAGAGGGGAGATCGCCGCCATCGTCATCTTCATCACCACTCCATCATCCCTCCATGACTTCTCCCTCCATGTGTGAGTAATTCCCCTGCTGTAGGCGAAGGGGATGGTAGGGATTGGATGAGTTAGATCATGTAATAGTTTGTCAGATCGTTGGGGGCATGTTGCCTATCATCTACTATGGTGTTTATCATCTTTGCTTCAACTTGTTATTCTTAATGCTTGACACTTAGGGCCCGAGTGCCATGATTTCAGATCTGAACCATATGTGTTTGCATGAATATATTTGTGTTCGTGATCCTATCTATGAGTTGTTTGCACCTATTACGGTTCGGAACCGGCGATCCCAAAAGTGACAGCTTGGGACACCAAAGGGGATGGTCCGTAGTTTGAGGATTACATGTATCCATTGAGTTCATTGCTTTGTTCCGGTGCTCATTGACAGGAGCACCTTAACCTCCATAAGTTCCTTTTGGCCCCGTTCGTAGCGGGATGGTAGGACAAAAGATGTTGTGCAAGTTCTTATTGCAAGCACGTACAACTACCTACGGGATACATGCCTAATGTTTGATATTTGCCTAGATGATCATTACTTTTCCGTGTGCCGTGCCCCAAGTTAGAATCATGATATATCTCATCCATGCAGCGCCCAACCATCCGTCTCCCTAGCCTACAGTGTTTTAAATCCTGCTTGTCACTAGTTGCTACTTTTACCATTTACCTTTACTATTTACTTTTGCTGTTTACTTTACTATCACTATCATCACTATCATATCACTGTTACCACTTATCTTTTGTTGCAAGTAAGTATATTTCAGTTGCGGTTGAATTGACAACTCAACTGTCAAAGCTTATAAATACTCTTTGGCTCCCCGTGTGTCGAATCAATAAATTGGGTTATTCTTACCCGCGAAGACTATCTCGATCCCTTACGGTTGAGGGTTATCAAGTACCGTTTTCTGGCGCCGTTGCCGGGGAGCATAGCAATATTTACAAGTCTACTTGAGGTATCCTACCTGCTGCACTTCATCCACTATGGGTAAGAAAGGAGACCCCAAGGTTCCGATCTTACTATCCACTACAAGAAGAGGTACTGTTCTGAGCACTAGTGCTACACTTGATTCGCCTTCTGTTATGAGTAAGTTTGCCTCACCACCACCACATGATGCTCCTACTGAATCAGTTACTATGTCCGATACTCTTGATGATGCTTCTACTACTGTTGATGATATTAGTTCACTTGGTTATGCTCTTGAAAAACAAATTGCTGCTGCTGCCAAAAAGTCTGGAATTGACATTCCTGTTACTCGCTACCCTATTGGTGAAACTTATGATTATCCTGATTTGAGTAAACTCAAGGAGAGACTCCTTGATGATGATTACTATATGCTTGATGAAGATTTATGCAGGGAACTGACAGAGTTTTCTGGCTTTGACCCTAAAGTTATTAAGAAACTATTTGAAAAACACTCTTTGAAGAACAAAACAGATCCTGATCCTGAATTTGCTACATCTCCTATATGCATTGATGATCCTGATTATGATTTCTCTGTTGATCTTTCACTTATACCTATGGTTGAAGATGACCCCTTTTATGGCAGAGAAAATGATGATGCTATTGCACACCTAACTAAACTCGGTGAGTTGGGTGGCCTGTTTACCACAGATGAGAAGATACGATACTTTTATATCACCAAGCTTCTTCCTTTCTCCTTGAAGAAAGGTGCTAAAGCATGGTATGATTCGCTTCCATGCGGTTCCATTAAGAGTCCTCAAGACTTAGCTCACTCTTTTGTTGATAAGTACTTTCCTGCTCACATGCAACATGCTGCTTTACAAAGAATTTATAACTTTAAACAGTTGCAGGATGAGTCCCTCCCTAAAGCTTGGGGGAGGTACTGCGGTCTGATTCGGGCTAGACCAGGACATGAAATCCCTAAGAATGAATTAATCGATATATTCTATGTTGGTCTAACTGATGAATCCAGGTCCTATTTGGACAGTTGTGCTGGTTGTGTTTTCAGGAAAAGAACACCGGACGATGCGGAAGATTTGATGGGCAGGATTGCCAAAAACCATGAAGATTGGTCCGTCCCTGAACCACCTCCACCACCAAAGAAGAGGGGCATGTTTGTTCTAAGCCCTGAAGATATGCGAGAAGCAAAGAAATCTATTAAAGAGAAAGGTATTAAAGCTGAAGACGTGAAGAATCTACCCCCTATTGAGAAGCTGTGTGAGCCTACCACTCACCCTCCGATGGTAGAGGTACACTCTCTTTTAGATTTCAACGCAAGTGACATCCCTCATGGTAAGCCTCCTGATCAATGTTTAGATGAGTTTGATAATTTTATTATGAAACAAAATCATTTTAATGAGAGGATACAAAGTCAGTTGCATGATAATTCCCTTGCTATCAAAAGTTTGCTTGATGTTTTAGATAGAACTGTTAATGATGTTCAATGTCTTGTGAAGCATTTTCATATGGTTCAAACTCAGCTTGACCAAATTTCTAATGTGCAAAGAGATTTGCTTGCTAACAATGCCAAACAAGATAATTTGCAGGCTTTCGGGATTAAGACCCGAGGAGGAACTAGTACTCAAGATCCTCTCTATCCAGAGGGGCATCCGAAGAGAATCGAGCAGGATTCTCAAATGCAGGAAGAAGAAATTGTTGGCTCTCCAAATAAAAAGAAGAAACATAAGGAGACTGACAATTCTAATGATCCTATTGCAGATGAAGAGCCAACTATTGATCCTAACAGCGTATCTATCTCCGATGCCGAGACTGAAGACGGTGCTGAACCTGAAGGTAAGGATAATGAGAAGAATGATCCGCCTGAAGTTCGAGAAGAAGAAGCACCTGACAAACGTAAGAGGTACACTAAAGAAGACTTCATCGCGAGAAAACGTGGGAAGGAAAGAGAACTATGGGTACAGAAACCCATGCCCTTTCCAGGTAAGTCCATCAAATCTAAAGAAGAAGAGCATTAAAATAAGTTTTGTGAGTGGATTAAACCTCTTTTTCTTCAAATCCCTTTGACTGATGCTATTAAGTTACTTCCTTATTCAAAATATATGAAAGATATTGTCACTAATAAAAGAAAAGTTCCTAATGATGCAATATCTACTATGCTTGCTAACTACTCTTTCAGTGGCAAGATTCCTGAGAAGCTCGGTGATCCAGGTATACCCACCATTCCTTGCTCCATAATGAATAATTATGTCAAAACTGCTTTATGTGATCTTGGAGCAGGAGTGAGTGTTATGCCTCTCTCTCTTTACGAGAGGCTTTGTTTAGAGAAGCTAATTCCTACAGATATCTCCCTTCAGATGGCTGACAAGTCAACCGCTGTTCCGATAGGTATTTGTGAGGATGTTCCTGCAGAAGTTGCTAATTGTTTGATTCTTACTGATTTTGTTGTGCTTGACATGCCCGAGGATGGGAGCATGTCCATTAATCTTGGTAGACCTTTTCTTAACACCGCAGGTGCTATTATTGATTGCAATAAAGGGAAAGTTACTTTCCATGTGAATGATAAAGAATACATGGTATATTTTCCAAAGAAGATCGACAGGAGGCATGGCCTCAACTCTATAGAAAATATCGAGACCGTGAAGATTGGAGAATGGGATTGTCCACTACATGTGCCTCAAAAATACAAAACTATCATGGTAGGGACAATGTCCATCAAGGTAAAGGTTCAATGATTACTTCGTGAGAGGTGAGACTTTTTGTTCTATATATCGCATGTTTGTTGGTAAGACTTGATCAACCTTACTAGCAAACATGTTTTATATAGATAAAAAGTTGAGCTTGTTACATTTTCATTAGTTTTTAGTTTTTGTCCTACTTGTTGTACCAAGTATTTATGTTTTGAAGCTTCACAATACTACTCACTACTTCAAGTTTTCAGAGAGTTTCGCAGCTTTTTGAACTTCAAAAAAATTTCAACAGTGAAGTTTTCAGAAAAATTCCAGAAAAATTAAAATAAAAATTTCCACGTCGGGAGTGACCCAGAAAGTCCTGGGGCCAGCCAGGGGGACCCACCAGTGGCCCAGGCGGCCAGCTGGCGCGGCCCAGCCCCTGGGTATGTCTTCTTCCTCCCTCTCTCTTTTTCTCCAAAAACCCGAGTTGTGCACTTGTTCTTGTGTTCTTGCTGTTCTTGGAGGCGATTCTTCGATCTCTCTCTACAGCCCATCATTTGAGCTGAGATTTTGAACAAATACTCCCTGGTATGTGACTCCTCCACCCTTCCAATTAGATTTTTGATTGGTGGCCTCATTTGTGAGTATTTAGTAGTTCTTGGTGCTGTAGAGATGAGCTTGCATGCATGTGTAGAAAGTTATTTTCCAAGTTTTGATGCAAGTTTATGCCTTGGGCAAGTGAGTTGAGTAGTTTGCCTTAACTCACCTTGTTTTAATCCTCGTTTTTGTAAATTGCAAAAAAAAATCAGAAATGAGTTTGTTAGGAAGGGCAAAAGGGTGGCTTGAGAAGAGGAGGCCTGCACACTCCGATCGAGTTACTAGAGCCGCAGCTTCACCCTCGACTGCTAGGGTGAGCTATAATGAAGATCATGTGCCCCTGGAGTTGTTGGAAGACACAAGTCCAGCACGTGCGATGACATTTCCATGTGATGAATTCCTTGAAGCTGCGGGAATCAAGGATGAGTTTTATAATCTTTGTGCTAATGCAGGTTTGACACGGCTCGTCACGAGCCGTGTTACCCAGTATCAAAAACTCACCTCCAGTTTCATTAACAGTTTTAGATATAATCCTGATTCAGGTGCTATTGAGTTTAAAATTTACAATGATCTTATCACCATGACTTTGGGAAATTTTTGTGAAATAATAGGTGTGCCGTATGTTGGGAGGACGGCTAGGATGGCCACTCAGCCCTCCGAGCTGAAAACCGTCATCAACTCTCTCTGCAGCATGGGTACGAGGGATATTCATCGGTCGAAGATCTCCAGCATCCTATTCCCTCACCTCAGGTATTTTGCATATTATATTGCCAGAGGGGTGTTAGCTCGTGACAACACGTGCAGCATTTCTGCTCCGGATATTGCTATCCTAGCAGCAGCCCTCTCAGGGAGGTCTGATTATAATCTGGGTGCCTTAATTGCTCGACGCCTTGCTATGAACGGTAACAAGGGGGACTTATATGGTGGCATTTATGCCACACTTATCTTAGAACATCTTGGAGGCACCCCACACCCTGATGATAATCCTTTTACTTATTTGAGCTTTGATCTTGCTTCTATGAAAAGGCATAAGTTTCTTACCATGGGTTCTGAGCTTGATAATCTTGTTTATATCTTGCGTTTCGGAACTACCGCGGAACGCGAGATCCGTCTACCTGCACCTCTTTTGTTTGATTTTTCTCGCAGGAACGGATGGTCCTTTGATGTTGTCCAGTTCGATGAGTTCATGGTCCAGTATCAGTTTCATAACCCTATGGAGGGGGTTGTGCCCGACGAGGAGGAGCACGGTGAGTTACCACCTTTTCAGGGAGAAACCGCCACCGAGTTTGGTGAAGGTTCTTCCTCTGTTTGGCGTTCGGAACCTTCCTCGTGGGAGACTCCGAGGAGTTCGGTGTACGCGCCAGCATCCTTCTACGACCCTTGGACTCACCACCATACCCCCGGAGCAGGAGGCTCCTGGGGGCAGTAGCTGCTACCAACTTAGGCCAAAAGCCTAAGCTTGGGGGAGTACGTGCCTCTCTCACTTTTCCATTGTATTATCCATTTTATTCGCTTTGATCTTTTCGAAGTTTTTGCCCGTTCTTCTTTATTTCTCTCTTTGCAAAAACAACAAAAAGATTTTCTCTTTCTTTTGCTTTCGTTCAACCGTTGAAATAATCCAAAAAGATTTCCTTTCTCTCTTTAGTTTGCTTTGTTTTCAGAGTTCAGCTCGAGTCCGTGATGGCATTTAATTATATTTCCTACGTTCGATCATGCAAGTGACAAGCAGTAATGACGAAGATCGACCGAAAGGAAGCAACAAGGAAGACCGGTATGAACTCTTTTTGTTTCTACTTTTGTACATATGCCTGTACCTATGATCTAGAGACCAGCTTGTAGCGACATAGTGCTATGTTTACAATGCTCTTCCAGTGGTTCATGCTTTCCTTGTGGCTAGTCTCGAATAACTAGAGTATATAATGTGTTATTGAAATGATCTACATGCATTGCACTGTTCATAGTCTGGTATACTAAGGTGGTATTTCCCTTTAGAGAATTTTTGGATTGACTTGGCACATGCTTACACATGCTTAAGACTAAAAAGTCTACTCTGCCTTGATGATCTTTGAGTTTCAGAATAGTTATATCACTTTCATGCCCGATTCAATGTTGCTTTGTCGCTCTGCATGATTATGACCGTTATTGCTCTCTAGTTGGTCGCTTCCCAGTCTTTTGCTAAACCTCCACCTGTACTAAGCGGACTGACTGCTTGTGCATCCAAAATCATTAAAACCTGTTATGCCATATGAGTCCACCAAACCTTCCTATACATGGTATTTACCTGCCATTCCTAACGAAGACTTTCGTGTGCCATCTCGAAATTAATCAAAAGCATTTCTTTTTTTTTGTGCCTATGTTTTAGCTCATGAGGAAGTAGTAGTTAATTCATAATCTTCTTAAGTTGGACAAGTTTCACCCCTGGATTGCATGTATAATGTGCAAACCCGTAATACGAGAAGGAACTAGCATTGAGTGCGCCCGGCTCAAAAAGATAATATAACAAACAAACCCTCCTTCACGCTTTGTTCATGAGAAATCAGAAAACTTTGGCAGTGATAAACAAAGGAGATTAAGAGGATGTAATCGTCCTCATGCGGGAGCCGTTCCTCGAGACTTGTCCAGCTCAAGAAGTGATTGAGTTATCTGCTAGCATTCGTTGACGAAATATGCACCTCTCAAAAACGTTTTTACCTCTGTTTCTAAAAACCAAGAGCTCTGGTACATGTTTAGTTTTTGTTTCTGATCACGGGTTTTCAACTTTGCCAACAAAAGCCACGGTTCGAGAGTCTCCACCTTCTTTATTCAAAGCACTAACTAGGAGAGCATAATTGTTATTCTGAGTGTAATGTGCATTGTCCCAAAGTATTACATTGTCTTCTGCATGCTTGTGATATGATTTATTCTGAAATTCTTAGTTCTAGTCTCCTTTAAAACTCTGGAGGAGTTTCTGCATTTATGTTTTGCTTCACTCATGGAGACTAGCGAGATACCACCCTAGTATGCTCAAGCTATGTGCAATGTAATCTTGTCTTGATTTTCAGTAGTATATTGTTTACTTTTAAGTATTTGTGACTAGTCACTTGAAAGAAGGATTGCTCCTTGCATTGTCCTCATAGTACTGTTTCAATACTTGCTAGACTATTTTCGTAGTACATGCTTATATACATCTAATGAAGCAAAAGAGTTTGTCAAAGTTTTCTTTGTCGCATCCAGTTCATTGAACTGAATTGCTTGAGGACAAGCAATATGCTAAGCTTGGGGGAGTTGATACGTCTCAAACGTATCTACTTTTCCAAACACTTTTGATATTGTTTTGACCTCATTCTTGCATGATTTGAACTAAACTAACCCGGACTGACGCTGTTTTCAGCAGAGCTGCCTGTGTGGTTTTATTGTGTGCAGGAAAACGGATTTTTAGGTATCTCAGAAAAATCCACGAAAAATCACAGAAAATCCACGCACCCGAAGGAACCAGGAGCCAGAAGAGGGGCCAGAGGGGGGCCAGGGGGTGCCCAGTGCTAGGCTTCTCGCCCCTCATTGGTTACCCCAAGTGGAAGGTGTGAGATGTAGTGTTGCGGAAGTTTTTCCCTTGGCAAAGATACCAAGGATCGAATCCCCAGAGACTCCTAGGTTCAACAAGAAGGTGTCAACTGCTACGGCGCCAGATATTAGCAATCAACGTGGACCTGCACACAGATACAAATAACTTTGCTCCCAACGAGTACAGAGAGGTTGTCAATCCCTCCGGCCTTGTAGTTCACAAAGGATTAAACGCAAATGATAGTAGTGATAGATATAATTGCAATAGTAAATAATAGCGAAAAGTAAATAGCGGATGTGATCAATGATGGTAATATGGACCAGAGTCTCATGATGTTCACTAGTGATGTCTCTCTCCCAAAAGACGATAAAACAGCTATGTGAGGTAAACGAATTACAGCTGGGCAATTGACATGACCACGAACGCAAACCAATGCTGACTACATTGCAAGAAAGGTTGAGGTTCAAAGCATGGGCGGTACGCCAAAGTAAGTAGACCGAAATCCATCAATATCTACTACTAATCATCCACCTTGAGATATCTATCCAGAACATCTAGCTGGTATTAAGTTGCGAGTCCCACCCATAGTGTAAACTCAAAGCAACAGACAACTGCATTAAAAGAACTTTGCGTAAAGTAAACAATCCTTGCACCCGCGGGCACAAGCACCGTTGTTTTCCCCCTTGTGGCAACAACACATCACCTAGACTCATGTTTCTGTCACTCAAGCTAGTCATCGAGGGGCATGAACCCATAATCAAGCATAACGTTCCCTTTTGGAGTCACTACCTACTACTTGGCCAAAGCAATAAATAACAACGGAGAACATGCAAGAATTACTTATGAACATAAATATAAAAGAGGTAGATCAAATATATTACTCAAGCACAATCTGAACATAATCTCATAATCCATCGGATCCCAGCAACCTCATCATAGCAACAGCATAAGGATTACATATGTGCCTCGATCATGTAGGGCAGCTCACGAGGACTAATTAGTGAAGCACAAGAACGGGAGGAGAACATCACATAGCTACTGGTCATGGACTCATGGTCCAAGGGAGACTACTCAAAACTCATCCGGGAGGCGTCCATGGTGGTGGAGAGGCTCCCAGTGGTGATCCTCCCCTCCGGCAGGGTGCCGGGAAGAGTTCTCCTGGTGCTCCCGATCTTGGAAGCGGCGGCGGCGGCGGAACAGAGATGAGATCGCGAAAAAGAGTTCCTCTTTCGAGGGTTTCTCGAGACGCTTTAAATATATGCCAAAGGGGGGGCATCGGAGGAGCCTCGGGGGGCCCAGGCGCCCCCCCGGCGCGGCCCAGGGGGGGGGCGCCGCCAGGGCGCCTGGAGCCCTGGTGCCCCCCCAGCTATCCTTCGGGCGCACGGTAGTTTCTGGAGCGCTGATTTTTTATATAATTTTTCTGGATTTTTCCTGGCAGTTCTCGTAACGTGAAAACCTGAAATACAAAAACAGCCGAAAACTGAAACTGGCACTGGGGTGCACTGAGTTAATAGGTTAGTCCAAATATGATCAAAAGTGTATGGAAGTGTATAAATAACATAGCAATATCACCCAAAAGAGGTATGGAGCAAGCGGAAATTATAGATATGTTTTGGACGTATCAACATCCCCAAGCTTAATTCCTGCTCGTCCTCGAGTAGGTAAATGATAACAAGAATAATTTCTGTGGTGACATGCTATTAACCATATAGGACTTTTCATAGTCATATGACAAAAGCTTACTGAGATAATGAATCTGTAGTAATTAAGATGCCTCATGAGAAAATCACAAAGAACTGAATGTTTTACAACATGACATTGAAACATCAAATAGATTTGTAATGAACATGGTGTGCAAATATGATAAAGTGATATCTAGCTTGCCCCCTTTAGAGATGCAAAACATAAATGCAGGGGCACCTCCAAGGTTTAAGTGATGACTAGATACAATGATTTCAGAATAAACGATATCACAATCATGCAAAAGACAATGCTACTTTGGGACAATGCACATTACACTCAGAATGACAATCATGCTCTAAGTAGTTGGTGCTTTTAAAAGAAGGTGGAGACTCAACATAAAAGTAAAAGAATGGCCCTTCGCAAAGGGAAGCAGGGATTACTCGTGTGCTAGAGCTTTTTATTTTGAAAACATAGAAACAATTTTGTCAATGGTAGTAGTACTTCATATGTGTTATGCATAAGACATCCTATAAGTTGCAAGCCTCATGCATCGAATACCAATAGTGCTCGCACCTTGTCCTAATTAGCTCGGATTTCCATGGATTGTCATTGCATTACATATGTTTCAACCAAGTGTCACAAAGGGGTACCTCTATGTCACCTGTACAAAGGTCCAAGGAGATAGATCGCATTTGATTTCTCGTTTTTAATAGATCTCAACTTGAGGACATCCATACCGGGACAACATAGAAAATAGATAATGGACTCCTCTTTAATGCTTAAGCATATTCTCATAAGAGATTGAGGATTAATGTCCAAGCTAAAACTTCCACCATGATACATGGCTTTGGTTGGCGGCCCAATGTTCTTCTCTATCAATATGCATACTCAAACCATTCAACTCATGGCAAATCACCCTTACTTCAGACAAGACGAACATGCATAGCAACTCACATGATATTCAACAAAAGTGTAACAGTTGATGGCGTCCCCAGAAACATGGATACCGCTCAACAAGCAACTTATAAGAAATAAGATACATAAGCGACATATTCTTTACCACAATAGTTTTTAAGCTACTTTCCCATGAGCTATGTATTGCAAAAACTGAAGGTTTTAAAGGTAGCACATGTAAATTTACTTGGAGTGGCGGTGAAATACCACATATAGGTAGGTATGGTGGACTCATATGGCATAACTGGTTTAAAAGGATGTGGATGCACAAGCAGTCAGTCCGCTTAGTACAGGTGGAGGTTAGCAAAAGACTGGGAGCGACCAACTAAGAGAGCAATGACGGTCATAATCATGCAGAGCGACAAAGCAACATTGAATCAGGCATGGAAGTTATATCGCTACTCAGAAATAAAAGATCATCAAGGCTTGACAGACTTTCTTTACAGTCTTAAATATGCGTGAGCATACGCCAAGTCAATCAAAATAAATTCTTGAGGGAAGATATTACTAAACCATACCACATCATTGGCAAACAAATCATGTTGGTACTCCAATAACACATTGGGAACCCCCTAGCTATTTGAGACTAACCATAAGAAAACATGAACTACTAAGCACCATCATGCACGTAGCATCTTTATCATAGACATATCAACCAATGCAACGGAAGCAAACTCTCTTAATAAGGTGAGCATGGTAACTAAAGAGTGTTCAAGCAACCAACTAAACACAAGCTCTTTAAAAAGATAAGCATGGATACTAAGAGCAGAGCATGATAGTAGCTATTAAAAGACAAAGAACACACACAGCAAAGATAGACATGAACATTCTATGTTATGTTCTAGGTAAAAGTGGAGCGTGTTTCTCTCCCACATAAAGAAAGCTGAGTTCCGACTCGTTATGAAAAACTAAAAAGGAAACTAAAAGCAAGACGCTCCAATCATAGCACATAACGCATGAAGTGATTAAAATATAGTGGAACGAAAGATGAACTGATAATGTTGATGGAGAAGGGGATGCACGGGGGCATCCCCAAGCTTAGACGCTTGAGTCTCCTTGAATATTTCTTGGGGGTGCACGGGGGCATCCCCAAGCTTGAGCGCTTGACACTCCTGAATCTTTTTATCATCTTCCCCCGCACACTTGAAAACTCCCTTCATACATAACTCATCATAATCTGATTAGCGAGGTTAGTACCCATAATAAAATAATTATACCTTGCTGGAAATAAAGATATTCTTGAAGTTCTACTGTTTCTCAAGATTGCCAAAAGGTTTTTGCAAAGAAAAAGCAAGCTCTTGGTTTGCAAAATGAAGGAAAGGCAAAACAGGACAGAATCTGTGAAAAACAGAATAGCAGGTAGTAAATGATATGTTCGGGGCACTTCTGCCACTCTAATAAAAAAACTCAGAACTGACGCACGAAAGAAAATTATATATAGCACGCTGTCGAAAAAATTCAGACCAAAAAGATCATCTGGTGATTTTATACGAATTTCTCTATCCAAGGACAGAATCTGTTTCCTGGACAGCACCTCACAACTTTTGAACTTTCTAGCAATCAGAGGCTATACTTGGCACAAAATTGAAAAGCAAAGATACAATGATGGTGCTACTGTAGTAAACAACATCAAGACACAACAAAAGCAAAATAAAACTTTTATTCATTGGGCTGCCTCCCAAGAGCGCTTTCTTTTATGCCTTTAAGCTAGGCATAATGCATAGAGGAATCAATAACCATCGTAATAATCGGAGCTATAAATTGCTTCAAATGGTTCCTCAACAAGTTCATTCTTGTTCCTTCTAGGAAAGGGGTACACACCTTTTGCCTTTCCGCGCAAGCGGATTTGTCCCTTACCTATATCAATGAAGCCTTTAACTGCTCGGAGGAAATCCCTTCCAAGCACTATATTTCCTTGGTTTGGCTCCATGATGAAGAAATCAATCATTGTAATCCCTTTAAGGAATTTAACTGGCACGTCTTTTATTCTTCCCTGGATTTCAGAAATATCTCCATTAGTGTGTTCATGATAAGATGGTAATCTATCCATGTTAAATTTTAAAGAATCATGAACAATTTTTGGCATAGTAGAAACCATAGATCCAATATCACAATAAGCAAGGAAGTCTTGATTAGAGATGCTAATCCTAACAAAAGGCTCCCAATCATTGTCTATTTACAAAATGTCTTTCTTATTGGGTTTGGGTTTCTCTACCTTCATCAAGTCTAGAGCATCCATTCTTTTCTCAATAGTAGCAAGTCTATCTATGATAGTATCAAAGTTGTGATCATAAACAAAGTAACTAGATAGACCATGTATAATTTCAAGAGCTCTAACTTCATCACACTCTAGGAAATCTCCCTCGGCTATAATATCAAGAGAGTGTTTACACCATTTAAAAAGACCATGGTAAAAATTTCTAAGCACAATTTTTATAGGTATCCAAGGCATAATTCTCCTATGTGCATCAGAAATTCTGTCCCATGCCTTCTTCATATTTTCTCCAACTCTTTGATGGAAATCTAGAACTTCTGATTCCCTCAAAGCACCAAATCCTAACATGTTTAGCTAAACAGGAAGGACTACTAATAGAAAAGCAAATAAAATTTTTTGTAATTTTTTGATAAAGGATACTAAAGCAAAACTGAAAGGTAAACTAACAAGACTAAAAGCAAAGGTAAAAGATAGCATGCAACTCCCCTATCTTGAAGAGTGGAGTCCCCGGCAACGGCGCCAGAAAAACTCTTGCTAGGCTTCTCGCCCCTCGTTGGTTACCCCAAGTGGAAGGTGTGAGATGTAGTGTTGCGAAAGTTTTTCCCCTGGCAAAGATACCAAGGATCGAATCCCCAGAGACTCCTAGGTTCAACAAGAAGGTGTCAACTGCTACGGCGCCAGATATTAGCAATCAACGTGGACCTGCACACAGATACAAATAACTTTGCTCCCAACGAGTACAGAGAGGTTGTCAATCCCTCCGGCCTTGTAGTTCACAAAGGATTAAACGCAAATGATAGTAGTGATAGATATAATTGCAATAGTAAATAATAGCGAAAAGTAAATAGCGGATGTGATCAATGATGGTAATATGGACCGGAGTCTCATGATGTTCACTAGTGATGTCTCTCTCCCAAAAGACGATAAAACAGCTATGTGAGGTAAACGAATTACAGCTGGGCAATTGACAGGACCACGAACGCAAACCAATGCTGACTACATTGCAAGAAAGGTTGAGGTTCAAAGCATGGGCGGTACGCCAAAGTAAGTAGACCGAAATCCATCAATATCTACTACTAATCATCCACCTTGAGATATCTATCCAGAACATCTCGCTGGTATTAAGTTGCGAGTCCCACCCATAGTGTAAACTCAAAGCAACAGACAACTGCATTAAAAGAACTTTGCGTAAAGTAAACAATCCTTGCACCCGCGGGCACAAGCACCGTTGTTTTCCCCCTTGTGGCAACAGCAAATCCCCTAGACTCATGTTTCTGTCACTCAAGCTAGTCATCGAGGGGCATGAACCCACAATCAAGCATAACGTTCCCTCTTGGAGTCACTACCTACTACTTGGCCAAAGCAATAAATAACAACGGAGAACATGCAAGAATTACTTATGAACATAAATATAAAAGAGGTAGATCAAATATATTACTCAAGCACAATCTGAACATAATCTCATAATCCATCGGATCCCAGCAAACTCATCATAGCAACAGCATAAGGATTACATATGTGCCTCAACCATGTAGGGCAGCTCACGAGGACTAATTAGTGAAGCACAAGAATGGGAGGAGAACATCACATAGCTACTGGTCATGGACTCATGGTCCAAGGGAGACTACTCACAACTCATCCGGGAGGCGTCCATGGTGGTGGAGAGGCTCCCGGTGGTGATCCTCCCCTCCGGCAGGGTGCCGGGAAGAGTTCTCCTGGTGCTCCCGATCTTGGAAGCGGCGGCGGCGACGGAACAGAGATGAGATCGCGAAAAAGAGTTCCTCTTTCGAGGGTTTCTCGAGACGCTTTAAATATATGCCAAAGGGGGGCATCGGAGGAGCCTCGGGGGGCCCAGGCGCCCCCCCGGCGCGGCCCAGGGGGGGGGGGGGCGCCGCCAGGGCGCCTGGAGCCCTGGTGGCCCCACCGGCTGTCCTTCGGGCGCACGGTAGTTTCTGGAACGCTGATTTTTTATATAATTTTTCTGGATTTTTCCTGGCAGTTCTCGTAACGTGAAAACCTGAAATACAAAAACAGCCGAAAACAGAAACTGGCACTGGGGTGCACTGAGTTAATAGGTTAGTCCAAATATGATCAAAAGTGTATGGAAGTGTATAAATAACATAGCAATATCACCCAAAAGAGGCGTGGAGCAAGCAGAAATTATAGATACGTTTTGGACGTATCAACATCCCCAAGCTTAATTCCTGCTCGTCCTCGAGTAGGTAAATGATAACAAGAATAATTTTTGTGGTAACATGCTATTAACCATATAGGACTTTTCATAGTCATATGACAAAAGCTTACTGAGATAATGAATCTGTAGTAATTAAGTTGCCTCATGAGAAAATCACAAAGAACTGAAAGTTTTACAACATGACATTGAAACATCAAATAGATTTGTAATGAACATGGTGTGAAAATATGATAAAGTGATATCTAGCTTGCCCCCTTTAGTGATGCAAAACATAAATGCAGGGGCACCTCCAAGGTTTAAGTGATGACTAGATACAATGATTTCAGAATAAACGATATCACAATCATGCAAAAGACAATGCTACTTTGGGACAATGCACATTACACTCAGAATGACAATCATGCTCTCAGTAGTTGGTGCTTTTAAAAGAAGGTGGAGACTCAACATAAAAGTAAAAGAATGGCCCTTCGCAAAGGGAAGCACGGATTACTCATGTGCTAGAGCTTTTTATTTTGAAAACATAGAAACAATTTTGTCAACGGTAGTAGTACTTCATATGTGTTATGCATAAGACATCCTATAATTTGCAAGCCTCGTGCATCGAATACCAATAGTGCTCGCACCTTGTCCTAATTAGCTCAGATTTCCATGGATTGTCATTGCATTACATATGTTTCAACCAAGTGTCACAAAGGGGTACCTCTATGTCACCTGTACAAAGGTCCAAGGAGATAGATCGCATTTGATTTCTCATTTTTAATAGATCTCAACTTGAGGACATCCATACCGGGACAACATAGAAAATAGATAATGGACTCCTCTTTAATGATTAAGCATATTCTCATAAGAGATTGAGGATTAATGTCCAAGCTAAAACTTCCACCATGATACATGGCTTTGGTTGGCGGCCCAATGTTCTTCTCTAACAATATGCATACTCAAACCATTCAACTCATGGCAAATCACCCTTACTTCAGACAAGACGAACATGCATAGCAACTCACATGATATTCAACAAAAGTGTAACAGTTGATGGCGTCCCGAGAAACATGGATACCGCTCAGCAAGCAACTTATAAGAAATAAGATACATAAGCGACATATTCTTTACCACAATTGTTTTTAAGCTACTTTCCCATGAGCTATGTATTTCAAAAACTGAAGGTTTTAAAGGTAGCACATGTAAATTTACTTGGAGTGGCGGTGAAATACCACATATTGGTAGGTATGGTGGACTCATATGGCATAACTGGTTTAAAAGGATGTGGATGCACAAGCAGTCAGTCCACTTAGTACAGGTGGAGGTTAGCAAAAGACTGGGAGCGACCAACTAAGAGAGCAATGACGGTCATAATCATGCAGAGCGACAAAGCAACATTGAATCAGGCATGGAAGTTATATCGCTACTCAGAAATAAAAGATCATCAAGGCTTGACAGACTTTCTTTACAGTCTTAAATATGCGTGAGCATACGCCAAGTCAATCAAAATAAATTCTTGAGGGAAGATATTACTAAACCATACCACATCATTGGCAAACAAATCATGTTGGTACTCCAATAACACATTGGGAACCCCCCCAGCTATTTGAGACTAACCATAAGAAAACATGAACTACTAAGCGCCATCATGCACGTAGCATCTTTATCATAGACATATCAACCAATGCAAGGGAAGCAAACTCTCTTAATAAGGTGAGCATGGTAACTAAAGAGAGTTAAGGCAACCAACTAAACACAAGCTCTTTAAAAAGATAAGCATGGATACTAAGAGCAGAGCATGATAGTAGCTATTAAAAGACAAAGAACACACACAGCAAAGATAGACATGAAAATTCTTTGTTATGTTCTAGGTAGAAGTGGAGCGTGTTTCTCTCCCACATAAAGAAAGCTGAGTTCCGACTTGTTATGAAAAACTAAAAAGGAAACTAAAAGCAAGACGCTCCAAGCATAGCACATAACGCATGAAGTGATTAAAATATAGTGGAACGAAAGACGAACTGATAATGTTGATGGAGAAGGGGATGCACGGGGGCATCCCCAAGCTTAGACGCTTGAGTCTCCTTGAATATTTCTTGGGGGTGCATGGGGGCATCCCCAAGCTTGAGCGCTTGACACTCCTGAATCTTTTTATCATCTTCCCCCGCACACTTGAAAACTCCCTTCATACATAACTCATCATAATCTGATTAGCGAGGTTAGTACCCATAATAAAATAATTATACCTTGCTGGAAATAAAGATATTCTTGAAGTTCTACTGTTTCTCAAGATTGCCAAAAGGTTTTTGCAAAGAAAAAGCAAGCTCTTGGTTTGCAAAATGAAGGAAAGGCAAGACAGGACAGAATCTGTGAAAAACAGAACAGCAGGTAGTAAATGATTTGTTCGGGGCACTTCTGCCACTCTAATGAAAAAACTCAGAACAGACGCACGAAAGAAAATTATTTAGAGCACGCTGTCGAAAAAATTCAGACCAAAAAGATCATCTGGTGATTTTATACGAATTTTTCTATCCAAGGACAGAATCTGTTTCCTGGACAGCACCTCACAACTTTTGAACTTTCTAGCAATCAGAGGCTATACTTGGCACAAAATTGAAAAGCAAAGATACAATGATGGTGCTACTGTAGTAAACAACATCAAGACACAACAAAAGCAAAATAAAACTTTTATTCATTGGGCTGCCTCCCAACAGCGCTTTCCTTTATGCCTTTAAGCTAGGCATAATGCATAGAGGAATCAATAACCATCGTAATAATCGGAGCTATAAATTGCTTCAAATGGTTCCTCAACAAGTTCATTCTTGTTCCTTCTAGGAAAGGGGTACACACCTTTTGCCTTTCCGCGCAAGCGGATTTGTCCCTTACCTATATCAATGAAGCCTTTAACTGCTCGGAGGAAATCCCTTCCAAGCACTATATTTCCTTGGTTTGGCTCCATGATGAAGAAATCAATCATTGTAATCCCTTTAAGGAATTTAACTGGCACGTCTTTTATTCTTCCCTGGATTTCAGAAATATCTCCATTAGTGTGTTCATGATAAGATGGTAATCTATCCATGTTAAATTTTAAAGAATCATGAACAATTTTTGGCATAGTAGAAACCATATATCCAATATCACAATAAGCAAGGAAGTCTTGATTAGAGATGCTAATCCTAACAAAAGGCTCCCAATCATTGTCTATTTCCAAAATGTCTTTCTTATTGGGTTTGGGTTTCTCTACCTTCATCAAGTCTAGAGCATCCATTTTTTTCTCAATAGTAGCAAGTCTATCTATGATAGTATCAAAGTTGTGATCATAAACAAAGTAACTAGATAGACCATGTATAATTTCAAGAGCTCTAGCTTCATCACACTCTAGGAAATCTCCCTCGGCTATAATATCAAGAGAGTGTTTACACCATTTAAAAAGACCATGGTAAAAATTTCTAAGCACAATTTTTATAGGTATCCAAGGCATAATTCTCCTATGTGCATCAGAAATTCTGTCCCATGCCTTCTTCATATTTTCTCCATCTCTTTGATGGAAATCTAGAACTTCTGATTCCCTCAAAGCACCAAATCCTAACATGTTTAGCTAAACAGGAAGGACTACTAACAGAAAAGCAAATAAATTTTTTTGTAATTTTTTGATAAAGGATACTAAAGCAAAACTGAAAGGTAAACTAACAAGACTAAAAGCAAAGGTAAAAGATAGCATGCAACTCCCCTATCTTGAAGAGTGGAGTCCCCGGCAACGGCGCCAGAAAAACTCTTGCTAGGCTTCTCGCCCCTCGTTGGTTACCCCAAGTGGAAGGTGTGAGATGTAGTGTTGCGGAAGTTTTTCCCTTGTCAAAGATACCAAGGATCGAATCCCCAGTGACTCCTAGGTTCAACAAGAAGGTGTCAACTGCTACGGCGCCAGATATTAGCAATCAACGTGGACCTGCACACAGATACAAATAACTTTGCTCCCAACGAGTACAAAGAGGTTGTCAATCCCTCCGGCCTTGTAGTTCACAAAGGATTAAACGCAAATGATAGTAGTGATAGATATAATTGCAATAGTAAATAATAGCGAAAAGTAAATAGCGGATGTGATCAATGATGGTAATATGGATCGGAGTCTCATGATGTTCACTAGTGATGTCTCTCTCCCAAAAGACGATAAAACAGCTATGTGAGGTAAACGAATTACAGCTGGGCAATTGACAGGACCACGAACGCAAACCAATGCTGACTACATTGCAAGAAAGGTTGAGGTTCAAAGCATGGGCGGTACGCCAAAGTAAGTAGACCGAAATCCATCAATATCTACTACTAATCATCCACCTTGAGATATCTATCCAGAACATCTCGCTGGTATTAAGTTGCGAGTCCCACCCATAGTGTAAACTCAAAGCAACAGACAACTGCATTAAAAGAACTTTGCGTAAAGTAAACAATCCTTGCACCCGCGGGCACAAGCACCGTTGTTTTCCCCCTTGTGGCAACAGCACATCCCCTAGACTCATGTTTCTGTCACTCAAGCTAGTCATCGAGGGTCATGAACCCACAATCAAGCATAACGTTCCCTCTTGGAGTCACTACCTACTACTTGGCCAAAGCAATAAATAACAATGGAGAACATGAAAGAATTACTTATGAACATAAATATAAAAGGGGTAGATCAAATATATTACTCAAGCACAATCTGAACATAATCTCATAATCCATCGGATCCCAGCAAACTCATCATAGCAACAGCATAAGGATTACATATGTGCCTCGACCATGTAGGGCAGCTCACGAGGACTAATTAGTGAAGCACAAGAACGGGGGGAGAACATCACATAGCTACTGGTCATGGACTCATGTTCCAAGGGAGACTACTCACAACTCATCCGGGAGGCGTCCATGGTGGTGGAGAGGCTCCCGGTGGTGATCCTCCCCTCCGGCAGGGTGCCGGGAAGAGTTCTCCTGGTGCTCCCGATCTTGGAAGCGGCGGCGGCGGCGGAACAGAGATGAGATCGCGAAAAAGAGTTCCTCTTTCGAGGGTTTCTCGAGACGCTTTAAATATATGCCAAAGGGGGGCATCGGAGGAGCCTCGGGGGGCCCAGGCGCCCCCCCCCCCCCGGCGCGGCCCAGGGGGGGCGCGCCGCCAGGGCGCCTGGAGCCCTGGTGGCCCCCCTGGCTGTCCTTCGGGCGCACGGTTGTTTATCATCTTTGCTTCAACTTGTTATTCTTAATGCTTGACACTTAGGGCCCGAGTGCCATGATTTCAGATCTGAACCATATGTGTTTGCATGAATATATTTGTGTTCGTGATCCTATCTATGAGTTGTTTGCACCTATTACGGTTCGGAACCGGCGATCCCAAAAGTGACAGCTTGGGACACCAAAGGGGATGGTCCGTAGTTTGAGGATTACATGTATCCATTGAGTTCATTGCTTTGTTCCGGTGCTCTTTGACATGAGCACCTTAATCTCCATAAGTTCCTTTTGGCCCCGTTCGTAGCGGGATGGTAGGACAAAAGATGTTGTGCAAGGTCTTATTGCAAGCACGTACAACTACCTACGGGATACATGCCTAATGTTTGATATTTGCCTAGAAGATCATTACTTTTCCATGTGTCGTGCCCCAAGTTAGAATCATGATATATCTCATCCATGCAGCGCCCAACCATCCGTCTCCCTAGCCTACAGTGTTTTAAATCCTGCTTGTCACTAGTTGCTACTTTTACCATTTACCTTTACTATTTACTTTTGTTGTTTACTTTACTATCACTATCATCACTATCATATCACTGTTACCACTTATCTTTTGTTGCAAGTAAGTATATTTCAGGTGCGGTTGAATTGACAACTCAACTGTCAAAGCTTATAAATATTCTTTGGCTCCCCGTGTGTCGAATCAATAAATTGGGTTATTCTTACCCGCGAAGACTATCTCGATCCCTTACGGTTGAGGGTTATCAGATGGCGATGCTTTCGCTCAGCCACACCATTCTGAGCATGAGCACCAGGACAAGAGAATTGAGAGAGAGTCCCTTGCTCAGCAAGAACACCACGCAACATCTTAGAGATATACTCGCCAGTGGAGTCAGCACGAAAAACACGAATGGGTGAAGAGAACTAAGTATGAACCATGGCAGCAAAACGCTTATAAATAGACAACACCTCACTACGAGAAGTCATGAAATAAAGCCATGTGTAACGAGAGAAATCATCTATGAAAATAATATAGTATTTATGACCACATTTTGAAGCGAAAGGGGCGGGACCCCATACATCAGAATGGACTAAATCGAAAGGACGCTTGGACACTGACTCACTATGTGGATATGGTAACTGAATCTGCTTGCCAAGACGGCAACCCTGACACTCTAAAGAGACATCTCCTGAGACAGACCCCAGAAGACCTCGACGAACTAAAGAAGACAACCGAGAACCACACAGATGACCAAGTCGATGATGCCACTGTTGGAAGGAATCAGTAACGGAGGCGACAGAAGCGGAAGAACTGGCAATGGTGGTGGCAGCGGAAGGAACATGAAGCCAGTCCAACTCCCAAAGACCCTGAGAATCACGGCGCCGAGGGCCAGCCCCAACCAGAGTGTGCATGCGACGATCTTGGACAGAACAAGAGTCAGCGTCAAGGATGACGCGACAACCAGAATCAGTAAGTTGACCAGCAGAAAATAGATTCATGGTAAGGCGAGGAACATGAGCAACATCAGGAACAGAATAAGAAGGAGTGGAAAGATTGCCTCTACTAGCAACAGAAAGTGGAGTACCATCAGCAGTGAAGACATGAACAGGAGAATCCAGCAATCGAAGAGAGGACAAAGTGGAAGAATGAGAAGACATATGAAAAGAAGCTCCAGAATCCAGAACCCATGGGGATGTACCTGACTGTGTAGAGGGCGGTTGCTCAGCGCGGGAAGCATCAGTCACAGAACCAGCAGTACCCGTCGAGGAAGAACCTGAAGCCGTGAGCAGACGCTTAAGTCTCAGAATATCCTGCTCAGTCAAAGCAATAGCTGAAGCTGTCGAGGTAGATGAAGAAGTCCCTGAAGATGATGGTCGTGCCTTGCATAGGTGTTTCTTCTTCTTGTAGCACTGGGACTCAATATGACCATCATTGTTGCAGTAGTCACAATGTGGACGGGGGCGACCTGAGCCATCAGAAAGAGTGGGCAAGAGTGGCGGAGCACTCGAGCGAAACGGGGTCAGTGCAGCAGGTGGCGTGGAAGAAGACCGAGTAGCGAACATAGAGGGAACCTCCAGCAAACCAGCACCACGTAAGCGAGTCTCCTCAGCACGAATCTCAAAAAGAGCCTCCATGAGATAAATACGGCCACGAGCAAACAACTGAGCAGGCCGGGGCTCAAACTCCTTACGAAGCCGAGACAGGAACTTGTAGACGCGATGAAACTCCAAATTGGCCTGGACAGCCTGGCAACAGGGACAAGTACGACAACCAGCAGTGCGGAGAGAATCAAGCTGGCGCCAGATAGCAGAACTCTGTGCATAGAAGTCATCAACAGTAGAGTCACCCTGCTGAAGAGCATGCTCCTGACGAACCATAGAAAGGTACAGGGCATCACCAGAGGGCTCATAGCGCTGCCGAAGACGGGTCCACATCTCAAAGACAGTAGGAAGACCCAGAAACTCAGAAGCAAACTGGGGCAGAACACTAGAAGTGACAACAGCTGCAGCTTTAGCATCATCATCAAGCCACTGGGTGTAGACAGACAGAGCACCATGATACGTCTGAAGAGCCGCCTCATAAGCCAAAACCCTCTCATCATAAGCACGATCAGCAGCCTCATTAGCAAGCTTAGCCGCATCCTTGGCGGCCTGATTAGCATCTGTAGGAAGAACCGGTGGAGGCGGCGGAATAGGAGCCACCAGAGGAACCGGACGTGGCGGACAGCAGACCTCACCAGAAAGAACACCCCAGAGACGGATGCCACGCATGTGAATACGCATGAAGCCGGTGAACTCAGTGTAGTTAGTACCATCGAAGATCACCGGACAGCGAGGGACAGCAACGTAGCCAGATGCAGCAGACATTTTTTTTGGAACTGACGGGAAGCGGGCCGCTGGCGACGGGGGATTAGATCGGGCTCACGGGGGGCGCTGGGAGATCGATCCGGGCTGGCGACGGCTTCGGGAGATCGGGAGATCGAACGCTGGCGACGGGAACCAGGCGGCTGGGGACAGGGAATCCCGCTGGAAGACCCGGCTGGCGCACGGGCGACGCAGCTTCGGGAGGAACCGGGCGGCTGGGGACGGATGGGCGAGCGACTTCGGGAGAATCGAGCGCTGCGACGGGAGGCTGGGGACGCATGGGCGAGCGGCTTCGGGAGGATCGAGCGCTGCGACGGGAGGGATCCCGGGCGGTCGGCTTCGGGAGATCGAGCGCTGCGCCGGGAGGATCCCGGGCGGGTGGCTTCGGGAGATCGAGCGCTGCAAGCTAGCGACGAGAGGATCGATCGGAGCACGAGTTGCGAGTGCGAGAGAAAAACCTAAAGCTCTAATACCATGTTAGGAAAGCAACTTATATTCCCATGAGGCCATAGGCCGATATATATAT
>LR738714.1:865150845-865276298 GCA_902687465.1 Secale cereale | reverse complement strand
TATATATACATGTACAGGTGGAACTTATGCAGGAAACCCCTTATACAACGGGATAAATACAAAGGGGTACATGACTTATATTATAACTCTAGCAGCTTTTACTAGTATCAGCAAATGTGATGTGACTCTTGTTAGATGGACGTAAGGTTGAGTCCATAAGAAGACTTTGATCTCCAGTCATATGATTTGTGCATCCACTGTTAATAATCTATTCTGAAGTTTTTGGTGTCACTCCCTACAATGCAGTTAGGGGGATAGGTTTCACCAATAGTTAATGTGAAGCATAAACATTTGACATACAAGTGGATTATGAAAGCTTAGATCCAAGTTAGGACTGATAAGATGATTAGCAAGCGATTCAGGAACAAAATAGATAGTAAGATCATTTGGGCATTTGATCTTGTGCCCTACAAGATGTTATAGGTCCCCAGCAATAGCATCAGACGCCATTAATTTTCGGCTGGAGACCTTTCCTGCAAGAGAAAGTTAGTTCTTCTTAACAACCCACATCTTCAGGGGTGGCTTAGAAGCAATGAGTCTAAGAGTAGCATCTGAGAATTTTGGCTTTGAAGCCCTAGCAAATAATCTTGTAGTAGGAGAATAATACTCATAGGAATAAGCAGAAAAATTCTTTGTTTTGTGAATATAGCGGTTTGAGGAAACACGCTCATATTCATGGGTCTGAGTATAATTTTCCTGCAAAACATTGGCGTTAGGGTGACTCAGGTGAGTCCTTTGTCTGTATGAAGCCTTAGGACCATATGAAGCCTTTGGTCTGGGGTTTGTCTTCTTCCCAGGTGGTGTCATGATGACATTTACTGGAAGCTTCTCAAGACAACCTTTGGGAACCCAGATCTTCTTCATAGGTGGCCCGTTCCTGCAGTTAGTACCAATATACCTGGCAAACACTTCACCATTCTGATTCTTAAACAGTTTATAGTTTGCATCAAAGGATTCATCAATGATAATAGGATTAGCACAAGTGAAGCCAGATAAGGTAGACGGATCCGCTGAAGGTTCCTTTGCATCAACCCATGTGGTTTTGGGGTACTACTCAGGCTTCCAGTACGAACCATCAACATTCATTTTCCTCTCGAACCCTACACCCTCTTTCCTAGGGTTTCCGTTCAGTATCTGCTTTTTGAGGACATCGCAGAAAGTCTGATGCCCTTTGAGGCTTTTGTACAGCCCTGTTTCAAGCAAAGTCTTCAACATAGCATTTCATCAGCAATAGTAGTGGTATCCTCAGCAGAGGGGTTAGTTACCACATCAGGAGTTGAAGATATTGCAACAGTGGCAGCAGTAGAACATTCAGCAACAGATGTAGCGTTATCACGCTCAATGCATTTTAGACATGGGGAAATGAACTCTTCCTGAGAAGCACTAATTTGTTGGGCAAGTAATGAATCGCGCTCCTTCTGAAGATCTTCATAACTCACTCTTAGTTTTTCAAGATCTTGCTTTCTTTGAAGAATTTCATAAGAGAGCTTCTCATGATCAGATAAGAGAGTGTTATGATGACTTTAAAGCGTGTCAAACCTAGTCTAAAGCCTCTGAAGACTCTCAGCCAAGGTTTTCGACCGATCCATTTCTTCACCCAACATATTATTGCTCTCATTAAGCATTTTTGAGCTTTTTTCA
Source organism: Secale cereale (assembly GCA_902687465.1). Lineage (NCBI taxonomy): Eukaryota > Viridiplantae > Streptophyta > Magnoliopsida > Poales > Poaceae > Secale > Secale cereale. Next base: position 865,274,657 of record LR738714.1, on the reverse strand, counting down.
AAGCTATTTGTTGTTTAGTGGCAAGGGAAGCAATTTTGACATAGCTGGGTCCAAATTCATCACCAGATTCATCATCACTAGACTCAGATAGGTAGCATTCGGTTACCTGGGCACCTTTTGTTATAAAACATGGTGCTGAGGATGAAGATTCTGGATCGAAAGTCATCATCTTGAGAGATTCTTTGAAATCCTCAAACCTGGGATCATCACGAGTTCGATGACCTTCATAAACCTCAGAAAGACGGTCCCAGATAAGCTTTGCATGATCAAGATGCATGACATTCCTAAACCGATTTTGAGACAGACAGGAGCAGATGACGTCCTTTGTTGTGAGGTTGAGAAGAGTGAACTTGCGAATGTCATCAGCTTCTGCCATCTTGCACAGATCGGTAAGACCAATCTCAGTGACGGTCCATAGCTCACTGTTTATCGCCATGAGACGCTTCTTCATCATGGCCTTCCACTTGGGATACTCGTGACCGTCAAACATGGGGCAAGACACAGTCTTGATTCCTGTGGTCGAGATAACTAAAACTCCAGGTGGTTAAACCGAATCACACAGAACAAGGGAGTACCTTGCTCTGATACCAATTGAAAGTGATGTATATCGACTAGAGGGGGGGGGTGAATAGGCGATTTTTAGGAAAGTCTTCAAAACATGGAAGTTTCGAAGACAAACGATAAAATCAATCCTATTTATATGCAGCGGAAGGTAGACTACACTAGACAAGCCATAGTCAAGTATTCAATGAAGTGAAAGCATGAAGACTAATAGCAGCTAGGTAGTATGGATCGGGATGGAAGATTGTATGAAGCCAAACAGAACAAGTAGTCACACAGTGAACTCAAACAGATAAGGCAAGCAGGCAATGACTTCACAATGAAAGACAGTAAGTAAAGAGAAGGAAATGATAGAACCAGTAGCTCGGGGAAGACAGTGATTTGTTAGACCAGTTCCAGTTGCTGTGACAATTGTACGTCTGCAGGAAGGCTGAGATTTAACCCAGAAGACCGCGTCTTCACCTTATTCCCATTGAGCTAAGGACACCTAGTCCTCGCCCAATCACTCTGGTAAGTCTTCAAGGTAGACTTCCAAACCTTCACATACTTCGTTCACCGGCAATCCAGAATGACTCTTGGATGCTCAGAACGCGACGCCTAACCGGCTGGAGGAAACACAGTCCTCAAGTGTAACAAGTCTTCAGGTCACACAGACAGAAATACTTCAGTGATGCCTAACACTCTTTGGCTCTGGGTGTTTGGGCTTTGTCCTCGCAAGGATCTCTCTCTCAAATGCTTCGGAGGTGGGTTGCTCTCAAACGACAAAAACCGTGTAATAACTCTGAGCAGCCACCAATTTATGGTGTAGGGGGTGGGCTATTTATAGCCACTGGGCAACCCGACCTGATTTGTCTGAAGTGACCCTGGGTCACTAAGGAACTGACACGTGTTCCAACGGTCAGATTTCAAACACACACGACAACTTTACTTGGGCTACAAGCAAGGCTGACTCATCTAGCTCTGGATAAGATTTGCTCTCATTGTCTTCGCTCGAAGACATAGGATTTGGTTGAGCATCACTTCAGTCACTCTGACTTTGTTCACTTGGACCCCACTTAACAGTACGGTGGTTCTTATGACTCAACAAAGAAGAAAAGGAAACAATGAAACATCTAAGTCTTCGCGCTTCATAGTCTTCACACAATGTCTTCTCCTGTCATAGTCTTCAATATGATTATCTTCATATACCACCATTGTCGTCAATGTCTTCATACATTTTTAGGGGTCATCTCCGGTAGGTAAACTGAATCAATGAGGGACTACTACCTGTGTTATCCTGCAATTCTCACAAACACATTAGTCCCTCAACCAGGTTAGTCGTCAATACTCCAAAACTAACTAGGGGTGGCACTAGATGCACTTACACTATGCACGCGGGACCCTTAGGGCGGAGGTTGCTCTTGACTTCCTTGCCCTTCTTCTTGGCGTTCTTCTCCGGCGCCTTGTATGGCGCTGGAACCAACATTGCCGTCAGCTGAGGCCTCTCTGGGTCTTCAGGCAAGGGAGCCGGACACTTGATCCGCTCCGCCTTTTTCGTCCAGGCCTGGATAGAATGCAAAAACTCTAACTCCTTTCAATTGAAGTATGGACGGAGTATGTATTCGGCAGAAACTTTGATTACCTCTGAAGCAGTGAGCACGCTACTAAAACTCTTGTCCTTGGTCTTCGCCGGCCACCCCTTTTGGGCCTTGAAGAGCTATTTCCAGATGTCTTCGTGCGTGGTGACAAAGATGTGCTTCAAGGGCCGGGGCTCTTCTGGATTGAACTCCCATAAATGGGAGTCCCAGCGTTGGTAGGGAAGGACGTGGCGGAAGAGCATTACCTGAATCACATTGGTGAGGAGGGTGCCCTTCGCTATCATGGCAGAGATGCGATTTTGGAGGGCTAGCACCTCCGGCTGAGACTCCCAATCCGTACTCTTGTTGGTCCAAGAGGTTAGCCTCTCCGGGGGTCCAGATCTGAATGCGGGCGCCGCCGCCCACTTGGCATCACAGGGCTCAGTGATGTAAAACCACTCCTGCTGCCAGACCTTGTTTGTCTCCACAAAGGCCCCCTTTGGCCAAGTGGCGTTGGGAAGCTTGCTCACCATGGATCCTCCGCAATCTGTGTGTTGCCCGTCAACCACCTTTGGCTTCAGATTGAATATCTTGAGCCATAAGCCGAAGTGTGGGGGGACGCGGAGGAACACCTCACATACCACTATGAAAGCGGATATGTGGAGAATTGAGTTCGGGGCTAGATCATGGAAATCAAGCTCGTAGAGAAATAAGAGACCCCGAACAAAGGGGTGGAGAGGAAATCCCATCCCCCGGATACAGTGAGAGACGAAGACCACCCTCTCACCCGGCTTAGGGACTGGGATCACCTAGTCCTTTTCGGGGACCCGGTGCGCTATGTCATCAGCGAGATAGCCCGCACTCCGGAGATTCTTCACGGTCTTCTCCGTGACCGCAGAGGCCTCCCACTTGCCCTTAGTACCGGATCCGGCCATTGCTGGGAAGGGCGGCGGTGGTGGAGGAGTCGAGAGTTGTGGGCGCAAGAGCTGTGGGCGCTGGGGCTAAGGAGATTGGAAAGCTAGGGCTGGAGGAGAGGTGGGGTTAATGGGAAAGATTCGAGTCCTTTTATAAGCGGTGATTACTAAACGCCCCCCACTCCAGTCGTAAACCTCACCGGTTCTCAACGTAGTCGTGCATATGGCGCGGTTAGGAAGGTCATGTCACATTGATAAGGAACCCGTAATAAGCGGGCACAATCTTTGTTTTGACAAGACGTGCCAATGGGGCTATACCTCGAAACACGAAACTAGAGCCAAGAAAACGGTTTGATAAATTAAAGGGTCAAATGTGACATTTCGCTGAAAAGTTGTCAGTAAAGACACAATGTCCGTTTTTCGATACCTTGCCTTCGAGGCTAAGGGTTGTACTAACCATGCAGAGCCGGACATAGTAACTTTGTGTAGGAAATGTTGCTTCAATATGTTCGGGAGGAGGAACCCGCCTTGCAATGTCGAAGACATTACGCGAGCCGAACTCATCCTCATTGAAGACTAGTTCAGGGGCTACTGAGGGAGTCCTGAATTGAGGGGTCCTCAGGTGGCCAGATCGCTCGTTATGGGCCGGACTGGTGGGCCGTGAAGATTATTGCTGAAGACTATCTCCCGTATCCGGATAGGACTACCACATGTGGAAAATAGCAAGCTTGGAGTCCGGGTGTAATACTTTCCTTCCTCTGCAAGATGGTCAGTACAACCCTAGGTCCCTCCGGTGCATATATAAACCGAAGGGTTTAGTCCGTAGAGACAAAAATCACAATTACATAGGCTAGACTCCTATGGTTTTAGCCATTACGATCTCGAGGTAGATCAACTCTTGTAAACCCATATTCATCAAGATCAATCAAGCAGGAAGTAGGGTATTACCTCGATCGAGAGGGCCTGAACCTGGGTAAAACATCGTGTCCCCAGTCTCCTGTTACCATCAATCCTCAGACACATAGTTCGGGACCCCCTACCCGAGATCTGCCGTTTTGACACCGACACCTGGTCTCGAGTTGTAGGGTAAAAACCTTGGCCTGATACGAGTTGGTTATACTTGGCAATGGCGATGTTCTTGTGTCGTTACCTTGTTGAAGTCATTGCTCGGATATGCTCGAACAAGTTCTTCAAGGTGAAAACTTAGATTCTAGGCTTTGGTGGTTAGATCTGGTGGCGGCAACACTTGAGTGTCATTACTTTAATGAAGGCATTGTTGCTGAAGAACATAATTGTCCTTGTGGTGTCATGAGATGCTTGGTGCAGATACGATGTCTGCTGTGGTTTGTCGATCACGAATTTGGTTGGTTCGGGTTTTTTCTTTCTCCTCGCTTAGGCATAAACCTGGGCAAACGCCGGGCCGGGCTTGTAAAAGCCGACCGGCCTTTCACAAGCTTGAGCACGGTCCGCAGCCTGAAATATACTTCATTTTCAAACCCGAGCCTGGCCTAAAGTCAAGCCTGAAGCCTGAAATATCATTTGTTTTCTAACCCGAGCCTGGCCCAAAGTCAAGCCCGAAGAACGGTCCAAATGCTCTTTATTAGTGTACACACGTGCAAGCCCAGCCTGAAGCCCAAAAGCCCGGCCCAAGATACAGAAAAAGACAAGCATGAGCCTGGCCCTAACTACATTCAGGGCTGCAAAACAAGGCCATTCCCCGGTCTGGGTTTTTTGGGCCAGGCTCGGGCCGAGCTACCCATGCCCGGGTCTACTAAGGCATATCTTTGGTCTTATATGAGTTCGCTATTTCCCGACGTTTTCGTGTGTGTGTGCTTTGGTATTGTCGATGTGCATCCTAGCTATGCTGAGGCCGGGTGTATGCTAATTATATTTGTATCCACCTTTTCTTTTGCGAATGATGTTTGTTTTCATTTGGTGCTTCATTTTCAGTCAATAAAATCTACCATTTGTGAAGAAAAATATACTACGGCTACCGCATTACGAGCGCCGTGATGAAGGGGTTTAACTAGTTGGGTAACCCACGCGTTTCCCTGTGTATGTTCGCAATGCATCTAATCACATGAGCCCAGTGGGCATATATGTTTTGTTATCTCGACCGAAGACTCAGCTTAGGATCCGTCAAGTCAACTTAATTACCCTTCTTCCGCTGGGTAGCTTCATTCATATGTGTACACCCGCGACTAGCTAGCAATAAGAACTTCGTCTTAGAGAAATTAAGTAAAGGATTCACGGGAACTTTGAGACCCAAAATTCATTTATCCTCTAATCAGGTCCTATCGCTTTATTAGTTTAACCTGACAAAAGCAACATCTATGGCCAAGTCGCTGGTTCTCCTGCAAAAAGTAAGTACAAATTTAGTGGGTTGGGAAGAGAAAAAATTGCAAGACTGGCTAACAGCTACTGTCTTTTCTTAATGTCCTGGTGTATTTTAAGCCCACTTGAGTGCAAGCAGTAAGCTGCACAGCACGGCCTCTCCTGTTTTTTAAGAATAATATATGCTTGCTGTCACTTGAGGCCGACTAGCTAACAGCTAGGCATTACTTTAAAAATGCAAATTGCCGCTTAATATGATATGTTGAGCGTGTTTCCCGATCGATCTTGATGCCCCGAGAAAGAACTTCATGTGCTGTTCAAATCCTCGGTCCTCGTGTAGTTAGTCATTTCATCGGAATCCAATGCTGTAACTACCATTGCACAACACGATATGTATCACTCGCCATTGGAGACTATTTAAAGGCAACACTATTGAAAACTTACCACTGGAGACACGTCAACTATACGGCCCATGGTTCAAATCCATGGTTTCTTGATCTACTTCTCACAAGTTACGCTAGACTTTTCCCGAAAAAAAAAAGTAACGCTAGACTTGCCGACACATGAAGCGAGATTTGTACGACCACTACGGCACTACGCTGCGCGACGATGAAGGGGGTAACACACCACGCCAAAAAAAAGAGTCAGGTAACGCACGCGTTTTCTTATGTATATTAGCAATGCATCTTTTTTTTAGGGTAGCAATGCATCTCATCACATGGACCCAGTGGGCGTATATGTTTTGTTATCTCGACCAAAGACTCAGCTTAAGCTCCGTCAAGTCAACATAACCCTTCTTCCGCTGGGTAGCTTCATTCGTATGTACACCCTCGACGAGCTAGCAAGGAGAACTTCATTTGCTTTCCCTCTTCGCTGCAAGAATCCCTCAAGCGCTCCTCTCATTTGGTTAGTGCCTCTTGTACAGCTTGTTACATTCAGATGTTCGTAGAACCACCTTGTTAAGTTTTAGCAATTAAACTGTACTCCTTTGGTGAAATGACAAGTTGCAGCAATTTATCCCCAACTTATAGCTCCTCACGAATCACCAGAAATGGCCGGCCGAAGTACCCAAGAGAGCAAGCAGCCAAGCCCCGAACTACCGTCGGAACTACCATATGACTTTTTGAAGAGCATTACGGATGACTTCTCGGATAAGCACATACTTGGTGTAAGTCCATTTGGAACGCTTTATAAGGTACGCTTTTCCCATTGTAATTAACTGCCTGTCCTTAATTTCAGTTAAGTTTCAGAAATATAATCTTGTATCTATCTATGAGATTAAACAGGGAACTGTGCCAGAAGGTGGAAAAGTGATTGCTGTGAAGAAACTTCAAGAAAACGCACCAATACTGGCTGGCAAGACATTCATTACAGTGGTTCAGAATGTTATGGCGCTAAAACATGATAACATAGTAGAGCTGATCGGATTCTGCAGTGAAGCACAGAAAAAATTGGTGCAGTTCAATGGAAGATATATCCAAGCAGACATTACTGAAAGTTTGCTCTGCTACGAGTACTTACCTAATGGGAGCCTAAGCCAGAATCTTTTTGGTATGTGAAACATTATCTCCCATATATTTCGCATTCTCTGCTAGTTCCTCTTGGTTGTAGGAAAAATGATTCTGCGTATATTATAACTAGATGCATCTGGCTGTTACCTTTTAGCTGCATTTGCCGAGCATGATTCTCGGCAAAGAGTCCTCTCGGCGTATGTGTGGGACCCATCTGTCAGGTGCTTGCCACATGGCTCTTTCCTAATGGCTATCTTTGCCGAGCTTGGTTCTCGACAAAGTGTCCTTTCGGCGTATGGCGTGGGACCCGCCTGTCATATGCATGCCACGTGGCTGTTTCCTATTCGCTTTGTTTGCCGAGAGCGACTCTTGGCAACGTGTACGCTTGGCGTATTTTCTGGGACCCGCCTGTCAGGTGGTTGCCACATGGCAGCTTCCCATTCGCTAGCATTGCCGAGAGGGTCTGTCGGCAAAGATACCCCACGTGGGAACTCCGTTTCCGTCTGTCGTCCGTGAGTCACTTTATTTTACCGAGATGCACTGTTTGGCACTCAGCAAAGAGTTTGTCGAGTGCCCATGTTTTGGATCTTGGCAAATTTTTGTTTGCCTGAGAGGTGTACGCCAGGGGCGGGCCCAAGAATTGGAGACTGTGTATTCAAATTTTGAAAATCTTTTTTTGGAAACCTGTAGGCTTCCTTTTGGCACGAAACCGATTATAGTAGTATAATGTACTAGTTGTAAAATAAATAAGATATCACATAATATATTATATTCATTAAAAAATATTAACTTGGAATTGTACAACATATGGAAGTAGTAATTGTTACACAATGCGTGGAAAAATCTAAGATATATAGAGGGTAGAAAAATAGCAAATGATCAAAAAGCTTAGAAATTACAAGTTAACTTTGTGATCCTTGATGCTTTGAAAACGATAACTTGCACGAAGAATTTCCTTTAAATGAATGTGACCAAGCAATGATTCAAGTATTCCCTTGCAAAATATCTTGTCTGAACAATTCAGAATTGACTGCAAACAAGTCTCTGATTTTACTAGATTTAAATAGAAAGACAAATGGTTCATACTAACTTGCTTAGACTTGTATGAGTACGGCTGTACTACAGCCTGCTCCCTACTAGAGACTGGATATAGTACAAGAAGAAAATTGTGTCCGTGCCAGCAGTAATGGATGGATTCCAAATTCAGAAGTTGCAGGATTAATACATCGATCTAATTAGTAATCATACCTTGGATAGATGAATATGTGTGTTGTGGCTTTGAAATTGGATCGATGCATGTTGCCCGCTGCAGACTGCAGGGATCAAAAGGTGAGAACCAAAGGGAGCGCAGGATTGATTCGTTGCACCGCCGTGCGCACCTGCGATCGCCGATCAGGCGATGGCAAGAGACCTGGCGCTTCGCATGGAAGAGAACTGGGGAACAGAGAAAGGGAGGTGTGCGTGCGTCTGATCGATGGACCTATTTTTTGGCGTTGATGGATGTACGCGTGCCTGCAGCGATGTGGGCCGATGGGCCAAGTCGTGGTGGTGAGCGAGAATAGAGGTGGGGTGGTGGCTAGCCTCCGTTTATGGGCTGAATTGCTTAACTAGCATCCAGTTTCATTTTTCCTTATACATACACACTATATATACTACATATACCTAGTTTTTTTTGCCAAAAATAATGGGTATTCAACTGAATACCCTTGAATTGAGGTGGGCCCGCCCTGGTGTACGCCATGTAGGCCTTTGCCAAGAACAAAGCTCGGCAAAGCCTTTGCCAGGGGTTTTCGGTGCTTTGCCGAGTGTTCTTGGCACTCGGTAGCACTCGGTGTAGGGTGCGATTCTTGTAGAGTGATGATACCCTGCATGTTGTTACTAGACTTGCTTGCAATATATTTTCAATGAGATTTGGTAATAACACGAACATGACTATTTGGATTAATATTATAAGAACTAAAACTGAAAATATATAATATTATTTTCTAATTACATAACGTCTATTTAATATAAGTAGCATAATATAATTAAATCATTTGAGCCTTTTTGCATCCATGGTTGCATGTATAGGTAGGCTTTTTTCCCGTGCATGGTTGCATGTCGAGATAAATATGTTAGTGAGGAGGACAAACTTAGTTATACATGATGTCCTGCGTGTTGCTGCGAGAATAATTTTCTATATCTTATTTTGATGGGTTTGGTTGTATGGAATTTTCATATAAAAATAAAGCATATATACATATATATGATTTATTATATTATATTATTATTTAGTTTAAATATATTAATGGAACAAAAGTATTATTTCCCATGCATGCTTAGAGAAATGTAAGTAGTGGGGTTGATGTGGGGTGTGTGCATATGTTGAGAGAAATAGCCTAAGTAGCATTTCTCATCCATGTTTAGAGACATGAAAGTAGTGGTGTTGATGAGGTGGCATGTGTGGTGATATGACATACGTGTATATTGAGAATATAAGTAGCGGGGTTCACTATTTAAGTATATAGGGTAGGGTTTGGAGCAAGGGGTGCCCCTTTCTGGATGTTTGCAGTTTTGACATGTCATCTCTTTCTTAATGTATGTTTACATTATCCATGTTTGAGATTCTTTATCCTTCATTCTTCTGTACAGGGACCAAAGAAGGCGATTTTGTCTCCTCACCTGGACCCTGTATCGACTGGGGCACGCGGTTCAAAATAATCAACGGGATTTGCCAGGGTTTATGTTTTCTGCACAACTTGGATATTCCCCTTATCCACATGAATCTAAAGCCTGAAAATATACTGTTGGATGAAAACATGATACCGAAGATCGCTGATTTTGCAATGTCGAGAGTCTTTGGCGAACAGCAAACCCGATTGTGCACACAAAAAGTCGTGGGATCATAGTAAGCTCATCATGCCATTTGATAACATTAAGCCGTTCCTTATAATATTGTGAATTCCAATTTTTCAATCTAGTATTGACTATTTAACTTTCAATGTTAATGGATCCAGTGGGTACATGGCTCCAGAATACTTATACAGAGGTGAAATCTCCGCCCAATCAGACATATATAGTTTAGGCTTGCTGATAATCGAGATCACCACAAGAGAAAAGAATTGTCCCGAAGACAAACAACCATCCGCAAGAAAATTTATTGAAAAAGTAAGAGGAAATATCACTTGATTATTACAAGATTGAAACGAAAGCATGTTAAGCGTCTTGATTCTGTTTCTGTAGGTACGGAAAGATTGGACAATGCAGCACATAGCGTCCATGTATGGGTCGTTAGATGCAGAATGCCTCCGGCAGATAAAAGCATGCATTGATATTGGGCTGACTTGTGTTGAGATAGATCGGAGGCGCAGACCTTCCATACTCGAAGTTGTTGAGATGCTATCATTAGGTTCTAGCCGAACGTCAGATGAGGTAACATAAATAGGGACAAAGCAATCCTCCACTGAGTAGTTTCATTAAATTTATGAAAATATAAAGTAACTAAATTTTAGTTTTTGAAAGTCCGATTTATCATGGTTGTTGCACACATCTTTGGCAAATTTAGACTCACATTCAAGTATATAATTTTTTAAGCCATATGACTATATTTTTTTTCAAACGCCAGAGAGTTAAATTTCTAAGCAAACTATAGGACAACATACACTTGAACATTTATTAGGAAAGGGTTTCTATATTTTCACTTCTAGGATAAGATTGATGGATGTTTTTTTCCAAACAGCAAGATAACCACTAACCTATGCATCGATCAATGCACACAACCATCTAATATTAATGACGTGCTTGAGTATATTGGACCTCTCAGAAATATAGAAATTTCTAATTGGATAAAATTACTTTCTGGATGTGAAATTGCTACGAATTGAAAACTTCTACATTTATACATAGCATTGTGTAATTTCTATGGGCTAGTATATGATTTTTAAAGTAAATAGTGAATAATGTTATTTCAAAAAATAATCTATATGATGAAAGGAAGACTGAGAGTCCTTTCGTTGTTGCAATTTTGCCCTACGAAGCGAATCATAATGGCTATTTTAGCTAGTTCAGATGAGCACAAATGCCTTATCTAGAAGATGGCGTAGTGATGTCCTTAAAAATTAGGATAGACTCATCAGTTGGGAAACATAGGAATTGGAAATCCATAAAAATATGTTGTAATGGCATATGAAAATCCTACATGAAACAAAAACATACAAATTGGTAACTGATGTCGTTTTGTTAAACTACATAGAAAATAAGGAATTCCCAATAGAGATTGAGTAGCTGATGTCATAGTTCTGGTAGGCTCAAAGAAATCATATATAACTAAATAGGTGAACCCCATTAACCTTTTTCTTTCGACATGTGAAAATGCCACCTAATCGTGCAACTATGGATGGGAAAAGACTCAACTCAACATGTAACCTTGCATGTGAAAAGAGTCACCTCCACTTAGAACCACAATTGGGAAAGCTATCATGCTAGTTTTATTCAATAAATATTTTACCTATGCAACTAAATAGGTGACGAGTACTAACCTATTTCTATCAAATGCAAACATGACACCTGAAGGTGCAATTATGCATGGGAAAGCACCCACCTCAATATGTAACCATGCATGAAAAAGGCCACCTCAACATACAAGTATGCATAGGAAAAAAATTATGCCACTTATGCATATTCAATAAATATTTTACAAGTATACAATAATCTAATGCAATAAATTATATATATTTCCAGTTTAAGGCCACATAGTATTATTCTATATTTTCATGTTCCGATCTTATTGAAGAGGCACTACCATTTTTTACGGTATATATGATTCAAAGGTTGAATGATGACCGTTTAATATATTTTATAATTATAATCATAGTAAAAAAGCAATCCAGTTAGTAAGTATGTAGGCATAGACGTTATTTTGGTACAACTGGATCATAATGAATTATGTACCACATAGGCCCAACTGAAAATATATATTCCAAGGTCTATATTTATATATATCCTATGATTTTCTAGTTTCAATGGAAAATAGCTTGCCGGTGTAGGCACGCGCATTGATGACTTGTTATTCCAGAAGGTGTAACCTCTTGCTAAAAACCCTATGGAATTATATAGTAGGTAATTAACCCATATGAATGTTGGAGGTTTTGTTGCTATAAATCAAATGACCTCTAAAGGACAAATTCCCATGGACTAGAATCCAACCCTTTCCTTTCGAATTCCATTAAACAAAAGAGGCCCTGAACTAACATAAGGTATTTAAAGGATTTGATTTACCATAAATAACACCTTCTTAATCATGTATAGGATACATACTTTAAGGCCTCTTTGGGTCAAAAGACTTCCCTTGGAATCTTCGAGAATTTCATCCGTTTGCAGTTTGTCATATATGGATTTCTTGGTATTTTGGATTTCAAATGATAGAATGCTTTGTATGGTCTACTTTGCATGCAATTTTTCCAGTGATTCGGATCTCATGGGTAGTTTCCTTTGATCATATGACAATTGTGTCATGCACATAGTCCTTTGGATAAGTTCATTTGTTTTTCATGTTGCAACCAAACAACTTTTGATGCACATTCCTATGTTCTGCAATCATTTATGATTCAATAGGCTAGGCATGAGATCTCAACCCAGTTTTTTATTCTATAGCTATATTTTTAGAATCCTGGTCACCAAAAGGCCATCAACTATAAATAATTTCATCTAGGTTTCTAAAAGTCAAACCTCTCCATGATCATGTAGTTTATGATAGGCATTTCAGATGGTTCTAACAAGTTATATGAAATTTTAGGTCTCTCGTGTGTCTTCATCGAGCATCAAGCCTAGGTCCACTTCGGGACAGAAGAAGAAATAAATGTACTCTATTGTTGCTAGAACATCATTATTCTATTTTGGAAGACCCTTTGATGTCACGTCAGTGTATATGGAAACATTTAAATAATGTTATTTCATTTTTTATAATGCAATGATGCAACTATTTGCCATGTTTTGTCTTGAATTTCTTCCCCAAAATTAGATGTACCTAGGTGAGCCGAAAAGGAAGGGAAAAACCCACGGGCTCACACAACTAAGGGAAAAAGTGTAATTGTCCCAAATTGAGGGTCAAATGCATGTTTCCCCTGAGTTGGAATTACCACACTGGTTTTGCCCTTATTTTTCGGCTTTTCTCAGTTTTCCCCTTAGATATGTCTTTGACGTCCAAGTGCCCTTTGACCGATTGATCGTTACTTCGAAAATTCATAACAAATTCATATGAACTCATAAAAATGCAAATAAGATATCAAAATGTTCATAAGGACATTACCTCTATGTGCATGTCATTTGCATTTAGGAAAATAGTATTGATTAAACTATGGAGGTCATTATTGTTATTAACATTATTAAAAAAATAACTTTATTCCATGAATAAAAATGACATCTAACTTGAGCTGATATTTCCTAAACATTCTGATATATTATTTGCATTTTTCTCGGTTCATATCAACTAGTTATAAATTGTACACAACTTTGAGATTTTATAACAAGTTGATATGAACTTAGAAAAATGCAAAGAAGGTATTATAATGTTCAAAAAATATCACCCATATTTGCGTGTGCTTTTTATTCACAAAAAATTATTGTTTATACCTTTATGTTTAATTTTTATAATGTTAATAACATTAATAACCTTGGGTAATTTATACCGTACATTTTCGGAATGCAAATGGCATGCACGTACACATATGGTTTTCTGAACATTTGATATCTTATTTGAATTTTTATGAGTACATATGAATTTATCATGAATTTGTAAAGTATTGGTTAAACGGTCAAAGGGCACTCAGACGATCTCAGAGCAAATCTAAGAGCAAAACTGACGTGAGCCCAAAGTAAGGAGAAAAAACCAGCTTGGTGGCATAACTAAGGGTAAAAGTGTAATCGTCCCAAATGAATTTTAGAACTACGCCATTGCAAAATGGTAAATTACGCCGACGCTACAACTATTTTGTTTGTGAGAGCAATTTAGTATAACATACATCATGTAAAGAGCTCATCTAAGATCCTACTTGGGCCTCTCACATGCCCCCTTCTCGTTCTAACATTTATACATCAGAAAATAATGTTGAAACTGTCTTTTCTATGCAATTTCTCCGTTTTTGGTTATCCAACATACATGTAGAGAAATTCCACAATAAAGCATGGTTTCTAGGTAAAATATTCTCAATGTTAATTTTATAAAGGTTATAAATTGGTTAATTTATCGCGTGATGTGAGAATCCGGAATTAACTTGCGGACCCTCCTATGTATATTTGTCAACCCTAGGATCATTGTTGACTACACAGTGAAATTGTATCATTGCACAATAGATAATCGTATTACAAGTTTAATAAATCTTGCCACAAGGCATACATAGAGAAATGTCTCATGACATTTATTATATTAAGAAAACAGTGGAAAGTTAAATGCGTAGCGACTCCATCTCAGCCATAGGCAGTCGATGTAGTCCACGTGACCTCACTACTACTGATCGTCATAGTATTCATAGTAATCACCTTCATCTTCATGGAAATCTGTTGTTCAACAAAAGTATTGCCATGAGTACATTACATACTCAACATGCCTCCTTCGGACAAGGCCCTATTAGCTACATGTGGCTTCAAAGGAAGTATATATGGCTCATTTGCATAAAGCTAATTTTGTTTGAAAAATATAGCAGTTTGATAAAAGCAATTTTACATGAAAACATGTTTTATCTCTAGAATAACTCGCATCAAAGTGAGGATCCTCGACAAACTCACATTCTTCATAGGTTCCAAGAATAAGGGCAAAGAGGGAATAAGCAAGACAAGTCTCGTATGTCTAGAAAGATTCATGTGTCGTCCATGACCATGGACATGGCTATTCAAATAGTTTTACACTCTGCAGAGGTTGCACATTTTACCCACACGACACAATCCCGACTTGTTGCCACCAGCCATCGCTAGCGTAGTACACCATTCGGTATATCGTCAGGGAGATTGTGACAAGGTTTTTTATTAGACCACACTTAATGTGCCAAGACACTAGGTTTCAACACGGAAGTAACCTTAGTTCACACCCTAGCCCCCCCCCCTTTTGTGCCGAGGATACTCCTCACAAGGCAGTTGTCCCATCTGCGGTACGACAATGAGGACAATAAGGGTGAACTAACTACTCAACCAAGCCAATGCCCGTATAGCATGTGGATATATTGTTATGACAATCTTCAAATTCAAGACTTATTAGGTCTCATGCGGCACAAACGATTGATTTCTCCCTTCAGCTTATGAAGGGCTGCCAATCGCTCCATCAATCAATGATTCAGCTGTCGCACGCGCATGTACTTAGATGGTAAGTTTCACCTAGAGTAGAAGAGGAGAGAGGAGAGAAACAAGGGCCAAGTGGCCTAGGTCAACGATAAGTTTCCAGTGTCAACGACCCAAAGGTCATTCACAAATTGATCTATATGATAATAAGCATGGCTCAACATTTCTACTCTACTAAAATACTATATACTTCTACTCAGGTATCAAGTAAATTGGCGACAAGCATATCAAGGTAATGTGACAATCAACATGCTAGCTATGACAATTAAAATAGCATGCATATAGTGACCATAAAACACAATGCAATTTTGTAAAACATAGGATAAGTATGATCAAATAAGGAGGCATTGCTTTGTTGTTTGTTTCCTTCTTCAGTAACTTGGTTGTGTCCATGTCCAACATCGTCACTCCCTACTCATTGCAACGATAGAAAAAGACAAGCAGTAGATACCAAAGCAATAACAAATTCAAATAACATCAAAAAAATTGGAATGGATGGATAGCAGGATATTGATCAAGATGTAGATTCTGAAGTGATGTGGCATGATATGGAAGTAAGAGATATGATTGAATGAAGTGACGGGGTTTAGGTTGACGATGCATGGCGAAGGAAGGTTTGCCAACAGACTAACGTTCTGATATGCACTATGCTACTAACCACCAGTAGTACCCCCTACACATCTAGGCTAACTATATAACAAATGCAAAGGCATCAACACACTTGAAAAGGAAACCTCCTATGCATTTAACTAGATAATCACAACATGGCATGATGAAGGTGAAAGTTAACTACAAATAAATATTTCGATAGAATCGAAATATTTATAACGGCCAATAGCATCCAAACATATACATCAACTATATAATAATTCAAAAGTAAGTGTTCGTAAAACAAAAAAACCAACGTTACAAACCATAATAGTTAAGGAATGAAACAACATACAACACAAATTAACTGAGATGGATCTATGTTCAGTCCTAGAGCAATACTAAACCATATAGATCCAATATCACAAACCAAAACATATGTCAATTAATATAAATAAATTATACCGTATATCGAATAAATAAACAACAACTGAACTAGAAAATGACATGATAATACAAGGTAATGTAACCTCAAACTACCATAAGCAAGAACATGGCATGTTTAAGAGTAACAATTAACCACCAATAAATATTTAGTTACTTCTCAATATTTATAATGGTTAACATCAAGGAGAATCAAACATTGGTATCAAAATATATTTTTCCATAATCTGTACTATGCTATTCCATCGCTCCGAGACGGCAGTCCCGAATGTCTCTATTCCGCCTTCTTCATGGTGACCCAATTCCTTTCCACTGGTTTTGCGGGCATATGCAGGATCGCCCCAAGAAACTGGTTGCTCTAAATCACCACAAAAAACCATTCGATAAGACATCCACACCTGAGCCCTCGATCTACGCCCGAAGATGACAATGGGACTATACTGATGAAGCATGTATGGTGGCGCCAAGGCGGCATGACAACTTGCGCAGCGGAGTCACCCGAGGAATTAACTAAAGAGGTCGAGGGAGAGCTTACGGAGCGAACACGTCGGCTTGGTTGGCTGGCGCACCGCTTTAGCGTGGTTAAGCTGGTAGCTTTATCCGTGAGGCACTTGCCGGCATAAAACAACAAGGCGACACTTGGGGAGTTTGTTGTGAATAATAAGGAAATGCACCGGCTCATATGTTAATACATGAGTTTTGCTGGACCACATGAAGATGCATGTCACGATTGCAACCCACGCCGAATTACAAGTCGGTGCTGCGATGGTCTCAAAGTATTTTTTTTTATTTACCACCTTCTGAACTTTTTTGGTGGTAGGCACAACGTGGCATTGCTAGAATGTGATGACCAAGCTCACCGCCTTTAGACCGGCCACGTTTCGCCATGTTTATCATAAAAAGGTGGACAAGTCACCACCATGGACGATTGTACAGAGAGAAAAAGTGGCAACATAGATGGCTCACTAGAGATGTGCGACTGTTTGTTTCTCCCGTTGCAACGCACGGCCATGTTTGCTAGTTAGGATTATGTAAATTTTTAGATAGGTTACTTGGTTCTTAAGCAACCATGTACTTCCTTGGCTCTCAAGGCAACTATGTAATTCCTTGGCTCTCAATTAACTTCGAGTTTATTTGGCTCCCAAGTAACATTTGTACTTTCGACCGAGTATAAATACCTTACTTCTATCATCAGTAAAGACAGATGAATTATTTTTCATTCAACTCTCTTGTTCTTTACTTTATACTTCAAACAATCTCATTCAGGAAAGATTTCGCTGGCCATCGCCATGCATCATGGCATACACCGCCGGGGAATTTTGTAGTCAAGCTGACTCAAGCCTAGCACGAATTTCACTATAATCATACTATGAATAGTGCTTTCACACCTTCTAAGTTTCTGATGGACAATAATAAAAACGTATTGAAATTGAAGGTACAGCTAAACACTAAAATCTTCTTATGGTACATACACCGAGGTGTTGACCTCACAAAGAAAAATCTCATCCACCGCAATTGGCTTGGAAGTACTCCCTCCGTAAACTAATAAAAGAGCGTTTAGAATACTAAAATGATGATCTAAACGCTCTTATATTAGTTTATAGAGGGAGTAGAGACTGAAGAGCCAGGATCGGAGAGGAGGACATCAGCTTTGTCAGGGAAGACGGCGGGGGAGCAGAGGCCTCGACGAGCGCCACCCGGACCGCGGCCGGAGACGGCAGAGGCTCCGACGGGGCGGCGAGGGGGAGGGACCGGGGGAGGCCTCGGCGCCCCCAGCGAGCGGTGAAGGAGGGTCAAGGGTCGCCGGTCCCGTAGGAAGGAGAACCAGGTCAAGACCCGGTTCGCCTGGAGCAGTGAAGACGGGGGAGCGTGGGGAGGATGCGGGGCAGACGACCAAGCCCACACTGCAGGCGTCGCTGACAGCAGGGGACTCGGCCCCCGGGGCGAGGGTAGCCAGGGTCGGGGGAACCAGCGTGACCTGGCGTCCGTGGCCACCATCGGACGGAGGAAATGGGGAGCGGGACGCCGACCGAGAGGGCGAGTCGTCCGAGCCTTCCCCGTCCTCCGACCGGCAGGGGCGAGGGTGGTGGCGGCCGTGGTAGTCTCCACCGGCTCCCGGGTTGCCGTCAGGAGGGCCATCGTCGGTGAAGCGAGGGCGGCCGACGTGGTTGGGAGGCTCGGGGGCGATGCGAAGGTCGTAGCCCTGGTCGTTGAAGAAGACACAGACGGTGACGTGAAGCTTGGAGGAGTCTAAGCACTTGACCTTGACCCGGACCTCCTCCTCCTTACGGAGGGAGAGCTCATCCTCCACCACCACCTTGCCCAAGATCCTGGACATCTGGCGGATGACAAGCTCAGAGCGGGCGATGTCGGGGAGACCACCGACAAGGAGCTGGGCGGTATCCGGCACAGCCACCGCAGGGGCGTCGAGGATCGGCTCAGTGATGTCGACGACAAGCTGGTTGAGGGTGAGGGTGATCCGGCCACTTCGCATGGCGTACCCATAACTGACGGAGTCGGGGAAGACCATGGTGATGATGTGACCGGCAGTAGGGGTAGCTAGCCAGTCCCATTGGCAGCGGTAGAGGTGGTTGAGCTCGGCCTCAATCATCTCCGGGGAGGCCACCCCATCAACCACAGTAACGATCGCCTGGAGGGAGTGGGTGGGTGGGGGGAGATCGGGGACCTCGAGGTGAAAGAAGCCCAGCCCCTCGATCCCGTGCCCATACATCATGAGCTCCGACGTCACCGGGCGAGCAGGACAAAGCAGTGCAGGATGGCCAGGGTCCTGGCAAATGTAGCAGCACTGGGGGTTGACGCAGTTGACTTGCGAGTGCCCCGCCACCCCGCAATTAAAGCACGGGGGACGAGGAAGGCTGGAGACCGGGCCCGAAAGAGGGGCAACGCCCGGAGCCACCGGGGGAAGTGAGGCGGGGGCGCCCCGTCCCTGCCCGCGCCAGTTCTTCTTCTTGGCCGGGCCCTGACGACCGCGGGATGGGCCGGAACCCGGGGCGGCCGAGGGAGCCGGCACCGACGACGACGCGGCGTGGGGCAGAACGTACTTGCGCAGCGCCGTGGAGGAAGCCGGGACCTGGGGACGGGAAGCAGCGGGGATCGACGAGTGCGGAGGGGACGGGGAGCGGCCGCGACGGGGCGGGGGGAAGGCGAACGGTGGCGGGACCGCCAGTCACCCGACGCGGCGGCATGGGGAGACCGCGATCGGCCGTGGTCATCCCTTCGGGCCGGCGAGCGGCGGTCATTGCGACGGCCGTCGTGGAGCTCGCGCAGCTCCCGGCGGAGTTCTCAGGTGACCACCCCCTTGGCTGCCCCGCCTCCGGCTCCACGCGTGGTGGCCTTCTCCCGGCGTGCCTGTTCGGTCTGCTGCTCGGATGGACACGGCGCCGCCCGGCGCTACCCATCCGCGAGCAGGCGGAGCTTCGTCTTGCGGCACAGAACCTGGAGCCAGGTACCCCTTCAGTCCCTCCGTCGGCAGCTACTTGTTCTTTTTCGGCTCTCGGCCTGGAGGGGGAGTATCAGGTGACCACCCCCTTGGCTGCCCCGCCTCCGCCTCCACGCGTGGTGGCCTTCTCCCGGCGTGCCCGTTCGGTCTCCTCTCCAGCTATTGCCTCGCGCCGGAGCGCTCAGCTGGACGCGGCGCGCCCGGAGGGGAGCCTGGCGCTACCCATCCGCGAGCGGGGCGGAGCTTCATGCTGCGGCACGGAACCTGGAGCCAGGTACCCCTTCAGTCCCTCCCTCGGCAGCTACTTGTTCTTTTTCGGCTCTCGAATCGATGCCTCTTGGAAACCTAGTGAAGATCGCGACTGATTCCGCGATTATCTTTAGGAGGGAGGTTGGCCCCCCGTTAGCCCAGATCGCGGCCATTAGGGAGCGCGAGATCCTTGATGGGAAGCTGGCTGAGGCTAGAGCAGCTCTACTCTCGCCCCCGGCCCATCCTCTGAGCCGACAGACCCCTCACCACCCCCTCCTCGGAGGATTGGTGGAATCCCACCCCTGGACGCCTCCGAGCTTCGGGGTCGTACCCGCTCTCGTATTGCTGCTCTCCGCGCCCAAAGCGCATCTCGTGTCCTGGGGTCAAGCAGCCCCTCAATGGTTGCATGATGCGTGCCTTTTTCTGGAACATCCGCGGTTTCGGCCATGACGGCCGCCGCCGCCAACTCATCGAGTACATTCGCGACGAACACATTGACATTGTGGCTATTCAGGAGACCATGCGCACGGAGTTCTCCCTTCCTGAGCTTGATCGCCTTAGCCTCCACCTCTTCGCCTGGCATTGGCTCCCTTCTAGTGGGAACGCGGACCATTCCGGTGGCATCCTGCTAGGTTTGAAGGATGCCACCTTCGAGGTGGGTAGTATGGACCGGGGACAGTTCTTTGTTAGCATGGAGATTTTCGAGCATTCCATCAACTTCAAGTGGGAGGTCATTATTGTGTATGGCCCCGCCGACCACAGCCGTTCCGCCTCCTTCCTCGAGGAGCTCAATAGGAAGGTGTCGGCTGCCTCTCTACCGGTGGTGGTGGGGGGTGACTTTAATCTCCTTAGGTGCGCGGAGGACAAGAGCAATGCGAACGTCAACTTTGCCCTGATTTAAATGTTCAATGATTGCATTGCCGATCTTGGCCTCCGTGAGATTGACCGGGTTGGTGCCAGGTTGACCTGGACCAACCGCCAGGTAGCCCCGACCCAGTCCGTCCTGGACCGGGTCCTAGTTTCTCCGAAATGGGACCTTCGTTGCTCCCTTGCCTCACTCTGGGCCATCACTCGGATTGGCTCTCACCACGTCCCCCTCCTCCTCTCCTCCGCCGATGAGCATCCCCCGATCCCGCCCCGATTCCGTTTTGAGACATTTTGGTTGTCCCAAGCGGGCTTCACTGACGTGGTCTGTGCGCGCTGGGTGGAGACTCGTGCCCTCGCACAGTCTCCGTCCCGCTCTCCCTCCGCTGTCGACTCTTGGCACGCCTGCGCCAAACGTGGTCGGCAGTTTATGAAGGGGTGGGGCGCCAACCTGGGGCGCGACCTCCGCGAGCGTAAGAAGGCCCTGCTGTCGGCAATCCAAACCCTGGACCTGCGCGCTGATGCTTCCGGCCTTTCTTCCGAGGAGTGGCTCTCTCGCTATGACTTGGAAGATCAGCTCTCTGTCATCTACACTGATGAAGAGGCCTACTGGCGGTTGCGTGGTGCTCAGAAATGGGTGTTGAAGGGCGACGTGAATACGGCCTATTTCCAAGCTATCGCTAATGGCCGGCGTAGGCGTAACACCATCCCTCTCCTTTGGGACGGTCCAAACCTTTTGCAGTCCCCCCGGGACATTAGGTCCCATGTCGACGGCTTCTTAGAGCCCTGTTCACAGCCGCTCCACGGAGCGGCTTATCTTTGGCACTCGACTGCTGGTCCGGTCGCCAACTTGTGTTTGACCTTGAACGCGGCCCTGTTGGCCCCCTTCTTTGAGGATGAGGTTTGGGCCGCCATCAAAGGCATGAATCCGACCTCGGCCCCTGGCCCGGATGGCCTTCCAGTCAAGTTCTTCCAAAGCTTTTGGAATGTGATCAAGCCGGAGGTCATGGCCATCTTCGACGAGCTCTATGTTGGGTCCATCGACCTCGGACGCCTTAATTATGGGACGATCTCGCTCATTCCCAAGGTCCCTGGCGCTTCGGACATCAGGCAGTTCTGCCCCATCACGGTGATCAACGTGATTTTCCGGATTCTGGCTAAAGGGTATGCCAATAGGGTGACCCTGCTAGCGGATCAGATCACCCACCCCAACCAATCGGCTTTCATCCAAGGCCGCTATATTCTGGATGGGGTACTGGTTCTTCACGAGGTCCTCCATGAGGTGCGATCCAAACGCCTTAAGGCGGTCTTCCTGATGATTGACTTCCATAAAGCCTATGATACGGTTAGCTGGCCCTTCCTTCGGGAAGTCCTTCTGCGAAAAGGTTTTGATGACCGCTGGGTCACGCGGGTTATGCAGATGGTCTCATGTGGGCGCACCGCCGTCAACATCAATGGGGAGATCGGTCCCTACTTCCCCACGTTCTATGGGGTGAGGCAGGGTGATCCATTCTCCCCCTTCCTGTTTAACATGGTGGTTGATGCTCTTGCGGCCATTCTGGATAAGACCAAACTTGCGGGCCATATTAGAGGCATCACCCCCTACTTGACTGGGGGTGTCGGCATCTCCCTGCTCCAGTACGCCGACGACACCATTATCATGGTCGAAGGCTCGGATACGGACATCGCTAGCCTCAAATTCCTCCTCCTCTGCTTCCAACAAATGTCTGGCCTTAAGATTAACTTCGACAAGAGTGACGTGATGGTGATGGGCTATTCTCCAGCTGAGGCCCTTGACATCACCAACCGCCTCAATTGCCGCTTGCGAGCCTTCCCAACGACTTATCTGGGAACGCCCATTAGTGAATCTAGGCTTACTGTGGCGGACCTTCGTCCTGCAGTGACCAAGTTGCAAACACGCATTGAGCCTTGGCAAGGTCGGTGGCTCTCGAGGGCGGCCCGGCCGATTCTCATAAACTCCTCGCTCTCCAGTCTCCTCCTATTCCTTATGAGCTTCTACAGCCTCCAGGAGACTCTCCATCACGAGATCGCGAAAATCCAGTCGCGCTTCTATTGGGCTGGGGACAACAACAGACAAAAGTATCATATGGTTAGTTGGCCCGACATCTGCAAGCCCCGGGACCAGGGAGGCCTTGGCATCATGTGCTCGAAGTGCATGAACATTGCTCTTCTATCCCGCTGGCTCTGGCGCATTTCCCAGGGACACGGTGGTCTTTGGTTGGACATCATCCGGCATAAATACTTGCGTGGCCAGCCTCTAGCCTTCTGCCAGCGTTCGGGTGGGTCCCAGTTCTGGCAGTCGGTCATTCAACTGCTCCCCGTCCTCCGCATTGGGACCTCCATCTCGGTCGGCTTGGGCTCGGTGACTCTGTTCTGGTTTGACCGATGGGCGGGTGACGCTCCGTTCGCTGCCCGCTTCCCGGACCTCTTCTCCATCGCCGTCGTTCCTACAATCTCAGTTCAACAGGCCCTTATTGATTTAGGGCGCCTCGCGTTCCGGAGGCCATTTGGGCCTCCGAAAGTGGCCGCTTGGCATGAACTTCTTGATTGTATTGCTCTCCATGAACCGTTGGTGGACACGGACCCGGATGAGCTTCCGTGGCGCCTCGAGCCCTCGGGATAATTCTCCACTAAGTCCCTCTACGCGGCTATCGCCCCTTCCTCCGCTCCGCCACCCCTCCTGGCGATCTGGTCCATCCGCCTGCCCCTCAAAATCCGCATCTTCATGTGGCAATGGATCCGTGGCCGGCTACCGTCGGGAGTTGAGGTTCGCAAGCGCAATGGTCCGGGCTCAGGCCTCTGCCCCCTCTGTGATACCCCCGAAGCCTCGAACCATATCTTCTTCTCCTGCGTATCTGCTCAATTTGTTTGGAGTTGCTTTCGTGAGGCGGTTGGTGGGGATTGGTGCCACTCCAACTTCCCCGATGTGACGCCCGAAGACCGACGTCCCAGAAGATTCCAGAAGATTCCAGATGTTCCGGGTCTCCCGTGTGTTCTTTTTGCTTGTGTTATTTATTTTTTGCATTGCATCATGTCATCATGTAATCATGTCATTTTTATTTTGCATCTCAACTTAAATAATTCGTGTGGACCTTCGGTCCATTTAAATCGAGGGAAGAATGTCTTCTCTTTATAACATATAAAAGTCTCTCAATATTTAGGGAGCTATATTTATTAATTATTCCATTGCTTCGGAATCACCATAACACACGTGCATAATTTCCCCATGTCTTTTCACTTCGAGCTTCTCCTTCTAAACCTTGTCTTAATTCTTTCCGTTGTTTCGAGGTTCCTCCAAAAATTTGAACATTTTTGGACACTTCAATAATTCACGTCTTAGTCAAACCTATTTGAATTAAATTCAAATAAGTTTGAGTTATTTTTTTTCCAACCTCGCCTTTTCTATTTTTCTCGGACCGCACTCATTTTATGATGGCCGAGAAAAATAACCTCTTGTGCTAACTTTTGCCCTAACTCCTCCCTTCTTTTCTTTCTTCTTGCTGTTTTTTTTTCTGTTGTAATTTAGAAAAAAAAACAGCAGAAGAGGGGGCCTCCTCTTTTCCCTCTATTCGGCCCAGCAGCCAGCCTCTAGGCCCAGGCCTCTCCTCCCTCTGCAGCCCAGCCGCACCTCCCTCCTTCGGCCCATCTCCCTGGCCATCTCCCCTCTTGGCCCAACTCCCAAGCCGGCCCAAACCCCACCTAACCCTAGCGACTCCCTCATCTCCCCGTTTCCCTTCCCCGCCGCCACTCCCGCATCGCTCGCTCAGCCCGAACCCCTCTCCTCTCCTTCGATCTCCTCCTCTCTGCCCGACCGACCCCTCGCCCGATCTCCCTCTCCCGCATCCCTCTGCCCGTTTCCCTCCTCTCGCCGCACCTCCATGCCGTTCCTCCGTGCCTCCTCTGACCTCCCTTCATCCTCCAGCCAGGCTGCGCCTGGCCTCCCGCCTCCGTCGGCCCAGGAGGGCCGAGCCCGAACGCGCCCGCATCGCCAGGTGGCCGCGTCGCCTCGCGACCTCCCCTCTGGCACGACCAGCGCCCTGCGCCGTGCCCTCCTCCTCGCCATGGACGCCGGCCTCCACCTCGCGATCCCGAGCGCCGACCCCTCGCCCCAGGAGCCCGCGGCCAGAGCGCCCTCGTCGGCCCTCCCTCCAGGCTGGCCAGGCTCCGCCCTCCGTCGCCCCGCGGGCGGCCGCCTCGTCCCAGCTCGCCAAGACCGGAGGATGCGGGTTCCCTTCTCCAGCTCAGAGCGCCTTGGAGCTCTCCCGCGGCCAGGAGTCTTCCTGCCTCCTTCGTCCCGAGCCGCGCGCCCGGAGTCCGGCCTCCCCGTTCTGTTGCAGCACCACGAGCCCCTTCGAGCTGCTGCCGTCGTCTCGCGTGCGCCGAGACCGTGCTGTTTGTGTTGTGTTTTGTTTTTGTTTTGTGTGCCGGTGCTGTAATTTTTTGACAGATGACCCGTGTACGACTACCGGCGACCCGACCAAGTACCTCTTCGATAAGTACCTCTACACGGCGAAACGACTAGTACATCTACCGTCGCCGAAGACCGCGTGTACCTCTACGATACGAGAACGCCGACACAAGACGATGCGACAAGTACCCCTTCGATGCGCCGAGACCAAGTTCCACTACGTCCACGACGACTCGAACGACTACCGATGACCGTGAACAACTACCGCCATCGTGGAACCGCCAAGACGAACGGAACAACTACTTCCCACTACGAACGTGTACCCCTACGTCGACGACGACCGCGGCATGTACCACTACCGTCGCCCGGAAACGAGGAATTCGCCAAGTACCACGACACGATGACGTGAACCACTACTTCCTCTACGAGTTGCAAGAACGTCTACTTCCCTCTACGGCCGTGTACAACTACTTCCCCTACGTTCCTCGACGAACTCGAATCGCCCCGAAACGCACGCTTCGAAGGTATAACCCCGAGACGACCCCGTGGATGAACGCTTGTGCTTGCTTGTGTTGTATGAAATGTTTCCCGTGTGTGCTCGTGCCCGTTCCGACCTCTTGTCATGTTCCTCGGTTGCCTCGTCGCCGACTCGTGGGAACCCGGCAACGGGATCGCCCCACCTTTCATCTCGTCGACCCGCTCACATCATCTTACCTTTTGCATCGGACTCTCAACGAGTTACGGGAACCGATATGATGCCGTTGCATCATTTTCGGATCGTTGCCGTGGCACCTTTTCCTTCACCGCGGTGACAATGCTTCTTATCATCTTCTTGTCAACCTTTTAATAAAACTTGCATAAAACTTGATCATGTCATCCGCATCATGATAGCAACATGAGAATGTTTAATTGTTGTTTGCTTATAATTATTAAACGTGCTTATGGGGAATTTCCGGAGATGTTGTTGTTATTCTTCCGGACTCATTTAAATTGCCTAGTTAGTATAGTTTTTTATGCTTCACCTCTTGCCATGTTAAAACATTCAATCTTGTCTTGTAAATAACGAGAGTCAACTAAATAATAAAATGTGGTGTTTCGTCAATATGCAACTCGTTGTATATTGAGCTCCACTTAACTTGTAGTATTGTTTGTGCACTTTGCCATGCCATGCATATTTAAACCGGACATGCATCATACTTGTTTGTGCATCGTATGCCATGTTAATGCTTGTGTGTTTACCGTGTTGTTTCTTTTCTTTCCGGTTGCTTCTCTTGGTAGCTTCGGTTTCGTTCCGGAGTTGTGAGGTTTCGCTCGACTGTTGCTCCGTCTACTTCGTGGATCTGTTCTTCTCTCTGTGGAATCCCAGGCAAGATGACCGAACCCGGATATCATTACTATCTTTGCCTATTGCTAGTAGTTCCGCTCTATAGTTTTGCCTCGATGCCCATGTTCTTCTTGTCAGCCTCCTACTTGTAACCATTGCCATGTTTAACCACCCTACCTACGCAAACCGTTGCTTGGCTAAGTACGCTTCGCTCAGCCCTTCTTATAGCATTGCTAGTTGCAGGTGAAGATTGAAGATGCTTGCTTCATGTTGAAGTTTGGTTGGGTTATATCACACTATATAAATGCTTAAAAATGAAATCATCTATATACTGGCAGGGTGGAAGGCTAAGCCTTTTGCTTGGTGTTTTGTTCCACTCATGCCGTTAGGAACCGTATAAACCGGTGTTATGTTCCTTGATTATGCGTTCCTAACACGGTTGGGGTGTATGGGACCCCCTTGATAAACCGCTAAGTGCTAAGTCTTTTCCAGCAAATCCCAACATTGGTACTATTTGCCTCATAATAACAACTTAATTAATTAATTAATTTGCATAAGGGGGACGCTCCTTGGAGATTCTTTTCTACATAGCAGGGGGGCCAGTGCTGATGGCGTTGGTCCCAAACGGGGGTCCTGCAGGGCCGCCTTGGGGCAACCCGAGGTATCTGGTATAACCTGTAGCATCACCCATCCGGTCGTGTCCTGAGACTTAGATACGCGCGGCTACTATCAGGGTGTCGACACGCCGGGAGGATTTGCTGGATTAGGCTTACCTTAGTTCGGTTTAACTTGAGCACGGGATTCCGAGAATACTCGGGTCTTCCCACCTATGGAGTTGCGACTTCGCGGATCGTGGGCTTGTGATGGGCCAAGTTGGAACACCCCTGCAGGGTTTGAACTTTCGAAAGCCGTGCCCGCGGTTATGTGCCAGATGGGAGCTTGTTAATTCCGGTTGTAGATAACTTGACACAATGTTCTAATACACTACCAGCGTGTGTACCGTGACTGTCAATTTCCGATTAGGGATTCGGGAGTTGAACACGGTGGGGTTATGTTTGACCGGCTTTAGTTAGGATCACTTCGTGATCTTCTGTCGACCGATGCACTTCTCTTCTCGCTCTCTATTACGTAAGTTAGTGCTAGTTGCTGCTGCAGACTCTTGTTTTTCCTTCACCTCATATTCTTTCTTCAGCCTTGTCCACACCCAAGGCTTAAATAGTCGTGTTACCCGGGAACGGGATTGCTGAGTCCTCTGTGGCTCACAGTTACTTCACCACACCAGATGCAGGTTCAACCGAGTTTGATGCAGGAGTTGGTTCAGTTCTTCACCGGGAGCTCGATGAAGAGTTTGTGGCCGTTGCTTGTGACGTTTCGATGTTCAGTAGTGGTTTCTACTAGGATTCGATCCTGACCTGTGGCTTTATGTTGTTTTGGTATCTTTCTTTGGATCTTACCCGTAGTGGGGTTGTGATGTTTTTGAATGATGTTATGCTTATGTAATGTATTGTGTGAAGTGGCGAGTGTAAGCCAGCTACCTCCTTTTGCAATTTAATCCCTCTTTTACATGAGTTGTGCAAAGATACCAAACTTGAGATCATTCTAGGATGGGCTTATACCTTTAAGTCGTGCCTCGACACGTAGGAGGTATAGTCCCATCCTGGGCATTACAAGTTGGTATTCAGAGCCTTCTCCGACCTAGAAGCCCCCACTGATTGATCGAATCGTTGACGGTTGAGTCTAGGCACACACTGAAAACTTTTTGAGTCCTATATATATATCGGAGAGTAGGATTTCTTTGCTTCTCATCCCCTTTCTCTCTGGTGAGGACTCCTGATGATTACTCTTACCTCTTCTACTTTCAAAATTGCACCAAAATTTTTTTAGGACCCCGCGAGTATTCTGGGATTGTTTCGATGTTCTTGTGACAAGGATATTGTTCTCGATGCCTCCTGTTATCGAGGAGTTGAGCTTCGGGGTATCATTGACACAAGCATATCGCGGCAGTACTAAATACTTAAGACGGCCGACATCGAAAATCTCTCCTATACGGCCAGTGGCAAGATAACCCCGACATCACCCAGTACTGGGGAGGTAGTTCGAGAGTATTGCCATAGCTTGTTATAGTGGATGCGTTTTCGAAGGTCCGAGGTAAACAGTTTCCGAGAAAGACTGGTTATGTGTTGAAGGATGGATACACCTGGATGTAGGTTTAGAGTTGATTGCGCGGTGCTTCCCGTGTATCCCCAACACCTGATTGCATAACTGGAAACTTTCGGAAATCTATAGGTGGGTTCATCTAGTAGTTCTAGGCATTCTTCCAACGGATGCTCGATATGAAGTTTGGGGTTCTACATTGAGTGAAGTGGTTTTATGGACTTGTTCTGATCGGGAGTTGCATCTTAAAGGGTCCTTGGCTATGCTGATCCGGGGATTGCAAAACCTTTTCGTAACACGTTCCATGAGCTTTCAGCACGAATATGTCGGACGAAACTTCTATCTTGTATTTGTTCTATCTGTTCCTTGTTCCTTTTTATTTATTTATCTTTTGTTCTCCAAGTGGCTTCTCGTCGAGTTGATGTACCTGCGGAATTCATTCGTTCAATCCTCTGTTCGAATGATATTGTGAAGATCATGTTGCATATCTACCCTTTGTTCTTGTTTTGATTCTGGTATTCGAGTTGCTTCGATGTCAAATGTTGATTCCATACCTTTCTTAATCGGTATTCTCATATTTCTATGGGAGTGCTAATTCTTCTTGATCATCAAGATCTTCATGTTAATCCTTTCAACCGGTGTGCCTTCTCTTCAAGTTATTCCATACGGACGTCGTTGAGAAATCTGACGATTTGTCTGTTTCAATCATCCCAAGTTGTCTTTGTTTTACCCACCCTGCCACCCTTCTTCTTCTCGGAGTCAGAAATTCTCAAATGAAATATCCATTTTATTCATGCGATATTTCTTCATTCTTTTCCTTCAATGTTCTTATCCGGTGAATTATCGTGAAGATGCTCAAGAACTTCAAGTTCATCATTCTTTTGATCTCTAATTCTTCCGGTGGATGTAATTCAAGATTTTGGTGTTGATCTTATCATTTTCTTCATTCACAATGCTTTCTTATTCCGGTGCACCAATTAATCATTCTCCTCTTGTTATTCATATCCGGAGTGCTGAAGATTCATAATTCCATTCTTAATCCGTTCAAATTATTTTGAGGATTGTCATCTTATTCAAGCCATTTAATTCAACCGGTGCAATATCTCTTAAGCAATCTTTTTCTACGGTGATTTCTTTTCAGTGGGCCCTAACCCACAGGTCTTTTCCCAGGATCTTACCTGACTCTTTTAATTATTCCGGAGTTATACTCAAATTCTTTTCGAAGTGTGACGTAAGTATGAATCCCATCAGTCACATGCCTTCTCCAAGCTTGTTTTCAATTATTTCTATGTTTTGCTCCTTCTTGTCATTCGTCCGGAGTATCTCGAAATTCTTCATGGCATTTCTCGTCTTCATTCTCAACATCTGAAGACCGGAGAAGAGTTTCTCTTAAATCTTGGCCCGTTCTCTTGATGAGTTGTGGTTCTAGCTTCTTGCCATCCTCATTATTGTTCAGATTGTGAGGAATTCTTTTATACCATCCGAAGCATTTCATGAATTCTTTTCTTTGTGTTCCTCCGAAGGCCATCATTTCAGAATATTTCTTTGTTCTCAGTTTTCAACTTCATCCTCCAAATATTCTTCATTGATGTCTCTTCGTTCGTCTCCAATTCTTACGGTGGTTCTTTCAAGTTTACCCTTCCTTGTTATCATATCAATTCATTTGTTCTTTTCATAATCCTACCGGTGAGTCGTTCAAGTTTATTCTCAAGCTTGTGCTAGATCTCTCTTTAATTCTTTGCAACGAGAATAAGTAGTATGCCAAATCCTTTGGTTGTCATCAATTTTTAATTGGTGAAGGAGATGCATGACATAATTCTTATTCTTATTCCTTCACGGTGATTTAATCTCTTTTTCCGGAGCTTGTTCATCATATCATATCCTTGGTTCTAAGTTGTTCATCTTGTTTTTCCGGAGCTTCAAGTTATTTCAATTATATCATTTCAAGCTCAATCTATTCATCGCAGTCCTTGATTCATATTCTTTTTATCTTTCACTTCTCTTGTTTTCATTACCGGAGTTCTTCATGTTTCATCAATTAATTCATCCTCGTAGTCTTCATCAAGATTTTTGTTGGAGCTCAAGCATTCTTCTTCATGCTCTCCATTTGCAATTCTTTCTACCTTATCTTTTCAGATGGTGTTATGTCATTCTTGAAAATTCCTTCATGTTTTATGATTCACAAGTTGTCAAGAATGAGATATTTAAAACCATCATTTTTCTTTGTTTAGGAGTTTTTTTCCAACCCTTCAATTATTTCATTGGAGTTATCTTGGGTTGTATTTCACCTAAAAGCTTTCCCTAAGGATTGTTGCAATTATGGTGCTTATAAATGACCCAAGTTCTTCATTTATCATTCCGGTGAATTAAGTTTTTCATATCCTTGTTGATCTCAATCCAATCAATTGTTTTCGTCAGTGGCTGGTTGTCACCTCTTAATTTTGAGTTGTTTTCCATAAGCCCACAACGAGCTTATTCTTTCGTTGTTGAATTTCCAACAACTCCGTTCAACCCTTCTTCGTAAGGATGCTCTTTCAAATTCAATTTGAGAGAAGTTGTCATTTTCTTCTCCATTCATTTCTTTCATTGATCTATATTCTATTCTTTCATTCCGGAGGCATTGTGTTATTGCTCTCTTTAACCATCATCTCGTTTTTATCAAGATCATGTTCTTTCCTTGCTTATCATTTAACAGGAGTGTTGTATTCTTCATTCTAGTTCCGTCATCTTATCTAGTTTTGCCTATCTTTTTAACCGGAGTGCTGTCTGAATCTTTCTTACCTTTCTAAGGCAATATGTTGTTGATTTTAGCAAGTATCATTCCATCTCCTCAAGTTCTTGTTAATTCCTTCCATTTTCAGACGGAGTGCTGTCCGAATCTTGTCATTCTTATTCCTTGGCTATACCATTGCAGTTTCACATTCTTTTGGTCCGTGAGCTCTTGTTTCATGTCTTTCAACCTACAAGGTTCTTGTTATGTTCCTTGCTCCTCCTTTTACCGGAGTGCTCTTATCTTCGTTCATCTCCATTGTATTCTTCTTTCATTTGTCAAACCTCTCAAGGTCCTTTGGTTTCACTCGTTTGTCAAAGAAGCAACTTTGTTTTACCTCTTCCTCTTTGTTTTTACCCGGTGATATCTCTAGGATCTCGGGTCGAGATCCTCTGTTAGTGTGGGAGAGTTGTGACGCCCGAAGACCGACGTCCCAGAAGATTCCAGAAGATTCCAGATGTTCCGGGGTCTCCCGTGTGTTCTTTTTGCTTGTGTTATTTATTTTTTGCATTGCATCATGTCATCATGTAATCATGTCATTTTTATTTTGCATCTCAACTTAAATAATTCGTGTGGACCTTCGGTCCATTTAAATCGAGGGAAGAATGTCTTCTCTTTATAACATATAAAAGTCTCTCAATATTTAGGGAGCTATATTTATTAATTATTCCATTGCTTCGGAATCACCATAACACACGTGCATAATTTCCCCATGTCTTTTCACTTCGAGCTTCTCCTTCTAAACCTTGTCTTAATTCTTTCCGTTGTTTCGAGGTTCCTCCAAAAATTTGAACATTTTTGGACACTTCAATAATTCACGTCTTAGTCAAACCTATTTGAATTAAATTCAAATAAGTTTGAGTTATTTTTTTTCCAACCTCGCCTTTTCTATTTTTCTCGGACCGCACTCATTTTATGATGGCCGAGAAAAATAACCTCCTGTGCTAACTTTTGCCCTAACTCCTCCCTTCTTTTCTTTCTTCTTGCTGTTTTTTTTTCTGTTGTAATTTAGAAAAAAAAACAGCAGAAGAGGGGGCCTCCTCTTTTCCCTCTATTCGGCCCAGCAGCCAGCCTCTAGGCCCAGGCCTCTCCTCCCTCTGCAGCCCAGCCGCACCTCCCTCCTTCGGCCCATCTCCCTGGCCATCTCCCCTCTTGGCCCAACTCCCAAGCCGGCCCAAACCCCACCTAACCCTAGCGACTCCCTCATCTCCCCGTTTCCCTTCCCCGCCGCCACTCCCGCATCGCTCGCTCAGCCCGAACCCCTCTCCTCTCCTTCGATCTCCTCCTCTCTGCCCGACCGACCCCTCGCCCGATCTCCCTCTCCCGCATCCCTCTGCCCGTTTCCCTCCTCTCGCCGCACCTCCATGCCGTTCCTCCGTGCCTCCTCTGACCTCCCTTCGTCCTCCAGCCAGGCTGCGCCTGGCCTCCCGCCTCCGTCGGCCCAGGAGGGCCGAGCCCGAACGCGCCCGCATCGCCAGGTGGCCGTGTCGCCTCGCGACCTCCCCTCTGGCACGACCAGCGCCCCGCGCCGTGCCCTCCTCCTCGCCATGGACGCCGGCCTCCACCTCGCGATCCCGAGCGCCGACCCCTCGCCCAAGGAGCCCGCGGCCAGAGCGCCCTCGTCGGCCCTCCCTCCAGGTTGGCCAGGCTCCGCCCTCCGTCGCCCCGCGAGCGGCCGCCTCGTCCCAGCTCGCCAAGACCGGAGGATGCGGGTTACCTTCTCCAGCTCAGAGCGCCTTGGAGCTCTCCCGCGGCCAGGAGTCTTCCTGCCTCCTTCGTCCCGAGCCGCGCGCCCGGAGTCCGGCCTCCCCGTTCTGTTGCAGCACCACGAGCCCCTTCGAGCTGCTGCCGTCGTCTCGCGTGCGCCGAGACCGTGCTGTTTGTGTTGTGTTTTGTTTTTGTTTTGTGTGCCGGTGCTGTAATTTTTTGACAGATGACCCGTGTACGACTACCGGCGACCCGACCAAGTACCTCTTCGATAAGTACCTCTACACGGCGAAACGACTAGTACATCTACCGTCGCCGAAGACCGCGTGTACCTCTACGATACGAGAACGCCGACACAAGACGATGCGACAAGTACCCCTTCGATGCGCCGAGACCAAGTTCCACTACGTCCACGACGACTCGAACGACTACCGATGACCGTGAACAACTACCGCCGTCGTGGAACCGCCAAGACGAACGGAACAACTACTTCCCACTACGAACGTGTACCCCTACGTCGACGACGACCGCGGCATGTACCACTACCGTCGCCCGGAAACGAGGAATTCGCCAAGTACCACGACACGATGACGTGAACCACTACTTCCTCTACGAGTTGCGAGAACGTCTACTTCCCTCTACGGCCGTGTACAACTACTTCCCCTACGTTCATCGACGAACTCGAATCGCCCCGAAACGCACGCTTCGAAGGTATAACCCCGAGACGACCCCGTGGATGAACGCTTGTGCTTGCTTGTGTTGTATGAAATGTTTCCCGTGTGTGCTCGTGCCCGTTCCGACCTCTTGTCATGTTCCTCGGTTGCCTCGTCGCCGACTCGTGGGAACCTGGCAACGGGATCGCCCCACCTTTCATCTCGTCGACCCGCTCACATCATCTTACCTTTTGCATCGGACTCTCAACGAGTTACGGGAACCGATATGATGCCGTTGCATCATTTTCGGATCGTTGTCGTGGCACCTTTTCCTTCACCGCGGTGACAATGCTTCTTATCATCTTCTTGTCAACCTTTTAATAAAACTTGCATAAAACTTGATCATGTCATCCGCATCATGATAACAACATGAGAATGTTTAATTGTTGTTTGCTTATAATTATTAAACGTGCTTATGGGGAATTTCCGGAGATGTTGTTGTTATTCTTCCGGCCTCATTTAAATTGCCTAGTTAGTATAGTTTTTTATGCTTCACCTCTTGCCATGTTAAAACATTCAATCTTGTCTTGTAAATAACGAGAGTCAACTAAATAATAAAATGTGGTGTTTCGTCAATATGCAACTCGTTGTATATTGAGCTCCACTTAACTTGTAGTATTGTTTGTGCACTTTGCCATGCCATGCATATTTAAACCGGACATGCATCATACTTGTTTGTGCATCGTATGCCATGTTAATGCTTGTGTGTTTACCGTGTTGTTTCTTTTCTTTCCGGTTGCTTCTCTTGGTAGCTTCGGTTTCGTTCCGGAGTTGTGAGGTTTCGCTCGACTGTTGCTCCGTCTACTTCGTGGATCTGTTCTTCTCTCTGTGGAATCCCAGGCAAGATGACCGAACCCGGATATCATTACTATCTTTGCCTATTGCTAGTAGTTCCGCTCTATAGTTTTGCCTCGATGCCCATGTTCTTCTTGTCAGCCTCCTACTTGTAACCATTGCCATGTTTAACCACCCTACCTACGCAAACCGTTGCTTGGCTAAGTACGCTTCGCTCAGCCCTTCTTATAGCATTGCTAGTTGCAGGTGAAGATTGAAGATGCTTGCTTCATGTTGAAGTTTGGTTGGGTTATATCACACTATATAAATGCTTAAAAATGAAATCATCTATATACTGGCAGGGTGGAAGGCTAAGCCTTTTGCTTGGTGTTTTGTTCCACTCATGCCGTTAGGAACCGTATAAACCGGTGTTATGTTCCTTGATTATGCGTTCCTAACACGGTTGGGGTGTATGGGACCCCCTTGATAAACCGCTAAGTGCTAAGTCTTTTCCAGCAAATCCCAACATTGGTACTATTTGCCTCATAATAACAACTTAATTAATTAATTAATTTGCATAAGGGGGACGCTCCTTGGAGATTCTTTTCTACATAGCAGGGGGGGCCAGTGCTGATGGCGTTGGTCCCAAACGGGGGTCCTGCAGGGCCGCCTTGGGGCAACCCGAGGTATCTGGTATAACCTGTAGCATCACCCATCCGGTCGTGTCCTGAGACTTAGATACGCGCGGCTACTATCAGGGTGTCGACACGCCGGGAGGATTTGCTGGATTAGGCTTACCTTAGTTCGGTTTAACTTGAGCACGGGATTCCGAGAATACTCGGGTCTTCCCACCTATGGAGTTGCGACTTCGCGGATCGTGGGCTTGTGATGGGCCAAGTTGGAACACCCCTGCAGGGTTTGAACTTTCGAAAGCCGTGCCCGCGGTTATGTGGCAGATGGGAGCTTGTTAATTCCGGTTGTAGATAACTTGACACAATGTTCTAATACACTACCAGCGTGTGTACCGTGACTGTCAATTTCCGAATAGGGATTCGGGAGTTGAACACGGTGGGGTTATGTTTGACCGGCTTTAGTTAGGATCACTTCGTGATCTTCTGTCGACCGATGCACTTCTCTTCTCGCTCTCTATTACGTAAGTTAGTGCTAGTTGCTGCTGCAGACTCTTGTTTTTCCTTCACCTCATATTCTTTCTTCAGCCTTGTCCACACCCAAGGCTTAAATAGTCGTGTTACCCGGGAACGGGATTGCTGAGTCCTCTGTGGCTCACAGTTACTTCACCACACCAGATGCAGGTTCAGCCGAGTTTGATGCAGGAGTTGGTTCAGTTCTTCACCGGGAGCTCGATGAAGAGTTTGTGGCCGTTGCTTGTGACGTTTCGATGTTCAGTAGTGGTTTCTACTAGGATTCGATCCTGACCTGTGGCTTTATGTTGTTTTGGTATCTTTCTTTGGATCTTACCCGTAGTCGGGTTGTGATGTTTTTGAATGATGTTATGCTTATGTAATGTATTGTGTGAAGTGGCGAGTGTAAGCCAACTACTTCCTTTTGCAATTTAATCCCTCTTTTACATGAGTTGTGCAAAGATACCAAACTTGAGATCATTCTAGGATGGGCTTATACCTTTAAGTCGTGCCTCGACACGTAGGAGGTATAGTCCCATCCTGGGCATTACACCCGACCTCTTCGCCTAGCTTCAGGCCTCGCCGGCGCCCTCTCGCCACCTTAGGTGGCTTGAGATTGGGGTCCTCGCGTGGACGCTTTGGACTATTCGCAATAAGCTCGTCATTCAGCGCTCCCCTCTTCGACGATCTACTGATGCTCTCTTCAAACTGTCTGGTTACTTGCAGCTCTGGCGGCCGGCCGCTTAGCCGCCCTCGGGACCGGGACGCCATCTCCGCCTTCATCGCTAATCTCCGCTCGATGGTCGTCCGCCTGTCGCCGCCACCACCGCCGCCTCCACCGGAGCCTAATTAGGCGTCTATTTGCTCTCCGGCCTTAGCCCCGGATGAGCCTATCTTGTGTGTCGTGTGTGTTTTGGGCTTGTTGAGCTATGCCCTCAGCAGTACCTCTGAACTTATTTGTTGTGTTTTTTGGGTGTGTGCTTCTGAACTAGTCCTTGTATGTGCTCATGGCGGTTTTCTTTATTTATAAACCGGGGCGAAAGCCTTTTTCGATATAGAGGGAGTACAAAACAAATGCTACTATCATCATGATGAGAATATTAAGCAGTAAGTCTGTGCGCGCTACATGGTCCGTAACTCAAATCACTTAATTTATACTACCAATCATCCATTATTGCCCGTATATTTGGCCACTTGCTTGATGAAATACAAGGTTAATAAGGGTGGGCGTGTCAGCCTTAATTTACTCGTGTTGGCTATGTAGAAATGCTACGGTTTTTAATTGTAAAAATCAACTGACTACGGGTTATCTCCCCGCACCGGCTTAGTTGATGGTTTACTCTCTTCACCGTCCGGGGTGTACACGATTAGAAGATATAGCCAGATATTTTTTTACCTCTGATAGACGGCGGCATAGTATTAAAATAGTGCATTCACCACATCCACCCTTCTTAGAGCATCTACATCCTGGCGCTTCAAACTGGTCTCAAACGACCGAGCGGGCTGCCCAGTCACTGACCGGTAAAATAACCCGATCCATTCGGGCACCCTAAACCAGTCTCAAACACTCGGGCTGAATGGCACCTCTCATATCTAGCACGAATCTGGAGCGGATATGGTGGGTCCTGTGCGCGTCAGCCATGTCGTACTGATGACCGAGTCCCACATGAAATCACCCGAAAACCGAATTGTCCGACATGCGCCTGCTCCGGTAGGGGTGTGAACGCCGCGTGGTACCGCCGGGCTTGCCGCCTGAGGAGCTATGTCTGGCAATTTAAGTCGGATGGCGTCCCCCTGCTGTAGCCGCATCCGCTTCCTCCCTCTCCACGCTGCCAGCCCCGACCCATCCAATTCTCTCCGTCTCCGCCTCCCAATTTCCTCACCGTCCACCTCCACCATGGGCCGACAGAGAATGACCACGTACGCTATGCTAACATCGGAGCTACGCTTCATGCTTCTCGAGAAGATCTAAGCTACACGCGCCACTCAGATCGTAGCTAGCCAGCCAGCCTCCAAACTCGCTAGGGCTAGAGGAGCAGGGGGGAAGAGGAGGGTGAGTAGTAGCCGGATCCCATGGAGGGTGCGGATACGGAGGAAGAGCCGGAGCCGGTTGCGTGCTTCACCATGGAGAATGCCAAGGCGGAGTTCGAGTTCGCCCAAGCGGCAGAGATGGCTGAGTAGACCACCATCCTAGAGTCCATCCCGGATGAGCCTTCTGTGGAGGCCAAGCGGTGTTTCATCCGGAAAGAACGGGCGGAGATCCACGCGCTTTTTGCTGAACTGGAGGCGGAGACCGATGCGGAGGAGCTGAAGGAGCCGCATGAGGTGTACTAGCTGCTGTTGGTATTGATCTAAAGGCCCAATGGGCCAAAACGAAAATAAAAGAAAGGGTCAGAAACAACTTACGTTAAGGGGAAACAGGGAGGTCACGAACCAACGATCGTGCCCCCTCGATCCCACCTTACGCGCCCTGATCGGGGGCACCCTAACCAACTATGGTTTTGGTCCCCTGTCGCCAGCGCACATTAAAAGGTGGGGGAGCAGCCGGCACCTACGTTAGACAAGTTCTCGTACGGTTCACTTCTGCTCCCTACATCCCAAAACCCTAACCGATCTGGGGGAGCGCTGCACGACGGGAAGATCATCTCCAAGCTCTGCCCCTGTTCCAGGGCAGTGCCGGTGGCGCCCGGAGGGACGCCGCTACCCGCTGCGAACATCTACCCCGAGCCTGCATCACGCCTGCACCGAGCAGGCACGGGACTTCACATCGCCTACACCAATGGCTGCTCCAATTGTTGGTAAGAACCCTACCTTTATCTCTCTGATCGATGCTATTAGGTGATCTATTTTCTAGGCATAAGATCCAATCTATCCTACGGGATTAAATAAAGTCTAACATTGGCATCTTGAGCTTTGTTAAGCCTGGATTAGATCCCTAAGATGATCTGTTTAAGATTGATGATCAGGATTACATACTGATCATTAAGGTTTAAGATTAATAGATCTTGTTTAAGGTTAGCCCTCTGTTAAGTCAAGTCTCTAGGGGTTTAAGTAGCTTTCTATTAAGATCTTTTTTGCTACCGGATTAGTGCTAATGATCCGCTAATGAAGGTTAATCCTTATGGTTAGTCTAACCATCTCTCGCTTCCGCATCAAGTTTTTTGTTTAAATTAGCACTGGCAAATCCTGTTAGGCAATTAGGAGGGGATATATGTTTATGTAAATCCAAAGTTTTTTTCCCCTGTTATCATCTGTAACCGAAACCCTAGAAACCCAAATTGTCAAATTAAGAGGCAAATGGATCGGGGCATACCTCATGACGCTGCGCCGGTGCTCCACTTCTGGATCCCGACGCCGGCGACGCCGTCGTCTCTCCGGACGACGCGCGGAAAGCAGCCCCGTTGCTGGCTGGAACGCCGCCGCCCCTCGGGACGGCGTGCGGAAGGATGCAGCCGCCGGCTGCTGCGCAAATGGACGCGCGCGCCGCCGGGCCTCCTTCGCCGTCGAATGCCTGCGCCGGCGAAATGGCCTCCCCGTCCGCCGCAAAAGCAGCCATGCGCATGACGCTGGAGCTGCGCTCGCCGGAGGAGCGCGTAGGACTCGGTCCGTTGCACGCTGCTCCGGCGAGGGGCAGCCACCGCGCCGCCATGGCCGGCGAGCCTTGAGCTGCCGCGCGGTCGCCGCTCGTCTGGAGTGAGCGAGGAAATCGGGAGGAGAAGGGAAAAATGAGGGCTAGGGTTTGAACCCCCTGTTTTGTTCCGATGGGGATCGATCTGGTCCGTCCGATTCGATCGGACGGCCACGATCGAGGCGGATGCCGAGCAGGCCTTCGGGCTGTTTTCGCGGCTGGGCTTCGGCCCAAGTTGTCTTAGCCCGTAGAACATATTTTTTCCTTTTGTCTGCTGGGCTAGGATTTTAAAGGACTACCATGGGCTGATGGGCTAAAATTAAAGTCTATGTGCGTTTTCTGTTTATTCAGTGCATTTCCGCATTATGATTATTTCCAAAATGTTCATGTACTGTTTCAAATAGAAAATTGCCACACACAAAAATGTTATTAAATTATGTTTCAGTTTTCTGAATAAAATGGAACCAACGAGAAATTTTATTTAGAAAACCTTTATGAAATTAATGTTTGTGTCATTTTATGGCACATTAATGTGATCATTTTGTAATACAGACCAACGTTGTTTTACATTTTGAATCACCTGTTAATTCCTTATTATTTCTGCCCAACAGTGATATAATTTGGAGTTAACTCTTGCATGAAAATTGATCAAACCAACGTAGATTAATTTTTGGTGCAATTTAATTATAATTATGTTGTTCTTTTCCGTTACTTATGATATTTTGAAATGATGACAGCTCCCGGTCCCCGTGGTTTCGAGAACATCGAGCCACTCACGGGAAACAACTTCCAAACTTGGAAGGACTCGTTGCTATTGCACCTTGGTTGGCATGAGGTTGACCTCGCCCTAAGGGAAAGTAAACCAGTGGAGCCTACAAAGACTGCCACTGGGTATGCTGAGCTTAAGAAAGTTTATGACACTAAAGCTGAGAAGTGGGAGAGGTCCAACAGAATGGCACTCCTAATTATGAACTTCTCCATCTCCACTGAGATTAAAGGGGCTATTCCCCCTAATGAAAGTGCTGCCGAATATTTGAAATCAGTGGAAGAACAATTTAAAGGCTCAGAGAAAGTGTATGCAGATGAGCTTTTGCACAAGCTGCTTGCAAA
Source organism: Secale cereale (assembly GCA_902687465.1). Lineage (NCBI taxonomy): Eukaryota > Viridiplantae > Streptophyta > Magnoliopsida > Poales > Poaceae > Secale > Secale cereale. The sequence continues at coordinate 865,234,118 of LR738714.1, read as the reverse complement.
ATATGAAGGAAATGGAAATGTGAGGGAGCATATTTTGGGCATGAGCAATGTTGCGGCAAAGCTTAAAACGATGAAGTGTGACTTGAACGAAGAGCTTCTTGTGCTCCTAGTTTTTAGGTCACTACCCTCATAGTTCAACCCATTCAAGATAAACTATAATTCTCTCGAAGCCAAATGGAAACTATCTGAACTCATTGCTCATTGTGTTGAGGAGGAAGATAGAATGAAGAGTGAGCAGAAGGATCTAGCTCTCCATGTTAACTCTGCAAAGAGGAAGCATGATAATAATGGTCATAACAATTATGTCCCCAACAAAAAGCAGTATTCCAAAAAGAATTCTCCAAAGCCTAAGCAATGCAACGAGGCAAGTTCTTCACGTTCCGCTCCTCCAACGGCTACTTCAACTAATCTTACAAATGCCGCTGGAGAAAGACTTTGCAATTTTTGCAAGCAGCCAAATCATGTTAAGGCGGACTGTCCAGGTTTTCTTAAGTGGCTGAATAAAAAGGGTAAGGATGAGATCACTCTTGTAGATGAATCTCTATATGTCGATTTTTCCAAATCTACATGGTGGATTGACTCAGGTGCGACTGTTCATGTCGCGAATTCTTTGCAGGGATTCCATATAAGCCACACCCTAAAGGGAACAAGAAGACTTAATGTCGCGAATGGGAAGGAGGCTGAAGTTGAAGCCGTGGGCTCCCTCACCTTGAAGTTGCACACTGGCTTCCTACTTCAGCTCAAGGACGTTCTTTATGTGCCTACTTTGAGTAGGAATTTAATTTCAGTTTCATGTTTAGATGATTTTGGATTTCATTGTACCTTCGGGGAGAAACAATGTTTTTTAAAGTATTGTAATAAGGATGTTGGTCTCGCCGTCCGACGAGGAAAACTTTATATGTTAAATCTTTCTAGTTATCCTATGTGTGTGAATCTCTGCGAGATGAATATGAATGAACGCAATCATGGAAAAAAATGGGAGAAGTATCAATCCTTCTTCGAAATTGTGGCATCGTCGTTTGGGCCACATTTCCAGGGGGAGAATGGAACGATTGATTAAAGTAGAAATACTTCATCCATTATATTTCTCTGATGCAGGCAATTGTATTGACTGTATTAAGGGAAAATACGTTAAAACAATTAAGAAAGGAGCAGTAAGAGCCACTACGGTCCTTGAACTAATTCATACTGACATATGCGGACCTTTTAACATAAAGTCTATGGATGGTTTTGATTCCTTCATTACCTTCACAGATGATTTCTCTCGCTATGGCTACATTTACCCCATACGTGATCGGTCCGAAGCTTTGGAAAAATTTAAGATTTATAAAGCCGAGGTTGAAAATCAACTCAACCAAAAGATCAAAGTAGTACGGTCTGATCGCGGGGGAGAATATTATGGCAGACATGCTCCTTATGGGCAAATTCCCGGACCATTCGCGAAATATCTAGCTGAAAATGGAATTGTTGCCCAATATTCAATGCCTGGTGAACCTCAGCAAAATGGCATCGCTGACCGTCGCAACCGCACTCTTATGGATATGGTACGTAGCATGCTTAGTCATGCAAACTTACCAGTAAGCCTTTGGATGGAGGCATTGAAGACAACTGCACACATCCTGAATCTTGCTCCAACTAAGTCAGCACCGAGCACACCTTATGAGATGTGGGCGGGAAAGAAACCGAGCTTGAATTACTTACATGTGTGGGGCTGCCCAGCTGAAGCTAAAGTATTCAATCCACATATTAAGAAGTTAGACCCAAAGACAGTCAGTTGTTTTTTCATTGGGTACCCTCATAGATGAAAAGGATATCGCTTTTATTGCCCAGGTCATACCACCGAGTTTGTGGAAACCAGACAAGCGGTGTTTTTTGAGTATAATGAAATCACTGAGGTTAGGGCGATTGATCTTGAGGAGAAGCGGTTGTATGTTCCAACCCCGACTATCCAACAGAACCTTATCCCTATGCCTAATATGCATGAGATACCTACCGGTGATCCCGAACCTGAAGCGGATCATCAATCCGACGAGGACCCTCAACAAGATGAGGATCCTCAGCCAAATAATGAGCCTCAACTCAATGTTAATCCTCAACCTTCTCGGGCAAGAGAAAATGTGCATACTAATGAGCCTACGAGAAGATCACAACGGGAAAAGAAAAAGGCCATCTCTAACGATTATGTCACTTTCATGTGTGAGGATGAAAATGACATAGGGAAGGCACAAGATCCGACCTCATATAAAGAAGCCACTAGAAGTGAAGACTCGTCCAAATGGTTGGTAGCCACGGAGGACGAACTGAAATCTATGAACTCGAATGATGTTTGGGACTTAGTAGAAGTTCCTGATGGAGCCAAAAGGGTAGGCTGCAAGTGGGTCTACAAAACCAAATATGATTCCAAAGGGAACATTGAAAGGTTCAAAGCAAGACTTGTAGCAAAAGGTTATACACAGAGAGAAGGGATTGATTATAAGGATACCTTCTCGCCTGTGTCGACTAAAGATTCTTTTAGAATTGTCATGGCACTTGTAGCTCATTATGATTTGGAGCTGCATCAAATGGATGTCAAGACGGCCTTTTTAAATGGTGACTTAAAAGAAGAAGTTTACATGACTCAACCAGAAGGTTTTGTCGTGGAAGGAAAAGAACACATGGCATGTCATTTAAAGAAATCCATATATGGCTTGAAGCAAGCTTCAAGGCAGTGGTACCTCAAGTTCGACAAGATTATTCGAACTTTTGGTTTTAAAGAAAATGAAGTGGACAATTGCATATATGTTAAATTCAAAGGCAATACGTTCACAATTTTAGTCCTATATGTTGACGATATTATATTGGCTTGCAGCGATAAAGATATGTTGCATGAGACTAAGAGATTTTTGTCCTCAAAATTTGACATGAAGGATCTCGGTGAAGCCTCGTATGTCCTTGGCATTGAGATTCATCGAGATAGGTCCAAAGGTACATTAGGACTATCACAAGAGGCATACTTTGAGAGAGTACTAAAGAAATAAAATATGCATAAGTGCTCTTCCTCACCTGCCCCCATAGTCAAGGGTGATAAGTTTGGGACATTCCAATGTCTGAGGAACCAAAATGAAGCTGATCAGATGAAGTCGGTTCCTTATGCTTCAGCTGTTGGAAGCATCATGTATGCTCAAGTTTGTACACGCCCCGACTTAGCTTTTGTAACTGGGATGCTTGGCAGATTTCAATCTAATCTAGGACCGGACCACTGGAAGGCCGCAAAGAAAGTTTTGCGTTATATGCAAGGTACTAAAAATTTCATGCTTACATATAGAAAGTCGGATAACCTGGAAGTTATTGGTTACTCGGACTCTGATTTTGCCGGGTGTGTGGATAGTAAGAGATCCACGTCAGGTTATATATTCACACTCGCTGGAGGAGCCATATCGTGGAAAAGCTCCAAGCAAACTATAGTTGCCTCATCTACGATGATGGCAGAATATCTAGCATGTTTTGAGGCCACTGGGGAGGTTGTATGGCTAAAGAATTTCCTTCCCGGACTTAAAGTGGTTGACAGCATTTCCAAACCACTGACATTGTACTGCGATAATGAACCCGCAGTTTTCTATGCAAATAACAACAAGTCAAGTGCAGCTGCCAAGCACATCGACATAAAGTACCGTGTTGTTCAGCATAGAATCCAGGATCAAACTATTAATGTTAAGCATATCAGTACGACACGTATGCTTGCGGATCCGCTCACTAAAGGCTTACCACCCAATATATTTCGTGAGCATGTAGCCGGCATGGGATTATTGGAAGCTTTTTTATTCTGGAATTATGGGACCGCTAATATAAACCACTCCCCATAAAGTAATATGTATTCCACTTTGAAGTAAGATGTGTGCTATGAGTATTGCGGTTCAATGGCATTACATTGGTTGTTGTAACACCTTACTCTAGTATATCATTCCTATGGAGAATGGGCAAAAGTTATTGAGCCTAACGATCAAGGGGGAGAATGTTGGTATTGATCTAAAGGTCCAATGGGCCAAAACGAAAATAAAAGAAAGGGTCAGAAACAGCTTACGTTAAGGGGAAACAGGGAGGTCACGAACCAACGATCGTGCCCCCTCGATCCCACCTTACGCGCCCTGATCGGGGGCACCCTAACCAACTATGGTTTTGGTCCCCTGTCGTCAGCGCACATTAAAAGGTGGGGGAGCAGCCGGCACCTACGTTAGACAAGTTCTCGTACGGTTCACTTCTGGTCCCTACATCCCAAAACCCTAACCGATCTGGGGGAGCGCTGCACGAAGGGAAGATCATCTCCAAGCTCTGCCCCTGTTCCAGGGCAGTGCCAGTGGCGCCCGGAGGGACGCCGCTACCCGCTGCGAACATCTACCCCGAGCCTGCATCACGCCTGCACCGAGCAGGCACGGGACTTCGCATCTCCTACACCAATGGCTGCTCCCATTGGTGGTATGAACCCTACCTTTATCTCTCTGATCGATGCTATTAGGTGATCTATTTTCTAGGCATAAGATCCAATCTATCCTACGGGATTAAATAAAGTCTAACAGCTGCCACCCATGTGCTTGGAGCCTGGCACAGAGATAGTGGATATCTATGATAACAACGAGTAGTGTAGTGTAGGTTTTAGTTAATCTATGTAGTACGTAGGTTTTTCTTTTGCATGCTTTGCATGGATTTAAGAGTTGAAATATGGGGTATTCAGATGCAGATATGGAAATTTGAGGCTGCCCAGTCACTATCCGTGCATGCTTCCTGGCGCGTCCGTAAGCGTTTGAGGGCCCGGATTTTGTGTATGTGGTTGTGATTGCTCTTACTATGAAGTTAAGGTTTTGTATGACTTTACTACTCGCCAACTGGTTTCTTTGTGTGTGTCTCGTGTGCGCGTCGTGTTAGGGTCGTATGTGTCCTAATTGTGGAGAGGATGGGTGTATCCTTGTAACACTTGATTGGATATTTTAAGTTAACCATTCCCTCCGTTTCTACATATAATCTTTTTAGAGATTCTAATATGGACTATATACGGAGCAAAATGAGTGAATCAACACTCTAAAAGATGTATATGTACATCCGTATGTAGTTCATATTAAAATCTATAAAAGACTTATATGTAGATACGGAGGGAGTAGTAAACGTATAAATTTAATGCACATCCGTATTAGAATACTAATTCCATGTTTGATATTGGTAGGATATCAATAGCCCAGTAGATTTCATGGGATGCTGTTGAGAAAATAGAGCGTTATAAACATGTTTGATGCTCAACATTGGAGCAATTAGATTCACTAGATCCCATGAGTTGATGGCGGAGATGGTTTGGGTCTGTCTCTTTAGGATTCTTTATTTTGATATAGATAAAAGTCCCCTTTATTAGAAAGCAAATCTAGGGACAATGAGCATTTTCATATTAGAAGCATGTAGTTGGGTAATCTGTAAATATTGGATTAGTTGATGATATGGCCACCTTTACCAACAGAATTTTAGAGATGCCCTTAGGGTAGTGCATGTGACGGTTTACAGGTCCAGGGTGTTACCTAACAATGGTAGGTGACAGAGGCAAGGAGATCGAGACTCTAAGCATGGTCTAGATCGGTTGAGTTTAAAATTCGTATTTACTTAAGTAAACCAAAAAAGAGTCAAAAGTAGACTTCACGAAACATGAACGTAAATACATGGTAGAACGATACAAGAATAGCGAGTTAGCTCTCTTACTAAGATGAGCTCCTAATAACTAGACAACATAAATTGTACCCAAAAAAGGCCAAAGGCGGAAAACAAAATGACTACATTGTTGAGTCGTTGAGAGAAAGCACATAAGGGCTTGAAGACATCACCACGACACACCCTAGAACAGCTAAGGTCCGCGACAACACCCTCAATAGGGAACATGGTTGTAAGCATCATTGCTGCCAAGTCCGAGATAGACAATTGTCTTTAACTAGAACCCCTGACACCAGTCGGAGAACCACAACAATGTCCTCAAAAGGAGAGCCACGCCCGTGGGAGTCACCACCGCCAGGGCCAAAGCATGGAGCTTTCACTCGGCCGCTCACCCCATGCCACGACGAGGCACCCTGGGCATCTGAGATGAGAACAAATCTCCTGATCAAGATCTGAGCATCGCCATTGCCGACGGAAGAAAGCGATCACAAGCCACCCGCGGCCACACCACTCGCTGCACACACGACCAAGGGACATAGCCACCACCACCAGCATGATTTTCACCAGAGGGCAAACCATGCAGACTACCACCTAGGGCAGCCGCCCTATGATCCGTGTCCCCTAGGCGCCGCCAGTCGTAACCATCGCGACACGTCAACAACGGGAGGAGGAGTAGAAGGCACTTCCTTCCACTCTTAGCCCGACATCAGCCACCAAGTCATTTCGTTCAGCAATGATGCGCTGACGCATGCGTCCCAATCTGTCCCGGTGGACCAGGGGGCATGACCCGACGACTACCGTCGTTCGCCTCCAGTCAAGTCCCGGCCATTGCCCTCTGGCAATTGACTAGGCGAGCCCGCATGATACCACGCCTGTGATTGTCGATGCTAATCTGACCCACATCACAAAGGACCCCTCCAGGAGATGCCAAGACAACCAACATAGTGCGAACCAGCTGGACCGGGCCCAAGCTCACCTACCCGGAACCATATCTTCGACCATCCTTATAACATCTCAAACAGGCGCCCAACGCACGGCGCGCTAAAAACCAATTTGCACTGCGCTAATCACCTGATTTGGCGCGGCGGGCAGCGCTGGCTCCAGCGGCCGCGGTAAAATGCCGCGTGCGCGCGTAGCTCCAGCAGGCGCGCTATAATGCAGCGCGCGAGCATCCGGCGCTTGCCATATATTGCATTTTGGACATGAGAAAATTTCAAACATCCAAAACAAAGACGTGACATTGATAGTTCTCCTTCTACGATACATAGATAGTTCCATAGCCTTCTCTATTAAACTACTCGGACTCCGCCCTCCTACAATACATAGATAGTTTCATAGCCTCCTCTATGATACACTACTGCTCGTCCTCCTTCGACTCGGACTCCACCTCGGTGATGTCCTCCTCCGACGTCTCAATGTAGGCTTCAAAGAACCGGTCGTCGTTGGAGCCCCAGGACGACGCATCTTCTAGCGCGATGTTGAATTTAGTGGCCGCCTTCCGCGTACGCTTGTCATCGTGATAAGCGGCTCGCTCCGCTCTCCTCTCCTCCCTCTTCGCCTTCCTCTCGGCGAAGAACTGTTGCTCGTTGATGATGTCTTGCGGAAAGCGTTGGTGCCACGGCGCCATGGCTTCCTCATCCATCTCGGCCAGGCTAAGACAGCGCTCCCGCCTTCGGTTCTTGCGATGATCCTCGTCGGTGATAAGCCTGAAGGAAATATGCCCTAGAGGCAATAATAAAGATGTTATTTGTATTTTCTTATATCAGGATAAATTTCTTTTATTCATGCTAGAATTGTATTAACCGGAAACTTAGTACATGTGTGAATACATAGACAAAACAGTATGTCCCTAGTATGCCTCTACTAGACTAGCTCATTGATCAAAGATGGTTATGTTTCCTAACCTTAGACATGAGTTGTCATTTGATCAATGAGATCACATCATTAGGAGAATGATGTGATGGACAAGACCCACCATTATCTTAGCACTATGATCGTTTAGTTTTACTGATATTGCTTTCTCCATGACTTATACATGTTCCTATGACTATGAGATTATGCAACTCCCGAATACCGGAGGAACACCTTGTGTGCTATCAAACGTCACAACGTAACTGGGTGATTATAAAGATGCTCTACAGGTGTCTCCGAAGGTATTCGTGGTGTTGGCATAGATCAAGAATAGGATTTGTCACTCCAAATGTCAGAGAGGTATCTCTGGGCCCTCTCGGTAATACACATCATAATAAGCCTTGCAAGCATATGACTAATGAGTTAGTCACGAGATGATGTATTACGGAACGAGTAAAAAGACTTGCCGATAACGAGATTGAACTAGGTATTGAGATACCGACGATCGAATCTCGGGCAAGTAACATACCGATGACAAAAGGAACAACGTATGTTATTATGCGGTTTGACCGATAAAGATCTTCGTAGAATATGTAGGAGCCAGTATGAGCATCCAGGTTCCGCTATTGGTTATTGACCGGAGATAAGTCTCAGTCATGTCTTCATAGTTCTCGAACCCGTAGGGTCCGCACGCTTAACGTTTGATGACAATCGGTATTATGAGTTTATGAGTTTTGATGTACCGAAGGTAGTTCGGAGTCCCGGATGAGATCACGGACATGACGAGGAGTCTCGGAATGTCCGAGACGTAAAGATCGATATATTGGACGGCTATGTTTGGACACCGGAAAGGTTCCGGGAGGTTAAGGGCATATACCGGAGTACCGGGGGTTACCGGAACCCCCCGGGGAGCCAAATGGGCCTCATGGGCCCTAGTGGGAAAAGAGGAGGGGCGGCCAGGGCAGCCGCGTGCCCCCTCACCCTCTAGTACGAATTGGACAAGGAGGGGGGTGGCGCCCCCTGCTACCTCTTGAGCTTGCGTTGTATTCCCTCGAAGAGGAAAGGGAGATGCAGCACAGTAGCGTAAGTATTTCCCTCAGTTTTTGAGAACCAAGGTATCAATCCAGTAGGAAACCACGCGCCAGTCCCTCACACCTGCACAAACAAATAAGAACTTCGCAGCCAACACGATAAGGGATTGTCAATCCCTTTACGGTCACTTACGAGAGTGAGATCTGATAGAGATGATAATTATATTTTTTGGTATTTTGGTTTAATAAAACAGCAAATAAAAGCAAGGAAAGTTAAGTAGATGTAGATTGATATGTTGAGAATAGACCCGGGGGCCATAGTTTTCTCTAGTTGTTCTCTCATGATAGCGGTATTCTACGGCGGGTAAACAAATTACTGTCGAGCAATTGATAGAAAAGCGAATAATTATGAGACTATCTAGGCATGATCATTGTATACAGGCATCACGTCCGAGACAAGTAGACCGACTCCTGCCTGCATCTACTACTATTACTCCACACATCGAACGCTATCCGGCATGCATCTAGTGTATTGAGTTCATACGAACAGAGTAACGCCTTAAGCAACATGACATGATGTAGAGGGATAAACTCAAGCAATATGCTGAAAATCCCATCTTTTTATCCTCAATGGCAACAATACAATACGTGCCTTGCTGCCTCTACTGTCACTGGGAAAGGACATCGCAAGATTGAACCCAAAGCCAAGCACTTCTCCCATTGCAAGAACTATAGATTTAGTAGGCCAAACCAAACCAATAATTCGAAGAGACTTGCAAGGATATTATGAGCACACATAAAAGGTTCAGAGAAGAACCAAATATCTTTCATAGATAACCTTGATTATAAACTCACAATTCATCGGATCTTGACAAACACACCGCAAAAAGAGATTACATCGAATAGATCTCCTCGAAGACTGAGGAGAACTTTGTATTGAGATCCAGAGAGATAGAAGAAGCCATCTAGATACTAGCTATGGACCCGAAGGTCTGTGGTAAACTACTCACAACTCATGGTGAGGGCGATGATGATGATGATTATGAAGGCCTCCGTGATGGATCCCCCTCCCGAACAGGCTCCAAGATGGGATCTCCACGGGAACAGAAGCTACGGCGGTGGAATTGGGGTTTTCTCTCTGCGTATGGAGTTTCTGGGGTACGTAGGTATATATAGAAAGAAGGAGGGCACCGGGGGCCGTGTGGGCCAGCCTCGAGGCAGGGGGGCGCGCCCTGGGAAGGGGGCGCGCCCTCCACCCTCGAGGGCTAGCCCTTCGTCCCATGACTTGGTCCCGAAGATTCCCGAGCGTGATTTCCTCCAAAAATATCTCTCGCGAAGGTTTCATTCCGTTTGGTCCGTTTGAGATTCCTTTTCTGCAAAACCCTGAAATAGGCAAAAAAAAACAATCTGGACTGGGCCTTTGGGTTAGTAGGTTAGTCCCAAAAATGATATAAAAGTGAATGATAAAGCCCATTAAACATCCAAGACTTCATAAATAATAGCATGGAACAATCAAAAATTATAGATACGTTGGAGACGTATCACCCCCCTTTCCTTCTCTTCATCTCTCCCTTTCCTTCTCCCCTCCTACTCCAACTAGGAAAAGAGGGAGTCCTACTCCCGATGGGAGTAGGACTCCTCCCTTGGCGCGCCTTCCTCCTAGGCCGGCCGCCTCCCCCCTAGCTCCTTTATATACAGGGGCAGGGGGGCACCCATAGATACACAAGTTGATCAAGTTGATCTCTCCCAACCGTGTGCGGTGCCCCCCCTCCACAGAAACACACCTTGGTCATATCGTTGCAGTGCTTAGGCGAAGCCCTGCGACGGTAGCTTCATCGTCTCCGTCAGTACGCCGTTGTGCCGCCGAAACTCTCCCGCGAGGTTCTACTGGATCAAGAGCTCATGAGATGTCATCAAGCTGAACGTGTGCTGAACGCGGAGGCTCCGTACATTCGATGCTTGATCGGTTGGGTCGCGAAGAAAGTTTGACTACATCAACTGCATCACTAGACGCTTCCGCTCCCGGTCTACGAGGGTACGTGGACACACTCTCCCCTCTCGTTGCTATGCATCTAGTAGATAGATCTTGCGTGATCGTAGGAAAATTTTGAAATACTATGTTCCCCAACAATGGTATTAGAGCCAGTTCTATGCGTAGATGATATGCACGAGTAGAACACAAGTGAGTTGTGGACGATACTAGTCATACTGCTTACCAGCATGTCATACTTCGGTTCGGCGGTATTGTGAGATGAAGCGGCCTGAATCGACATTACGCGTACGCTTACGCGAGACTGGTTTCACTGTTATGAGCACTCGTTGCTTAAAGGTGACTGGCGGGTGTCTGTCTCTCTCACTTTAGTTGAATCAAGTGTGGCTACGCCCGGTCCTTGTGAACATTAAAACAGCACATACTTGACGAAATATCGTTGTGATTTTGTATGCGTAGGTAAGAACGGTCTTGCTAAGCCTGTAGCAGCCACGTAAAACTTGCAACAACAAAGTAGAGGACGTCTAACTTGTTTTTGCAGGGCATGTTGTGATGTGATATGGTCAAGACATGATGAGTGATACGTTATTGTATGAGATGATCATGTTTTGTAAAGTTATCGGCAACTGGCAGGAGCCATATGGCTATCGCTTTATTGTATGAAATGCAATCGCCATGTAATTGCTTTACTTTATCACTAAGCGGTAGCGATAGTCGTGGAAGCAATAGTTGGAGAGATGACAACGATACTACGATGGAGATCAAGGTGTCGCGCCGGTGATGATGGTGATCATGACGGTGCTTTGGAGATGGAGATCAAAGGCACAAGATGATGATGGCCATATCATATCACTTATATTGATTGCATGTGATGTTTATCTTTTATGCATCTTATTTTTCTTAGATCGGCGGTAGCATTATAAGATGATCTCTCACAAAATTTCAAGGTATAAGTGTCCTCCGAGAGTGTGCATCGTTGAGAAAGTTCGTCGTGCCGAGACACCACGTGATGATCGGGTGTGATAAGCTCTACGTTCACATACAACGGGTGTAAGCCAGTTTTGCACACGTAGAATACTCGGGTTAAACTTGACGAGCCTAGCATATGAAGATATGGCCTCGGAACACTGGAGACCGAAAGGTCGAGCGTGAATCATATAGTAGATATGATCAACAAAGGATGTTCACCATTGAAAACTACTCCATCTCACGTGACGATCGGACATGGTTTAGTTGATTTGGATCACGTGATCATTTAGATGACTAGAGGGATGTCAATTTAAGTGTGAGTTCTTTAGTAATTTGATTAATTAAACTTTAATTTATCATGAACTTAGTCCTGATAGTTTTCGCATATCTATGTTGTTGTAGATCAATGGCCCGTGCTACTGTTCCTTTGAATTTTAATGCATTCCTAGAGAAAGCTAAGTTGAAAGATGATGGTAGCAATTACACGGACTGGGTCCATAACTTGAGGATTATCCTCATTGCTCCATAGAAGAATTATGTCCTTGAAGCACCGCTAGGTGACAAGCCCCCTCCCGCTAATGTAGACGCTTTGAACGTCTAGCAGACGCGGTCTGATGACTACACGATAGTTTAGTGTGCCATGCTTTACGGCTGAGAACCGGGACTTCAACGACGTTTTGAATGTCATGGAGCATATGAGATGTTCCAGGAGTTGAAGTTAATATTTCAAGTAAATGGCCGGATTGAGAAATATGAGATTTCCAATAAGTTCTATAGCTGCAAGATGGAGGAGAATAGTTCTATCAGTGAACACTTGCTCAGAATGTCTGGGTATTACAATCAAATGAATCAACTTGGTTGCAAAGTTGACGAGGATAGTGTTATTGATAGAGTTCTTCAATCACCGCCACCAAGCTATAAAGGCTTCATGATGAACTATAATATGCAAGGGATGCAAAAGACAATTCCCGAGCTCTTCGCTATGCTCAAGGCTGCAGAGGTAGAAATCAAAAATGAGCATCAAGTGTTGATGGTTAACAAGACCACTAGTTTCAAGAAAAAGGGCAAGGGAAAGAAGGGGAACTTCAAGAAGAATAGCAAGACAGTTGCTACTCCCGTGAAGAAACCCAAGTCTGGAGCCAAGCCTGAAACTGAGGGCTTCTACTGCAAAGGGACTGGGCACTGGAAGCGGAACTGCCCCAAGTATTTGGCGGATAAGAAGCATGGCAAGGTGAACAAAGGTATATGTGATATACATGTTATTGATGTGTACCTTACTAATGCTCGTAATAGTACCTGGGTATTTGATACCAGTTCGGTTGCTAATATTTGTAACTCGAAACAGGGACTACGAATTAAACGAAGATTGGCTAAGGACGAGGTGACGATGCGCGTGGGAAATGGTTCCAAAGTCGATGTGATCGTCGTCGGCACGCTACCTCTACATCTACCTTCGGGGTTAGTTTGAGACCTGAATAATTGTTATTTGGTGCCAGCGTTAAGCATGAACATTATATCTGGATCTTGTTTGTTGCGAGACGGTTATTCATTTAAATCCGAGAATAATTGTTGTTCTATTTATATGAGTAATATCTTTTATGGTCATGCACCCATGAAGAGTGGTCTGTTCTTGTTGGAACTCGATCGTAGTGATACACATATTCATAATATTGAAGACAAAAGATGTAAAGTAAATAATGATAGTGCAACCAATTTGTGGCACTGCCGTTTAGGTCATATTGGTGTAAAGCGCATGAAGAAACTCCATAGTGATGGACTTTTGGAATCACTTGATTATGAATCACTTGGTGCTTGCGAACCATGCCTCATGGGCAAGATGACTAAAACTCCGTTCTCCGGAACAATGGAGCGAGCAACAGATTTGTTGGAAATCATACATACTGATGTATGTGGGCCGATGAGTGTTGAAGCTCGTGGCGGGTGTCGTGGAATTGTCACGGCAGATGTCCTAGGGTAAGGACTTAGTCGTGAGGCCAACGCATCTATGTAGTAGCTTGAGAGGGATTGAGCGGAATCGAGAAACGCAACGCAAGACAAAGATTTAGATAGCTTCGGGCCCCGGGAAATATCATCCGGTAATAGCCCTACATGTTGTTTGAGGCTAGATCTCATTATGACCCTCATGGAGTCGCCGGTAAACCGGCGCTTTGTGTCTAGCCGTAGAGATTGTTTGTTGTTCCTTACTTGTCAGAACTCCCCCTCTTTGGGGAGCCCCGCCCCTCCTTATATATGTTAAAGGAGCGGTTTACATGACTAGTCCTAGTTGGATTAGGACTACTCTATTACAAGTGGAGTCCTAGTCTTGCTTCCTTTGTAGGAGAATATTCCTTATATCTTCCTCTTAAACCAGCCCACCATAACATGAACCGGCGTTCTGGGCTTTGTCATCCGTCCGCCGCCAACCGGGTTACCAGTGAGTCATAATGTTCAGGCAGGGCTTGTAAACCGTCTACTCAGGGCGGGTCGCTAGTGAATCGCCAAGTATAAACCGGGTCTCAAGTAAACCGCCAAGTCCGGCCGGGTCATATTCCCGACCGGGCTACACCGCGGAGTATATCCCTGACATTAGCCCCCAGTTTAGCTTGGATTTATCCATGGTAAACTTATGCTGCAAACTAAACACAAGAACAAATTTGACAGGTTGTGCTCCGGGTTAAGAATTCTTGTAAACCGGCGACCATCCTTAAGTCCTTGTCCTTTCCTTCTTCTAGAAAATCCGGGTCAACAGACCAACTCCATAATCAACTTGCTTGCATAAGAAATATTGTAAATCCAGAATCCATTTGAATCGTCCTTCAATGATCTGACTTGAAAAAGTATTGGTCTTTGAAATATTCAACTAATATCTAGCCGGCTTGAGGATGCCGGTTTATGATTACCACCATTGTCAGGTTATAAAAACTGATAATTTCGGGTCATGACTGTTTATAGATGCCTGGTTATGATTGTTGCCAACGCCGGGTCACACAATTAATCTTCCTGATTTGCCCAAAACTGAGAATTTGAAGATGTTCCTCCTTTATATGCATATTACATGTAGCCCCCAAGTCTTAAGAGGAGAACTTAGTGATAGCTTAAGACTTGTTTCAATATAAATGTTGCAACCTTGAAGAAATCCAGATTGTTCATCCCAGTCACTAGTAAAAACTGAATACTCCATATTATGTAGCCCCCAAGTGCCTGGTTGTCATGCTTGCATCAACCTGGGACTTGTAATTGCCTGATGCTCAAAAACTTCAACCAGTGTAGCCCCCAAGGGCCGAGTTATTATGTAATAATGAGCATAGACTTTATAAATATGATCATGTAGACTTGAAGAGCAACGTGTAGCCCCCAAGGGCCGCCTCAGTACGATAATATTGAGCCGAGACTTTATATATACTTCTTTAAAAAGAACATCATATGATGTAACCCCCATCATGGGGCTTGAACCCTCGTCCACAAGGTTAAGAGCTTTGTGTTTTACCAACTGAGCAGTGGATCCTTCAATATAATGGATTAATACTTGTGTACCTTGAATTGTTGACAGGAGCAATTGGTAGTCCCTGATGGCTTCTCGCCCCTCGTTGGTTACCCCAAGTGGAAGGTTTGAGATGCAGTGTAGCGGAAGTTTTCCCTTGGCAAAGATACCAAGGATCGATTTCCCTGAGACTCCCAGTTTCAACAAGAAGGTGTCAACTGCTAACGGCGCCAGATATTAGCAATCAACGTGGACCTGCACACAGATACAAATAACTTTGCTCCCAACGAGTACAGAGAGGTTGTCAATCCCTCCGGCCTTGTCGTTTACAAAGGATCAAACGCAAGTGATAATAGTGATAGGTTTTGCTGCAATAGTAAGTAAAAAGCGGAAAGTAAATAGCGGATGTGATCAGTGATAGTAATATGGACCGGGGTCCCATGATGTTCACTAGTGATGTCTCTCTCCCAAAAGACGATAAAACAGCTATGTGAGGTAAACGAGTTACAGCTAGGCAATTGACAGAATTATGTGCGCAAACCAATGCTAACTATGTTGCAAGTAAGGTAGAGGTTCAAAGCATGGGCGGTACGCCAAGGCAAGTAGACCGAAATCCATCTGCATCTACTACTAATCATCCACCTTGAGATATCTATCCAGAACATCTCGCTGGTATTAAGTTGCGAGTCCTACCCATAGTGTAAACTCAAAGCAACAGACAACTGCATTCAAAGAACTTTGCGTGAAGTAAACAATCCTTGCACCCGCGGGCACAAGCACCGTTGTTTTCCCCCTTGTGGCAACAGCACATCCCCTAGACTCATGTTTCTGTCACTCAAGCTAGTCATCGAGGGGCATGAACCCACAATCAAGCATAACGTTCCCTCTTGGAGTCACTACCTACTACTTGGCCAAAGCAATAAATAACAACGGAGAACATGCAAGAATTACTTACGAACATAAATATAAAAGAGGTAGATCAAATATATTACTCAAACACAATATGAACATAATCTCACAATCCATCGGATCCCAGCAAACTCAACATAGCAACAGCATAAGGATTACATATGTGCCTCGATCATGTAGGGCAGCTCACGAGGACTAATTAGTGAAGCACAAGAAGGGGAGGAGAACATCACATAGCTACTGGTCATGGACCCATGGTCCAAGGGAGACTACTCACAACTCATCCGGGAGGCGTCCATGGTGGTGGAGAGGCTCCCGGTGGTGATCCTCCCCTCCAGCAGGGTGCCGGGAAAAGTTCTCCTGGTGCTCCCGATCTTGGAAGCGCGGCGGCGGCGGAACAGAGATGAGATCGCGAGAAAGGGTTCCCGTCTCGAGGGTTTCGGGACACGATATAAATATATGCCAAAGGGGGGCATCAGCGGAGGCCTGGGGGGCCCAGGCGCCCCCCCCCCCCCCCCCCCCCGGCGCGGCCAGGAGGGTGGCCGCGCCACCAGGGCGCCTGGAGCCCTGGTGGCCCCCCTCCGGTTGTACTTTGGCTACCGGGAAGCTTCTGGAACGCTGATTTTTTATATAATTTTTCCAGATTTTTCTGGCAGTTCTCGTAATGGGAAAACCTGAAATACAAAAACAGCAGAAAACAGAAACTGGCACTGGGGTGCACTGAGTTAATAGGTTAGTCCAAATATGATCAAAAGTGTATGGAAGTGTATAAATATCATAGCAATATCACCCAAAAGAGGCATGGAGCAAGCAGAAATTATAGATACGTTTTGGACGTGTCAACATCCCCAAGCTTAATTCCTGCTCGTCCTCGAGTAGGTAAATGATAACAAGAATAATTTCTGTGGTGACATGCTATTAACCATATAAGGATTTTTCATAGTCATATGACAAAAGCTTACCGAGACAATGAATCTGTAGTAATTAAGTTGCCTCATGAGAAAATCACAAAGAACTGAAAGTTTTACAACATGATAATGAAACATCAAATAGATTTGTAATGAGCATGGTGTGCAAATATGATAAAGTGATATCTCGCTTGCCCCCTTTGGTGAAGCAAAACATAAATGCAGGGGCACCTCCAAGGTTTAAGTGATGACTAGATACAATGATTTCAAAATAAACGATATCATAATCATGCAAAAGACAATGCTACTTTGGGACAATGCACATTACACTCAGAATGACAATCATGCTCTCAGTAGTTGGTGCTTTAAAAGAAGGTTGAGACTCTCGAACCGTGGCTTTTGTTGGCAAGGTTGAAAACCCGTAGTCAGAAACAAAGACAAAACATGTACCAGAGCTCTTGATTTTAAAAACAGAGGTAATAATTATTTTTTTGATTATGCATGTTTCGTCGACGAATGCTAGCAGATAACTCAATTACTTCTTGATATGGACAAGTTTCGAGGAACGGCTCCCGAATGAGGACGATCACATCCTCTTAATCTCCTTTGTTTATCACTGCCAAAGTTTTCTGATTTCTCATGAACAAAGCGTGAAGGAGGGTTTGTTTGTTATATTAATTTTGAGCCGGGCGCACTCAATGCCAGTTCCTTCTCGTGTTATGGGTTTGCACATTAGACATGCAATCCCGGGGTGAAGCTTGTCCAACTTAAAAAGATCATGAATTAACTACTACTTCCTCATGAACTTAAAACAGAGGCACAAAATAGGAGCGCATTTTTTTTTCTTTTTGAATAATTTCGAGATGGTACATGAAAGTCTTCGTTAGGAATGGCAGGTAAATACCATGTAGGAAGGTATGGTGGACTCATATGGCATAACTGGTTTAAAGGAATTTGGATGCACAAGCAGTCAGTCCGCTTAGTACAGGTGGAGGTTAGCAAAAGACTGGGAGCGACCAACTAAGAGAGCAATGACGGTCATAATCATGCAGAGTGACAAAGCAACATTGAATCAGGCATGGTAGTTATATCGCTACTCAGAAACAAAAGATCATCAAGGCTTGACAGACTTTCTTTACAGTCTTAAATATGCGTGATCATACGCCAAGTCAATCAAAATAAATTCTTGAAGGAAGATATTACTAAACCATACCACATTATAGGCAAACAAATCATGTTGGTACTCCAATAACACATTGGGAAGCCCCCAGCTATTTGAGACAAACCATAAGAAAACATGAACTACTAGGCACCATTATGCACGTAGCATTTTTATCATAGACATATCAACCATGCAACAGAAGCAAACTCTCATAATAAGATAATCATGATGAATAAAGAGAGTTCAAAAACCAACTAAACAAAAGATCTTTAAAAAGATAAGCATGAAAAATAAGAGCTGAGCATGATAGTAGCTATTGAAAGACAAAGAACACACACAGCAAAGATAGACATGAAAATTCTATGTTGTGTTCTAGGTAGAAGTGGAGCGTGTTTCTCTCCCAATAAAGAAAGCTGAGTTCCGACTCGTTATGAAAAGCTAAAGAAAACTAAAAAGGAGACTAAAAGCAAGACGCTCCAAGCATAGCACATAACAAATGAAGTGATAAAAATATAGTGGAACGAAAGACGAACTGATAATGTTGATGGAGAAGGGGATGCACGGGGGCATCCCCAAGCTTAGACGCTTGAGTCTCCTTGAATATTTCTTGGGGGTGCATGGGGGCATCCCCAAGCTTGAGCGTTTGACACTCCTGAATCTATTTATCATCTTCCCTCGCACACTTGAAAACTCCCTTCATACATAACTCATCATGATCTGATTAGTGAGGTTAGTACCCTTAATAAAATAATTGTTCCTTGCTGGAAATAAAGATATTCTTGAAGGTCTACTGTTTCTCAAGATTGCCAAAAGGTTTTTGCAAAGAAAAAGTAAGCTCAAGGTTTGCAAAATGAAGGAAAGGCAAAACAGGACAGAATCCGTGAAAAACAGAACAGCAGGTAGTAAATGATTTTTTCGGGGCACTTCTGCAACTCTAATAAAAAACTCAGAACAGACGCACGAAAGACAATTATATAGAGCACGCTGTCGAAAAAATTCAGACCAAAAAGATGATCTGGTGATTTTATACGAATTTTTTTATCCAAGGACAGAATCTGTTTCCTGGACAGCACGTCACAACTTTTGAACTTTGTTGCAATTAGAGGCTACACTTGGCACAAAGTTGAAAAGCAAAGATACAATGATGATGCTACTGTCGTAATAACATCAAGACACAACAAAAGCAGAATAAAAAATTTATTCATGTGGGCTGCCTCCCAAAAGCGCTTTCTTTTATGCCTTTAAGCTAGGCATAATGCATAGAGATCAAGTTTTATCAAGAGTAAAAAAATAGCTAGCCCGTATAACGGACTCAAAAGGTAACTTAATCTTCTTTCAAGGGAAGCATTCCATCCCTTTCTTGAGAGGAAATTGGAATTTTATATTCCCCTCTTTCATGTCAATGATAGCACCAACGGTGCGTAGGAAAGGACGTCCCAAAATAATTGGACAAGAAGGTTCACATTCAATGTCCATAATAGTAAAATCAACGGGAACATAATTGTCATTGACAATGATAAGAACATCATCGATCCTCCCCAAAGGTTTCTTTATGGAAGAATCAACGAGACGAACACCAAAAGAACAAGAATCAAAAAGTTTCAATTTAAGCATATCATATATTCTTTTGGGCATAACAGAGGTACTGGCTCCAACATCACATAAAGCATAGCAAGAGAAGTTATTCAACTTAATTTTAATCATAGGATCCCAACCATCTTCTAGCTTTCTAGGTATGGAGGCTTCTACTCTAAGTTTCTCCTCCTTAGCTTTGATAAGAGCATTAGTGATATGCTCTGTGAAGGCAAGGTTAAGCGTGCTAGTGCGGGGATCTCTAGACATCTTGTGAAGGAAATCAATAACTTCGGTAAGAGTGCAATTATCAAAATCAAGGTCACTACTATCAAGTAAGGTGGTAGTGGTGTCCTTTAGGTTCACTTGTTTGGTAGTTTCTATAGTCATAGCATCACCATTAATAGGTCCAATGGGACCAGGAGTGCATTGGGTGATAAGAGTTTGGATATCATCAACAACTTGGATAGTAGCAACAGTGTGGTGGGTAGGAAGGCTCTTAATTCTATCTTCCTCCCTTTCTCTAGCCCATCTCTCTTTAAGTTTAGCCAACATCCTAATGTTTTCATTAATTTGCACTTGAATAGCATTCATAGGAGTGACCTTCCTCTCCTCAAGAGGAGAAGTTCTAATTTTAAGCAATTCTACCTCATTGGCTAAATTGTCTACCTTCGAAGAGAGATCATCTAGTTTGTTTAGTTTTTCTCCTACACTCTTATTAAAGGCTTTTTGGGTAGTGATGAAATCTTTAAGCATAATCTCTAGTTCAGTAGTGGAGTTCTTGGTGCTAGGATAAGCATTGTTGTTCCCATAAGAATTAGAGGGGAACGGTCTAGGATTGCTACCAAAATTACTCCTATAAGCATTGTTGTTAAAATTGTTTCTAGAGATAAAGTTCACATCTACTTGTTCTTGAGAAATCAAAGAATTTAAAGGAACATCACGAGGATCAATAGAAGATTGCTTCGAAAGTAGAGACATGATCAAGTCAACTTTTTCATTTAGGGAGGAAATCTCCTCGACAAATTTTACCTTCCTACCTGTTGGAGCACGTTCGGTGTGCCATTGGGAATAGTTGGTCATCATCTCATCGAGAAGCTTTGTGGCAGCACCAAGTGTAGTTGACATAAAGGTTCCTCCCGCGGCCGAATCTAACAAGTTCCGCGAGGTAAAGTTCAAGCCTGCATAAAAAGTTTGGATAACCATCCAAGTAGTCAAACCATGAGTAGGGCAGTTCTTGATAAGAGATTTCATACGTTCCCAAGCTTGGGCAACGTGTTCATTATCCAATTGTTTAAAATTCATTATGTTACTTCTTAGTTGGATAATTTTAGCAGGTCGATAGTATTTTCCAATAAAAGCATCTTTGCACTTGTCCCATGAATCTATGCTATTTCTAGGCAAAGACTGAAACCATATTTTTGCTCCTCCTCTCAAGGAGAAAGGAAAAAGCTTAAGCTTAACAATATTACCATCTATTTCTTGGTACTTTTGCATATCACAAAGTTCAACAAAATTGTTTAAGTGTAAAGCAGCATCATCTCCAGCACCGGAGAATTGTTCTTTCATGACTAAGTTCAGTAAAGCAGGTTTAATTTCATAAGAAGGTGCTGAAGTGGCAGGTGTAGTGATAGGTGTGCAGATAAAGTCATCGTTGTTGTGACTATTGAAGTCACACAACTTGGTGTTCTCGGTGGAACCCATAGCAGCAAGCAAGCAAGATAACTATTTTTGTGATTTTTTGATAAAAGATACTAAAGCAAAAAACTGAAAGGTAAACTAACAAGACTAAAAAGCAAAGGTAAAAGATAGCGTGCAACTCCCCTATCCTGAAGAGTGGAGTCCCCGGCAATGGCGCCAGAAAACTTTGCTTGATGGCTTCTCGCCCCTCGTTGGTTACCCCAAGCAGAATGTTTGAGATGCAGTGTAGCGGAAGTTTTCCCTTGGCAAATATACCAAGGTTCGATTTCCCTGAGACTCCCAGTTTCAACAAGAAGGTGTCAACTGCTAACGGCGCCAGATATTAGCAATCAACATGGACCTGCACACAGATACAAATAACTTTGCTCCCAACGAGTACAGAGAGGTTGTCAATCCCTCCGGCCTTGTCGTTTACAAAGGATCAAACGCAAGTGATAATAGTGATAGGTTTTGCTGCAATAATAAGTAAAAAGCGGAAAGTAAATAGCGGATGTGATCAGTGATGGTAATATGGACCGGGGTCCCATGATGTTCACTAGTGATGTCTCTCTCCCAAAGGACGATAAAACAGCTATGTGAGTTAAACGAATTACAGCTGGGCAATTGACAGAATTATGTGCGCAAACCAATGCTAACTATGTTGCAAGAAAGGTAGAGGTTCAAAGCATGGGCGGTACGCCAAGGCAAGTAGACCGAAATCCATCTGCATCTACTACTAATCATCCACCTTGAGATATCTATCCAGAACATCTCGCTGGTATTAAGTTGCGAGTCCCACCCATAGTGTAAACTCAAAGCAACAGACAACTGCATTAAAAGAACTTTGCGTAAAGTAAACAATCCTTGCACCCGCGGGCACAAGGACCGTTGTTTTCCCCCTTGTGGCAACAGCACATCCCCTAGACTCATGTTTCTGTCACTCAAGCTAGTCATCGAGGGGCATGAACCCACAATCAAGCATAACGTTCCCTCTTGGAGTCACTACCTACTACTTGGCCAAAGCAATAAATAACAACGGAGAACATGCAAGAATTACTTACGAACATAAATATAAAAGAGGTAGATCAAATATATTACTCAAACACAATCTGAACATAATCTCACAATCCATCGGATCCCAGCAAACTCAACATAGCAATAGCATAAGGATTACATATGTGCCTCGATCATGTAGGCAGCTCACGAGGACTAATTAGTGAAGCACAAGAAGGGGAGGAGAACATCACATAGCTACTGGTCATGCACCCATGGTCCAAGGGAGACTACTCACAACTCATCCGGGAGGCGTCCATGGTGGTGGAGAGGCTCCCGGTGGTGATCCTCCCCTCCGGCAGGGTGCCGGGAAGAGTTCTCCTGGTGCTCCCGATCTTGGAAGCGCGGCGGCGGCGGAACATAGATGAGATCGCGAAAAAGGGTTCCCGTCTCGAGGGTTTCGGGACACGATATAAATATATGCCAAAGGGGGGCATCAGCGGTGGTCTGGGAGCCCAGGCGCCCCCCCGGCACGGCTAAGAGGGGGGCCGCGCCACCAGGGCGCCTAGAGCCCTGGTGGCCCCCCTCCGGCTGTACTTTGGCTACCGGGAAGCTTCTGGAACGCTGATTTTTTATATAATTTTTCCGGGATTTTTCTGGCAGTTCTCGTAATGGGAAAACCTGAAATACAAAAACAGCAGAAAACAGAAACTGGCACTGGGGTGCACTGAGTTAATAGGTTAGTCCAAATATGATCAAAAGTGTATGGAAGTGTATAAATATCATAGCAATATCACTCAAAAGAGGCATGGAGCAAGCAGAAATTATAGATACGTTTTGGACGTATCAGTCCCCAAGGGCCGGCTCATTACAATGTGATGAGTCGGGTCTTCAATAAGGTGAGCAAAAAATGACTTTGCATTAGCCACCAAGTGTCATGGTGCATGCTTCCAACGACATGAATTTTGTATATTTGATGTAGTCTCAACTTGAATAATGTAGCCCCCAAGTGCCTGGTCGTAAGCCTGCAGCGACTCGGGACTATTTCTTCAATTGTAGAATAAATCATTTCCATTGATAATATGATAGCCTTTGCGCTAAAGCGACTTTGAAAACCTTAATCATAATACTGGTCATTGATAACCATTATAAAAATCCAGCCATGTTGGCTATTTGAAGATTTGAATAATATAACCTAGTTTGAAAACCGGTTCCAGTGATATTTGATCACACTGTTGGTTTTACCAAGCCAGTGTAGTAATGGTGATAACCCCAATCTTGGGTGTTAATAACTCCTGTAATATTTTGCCGGTTTATAATAAAACAGTACTGGGTTGTGATAAACACCGGATTATCCATGTATGATACTGGCTATTTATAATCGAAAGCCAGGCCGGGTTAATAAACACCGGTCATTATCTTATCTCATACTGGTGACTTATAGTCAAAAGCCAGGCCGGGTTAATAAACACCGGTCGTTATCTTATCTCATACTAGCGACTTATAGTCAAAAGCCAGGCCGGGTTAATAATCATCGGTCATTATCTTATCTCATACTGGCGACTTATAGTCAAATGCCAGGCCGGGTTAATAACACCGGTCATTATCTGTAGATATGCTAGGTGGCTTCTCACCCCTCGTTGGTTACCCCAAGTGGAAGGTTTGAGATGAAGTGTAGCAGAAGTTTTCCCTTGGTATTACCAAGGATCGATTTCCCAGAGACTCCCAGTTTCAACAAGAAGGTGTCAACTGCTAACGGTGCCGGATATTAGCAATCAACGTGGACCTGCACACGGATACAAATAACTTTGCTCCCAACGAGTACAGAGAGGTTGTCAATCCCTCCGGCCTTGTAGTTTACAAAGGATCAATCGCAAGTGATAATAGTGATAGGTATAATTGCAATAGTAAGAAAATAGTGGAAAAGTAAATAGCGGATGTGATTAATGATGGTAATATGGACCGGAGTCTCATGATGTTGACTAGTGATGTCTCTCTCCCAAAAGACGATAAAACAGCTGTGAGGTAAACGAATTACAGCTGGGCAATTGACAGGACCATGTGCGCAAACCAATGCTGACTACATTGCAAGATAGGTAGAGGTTCAAAGCATGGGCGGTACGCCAAAGTAAGTAGACCGAAATCCATCAATATCTATTACTAATCATCCACCTTGAGATATCTATCCAGAACATCTCACTGGTATTAAGTTGCGAGCCCCACCCATAGTGTAAACTCAAAGCCACAGACAACTGCATTAAAAGAACTTTGCATAAAGTAAACAATCCTTGCACCCGCGGGCACAAGCACCGTTGTTTTCCCCCTTGTGGCAACAACACATCCCCTAGACTCATGTTTCTGTCACTCAAACTAGTCATCGAGGGGCATGAACCCATAATCAAGCATAACGTTCCCTCTTGGAGTCACTACCTATTACTTGGCCAAAGCAATAAATAACAACGGAGAACATGCAAGAATTACTTACGAACATAAATATAAAAGAGGTAGATCAAATATATTACTCAAACACAATCTGAACATAATCTCATAATCCATCGGATCCCAGCAAACTCATCATAGCAACAGCATAAGGATTACATATGTGCCTCGATCATGTAGGGCAGCTCACGAGGACTAATTAGTGAAGCACAAGAACGGGAGGAGAACATCACATAGCTACTGGTCATGGACTCATGGTCCAAGGGAGACTACTCACAACTCATCCGGGAGGCGTCCATGGTGGTGGAGAAGCTCCCGGTGGTGATCCTCCCCTCCGACAGGGTTCCGGGAAGGGTTCTCCTGGTGCTCCCGATCTCGGAAGCGGCGGCGGCGGCGGAACAGAGATGAGATCGCGAAAAAGAGTTCCTCTTTCGAGGGATTCGGGAGACGCTTTAAATATATGCCAAAGGGGGGCATCGGAGGAGCCTCGGGGGGCCCAGCCCCCCCCCCCCGGCGCGACCCAGGGGGGCGCGCCGCCAGGGTGCCTGGAGCCCTGGTGGCCCAACCCCCGGCTGTCCTTCGGGCGCACGGTAGGTTCTGGAACGCTGATTTTTTATATAATTTTTCTGGATTTTTCCTGGCAGTTCTCGTAACGTGAAAACCCGAAATACAAAAACAGCCGAAAACAGAAACTGGCACTTGGGTGCACTGAGTTAATAGGTTAGTCCAAATATGATCAAAAGTGTATGGAAGTGTATAAATATCATAGCAATATCACCCAATAGAGGCATGGAGCAAGCAAAAATTATAGATACGTTTTGGACGTATCAACATCCCCAAGCTTAATTCCTGCTCGTCCTCGAGTAGGTAAATGATAACAAGAATAATTTCTGTGGTGACATGCTATTAACCATATAGGACTTTTTCATAGTCATATGACAAAAGCTTACTGAGACAATGAATCTATAGTAATTAAGTTGCCTCATGAGAAAATCACAAAGAACTGAAAGTTTTACAATATGATACTGAAACATCAAATAGATTTGCAATGAACATGATGTGCAAATATGATAAAGTGATATCTAGCTTGCCCCCTTTAATGAAGCATAAATGCAGGGGCACCTTCAAGGTTTAAGTGATGACTAGATACAATGATTTCAGAATAAACGATATCACAATCATGCAAAAGACAATGCTATTTTGGGACAATGCACATTACACTCAGAATGACAATCGTGCTCTCAGTAGTTGGTGCTTTTAAAAGAAAGTGGAGACTCAACATAAAAGTAAAAGAATGGCCCTTCGCAGAGGGAAGCAGGGATTACTCATGTGCTAGAGCTTTTTATTTTGAAAACATCGAAACAATTTTGTCAACGGTAGTAGTACTTCATATGTGTTATGCATAAGACATCCTAGAAGTTGCAAGCCTCATTCATCGAATACCAATAGTGCTCGCACCTTGTCCTAATTAGCTCGGATTTCCATGGATTGTCATTGCATTACATATGTTTCAACCAAGTGTCACAAAGGGGTACCTCTATGTCACCTGTACAAAGGTCCAAGGAGATAGATCGCATTTGATTTCTCGTTTTTGATAGATCTCAACTTGAGGACATCCATACCGGGACAACATAGAAAATAGATAATGGACTCCTCTTTAATGCTTAAGCATATTCTCATAAGAGATTGAGGATTAATGTCCAAGCTAAAACTTCCACCATGATACATGGCTTTGGTTGGCGGCCCAATGTCCTTCTCTAACAATATGCATACTCAAACATTCAACCCATGGCAAATCACCCTTACTTTAGACAAGACGAACATGCATAGCAACTCACATGATATTCAACAAAAGTGTAACAGTTGATGGCGTCCCCAGAAATATGGTTACCGCTCAGCAAGCAACTTATAAGAAAATAAGATACATAAGCAACATATTCTTTACCACAATAGTTTTTAAGCTACTTTCCCATGAGCTATGTATTGCAAAAACTGAAGGTTTTAAAGGTAGCACATGTAAATTTACTTGGAGTGGCGGTGAAATACCACATATAGGTAGGTATGGTGGACTCATATGGCACAATTGGTTTAAAAGGATGTGGATGCACAAGCAGTCAGTCCGCTTAGTACAGGTGGAGGTTAGCAAAAGACTGGGAGCGACCAACTAAGAGAGCAATGACGGTCATAATCATGCAGAGCGACAAAGCAACATTAAATCAGGCATGGAAGTTATATCGCTACTCAGAAACAAAAGATCATCAAGGCTTGACAGACTTTCTTTACAGTCTTAAATATGCGTGAGCATACGCCAAGTCAATCAAAATAATTTCTTGAGGAAAGATATTACTAAACCATACCACATCATTGGCTAACAAATCATGTTGGTACTCCAATAACACATTGGGAATCCCCCAGCTATTTGAGACTAACCATAAGAAAACCTGAACTACTAAGCGCCATTATGCACGTATCATCTTTATCATAGACATATTAGCCAATGCAACGGAAGCAAACTCTCTTAATAAGATAAGCATGATAATTAAAGAGAGTTCAAGCAACCAACTAAACACAAGCTCTTTAAAAAGATAAGCATGAATACTAAGAGCAGAGCATGATAGTAGCTATTAAAAGACAAAGAACACACACAGCAAAGATAGTCATGAAAATTCTATGTTATGTTCTAGGTAGAAGTGGAGCGTGTTTCTTTCCCACATAAAGAATGCTGAGTTCCGACTCGTTATGAAAAACTAAAAAGGAAACTAAAAGCAAGACGCTCCAAGCATAGCACATAACACATGAAGTGATTAAAATATAGTGAAACGAAAGACGAACTGATAATGTTGATGGAGAAGGGGATGCACGGGGGCATCCCCAAGCTTAGACGCTTGAGTCTCCTTGAATATTTCTTGGGGGTGCATGGGGGCATCCCCAAGCTTGAGCGCTTGACACTCCTGAATCTTTTCATCATCTTCCCTCGCACACTTGAAAACTCCCTTCATACATAACTCATCATAATCTGATTAGCGAGGTTAGTACCCATAATAAAATAATTATACCTTGCTGTAAATATAGATATTCTTGAAGGTCTACTGTTTCTCAAGATTGCCAAAAGGGTTTTGCAAAGAAAAAGCAAGCTCAAGGTTTGCAAAATGAAAGAAAAGCAAAACAGGACAGAATCTGTGAAAAACAGAACAGCAGGTAGTAAATGATTTGTTCGTGGCACTTCTGCAACTCAAATCAAAAAACTCAGAACAGATGCACGAAAGAAAATTATATAGAGAACGCGGTCGAAACAATTCAGACCAAAAAGATGAACTGGTGATTTTATACGAATTTTTCTATCCAAGGACAGAATCTGTTTCCTGGACAGCACCTCACAACTTTTGAACTTTCTAGCAATCAGAGGCTATACTTGGCACAAAATTGAAAAGAAAAGATACAATGATGATGCTACAGTAGTAACAACATCAAGACACAACAAAAGCAAAATAAATTTATTCATTGGGTTGCCTCCCAAAAGCGCTTTCTTTTATGCCTTTAAGCTAGGCATAATGCATATAGATCAAGTTTTATCAAGAGTAAAAGAATAGCTAGCCCGTACAACGGACTCAAAAGGTAACTTGATCTTCTTTCGAGGGAAGTGTTCCATCCCTTTCTTGAGAGGAAACTGAAATTTTATATTACCCTCTTTCATGTCAATGATAGCACCAACGGTGCGTCAAAAAGGACGTCCCAAAATAATTGGACAAGAAGGATCACATTCAATATCCATAATAGTAAAATCAACGGGAACATAATTATCATTGACAACGATAAGAACATCGTTGATCCTCCCCAAAGGTTTTTCTTTTTGGAAGAATCAACGAGACGAACACCAAAAGAACAAGAATCAAAAGGTTTCAATTTAAGCATCTCATATATTCTTTTGGGCATAACAGAGGTACTAGCTCCAACATCACATAATGCATAGCAAGAGAAGTCATTCAATTTAATTTTGATCATAGGATCAGAACCATCTTCTAGCTTTCTAGGTATGGAGGCTTCTACTCTAAGTTTCTCCTCCCTAGCTTTGATGAGAGCATTAGTGATATGCTCTGTGAAGGCAAGGTTAAGCGTGCTAGTGCGGGGGTCCCTAGACATCTTGTGAAGGAAATCAATAACTTCGGTAAGAGTGCAACTATCAAAATCAAGGTCACTAGCATCAAGTAAAGTGGTAGTGGTGTCCTTTAGGTTCACATGTTTGGTAGTTTCTATAGTCATAGCATCACCATTAATAGGTCCATCGGGACCAGGTGTACATTGGGTGCTAAGAGTTTGGATATCCTCAACAACTTGGATAGTAGCAATAGTGTGGTGGGTAGGAAGGCTCTTAAATCTATCTTCTTCCTCCCTTTCTCTAGCCCATCTCTCTTTAAGTTTAGCCATCATCCTAATATTTTCATTAATTTGCACTTTAATAGCATTCATAGGAGTGACCTTCCTCTCCTCAAGAGGAGAAGTTCTAATTTTAAGCAATTCTACCTCATTGGCTAAATTGTCTACCTTTGAAGAGAGATCACCTAGTTTGTTTAGTTTTTCTTCTACACTATTATTAAAAGCTTTTTGGGTAGTGATGAAATCTTTAAGCATAATTTCTAGTTCAGTAGTGGAGTTCCTGGTGCTAGGATAAGCATTGTTGTTCCCATAAGAATTAGAGGGGAACGGTCTAGGATTGCTACCAAAATTACTCCTATAAGCATTGTTGTTAAAATTGTTTCTAGAGATAAAGTTCACATCTACTTGTTCTTGAGCATTCAAAGAATTTAAAGGAACATCACGAGGATCAACAGAGGATTGCTTTGAAAGTAGAGACATGATCAAGTCAACTTTTTCATTTAAGGAGGAAATCTCCTCGACAGAGTTTACCTTCCTACCTGTTGGAGCGCGTTCGGTGTGCCATTGGGAATAGTTGGTCATCATCTCATCGAGAAGTTTTGTGGCAGCACCAAGTGTAGTTGACATAAAAGTTCCTCCCACGGCCGAATCTAACTAGTTCCGCGAGGTAAAGTTCAAGCCTGCATAAAAAGTTTGGATAACCATCCAAGTAGTCAAACCGTGAGTAGGGCAGTTCTTGATAAGAGATTTCATACGTCCCCAAGCTTGGGCAACGTGTTCATTATCCAATTGTTTAAAATTCATTATGTTACTTCTTAGTTGGATAATTTTAGCAGGTGGATAGTATTTTCCAATAAAAGCATCTTTGCACTTGTCCCATGAATCTATACTATTTCTAGGCAAAGACTGAAACCAAATTTTAGCTCCTCCTCTCAAGGAGAAAGGAAAAAGCTTAAGCTTAACAATATTACCATCTATTTCTTGGTACTTTTGCATATCACAAAGTTCAACAAAGTTGTTCAAGTGTAAAGCAGCATCATCTCCAGCACCGGAGAATTGATCTTTCATGACTAAGTTCAGTAAAGCAGGTTTAATTTCATATGAAGGTGCTGAAGTGGCAGGTGTAGTGATAGGTGTGCTGATAAAGGCATCGTTGTTGTGACTAGTGAAGTCACACAACTTGGTGTTCTCGGTGGAACCCATTGTAGCAAGCAAGCAAGATAACTATTTTTGTGATTTTCGATAAAAGATACTAAAGCAAAACTGAAAGGTAAACTAACAAGACTAAAAGCAAAGGTAAAAGATAGCGTGCAACTCCCCTATCCTGAAGAGTGGAGTCCCCGGCAACGGCGCCAGAAATTGCTTTGCAAGGTGGCTTCTCACCCCTCGTTGGTTACCCCAAGTGGAAGGTTTGAGATGCAGTGTAGCAGAAGTTTTCCCTTGGTATTACCAAGGATCGATTTCCCAGAGACTCCCAGTTTCAACAAGAAGGTGTCAACTGCTAACGGCGCCGGATATTAGCAATCAACGTGGACCTGCACACAGATACAAATAACTTTGCTCCCACCGAGTACAGAGAGGTTGTCAATCCCTCCGGCCTTGTAGTTTACAAAGGATCAAACGCAAGTGATAATAGTGATAGGTATAATTGCAATAGTAAGAAAATAGCGGAAAAGTAAATAGCGGATGTGATCAATGATGGTAATATGGACCGGAGTCTCATGATGTTCACTAGTGATGTCTCTCTCCCAAAAGACGATAAAACAGCTATGTGAGGTAAACGAATTACAGCTGGGCAATTGACAGGACCATGTGCGCAAACCAATGCTGACTACACTGCAAGATAGGTAGAGGTTCAAAGCATGGGCGGTACGCCAAAGTAATTAGACCGAAATCCATCAATATCTACTACTAATCATCCACCTTGAGATATCTATCCAGAACATCTCGCTGGTATTAAGTTGCGAGCCCCACCCATAGTGTAAACTCAAAGCAACAGACAACTGCATTAAAAGAACATTGCGTAAAGTAAACAATCCTTGCACCCGCGGGCACAAGCACCGTTGTTTTCCCCCTTGTGGCAACAGCACATCCCCTAGACTCATGTTTCTGTCACTCAAACTAGTCATCGAGGGGCATGAACCCACAATCAAGCATAACGTTCCCTCTTGGAGTCACTACCTATTACTTGGCCAAAGCAATAAATAACAACGGAGAACATGCAAGAATTACTTACGAACATAAATATAAAAGAGGTAGATCAAATATATTACTCAAACACAATCTGAACATAATCTCATAATCCATCGGATCCCAGCAAACTCATCATAGCAACAGCATAAGGATTACATATGTGCCTCGATCATGTAGGGCAGCTCACGAGGACTAATTAGTGAAGCACAAGAACGGGAGGAGAACATCACATAGATACTGGTCATGGACTCATGGTCCAAGGGAGACTACTCACAACTCATCCGGGAGGCGTCCATGGTGGTGGAGAAGCTCCCGGTGGTGATCCTCCCCTCCGGCAGGGTGCCGGGAAGGGTTCTCCTGGTGCTCCCGATCTTGGAAGCGGCGGCGGCGGCGGAACAGAGATGAGATCGCGAAAAAGAGTTCCTCTTTCGAGGGTTTCGGGAGACGTTTTAAATATATGCCAAAGGGGGGCATCAGAGGAGCCTCAGGGGGCCTAGGCGCCCCTCCCCCCTGGCGCGGCCCAGGGGGGGCGCCGCCAGGGCGCCTGGAGCCCTGGTGCCCCCCCCCCCGGCTGTCCTTCGGGCGCACGGTAGGTTCTGGAACGCTGATTTTTTATATAATTTTTCTGGATTTTTCCTGGCAGTTCTCGTAACGTGAAAACCCGAAATACAAAAACAGCCGAAAACAGAAACTGGCACTGGGGTGCACTGAGTTAATAGGTTAGTCCAAATATGATCAAAAGTGTATGGAAGTGTATAAATATCATAGCAATATCACCCAATAGAGGCATGGAGCAAGCAGAAATTATAGATACGTTTTGGACGTATCAAGATAGTACTGGCGAGTTATAATCAAACCAGACTTGGTTATGTGAACGCTGGTTTATTGTGTTGGCAACTTATAGTCATCCACTCCCCGAATCAATGGACTTGGATAAACACCAATGATTTCAAAGATAAAAAACTTTTAGCAAAATAAAAGGAGACATTGTCAAATAAAACCCTGTAGTCGAGGCTTTTTACGAGCTGTCAGGCTCCAAATTCGAGGCTTTTTAGGGGCTGCCAGGCCACTGAATTAACCATTTCACAAAGCCTGTTAAGATGGACCTCAATCCTTCACCAATCGTCAATTTAACGTTGCCAAGTTCAGGGTCTGTAAGAAGATTGACTTGTGAAACGTTCGACGGGTCATACCAGGTTTACCTGGGCGGACTGACTTACTTAATGCAGGCAGGCTAATCCGGGGTTTTAGGTGTATACACCAGGCTTCCAAGCCGTGGCTTGATAGCCTACCACAAGGGTTGTCAACTCGTTGACGCTATGCGTCAGGAGCCCCTAGGTAGCATTGTGAGCTATGCTCGTCGGGTGCCTATGTTTGAGTTGTGCTATGCATCGAACTCTCTTTTGCCGCTCATCATCATGTGGGCTTTGATAGCCAGATTACCGAAGCAACCAGAGCTATGCTCTTATGATGGTCTTAGTTTAATAGCCGGTTTAAGAGGGCCATAGGAACTCCATTGCACCCAGAAGCCCCCATGTGAGATATTTCTGAGCTGTGCTCGCCAGGTTCCTATGTTTGAATTGTGTTGTGCAACAAACTCTCTTTGGTCCCTTTAATTTTCCCTGAGAACTCAAACTTGCGAGAGATTATTCTTCTTTGAACTGGAAATTTTTAAACCGGATATTGAGAGCTTCAAAGATTTGTGGGAGACATCTTTCCCTTGAACCGGATCTTAAACCGGAATCTTCATTTTCAGCTGGAATTTTTCTGACGGCCTTTAATCTCGAAATTGCGAGAGATAATTCTTTTTAACTGGAAATTCTTAAACCGGATTTGAGAGCTTCAGAGCTTTGTAGGAGACATTTTTTCCTTGAACCGGATTGTGAACCGGATATTTGAGTCATGTCATCGTAGCCCCCGAGTCTTGAGACTACTCGAGGAGTTGGCTTGAGATTCTCCATATTCGACCATAGCACAAGGTGTATATCATTGGTGTTGATAGCGCGATGTGAATCCACAGAAGGTTGAGGTGACCGCGGCGGGTTATCAATGATCCCGTATGAGCCGTGTCAGCAACTCGGCCAACGGTTCTTTCCAACTGGCGATTTGAAGTTAACCAAACTGTAGTGGCGGCGACTTGTCCGGCTGCCCGTTGAACCACCCAGTGCAGATGGCGGTTGATAGTATATGATAATTTGCCTCCATTTTGTCGAAAGAAAACTGGGCTACCGAAGTTGTGACTTGCTCATACTCAATAAACAGCTCGTGTAGACAGGTGCGGCTCGGTGTGTTGATGTAGACCAGGCAGCAAGAGACGAACGCTAAAGACGATCACAGCTTCATAGGCATTATAAGCCGGTGCGGACGGGCGAGTCAATCATAGGCGCGGTCCCGGCAAGTTGATGTAAACCGGGCCGTAAGGGCGGCGTCCCGCACACGTCCATTCACCGTGTAATGTGGCATAGACGAACGACGGGCAGGACATTGCCAGCGCGTGCTTTGTACCCCCAGTATAACAATAATTTTACCTGTATATAAACAACACCAATAGGGCAGTGTAATGGTGCTCAGAGGAATTAAAATGTCCTGATAAAATATATAGGAGGGATAACACCTGATTTGCTCGAACAACAGATGGGTCGGTCGGCGCCGACGGGCTAGTTGCCCTCCTCATTGTAAGCCGACACGGTCGCGAAAGACGGCCACGGCGTTGTAAACCTGTGCGTACGCGTGCACCGCCACGAGGGCAGATGGCCGAGTCGTCCGTCGCATTGTAAGGCCGCGCGGACGGGCGAATCGGCCAAGGCATCGTAAGCCGGCGTGGGAGTCCGTTGAGTAAGGACAACCACCTGTGCCGAATGTCATTGGCGTGCCTCCATCTCCGCGGTATAATACCACCTTGCAATGAATAATTTTCCTGCGTATAAAATACAGCAGGGCGAGGTATTTTTGCTCAGATGAATTAATATGTATTAAAAATAAATAGGATAGATATCACCTGATTTGTCCAGACGACTGAAATCCATAAGTCGCGCCCCGTACATAACTTTTTCAGTACAATTGTTGAAAAAGTCTTTGCTGCCACCTTCTTTTCCTCATTAGCAGCAACCGGCCACAGTATTTGAGCAGGGTGAGAGACCAGAGGCGAGGTCTGGACGGGGCGACCCAGTGAGATGGAGGTGAACAGCAACGGCGACTCGACGGTGCGTCAGCGCGGCGGAGCCATGGAGGTTTTTGGCAGATGATGGCGGCCGGCAATTTAAGGCCGCTCTGGCAAGGGCACAACCTGTAAGAGAGGCCTCGGAGTAGGCACGAGGCGGTGGCTGCTGCTCGGCGCACGGTTAAGACCACGACTCAGCGACGCAGGGCCACGGCAGAAGCGGAGTGCAGCGGCGGCAGCGGACGCTCTGGGCAGCGCTTGGCGGAGGCGGCGTAGAAGCGGCGCGTGCGAGGTGGCTTGCAGGCAGTGGCTCACCGGTGGCTGGCAGCTTGGAGCGGCGTGGTAAAGCGGCTTGTAGGCGGCTATTTCCTCGCGAAAGAAACAACATAGAGACTCTCTGGCGGCGGGCGGCCCGCAGTGTGGTCGTGGCGGAGGCGTACGGCGACGGGAAGCCAAGCGTGGCTCGGAAGTACAGACAGGCGGCCCGGGGGCTCTTGTTCCACACGCTCCCCTCCCGGCTTGTGAGAGGGGCACCGGTGACTTTGGCAAGGCGGCAACGGTGGTCTTGACGCGGAGCTGCGGGTCACAGCAGTGGAAGTAAAGATAGAGGCAGAACTGTTCAGCCGGGTCGGCTTAGTGCGGCTGCGGGTGAAGAGACCCCGTCGACTCATGGCGTCTGCCACAATGGCGGATTGGAGAGGCGCGGCCGTGGCCGGTTCAGCGCGGCCACGCAGAGGTGGTTTGCAGCTGCAAGCGACTCGCGACTAGCGACGGCGTGGCGCATCACGGCGGCTCGCAGCGGGGCTCAACAGCGGCATGTTGACCTCAGCGAGGGCAGAGGCCATTGTGAGGGCGCAAGGTAGGGGCGGCTCGCAGCCAAATGCTGGACAAAGATGGCGCTTCGAAGGCTCGACAAGGGCAGCTCAATGAAGCTCGAGGACGAGGCCGCGGATGCGAGCTGCATCCACGGTTGACAAACATGGCAGCAGATCATCGTCGTCCGGTGGCCCGCAGAGGCTGTCGAGGCTGCTCACTCGACGCGTGATGGTGGAGAAGATGTGTTGGTGGCTTGGCCATGGCAAAAAACCAGTGGAAGAAGGCGAGACGCGCTCGGACAGGCAGCGGCTCGGAGTCAAGACCGCGGCGGCTTGGCAACAAGGACAACGGCAACTCAGGTCAGATTCGAGGCGGAGCGGCCCGACAACTCGGGAGACGGGTGCGTGCTTGATGGCTTCTCGCTCCTCGTTGGTTACCCAAAGTGGAAGGTTTGAGATGCAGTGTAGCGGTAGTTTTCCCTTGGCAAAGATACCAAGGATCGATTTCCCCTGAGACTCCAAGGTTCAACAAGAAGGTGTCAACTGCTAATGGCGCCAGATACTTAGCAATCAACTTGGACCTGCACACAGATACAAATAACTTTGCTCCCAACGAGTACAGAGAGGTTGTCAATCCCTCCGGCCTTGTCGTTTACAAAGGATCAAACGTAAGAGATAATAGTGATAGGTATTGTTGCAACTAGTAAGTAAAAGCAGAAAGTAAATAGCGGATGCGATCAATGATGGTAATATGGACCGGGGTCCCATGATGTTCACTAGTAATGTCTCTCTCCCAAAAGACGATAAAACAGCCATGTGAGGTAAACGAATTACAGCTGGGCAATTGACAGAATTATGTGCGCAAACCAATGCTAACTATGTTGCAAGAAAGGTAGAGGTTCAAAGCATAGGCGGTACGCCAAGGTAAGTAGACCGAAATCCATCTGCATCTACTACTAATCATCCACCTTGAGATATCTATCCAGAACATCTCGCTGGTATTAAGTTGCGAGTCCCACCCATAGTGTAAACTCAAAGCAACAGACAACTGCATTAAAAGAACTTTGCGTAAAGTAAACAATCCTTGCACCCGCGAGTACAAGCACCGTTGTTTTCCCCCTTGTGGCAACAGCACATCCCCTAGACTCATGTTTCTGTCACTCAAGCTAGTCATCGAGGGGCATGAACCCACAATCGAGCATAACGTTCCCTCTTGGAGTCACTACCTACTACTTGGCCAAAGCAATAAATAGCAATGGAGAACATGCAAGAATTACTTACGAACATAAATATAAAAGGGGTAAATCAAATATATTACTCAAACACAATCTGAACATAATCTCACAATCCATCGGATCCTAGCAAACTCATCATAGCAACAGCATAAGGATTACATATGTGCCTCGATCATGTAGGGCAGCTCACGAGGTCTAATTAGTGAAGCACAAGAAGGGGAGGAGAACATCACATAGCTACTGGTCATGGACCCATGGTCCAAGGGAGACTACTCACAACTCATCCGAGAGGCGTCCATGGTGGTGGAGAGGCTCCCGGTGGTGATCCTCCCCTCCGGCCGGGTGCCGGGAAGAGTTCTCCTGGTGCTCCCGATCTTGGAAGCGCGGCGGCGGCGGAACAGAGATGAGATCGCGAAAAAGGTTTCCGTCCTCGAGGGTTTCGGGACGCATGTTAAATATATGCCAAAGGGGGGCATCAGCGGAGACCTGGGGGGCCCAGGCGCCCCCCCGGTGCGGCCAGGAGGGGGGGTCGCGCCACCAGGGCGCCTGGAGCCCTGGTGGCCCCCCTCCGGCCCTACTTTGGCCGCCAGGAAGCTTCTGGAACACTGAATTTTTATATAATTTTTCCGGGATTTTTCTAACAGTTTACGTGACGGGAAAACCTGAAATACAAAAACAGCAGAAAACAGAAACTGGCACTGGGGTGCACTGAGTTAATAGGTTAGTCCAAATATGATCAAAAGTGTATGGAAGTGTATAAATATCATAGCAATATCACACAAAAGAGGCATGGAGCAAGCAGAAATTATAGATACGTTTTAGACGTATCAACATCCCCAAGCTTAATTCCTGCTCGTCCTCGAGTAGGTAAATGATAACAAGTATAATTTCTGTGGTGACATGCTATTAACCATATAAGGATTTATTTTTTAGTCACATGACAAAAGCTTACCGAGACAATGAATCTGTAGTAATTAAGTTGCCTCATGAGAAAATCACAAAGAACTGAAAGTTTTACAATATGATACTGAAATACTCAAAAGATTTGTAATGAGCATGGTGTGCAAATATGACAAAGTGATATCTCGCTTGCCCCCTTTAGTGAAGCAAAACATAAATGCAGGGGCACCTCCAAGGTTTAAGTGATGACTAGATACAATGATTTCAGAATAAACAATATCACAATCATGCAAAAGACAATGCTACTTTGGGACAATGCACATTACACTCAGAATGACAATCATGCTCTTAATAGTTGGTGCTTTAAAAGAAGGTGGAGACTCTCGAACCGTGGCTTTTGTTGGCAAAGTTGAAAACCCGTAGTCGGAAACAAAGACAAAACATGTACCAGAGCTCTTGGTTTTAAAAACAGAGATAATAATTATTTTTTTGGATATGCATGTTCCGTCAACGAATGCTAGCAGATAACTCAATCACTTCTTGAGATGGACAAGTTTCGAGGAACGGCTCCCGAATGAGGACGATTACATCCTCTTAATCTCCTTTGTTTATCACTGCCAAAGTTTTCTGATTTCTCATGAACAAAGCGTGAAGGAGGGTTTGTTTGTTATATTAGTTTTGAGCCGAGCGCACTCTTGGCCAGTTCCTTCTCGTATTATGGGTTTGCACATTAGACATGCAATCCCGGGGTGAAGCTTGTCCAACTTAAAAAGATCATGAATTAACTACTACTTCCTCATGAACTAAAACAGAGGCACAAAAGAGGAATGCTTTTTTTGAATAATTTCGAGATGGTACATGAAAGTCTTCGTTAGGAATGGCAGGTAAATACCATGTATAGGAAGGTATGGTGGACTCATATGGCATAACTGGTTTAAAGGATTTTGGATGCACAAGCAGTCAGTCCACTTAGTATAGGTGGAGGTTAGCAAAAGACTGGGAGCGACCAACTAAATGAGCAATGGCGGTCATAATCATGCAGAGCGACAAAGCAACATTGAATTACGCATGGAAGTTATATCGCTACTCAGAAATAAAGGATCATCAAGGCTTGACAGACTTTCTTTACAGTCTTAAATATGCGTGAGCATACGCCAAGTCAATCAAAATAAATTCTCGAAGGAAGATATCACTGAACCATACCACATCATAGGCAAACAAATCATGTTGTTACTCCAATAACACATTGGGAACCCCCCAGCTATTTGAGACTAACCATAAGAAAACATGAACTACTAAGCACCATTATGCACGTAGCATTTTTATCATAGACATATCGACCAATGCAACAGAAGCCAACTCTCTTAATAAGATAAGCATGATAAATAAAGAGAGTTCCAGCGACCAACTAAACAAAAGCTCTTTAAAAAGATAAGCATGAAAACTAAGAGCTAAGCATGACAGCAGCTATTGAAAGACCAAGAACATACACAGCAAAGATAAACATGAAAATTCTATGTTGTGTTCTAGGTTGAAGTGGAGCGTGTTTCTCTCCCACATAAAGAAAGCTGAGTTCCAACTCGTTATGAAAAGCAAGCAAAGCTAAAGAAAACTACAAAGGAAACTAAAAGCAAGACGCTCCAAGCATAGCACATAACACATGAAGTGATAAAAATATAGTGGAACGAAAGACGAACTGATAATGTTGATGGAGAAGGGGATGCACGGGGGCATCCCCAAGCTTAGACGCCTGAGTCTTCTTGAATATTTCTTGGGGGTGCACGGGGGCATCCCCAAGCTTGAGCGTTTGACACTCCTGAATCTTTTTATCATCTTCCCTCGCACACTTGAAAACTCCCTTCATACATAACTCATCATAATCTGATTAGCGAGGTTAGTACCCATAATAAAATAATTGTTCCTTGCTGGAAATAAGGATATTCTTGAAGGTCTACTGTTTCTCAAGATTGCCAAAAGGTTTTTGCAAAGAAAAAGCAAGCTCAAGGTTTGCAAAATGAAGGAAAGGCAAAACAGGACAGAATCTATGAAAAACAGACCAGCAGGTAGTAAATGATTTTTTCGGGGCACTTCTGCAACTCTAATCAAAAAACTCAGAACAGACGCACGGAATACAATTGTACAGAGCACGTTGTCGAAAAAATTCAGACCAAAAAGATGATCTGGTGATTTTATACGAATTTTTCTATCCAAGGACAGAATCTGTTTCCTGGACAGCACGTCACAACTTTTGAACTTTCTTGCAATCAGAGGCTACACTTGGCACAAAGTTGAAAAATAAAGATACAATGATGATGCTACTGTAGTAACAACATCAAGCAATATCAAAAGCAAAATAAAATTTATTCATTGTGGGCTGCCTCCCAAAAGCGCTTTCTTTTATGCCTTTAAGCTAGGCATAATGCAAAGAGGAATCAATAATCATCATAATAATCGGAGTTATAAATTGCTTCAAATGGTTCCTCAACAAGTTCACTCTTGTTCCTTCTAGGAAAGGGGTACACACCTTTTGCCTTTCCGCGTAAGCGGATTTATCCCTTACCTATATCGATGAAGCCTTTAACTGCTCGGAGGAAGTCCCTTCCAAGCACTATATTTCCTTGGTTTGGCTTCATGATGAAGAAATCAATCATTGCAATCCCTTTAAGGAATTTAACTGGCACGTCTTTTATTCTTCCCTGGATTTCAGAAATATCTCCATTAGTGTGTTCATGATAAGATGATAATCTATCCATATTAAATTTTAAAGAATCATGAACAATTTTTGGCATAGTAGAAACCATAGATCCAATATCACAATAAGCAAGGAAGTCTTGATTAGAGATGCTAATCCTAACAAAAGGCTCCCAATAATTGTCTATTTCCAAAATATCTCTCTTATTGGGTTTGGGTTTCTCTACCTTCATCAAGTCTAGAGCATCCATTCTTTTCTCAATAGTAGCAAGTCTATCTATGACAGTATCAAAATTATGATCATAAACAAAGTAACTGGATAGACCTTGTATAATTTCAAGAGCCCTAGCTTCATCACACTCTAGGAAATCTTCTTCAGCTATAATATCAAGAGAGTGTTTACACCATTTAAAAAGACCATGGTAAAAATTTCTAAGCACAATTTTTATAGGTATCCAAGGCATAATTCTCCTATGTGCATCAGAAATTCTGTCCCATGCCTTCTTCATATTTTCTCCATTCCTTTGATGGAAATCTAGAACTTCTGATTCCCTCAAAGCACCAAATCCTAACATGCTTGACTAAACAGGAAGGACTACTAGCAGATAATTAAATTTTTTGTGATTTTTGATAAAAGATACTAAAGCAAAAACTGAAAGGTAAACTAACAAGACTAAAAAGCAAAGGTAAAAGATAGCGTGCAACTCCCCTATCTTGAAGAGTGGAGTCCCCGGCGACGCCACCAGAAATACTTTGCTTGATGGCTTCTCGCCCCTTGTTGGTTACCCCAAGTGGAAGGTTTGAAATGCAGTGTAGCGGTAGTTTTCCCTTGGCAAAGATACCAAGGATCGATTTCCCCTGAGACTCCAAGGTTCAACAAGAAGGTGTCAACTGCTAATGGCGCCAGATACTTAGCAATCAACTTGGACCTGCACACAGATACAAATAACTTTGCTCCCAACGAGTACAGAGAGGTTGTCAATCCCTCCGGCCTTGTCGTTTACAAAGGATCAAACGCAAGAGATAATAGTGATAGGTATTGCTGCAACTAGTAAGTAAAAGCAGAAAGTAAATAGCGGATGCGATCAATGATGGTAATATGGACCGGGGTCCCATGATGTTCACTAGTGATGTCTCTCTCCCAAAAGACGATAAAACAGCCATGTGAGGTAAACGAATTACAGCTGGGCAATTGACAGAATTATGTGCGCAAACCAATGCTAACTATGTTGCAAGAAAGTTAGAGGTTCAAAGCATAGGCGGTACGCCAAGGTAAGTAGACTGAAATCCATCTGCATCTACTACTAATCATCCACCTTGAGATATCTATCCAGAACATCTCGCTGGTATTAAGTTGCGAGTCCCACCCATAGTGTAAACTCAAAGCAACACACAACTGCATTAAAAGAACTTTGCGTAAAGTAAACAATCCTTGCACCCGCGAGTACAAGCACCGTTGTTTTCCCCCTTGTGGCAACAGCACATCCCCTAAACTCATGTTTCTGTCACTCAAGCTAGTCATCGAGGGGCATGAACCCACAATCGAGCATAACGTTCCCTCTTGGAGTCACTACCTACTACTTGGCCAAAGCAATAAATAGCAATGGAGAACATGCAAGAATTACTTACGAACATAAATATAAAAGAGGTAAATCAAATATATTACTCAAACACAATCAGAACATAATCTCACAATCCATCGGATCCCAGCAAACTCATCATAGCAACAGCATAAGGATTACATATGTGCCTCGATCATGTAGGGCAGCTCACGAGGTCTAATTAGTGAAGCACAAGAAGGGGAGGAGAACATCACATAGCTACTGGTCATGGACCCATGCTCCAAGGGAGACTACTCACAACTCATCCGGGAGGCGTCCATGGTGGTGGAGAGGCTCCCGGTGGTGATCCTCCCCTCCGGCAGGGTGCCGGGAAGAGTTCTCCTGGTGCTCCCGATCTTGGAAGTGCGGCGGCGGCGGAACAGAGATGAGATCGTGAAAAAGGGTTCCGTCCTCGAGGGTTTCGGGACGCGTGTTAAATATATGCCAAAGGGGGGCATCAGCGGAGACCTAGGGGGCCCAGGCGCCCCCCCCCCCCCCAGCGCGGCCAGGAGGGGGGCCGCGCCACCAGGGCGCCTGGAGCCCTGGTGGCCCCCCTCCGACCCTACTTTGGCCGCCAGGAAGCTTCTGGAACGCTGATTTTTTATATAATTTTTCCGGGATTTTTCTGACAGTTTACGTGACGGGAAAACCTGAAATACAAAAATAGCAGAAAACAGAAACTGGCACTGGGGTGCACTGAGTTAATAGGTTAGTCCAAATATGATCAAAAGTGTATGGAAGTGTATAAATATCATAGCAATATCACACAAGAGGCATGGAGCAAGCAGAAATTATAGATACGTTTTAGACGTATCAGTGCGCGGCCGGCGAGTCCGAGTACGGCTCAAGTTCGAGTCTGATATGGTCCTTCACAGGAATTTTCCTCGCCATGGTTGTTTTGTAAATAAGAAACAGGGCCGTCCATTTTAAGCCACTTACGGTGACGAAGGCGGTTTGACCAAAAATCACCGTATCGAATCCGAGTCATCATGGCGGATCAACTTGTAATCTGCAGCGTAACCTTAATTCATCTCAAACTATCTCACAGTTTGTAAATCTGGACTGATGATCTTCAAGCTGATGTAGATCTTTTCAAACAACCTATTCTTTATCCGGAAAATTGCAAACTTCTCGATCCCTTAGAAAGATCCCTTCAAGAGCTCAACA
This sequence comes from Secale cereale, assembly GCA_902687465.1. Taxonomy (NCBI): domain Eukaryota; kingdom Viridiplantae; phylum Streptophyta; class Magnoliopsida; order Poales; family Poaceae; genus Secale; species Secale cereale. Next base: position 865,191,333 of record LR738714.1, on the reverse strand, counting down.
CCACCGTGCGCAGGCCCCACAGTGGGCGCTAACTGTCGTGAAATTGTCACGGCATATGTCCTAGGGTAAGGACTTAGTCGTGAGGCCAACGCATCTATGTAGTAACTTGAGAGGGGTTGAGCGGAATTGAGAGACACAACGCAAGACAAAGATTTAGACAGCTTCGGGCCCCGGGAAATATCATCCGGTAATAGCCCTACATGCTGTTTGAGGCTAGATCTCATTATGACCCTCATGGAGTCGCCGGTAAACCGGCGCTTTGTGTCTAGCCCTAGAGATTGTTTGTTGTTCCTTACTTGTCAGAACTCCCCCTCTTTGGGGAGCCCCGCCCCTCCTTATATATGTTAAAGGAGTGGTTTACATGACTAGTCCTAATTGGTTTAGGACTACTCTATTACAAGTGGAGTCCTAGTCTTGCTTCCTTTGTAGGAGAATATTCCTTATACCTTCCTCTTAAACCGGCCCACCATAACATGAACCGGCCTTCTGGGCTTTGTCATCCGTCCGCCATCAACCAGGTTACCAGTGAGTCATAATGTTCAGGCACGTTGCTTGTAAACCGTCTGGTCAGGGCGGGTCGCCAGTGAATCGCCAAGTATAAACCGCCAAGTCCGGTCGGGTCATATTTCCGGCCGGGTTACACCGCGGAGTATATCCCCGACAGCGGGTATCGTTATATTTTGACCTTCACTGAAGATTTGAGCAGATATGGGTATATCTACTTGATGAAGCACAATTCTGAAACATTTGAAAAGTTCAAAAAAATTCAGAGTGAAGTAGAGAATCATCATAACAAGAAAATAAAGTTTCTACGATCTGATCGTGTAGGTGAATATTTGAGTTAAGAGTTTGGTCTTCATTTGAAACAATGTGGAATAGTTTCACAACTCACGCCACCCGGAACACCACAGGGTAATGGTGTGTCCGAACGTCGTAACCGTACTTTATTAGATAATGGTACGGTCTATGATGTGTTTTACCGATTTACCACTATCATTTTGGAGTTATGCTTTAGAGACAGTTGCATTCACGTTAAATAGGGCACCATCTAAATCCGTTGAGACGACGCCTTATGAACTAGGGTTTGGCAAGAAACCAAAGTTGTCGTTTCTTAAAGTTTGGGGCTGCGATGCTTATGTGAAAAAGCTTCAACCTGATAAGCTCGAACCCAAGTCGGAGAAATGTGTCTTCATAGGATACCCAAAAAAGACTGTTGGGTACACCTTCTATCACAGATCCGAAGGCAGGATATTTGTTGCTAAGAATGGATCCTTTCTAGAGAAGGAGTTTCTCTCTAAAAAAGTGAGTGGGAGCAAAGTAGAACTTGATGAGGTAATTGTACCTTCTACCGAATTGGAAAGTAGTACATCACAAAAACTAGTTCCAGTAATTCTTACACCAATTAGTGAGGAAGCTAATGATGATGATCATGAACTTCAGATCAAGTTTCTGCTGAACTCCATAGATCAACCAGAGTACGTTCCGCACCAGAGTGGTACGTCAACCTAGTTCTAGAAGTCATGTTACTAGACCATGATGAACCTACGAACTATGAGGAAGCGATGATGAGCCCAGATTCCGCAAAATGGCTTGAGGCCATGAAATCTGAGATGGGATCCATGTATGAAAATAAAGTATGGACTTCGGTTGACTTGCCCGATGATTGGCAAGCCATCGGAAATAAATGGATCTTCAAGAAGAAGACTGACGTTGACGATAACGTTACTGTTTACAAAGCTCGACTTGTTGCGAAAGGGTTTCGACAAGTTCAAGGAGTTGACTACAATAAGACTTTCTCACCCGTAGCGATGGTTAAGTGTGTCCGAATCATGTTAGCAATTGCCGCATTTTACGATTATGAAATCTGGCAAATGGATGTCAAAACTGCATTCCTGAATGGATATCTCAAAGAAGAGTTGTATATGATGCAACCAGAAGGTTTTGTCGATCCTAAAGGTGCTAACAATGTGTGCAAGCTCCAGCGATCCATCTATGGACTGGTGCAAGCATCTCGGAGTTGGAATATACGCTTTGATGAAGTGATCAAAGCATATGGTTTTATACAGACTTTTGAAGAAGCCTGTATTTACACGAAAGTGAGTGGGAGCTCTCTAGCATTTCTGATATTATATGTGGATGACATATTGTTGATTGGAAATGATATAGAATTTCTGGATAGCATAAAAGGATACTTGAATAAGATTTTTTCAATGAAAGACCTTGGTGAAGCTGCATACATATTAGGCATCAAGATCTATAGAGATAGATCAAGACGCTTAATTGGACTTTCACAAAGCATATACCTTGATAAAGTTTTGAAGAAGTTCAAAATGAATCAGTCAAAGAAAGGGTTCTTGCCTGTGTTACAACAAGTGAAGTTGAGTAAGACTCAATGCCCGACCACTACAGAAGATAGAGAGAAAATGAAAGTCATTCCCTATGCCTCAGCCATAGGATCTATCATGTATGCAATGATGTGTACCAGACCTAATGTGTGCCTTGCTATAAGTTTAGCAGGCAGGTACCAAAGTAATCCAGGTGTGGATCACTAGACAACGGTCAAGAACATCCTGAAGTACCTAAAAAGAACAAAGGATATGTTTCTCGTATATGAAGGTGACAAAGAGCTCATCGTAAACAGTTACATCGATGCAAGCTTTGACACTAATCCAGATGACTCGAAGTCACAAACCGGATATGTATTTTTATTGAACGGTGGAGTTGTCAGTTGGTGCTGTTCCAAGAAAAGCGTCGTGGCGGGATCTACGTGTGAAGCGGAATACATAGCTGCTTCGGAAGCAGCTAATGAAGGAGTTCATATCCGATCTAGGTGTGATACCTAGTGCATCGGGTCCAATGAAAATCTTTTGTGACAACACTGGAGCAATAGCCTTGGCGAAGGAATCCAGGTTTCACAAGAGAACAAAGCACATCAACAGACGCTTCAATTCCATCCGCGATCTAGTCAATGAGGGAGACATAGAAATTTGCAAGATACATATGGATATGAATGTTGCAAACCCGTTGACTAAGCCTCTTCCACGGGCAAAACATGATCAGCACCAAGACTCCATGGGTGTTATAATCATTACTTTGTAATCTAGATTATTGACTCTAGTTCAAGTGGGAGACTGAAGGAAATATGCCCTAGAGGCAATAATAAAGATGTTATTTGTATTTCCTTATATCATGATAAATGTATTTTATTCATGCTAGAATTTTATTAACCGGAAACTTAGTACATGTGTGAATACATAGACAAAACAGTATGTCCCTAGTATGCCTCTACTAGACTAGCTCATTGATCAAAGATGGTTATGTTTTCTAACCATAGACATGAGTTGTCATTTGATCAACGAGATCACATCATTAGGGGAATGATGTGATGGACGAGACCCATCCGTTAGTTTAGCACTATGATCATTTAGTTTTACTGCTATTGCTTTCTCCATGACTTATACATGTTCCTATGACTATGAGATTATGAAACTCCCGAATACCGGACGAACACCTTGTGTGCTATCAAATGTCACAACGTAACTGGGTGATTATAAAGATGCTCTACAGGTGTCTCCGAAGGTATTCGTGGTGTTGGCACAGATCAAGAATAGGATTTGTCACTCCGAATGTCGGAGAGGTATCTCTGGGCCCTCTCGGTAATACACATCATAATAAGCCTTGCAAGCATATGACTAATGAGTTAGTCACGAGATGATGTATTACGGAGCGAGTAAAGAGACTTGCCGGTAACGAGATTGAACTAGGTATTGAGATACCGACAATCGAATCTCGGGCAAGTAACATACCATTGACAAAAGGAACAACGTATGTTGTTATGCGGTTTGACCGATAAAGATCTTCGTAGAATAGGTAGGAGCCGATATGAGCATCCAGGTTCCGCTATTGGTTATTGACCGGAGATGAGTCTCGGTCATGTCTACATAGTTCTCGAACCCGTAGGGTCCGCACGCTAAACGTTTGATGACGATAGGTACTATGAGTTTTGATGTACCGAAGGTAGTTCGGAGTCCTGGATGAGATCACGGACATGACGAGGAGTCTCGGAATGTCCGAGACGTAAAGATCAATATATTGGACGACTATGTTTGGACACCGGAAAGGTTTCGGGAGGTTTCTGGCATATACCGAAGTATCGGGGGGTTACCGGAACCCCCCGGGGAGCTAAATGGGCCTCATGGGCCCTAGTGGGAGAAGAGGAGGGGCGGCCAGGGCAGCCGCGCGCCCCCTCCCCCTCTAGTCCGAATTGGACAAGGAGGGGGGTGGCGCCCCCCTTTCCTTCTCTTCCTCTGTCCCTTTCCTTCTCCCCTCCTACTCCAACTAGGAAAAGAGGGACTCCTACTCCCGGTGGGAGTAGGACTCCTCCCTTGGCGCGCCCTCCTCCTAGGACGGCCGCCTTCCCCCTAGCTCCTTTATATACAGGGGCAGGGGGCACCCATAGACACACAAGTTGACCAAGTTTATCTCTCCCAACCGTGTGCGGTGCCCACCTTCACAGAAACACACCTCGGTCATATCGTTGCAGTTCTTAGGCGAAGCCCTGCGACGGTAGCTTCATCATCTCCGTCACCACGCCGTTGTGCTGACGAAACTCTCCCGCGAGGTTCTACTGGATCAAGAGCTCGTGGGACGTCATCAAGCTGAACGTGTGCTGAACACGGAGGCTCCGTACGTTCGGTGCTTGATCGGTTGGATCGCCAAGAAAGTTCGACTACATCAACCGCGTCACTAGACGCTTCCGCTCTCGTTCTACGAGGGTACGTGGACACACTCTCCCCTCTCATTGCTATGCATCTAGTAGACAGATCTTGCTTGATCGTAGGAAAAAAAAATTACTACGTTCCCCAACAAAGCCGTGGGGGAGGCACCAACTCGTGCGCCCGCTCCCTTATCGCCACGTCTGTGAAGTTCATCTCCCAACGGGAGTGCCGGAGGTGCCACGCCCAACGAAAAAAATAGCGCGCTATCTAAAATAGCGAGGCCCTTCTCCAAATGCTATATAAGTTATTGCGTGCTATTTGCGTGCTATATTCAAAATATCGTTTTGAAAAAAATGCCAAATATATCATAGAAATTAAGGATTTCAACGTCTAAAATTTTGTCTATGAGCTATATATGAATACCGCTGGTGTACACATTATGATATTAGATGCACTTAAGAAAATTCTTCTTGTTTTCGTCCGGAAGGATACAATATTTTCATCCTAGATGGGCCTATTGTTGCGTTGCATTGGGCCGATGTCCAATGGGCTGCTATGGGCTGAGTGTCGTCCATGTTTCTATCGCTCCACACTAAAAACGCTAAAACGTTTTTGCGTTTAGCGCCGTTATAGCACGCTATAACGTGAATAGCGGCATAGCGTGTAAAATGGGTAAAATATAACGTGACACCCTCAAATATGCTATAGCGAAGTTTAAACGTCGAAATAGCGCGCTATTTGTTTCGTTGGCCACGCCACAGCGTCGTATGCGCGGGCGCCCTCTTGGCGGTGTCGAAGGTGCCTAGGCGGAGGCGTCCGTCGCCGGACCGAATCTCGACGGAGTAGGTGCCGGACGGGCGCACGCGGACGCCGCGGTAGCCAGACGATCCCCGGCGACGCGGCGGCATGGTGGCGCGGTGGTGACGGAGGCGAGGAAGCGGGGAGCAAGCGGCAGAGTGTGCGGGGAGAGCGCGTCTGGCAGTGTGGAGGCCGCGTGGCGAGCGCCGCATTTTGTAGGCGCTCTCGAAGCGATGCGCCAAATCTAACGTGTGAGCTGCTGTCTTTTCCCGCGCGTGCAATCGTTTCCTGCGCGCGCTTGTTTTCCGCCGCGGCTGAAGCACGTCAAACGGAACCCGCGCGCGTTTATTTAATGCCGCTGTTGGAGATGCTCTTAGCCGTAGATTTGGCATGCCCGAGAGCGAGACCCGATCGAAGCTGCTAGGAGCGACCAAGGGCCACCCTGCGTGGAGAGCAACATGGCCGACACATCCCAGCCGGGCGCACCGCCAACTCATACTGAAGAGAAAAAAGGATGACACCACCTCTCTGTTCCACGTGTAGGGGCTCGGCCCCACACCGGAAGCCCGGAAAATAATCCTACACGATCGGGTCGTACGGACCCAAACCGAAGACCCGCATGCCCGCATGACATCTGGCAAACCAAAATTCATTAGAAGAATATAAATTGATTTGTTCAGATTCACAATGAAACTTGCCGCCGTCCAACGGGTGCTTGCAACCCGAGACTGCGTTGATGGTGCCGCAAGTGATGCGCCGAGGAGCATCTCCATGGCCGGCAGGGACATGGCGTGGCTATTTTCGAAAAAGCATGGAGCACCACGGGTATGGGAGTTTCTGACGAACATGGCCGTTTCTAAGGTCGAGGGGCGTGTCCATGGCCAGATCTGGCGAGCAACGAGGAGGCGGCGAGCCGGGCCGCCAGGAATGTGGTAGTTGCCGGCGGGGATGATGCGCGCCGAGCAAGGGAGTTGGTCCTGGCGTAGAGGAACACGCCGGCGGCGATTTGGCGAGCAGCCCGAGCGGATCAGACCAGGCCGGCAGCGGCTGGACATGTCGAAGAACATTAGCTACAGAAATCAGAACACGATGGAAGGAAACCATGGGATGCTTTGAGATTCGGTTTGCCAGTTGTCACACAGGGAAGAGGGTCGTATAGGATTATTTTCCATCGAAGTTCGAACCCACACAGGCCCACACCACAGCTGTTATCTCCAGAAAAAGAAGCTGCTTCTGCCGACGTGCGACATGCGAGCGCCACGACCCATGGGGGCGTTCGGTTAGACCGAACCGATCGGTTCGGTGCCTCGGTTTTGTTTCAAGTTCGGTTTCCTGATTTTCCTAACCGATCGGTCATCATAGAAATCAATAACCAAGAGTTTGTTGACCAAAAATTCGGTCCGGTGTTCGGTTATGCCCGAAGAGACCTGAACTGGCTGGGAGGAAGAAATCGGCAGTTAAAAACACCAAGGACCAAGCAGGAATAAATCGAAACATGGATCTGGGAGAATATAATAGAAGGAAGTGACACATCGTTGAAATCAGGCAGCCGACCATGAAGGAGTGATGGTCGTCAGCCCACGACTGCGTGAGGGCGATGGACGTCGTCGGCCATCGGTGTGCGGGGGCACGGGCGCCGCCTGCCGACGGAAGTGCGCAGCCAACAGGGGAGCTGCCGCTGAGGATGCGGTGGGAAAAACGGAGGCGGCGGCCATGCGTGAAGCCTCTCGAGCGAGTCCAGGATAAGGCTCGGGAGCTGCAGGTGTTAATTTTTTAGGGAAAGATTCGTGCGTGTGTTGTTGGATGGTCTATTGGGCTTAGTTGGATGGGCCTTAAGTGCTTAACGTAGTGCATTATTTCGGTTAGTTCGGAGGTTTCGGTCAATGCACTCGAACGACCGAATTCACCGAAGGTATTTCGGTTTCTGACTTTAGCTAACCGAGTTAGCAACCAGGGTTTCGGTCCTCGGTTATTTCGGCTTCGGTCTCGGTTATTTTGGCTCCGGTCTTCGGTTCTCGGTTTTTATGCTCACCCCTACCTATGGGAGTGACGCACCCCCGCGAAGCTCCTTCACCCCGCGCTCAAGGCCGCCAGTCGAGGAGGACAGAAGGTCCCGCCGCCGCCGATGTCGACCGGGCTTCGGCCGACAGCTACAGCTTTGCCTGCCAGACGGGGGAGCAGACAGAATGAAGCTTTTTTATTTGAGACTAGACATCACTATTAACAACTTCAATTATGGACTAGAATTTTCTAAAACTAAAAGAAAAATACATAATTCACATGGGCCCGCGAGTGCGGGACACTCACCTGCCAAGTCTTGCTGCCTGCTCGTTTTGCTTCGCGATTCGTGCAGTAGTTCGATCCCGCACGAGGGCACATCAAGTTTTAAGTTTCAACTTTCAAACTTACGTTATTTGCACCTAAAATGTCAAGTTTTAACCAATTTCAGATATATAATTTTAAACAATTTTTTATGTCGGCTGTAGACACAAAACAATGGACTTTTTTCGGTCGCTGCTAAGGTTGAAGCAATGAAACTTAACATATTTTGTCGAAAGTCAGCCAAATATATTAAAATTGATCTTATTTGAATCCGCTGGTCATGAGAAGCACGAATATGAAAAGAAAATTTAATTAGAAATTTGTGTTTAAAAGATATAAAACTTTGAAAATTGATAGACAAAATAAAAACCGGGCACAAGAGACATCAGTGCCCCAGAAAGGTAAGGTCAAGAACATACAAGAACAGGCAAAAAATGCCAACGGTGACCGACCACCATGGAGGTGGTTATTTTAATAAAAAAACAAAAATAAATCATATTTTTAAAGTTTCAAAAAATTCTGGAAAAAATCATACATGTTCATATGGATGTAATCTACATGCTTACAATTTTTGAAGATGATATACATTATGGTGAGAGCTACACAAAAAAGACAAAATCACAGTTTGAAACTGATGAACAATAAAACATTGTTCACTATTAGTAATGCTGGATTTTCCCTTTTTTTGTGTAGCTCTCACCATAATGTATTTCACCGTCAGACTTTATACAAATGTAGAATACATCCATATGAATGTGTAGAATTGTTTTTCAGATTTTTTTTTGAAACTCCAAAATGTGATTATCGATTTTTTTTCAAAATATCCACCACCATGGTGGTCGAGCACCAAAAGACCGCACTCCAAGAACAGGCAACGTGCCGTCCGGGGTGATGAAGAACGTCGGCAGTACTACATAAGCTAGCCGGAAGGAATGAAGAATGCAATGAATCAAAAAAAAAACTTGCGGAAGAATGAATCAAAAGTTTTAAATACCAAGCTATGACAAATAACGGCAAGCCTCGTCATGTAAGTTTTCTAATACAATCAAGTCTAAGGGCTTATTCATACAAATAAATCTAAACAATCTTTGGAAGGAATAACGAAATGGAGCTAAAATTTAAAGATGCTAGCTTGAAGTGGTAACTCCAATGCAGGCAATCTTTTGTGCTAGTACAACGTAACGGTCACGTACGTTGCCACAGCTCAGAACAGAAGGAGAAATCCAATCACCCATACACCCATTAGGTCGAACATGGTAGTTATTTTTCATGCTCCACAGCAGGTGCTGTTTTTGGATGGCCATCACGCAGCTGGGTCTCGAGGTCTTTCTTGATATCATCAGTGCCACCCTTCAACAAGACTTGTTTGAGTTCAGGTAGACAATTCAGGCCAGTAAGCTGATATGACGCGGTGTAGCAGTCAACCTTGAGCACCTCAAGATTTTGCATTGAGTTTGATCCAAATTCCACATGTGACGGGCTGGAGCTGCAACCAATCTGGAGGATCTTCACCTGTTTGAAGGTGTCCAACTGCACTCCGTACATCTCGACGTAAAAATGGAGCTTACCACCCTCGAGCTGCTTGACTCTGACGCGCAAAATACATAACTCTGGTAGCTCGGCAAGGAGCTCAATGTCATTTTTCTCTAAAGTGTCCATCTCAACATCCAACTTCCTGAGATTGCTAAGATGGCCCGCCAATAGTGGCAACTTGTTCTGAAGCCCATGCAGTTTAAGCCTCCGTAGGTTCTTCCAGAGCAGGGAGATGCCATCCAAGCAACTTTCACTGTCCTTGTCGAGTCGCACTAACAAAGATTCTAAATGGACATGACCTGGGTCTGCAAAGAAGTGTTCGCAGTTATGCTTGTTGATGCCTGACACTCCGAGTTTGCGCAGCTGGGTGAGTTTGTTGAGCTCTTTGACGATGTCCTTCCCGCCTGAAGCACCAATGTTGACAACACCGAGCGTGTGCAATGCCGTCAGTTCACCAATCCTGCTTGGCACTACAACACCAACTAGGCGACGACATCTGCGGAACTCTGGCAACAAGCTAGTTGAGGCATCTGGCGTTGATGCTGGGATGGTGGTGCCTGCACGAATATACTGCAGCTTCTTTAACTTGGTGATGGTTCCTGGCAGGGTGACTATAGAGGTATATCTGACATCAAGACTCTGAAGCTGCCTGAGATCACCCAATGAATTTGGCAGACAGCGTATCTTAGTGCGTCCTCTTAAAGAGAGAAATTTCAGGCGACGCAGCAGCTTCAACATCTTCCGAAGATCATCATCCTTTACACCCGTCGCATCCTCCAAATCAAGCACCCGAAGGAGCCTCATTCTTTTTGATATGAAGAATGATTCCCACTCTCCAAACACTGTCAGTGACCGTAGACGTGAGAAGTCGATGCTATCAAACACAATTCTGTCTCTGTCCCAACTTTTCAATATGATAAGGTGACGCCCTGTGTGCTGTGTGGTCAGGACACATTTGTGCCCCAGTTCAAATACAAGATTCTCTTCCATTCTACGTGAGACGATGTACTCACGGATGAATCCATTAACTTGGCATGATATCATCTTTGTGTCATCGAACACAGTGGTGACCACCTTCGGTAGCTGCTGGATTATGCTCAGTTGAAGAAGGTTGGAGAAGAACTGCTCTGCTTTCTCTTCTGCCGATATTTCATCGCTATCCTTGGAGTAACCCTCTGCAATCCACCTCCTTACCAGTCGCCTACGCCGAATGTTATAGCCCCGAGGAAAAATTGATAGGTAGAAGATACATGGCTTGAGTGAATCTGGGCAATTACGGAAGTATGAGTGCATCCAACTGAATAGGCCCTTCAGGCTATCATATTCTTGATTTGTCTCTAGATGATGCATAAATTTGTGATTCAAAGAATGCATATTATCCATCAATTTCACCGTCTGTGTGGCCAATAGTTCAGCAAGAGCAACTATCACTTTGGGAAGACCTCCACACTTGAAAATAAGTTCATCTAGCTCGTCACTTTTGTGAGTAATTAGATGTGAAGTAGACTTCGTTCTGCGTACCTATTGTTCAAACAATGAAAGAAAAATCAGTGTCAATCAATTAGCATGGTAAACATCAATTGCATTGGATTCTGATGTTCCATATAGACTTCCATTTGCGGAAAATAGTGACTGCTCTACGCACACGTAAGGTTTTTCAAGCCTGAATCATTTCAAGACTGTAAGTTCCAGAATAATAATTTGTCCATACATCTTAAGAATGTTCTGTAATTGTGAATATACATGTGATCTCCTTTTTAGAGGGCATACATCCTAATTATATAAATGTTGTCTTTCAAAAGGAGCACAACTTACTTCTATAACTTTGACAGCTAATATACAAAAAAAATTGTTCTTGTCATGTAAATTCATATCAATAAATCTGTGTAGAAAAATGTATTCATGGAATAAAAATAATACATTTTTGTAAGATACAGATATAAAATATAAGTCAATTATTGCAAGTTACAGAGTGTGTCACGCGTACTCCAGTGGAATGGAACTCTAGTGATATTGTCATCTTTGTTTAGCTGATCTAGCGTCACGCGTACGAGGGTTTGGTGGCCTGCGGGTGGTATATATCCTGTTGTGTGCACCTATATCCAAGCATGGTGGACACCAAAAGGACCCGACATGCAAAGGAAATCTGATTTTATTTTATACAGAGAAGATTCGTAGTAATTAACAGTCAATATCCTGATGATAACCAAAGCGCTTATCCCTTTTGGACAACACGGCTATTTAAGCTGCTAGCATCGCTCCTCACACGGCGAGGTGGGACTGAACCACTGAACATATGTCGTCGGTAGGGTAGACGGTGAGTCATATCTCCGCCGAGTTCTTTCCCTTGGGAGTTGGGACCTCGGTAAATCCTTAGCCCAGACATTCTGATTTAAAAAAAATGCAAATGGTAAAATGTTTACCAAGTCTCCTTAGGACGAAACTCGGTAAAGATGTGACCCCTGGAATTCCTATTTTAAAAATAAAAAATTGATTCTTTTTGTCGAGTCACCGTTTGACGAAGCTCGGCAAGAAACATGATGTTGTTACGGCTCCGTCACGTGTTGTACAGTAAGGCCCACCTGTCGGACTTTGCTGATTTTTTTTCCATTGGAACTCGGCGAACTTGAGATTCTGTCGAGTTTATTTAGTTCAGCGAGTCATTTTTCATTGGAACTAGGCAATGTTACAGCTCTGCCGAGTTGCTTATCACTACCGAGTCAAATTTTGAATCTAATTTGACAAACAAAAGTTTGTCGAATCACTGATAGAATGAACTACGCTAAGTTCTGGACCTCGGAACAAAACCATATTCTAGTAGTGACATGTGGGTTCTTATATACATTTATTCTTACATGATAATGTTCACTATTTTTTCCTGGGAATTTATCTTAGAAAATGCATGCTATATAAAAATGTTTAGAATTGGATTTCCAAATTGCAGAGACATATACTATAAACTCTTTGTGCCTGTAAGATTACTGATATTGTTTCTTTAGATATTTCCATTGTTTCCTCACACAAACAATATTGAAGGTAAGATGACATGTGAAATCATAAGAATGTTGAATTGTAAGCAATAGTTGTACTGTTTTTCAAGTTTTGGTTATGTTAGTAGAAGTGCTTTGCATGTGCCAGAGATTATTGGTGTTCTATCAAACCAAATAAACATGTTTTGAGTTTGTTTACAGGTATGATTGAAATACATAGTCAGAAGACCAGTCCTAGAAAATATGCTACTATATGTAACTCCAAGGGGAATTTTACGATGCATTATAATACACCAGAGCACGTGTATTATATGGGCGATCAACGGATGAGACTAACTGTGCCTTATTAAATCCCAAGGGTATTTTCGACCTAAAAAATTGTTTACCTTTAACTGGCCCAATTAAATCCAGGAGTATTCCCATCCTGAATTTTCTAATTAACTTAACTGCATTAACATTGCACTTAATTATAACACCACGTCATCGTGCGCGGTCATTTGAATTTACGTTCAAGTGGTTCGTCATCTCCTCTCGAGCCCTAGTGAGTGAGATGGAACAGAACAACTCATGTATGAGCCTATCAGGTGCTAAGATCATCCCTAGAAGTTTCTAGTGAGTTGTAACTCATCAAAAAATTCTTATTTTGGGAATTAAACCCATACTAGTCCTTCCCAAAGAAACTACAAATACTCAAAATTTGAGGAGTTACTCCTCACACTTCATCCCTCCTGCACAAATTTGAGTAGGCCCCTTATTCTCCACAAACCCTTTCTCTTTCCACTGAAAAATGGTACCAATCACATTCATTCCCCAATCATTGGTGTTGAAGGTGCTAAAACGCCCAAATCAACCCCCCCCCCCCTAAAAAGCCATCGCGAGCCCCCCTGAAACCCTATCCTCCATGCACCCTAGCTGCCGCAACCCATTTCGAGTCCACCTCACCACCCCATGAGCCCGTGCCTCCCATCTCGGCGTCATTCCTCCATGGTCAGGGCCAAGCCAACTGCTGAGTTCATATTCTCATTGCAGCGGATGGCCGAATTGGTTGCAAGCTCCACCGCCTCGGCATTTGATTGAAGCTTAGAGGAGGAGGAGCGCGAGCCTGAGCTTGACCTCCACACGTTGGAGCTTGCCGATTGAGAGATCAAGATGGCACTCCCAAATGACACTAGTAGAAAACAGGGCAACGGTCCCGGCCAGAAAATCGCATTAGTCCCGGTTCACTCACGAACCGGGACTAATATGAGCATTAGTCCCGGTTCGTGCGGCTAGGACGACATGCAACCATTAGTCCCGGTTCTAATGGAACCTTTAGTCCCGGTTGAAGCCATAAACCAGGACTAAAGGGTGCGATGGCCTTTAGTCCCGGTTTGTGGCTCGAACCGGGACCAAAGGTCAGACCTTTAGTCCCGGTTGGAGCCACAAACCGGGACTAAAGGGGTTGAGGCTTTAGTCCCGGTCCATGGTTCCAACCGGGACTAAAGGTCAAACCTTTAGTCCCGGTTCGAGCCATGAACCGGTACTAAAGGTGTCCTGAATTTCAAAAAAGTGTAATGAAAACGTAAAACGGCTATAACTTTTGCATACGATGTCGAAAAAAAAACATATAATATATCAAAATGTAGGGAAAAAAATTCCGCATCCGATTTCAACGGCCTTTGGCCTATTTCGACATTTTTAGAATCTTCAAATTCCAAAAGGAAAAAAAATATGCTCAAATTTCAGTTTTTTTGAATTTTTGGTCAAACTGTGCTCAAACTACTTATTCAAGAAATATTATTGTTACTAAATAATTATTCAAGAATATTAGTGTTTCTAAATAATTATTTTATTTTTTTTGAATTTTGGTCAAATCTGGTCAAACTGTGGTCAAACTACTTATTCAAGAAATATTAGTGTTATTAAATAATTAATGTATTTTACAATAATATTTTTAAATTCAAACAGTGCTTCGTACTCAATTTCAACTCCTCAGGGTTAATAGGATTGACAGCAGAGTATTGTCAGGAAAACAACAAGTGCAGACTTGGAAACTAGGGGGAATAGAACTCGGAAGTTAAGCGTGCTCGGGCTGGAGCAGTGAAAGGATGGGTGACCTGCCGGGAAGTTAGACGATTTGAACTGGGTGATGATGGATGATTAGAGATTAATGGGTGATGATGGGTAGTTAGAGGATGGGGCCGGTTTCAAATAATTTAGATATTTGAAAATCAGGAAAAAAAATAAAAAAAATTCAAAAAATTAAAAAAAAAATCCTTTAGTCCCGGTTGGTGTTACGAACCGGGACTAAAGGTCGAGCTCCAGAAACCAGCCACGTGGAGCTCCTTTAGTCCCGGTTCATAAGCAAACCGGGACTAAAGGGGAGGGCTTTAGTACCGACCCCTTAGTCCCGGTTTAAGAACCGGGACTAAAGGCCCCTTACGAACCGGGACTAAAAGCCCGTTTTCTACTAGTGTGAGGAGGAGGAGCGTGACCTTGAGCTTGACCTCCACCCGTTGGAGCTCGCCGATTGAGGGATCGGGAGGGCACTCCCAAAGGAGGAGGAGCTGCACCGCGTGACGGAGACCCAGCTCGAGGTGGAGTACGCCCACGTCACCATATGCTTCACTATTGCGGTGGAAGAACACCTCATATTCGAGGCATCCCTCGAATTCACACACAAGGACAAGGCTAACCATGCAGAACACGTGGCGAGGGAGATGGAATGGAGGAATTGTTCATCAATCTCGGCTTCGACGACTCCGCCAATGAACCTATGCCATGGCATAGAGTATCTTTCATGCTTTAAGTGTTAAATTATGTTAAATAGGTGGCAATTTCCTTTATTTTCAGTATTTCAAAGTTCAATGTATGCATGGTTATGTATAATTATGCATTAGTTATATTGATATAATTTCAAATCATGTTCTAAAAGAAGTTTGTGCAACTTTGTGATTTGCGGAGTTAAATTTAGGGGAAGGGTTAGGTGCAATTTTTTTTAACTCAATATTTTAGTTGGTAACTTTAGATCTTCTCTAGCCATTCTTATAAAACTTAACTTCTTAAGCAAGACGACCTAAAACTTAACTCCAGAAAAGCGCTACTACAACTATAGTGGAGATAGCTTGTAAGAAAACACACCTTTTCTCGGAATAGATGAAAGGCTGCCGCTTCTTCTAGGCCTTTCACATTACACACTTGATCTTCGTTATTTGTGCAATATGTTGCAACGGTGGCTTCAGTTGTAATGACAATGATAACACTAGCAGAATCTCTAGATACCAAGACAGCCTTTATCAGATCCCATTCTTCTTCAGACTCCAGTTCATCAATAACCACCAGACACTGATTTACTTGCAGAAACTTGCGACACTCTTCGATTGGATCCTTTTGTGAACGAAAATCCCGAAGTAAGCTTCGGCAAAAATCCCTCAAATTGAAAGGACGTGATACATCCACCCAACAGTACTTGGTAAACTGCTTGCTGTCAAGCATTCTGTCAAAGTACAAGTTTCTAACAAGAGCCGACTTTCCAATGCCAGCTATTCCCCAAACGGATATAACTGGGGAATTACTGACACGTGCATTAGCTGCATAACTGCAAAGTTCACTCATTTGTGACTCGCGTCCCACAAGAGGATAGGTCTTCATCCAGTTTTGGCCCGCTTCTCTAGTGGAAGAGGAGATTTCTCCATAGGAGGAGGATTGGTACACTTCAGGCATCATTCGGCTTTCTTCTTTATATCCATCATTTTGAGCACCCTGCACATGAGAGATGTTAACACAATGACTAAGCCAATGTACATAAAAAACATAAGAGTAATTTCTTCTAGCTATCATCGCCAGTAGAACTTATACTTTTACATCAAAGATACAATAAAAAATGAGGAAACAACCAGCTTTTATATAAGTAGGATTCACACAGCCAAATATGCTTATGGACACTGTTTATACGCTGGCAAACATACAAAGTCTAATAAGACCAAAGAGAATGCCTAAGGCGAGGTAGACACATGGGCCCAAAGTAGTTGGTAGTAATCTGAAATTGAGGGAGAGATACAAGTGTGTGCTGTGGTGGATCGCTAGCGAATAGCGCAATATAAGTTGCAGGTGTTAAATTCAATATCGCAACCCGCAAAAAAAGAAAATCCTCAATAGCCCAGTACCTATTATACTATGATATAAAACTTATAGTAGGGAATTTCCCAACTGTTGTTCCAAAAAAAAGAACTTCAGTACTGCTGAAAAATATTGTTATATGTTATTGCAAATAATCTATTGTTATTAATTATTTAATAAGACACATTGTTGATATGATAAACTCTATCAAGTGATCATGGATTGAGCCGCACATCATTCTAGATCAGTAGTAATATCCGACGTCCCTATAAAAATGATTACAACGCTCCTATATGAATCATAAATCAGTTGAGTTTAATCACTAGATTATTACTTAGCTTTGTTTTGTGATTTATAACAAGCTTTGTAAAAGGAGGGCATTGAAAGCTCCCTTTCTAAAAGAAAGTGTACATTTAGAATCATCATAGTAGCATGACACCTGTACGCCTCTGTTTCAAGTTCCATGCACTGGTGTATGGTAATATTATTGTCTAACTAGGTTTTTTTTTCCTTGTTTTATTATCTGGTTAAGCAAGATTTCCAAACATCAATTGTTGTTTCGAATAAATTATAAAGTAAGTTCAGTACATAATAGTTTAGCAACTACTCCCGCAAACCATGCCTTGGTTACCTAGATCGATTTGCGACAAGGAAATTCTACCAGTAGATATTTTTTTGAAATATATGTACAAATAATTAAGCATGTTTTCGACAGATTTACATATAGCTATGCATGATCAAAGGTATGTATAGAAGATTAATGTGTCCACGTTCCAAACCAACAAAATAAAGCAAGAAACTACAAAACGGTAAATATATGGAGCGATGGTGTGGAGCAAGGTCATTCTGCCCATCCCCAGCGCTCTGTACCACCTACTTCCTTTGTTCCATAATATAAGACGTTTTTTTACACTGCATAGTGTCTTAAAATGACCCAGATTATGAGACGGAGGGAGTAAATTTTACTCTTTAGAAAACAATATATTTTGAAAGTAAATAACTGATGCAGTTAATTTCTTGCTTAATTACCTCTGAGAAGAAGGCACAAACAGAGTGGTCGGACGGGAACTGCTGGAGCTCCAGTGGCTGGTATGAATGTCCGATGCACAGGCTTGCAACCTCGAAATTCTGCGTGGATACGATGATGCGGCTGCCATTTTCCACGTCAGGAAGGAAGGTCCTTACAGCATCCCAATCCGCCATGTCTGTCAGGTTCTCCAAGACGACAAGGTAAGTCTTGGTGTTGACTTCCTGCATAAACTCCGTGAGGAGTCGTTCTTGCCATGAATTCATCTTCCTGAGGACATGCACACTGATGTCCACCCCTTGTTTATCGCAGGAGTTTGCGTAGACCTGAGCCATGAAGCGCCGGACGAACTCGCGGGGATCGAAAGGATGCATCACCTTGACCCAGACGCGGCACGCGAAGTTCTTGCAGATCTCTGGATCGTTGTACGTCTTCCTAATGACGGAGGTTGTCCCAAGACTGCCGCCGGTGCCCCACACCGAGATCACCTGAAGCTTGGAGTCATTGTCGTCGTCTTTGCTGGTGGTGATGAGCTGGGTGAGATCCCCAAAGCCGCCGTGCTGCCTCCGGGCAGCGTCCCTTGCGTCGGCGAGCATGTTGGACGATGTTGCGCCGGTGGCGCTGCTGGATACCTGCTGCTGCTGCAGCATGACGAACTTGGATGCAGGCTCGCAGATGTGGCTGTAGCGCGAGTAGCACTCGCTCAGCTCCTTGGCCCTGCCCTTGAGCTCCTCTATCTCCGTCACCGCCTCGTCCAGCGGCAGCGGCCCGACGATGCACTCTGGAAGCAGCCGGCGCCAGAAGATCCGCTTGTCGTCCAAATGGACGACGAACTCCACGCAGTCTTCCAGGTCGTAGGCGAGCTCACGGACATGCCTCACCCAGGTCATCACCAGCTTGTTGGTCGCCCTGTCCTCGTTGGCCACGCCGAGGAAGGAGTTCATCATCTCGAACTCCAAGGTAATGGTCACCAGGTCCCGCTGGGCCTTCTGGCGGAGCTTGGTGTCCTCGTCGATGGCCAACTGGACCTTGGTCAGCGCCTCCGCCACCACCGTCTTGGACAACCCGACCGCTAGCTCCGCCATGGCTAGCTACTCTCTACTCCTTCTCCCAACTTGGAAGAAGAAGAACACCGATGCAAGCTGGGTGTTCCTTCTTTCGATGAGCTACTGTCCAGACAGCTAGTTACTGGGTATTTTCAAGCAAGCCCTACCTACCGGCCAGATCCATGAGGTGCGCGGGCAACTAGTCTTCGCCAGACGTGGGAGATTATTTACTCATCATCCAATGGAAAGATGGATGGAATTGATAGTATAAATTTTTCGCACGACTGGACTAACCTTACAAGTCATTGTTTCTCTATCTGTCAGAGCATCCATTTTTTTGTCGAGAAGATTCTTCAAGAGGCTCAGGGCATCAGCTATTGTCCAATGGAAGGATACTTTAATCAATCACTTTTTTTCGCGTGACACCGGGATTTCCTAACCCGTTTCCACGCTTCATAACCTTGGTACCGGCCGGTCTGGTTACAAGGAAAATTCAAAGCTAGCATGCTGCCCACATCGCGGTTTGTGATACAACATAAAATTTTGAAATGGTTGTTAATTTAGAAAGTCCTATTTAGTGACCGTCACTCCAACACCACCCAAAGCAGCACATAGTAAAAAAAAAAGTAGGTGGATGTTTCTACGGCTAGAGAGTTGTAGGGGCAACCACTCGGCACCATTAGGTGGTATTCTTAGGGCATGTACAATGATGCTATATTTGGAGTGCCACGTAGGATAAATGATGAGGTGAAGGAGATAAAACTCATAAGAAAAAGACTTGTCTTCTCTTATTTAAGAGAAAACGGGAGATGAACTCTTAGCACAATATGTCTCATCATGTTTTTAGGGTTAGCTAGCTATTGAAGATAAGGCTAAGAAATGATTCATTATAGACATTTTTTTTTACCATCTCTAAATTACATGCAAATCTTTAAAATAAAATTATCTTATCAATAATTATACATTGCCCTCAGAGCCCAGATCAATCGGTCGATGAGCTACCGTCCAAACAGCTAGTAATTGGATATTTTCAAACAAGGCTTACCTACCGGCCAGATCAGCGAGGTGCGCAAGCAACAACTCTTCGCCCGAGGTAGGAAATTATTTATTCAGTATCCATTGGAGAGATGGATGGAACTAATATATTGTTGGCACGACTAACCTTACAAACTGTACTACAAGTCTCCCTCAAAAAAAAAAAACTGTACTACAATTCATTGTTTCTCTTATCCCTCAGAGCTTTTTTTTTTGTCGAAAATATTTTCCGAGAGGCACAGGGCATCTTAGCTATTGTCCAGTGGGACGATACTTTAATCATTCACTCTTTTTTCTTGTTACTTTCTTAATCTTGGCACCGGCTGGCCTACTTAGAAGGAAAAAAAATTCCAAAGCTAGCATGCTGCCCACATCTGTTTGTGATCAAACTAGAAAAATGAAATTGTGATTAATTTTGACGAAGTAGGGTTTCCCCCGCTTTATATTATAAAGAACGAAACCGACCACAAGGTAACTGCCGGGGCGAACAGCACATTAAGCCCAAGGAAAAAGAAAAAGACAAAAATGCCAACAATGGCAGCTCGACAAAAGCTAGAAGGGTTAATTATCCTTTTGCCCTCAGTGGTGTCCATGTGCTCAGTTTTGCCCTCAGATGCGAATTGTGCTCAGTTTTGCCCCTAGTCCATGCACAGCGACTCGTTCCGTGAATTCTACCGTCTCCGTCAGGTCAACCTTTTGACTCGACCCTTACAGGTGGGACCAGGCGGCAGAGACAACCAATTGTATTCATACTGTTGCACGCGTGGCTTGTGGGACCCAACAGAGAGCCGTTGAGCAGAGAGCTGTTGCGGGTGTGCTATATAAGCGGGCGAAAGAGGCGCGCGGTGACCACGGCGACAGAGAGCACGGTGGTGACCACGGCGAGAGAGAGAGAGATAGCACAGTGGTGACCACGGCGAGAGAGAGCACGACGGTGGGAAGCTAGCTGCGGAGGGCGCGGCGGCGTTGAGATCCCCTTCGGCTCCGAGCTCCATGTCTTCCTCAAGCTCCAGCGCCACCTCGCGGATGCAGAGCCGGGCGCGTGTGGACATTCCTGTCTTCATCTGTCCGCGGTGGCGGGCGGGCGTTGATCAGAGGGTTTCTCACACAACGAGGAACCAGAATCGTCCGTGCTACATGTGCAGCGAGAATGGGGTAAGAATCGGGGCAATTGCACCATTTTCGTGATCGGGATCTTTGAGCAATGGGTTGATTTGTTTATTGTTCATGCAGGTGACATGCTTCTTTCTTTGGGTCGATGCTCTGGCCAAGACACTGATGAATGAACTGCAAGAAGAGCATGAATAATGGTTGCACATGCTGCCACGAACGGCAGTGGCCGCAACACGAGCTCCGGAAGAAGAGATGGAGGGCAAAGAACACACTGACAGAGAGCTAGTTGTTGAGCTTAGGATGTTGCAGAAGAAGGTTAGGAAGCTTGAAGATCAAGCACAAATAGCAATACCCATTTGCAATTACTTTTGGGCCGTGGTAGGTATGATACTCGCACTGGTTATAATGTTGAAAATGTATGGAAAGGCATGAATTATTGAGGAATTTGTAAGCTTGAAATTGTATGAGAAATTCACTTAGTTTAAATGTTGGTCAAAGTTGTTTAAATGTTGAAAAAAAAGAGAAGAAGTGACCAAACAATTAATTTAGACAGTAAATCGTAATGCTGAAACTTTTTGTGGAAGCTAATTAAATTATTCCAGAGCCAAACAATTAAGTTTAGAATTTTTTTATAGCTGTTAAATATTTAATAGCAATTTAATTGCTCCAATTCAAATATACCGTGATTTAAATCAAATACCAAATTGTCATGAAAAATGTGCCTCAGCTCTGGTAGAGGTTTACACCTGGTGCCAAAATAAATGAACATTTTTAAGGGCATTACATTGAGAAAAAATAATTTGTCTAGAAAAATGAAGGGTGGAAAATGCAAAAAAAAATTGGTGCGGCTGGGGACTCGAACCCAGGACCGCGTTGGTTTGTGTCATTTAGGGCTGCGCTGGTAACCGCTAGGACAGATGTAAAGACTTTGACATGGGTAGGGAAGGAATGTATACATAGTGAGACAGTGAATGTTTGCACACGTGTGAGAGTGGTTTTCCTTTGTTTTGCACTGAAATTTTGGAGCGTTGGAAACGTATTTTTGCACTGCCACGTGATTGTGGTTACAATGGCACTTGGTTTAGGATTAGAGTGGCACTTGGTTTAGGATTTAAATGAAGAGGCGATTTCCTATGCATGGTGGAAACTACACACACAAAAACTACACACTCTTTGTTTTAAGTTCCTTTTTTGATATATGAGGTGTCGGGTTTCTTATGGCATTGGCACAAGTGCATTTTCGTTATATAGAAATGACTTTTTCTGACTTCTCTTTCTCTTTTTTATTATCTTTTGGACACAAGTTCCTTTTTCTTGTGTTGAAAGGGGCTTTACTCACTTCTCTCATTCATTTTGCTTGCCTTTTTGGCATAATTGCATGTTTGCTTGCCTAGCGAGTTCAAAGTCATGATATTTTCGTTATAGAGTTATTTTGTATACTCTAAAATAAATTATCAAAATAATTAGAGATAAAAATTGGGGCCGTGCGTTGCTACCACCATGGGTAGCAAATTGTTTTTGGAATAAATTTAGGGTTAGTTAATTACTTGTTTTTTTTAATGAAAGAGAGGGCTTCTAACCCCCCTTTGATTTTCATTTTTCATTAATGAAAGCCACAAGTTCTCGAACTTGATGACTTGGTTTAGGGAAAAAATGATATGTTTGGGCACGGACATTTTTTAACACACATAATAACTTAGATAAGATGCAACACACATAATAATTAAGGGTACCCAATAATTAACTTAGATAAGATGCAAAGTTCACGGACACCACAACACGGCACACACGACATAGAAAAGCAACAAAATAAAAACGATAAAACTAAAACATCTTCTTCTTGGCCTCCTTCTTCCACCTTGGCCGCGCGCCCCTTCAACGCAGTCTTCACTCCTCCTCGTCGTCGTCGTAGGGAAGGGAGTGCATCTGGCCTGGAGTGGGGAAGATGTTCTCGTAGTTGGTGAAGATGTTGTACGCCGTGAAGAAGATGGACTCGCAGCCGCACCAATAGACTTGGCCGAGGAGCTCGCGCGCGTCAAACGGGTTGGTGAAGGTGACCGTGAGCAGTTGAAGGATGCCGCCGCGGTCACGAACCTCGTTGAGGGTGAACATCCTCGGCGAGCCCCGTGGGAGGTGGGCATAGCCGGCTCTGAGGAAGGCGCGGGTGAGTTCGACGGCACCCCTCCACCGAGAAGTCGCCCACACACGGAGCTCCCTCTCGACGAGCACGCCTGGAGGGTAGCGCAGCTCTGGCACGACAGGCGGACGGTTGAAGGTCGGCCCGTTGAACTGCATCTTCACTTGGGTGGAGAGGGCTCTGTCGCTTGGGTGGAGAGGGCTCGGAGAGAAGGGATCGGATCTGGCTGTGGGTGGGAGAGGAAGGAAGAGAGGCACCCCATTTATAGGCCTGTGGGTGGGAGAGGAAGAGATGAAGGATGAGAACGGTGCGTGTGTGAATCCGGGCGCTTGTGTGAATCCGTTACGTTTTGGCTCTTAAAGTTTTGCACGAAAATGATGCATCGGGCGCACGCGTGCATCTGAATCACTGTCGTAATGGCCTAACTACGTGCATGGCCACCTAGCTCGCCTCGCTAGCCCACTGCATAGACTAACTAGCCTAGCTGCCTCGCTTCGCTCTGAATCAGTACGTGCATGCTCGCCTCGCTCGCCTCGCTCGCATGCATGCACGTCGGGCTCGCTCGCTCCCATGCATTCAGGCCTGCAAAGGCTGAGACAACGAGACGGCCTATTAACTGCGGTCTCAGGCCCAGACAACGAGACGGCCCAACGGTCCATCCAGCGCGCCCGGTTTTTCTTTAGAAAAAATAATCTTCCAGCCAATCAGATTGCATCTCGCGGATCGCCCCCCTCCTCCCCGCAGATTCCTTCTAGAAGGGTTAGATCGATGGCCCTGGATCGCCGCTAGAGTTAGATGGACGGTCCTTGTTCAGCGCTAGGGTTAGCGGGGTTTGGGAGGGGTTTGGAGCAGTCAAAGATATGTTTGACCAGATTTCAAATAAGCATAATAAATTAAATAAAAATCAGAAAAATGAAAACCCTGCGCACATAGTCTTCTTATGTCATAATTAATGATTTAAGTTGGTAAACAAGGTTTACATACTTTTAAACGATAAGTTCATGTGTATTATGTGATATCTCGAGTATCTCGAACTCTCTTGTATGAGGTGAAGAGAAGTGTTTTGGTGAAATGAACATGCAAATTTCAAAAAACTCACCACAACTTCATTTTGGAGTGACTAAGAAGGATCCATGCTTAGTTTTTCATTTTGATGTTTTAGACTTGTTTAAATCTTGGTCAAAGTTAAGTTTGACCAGAATTCAAATGAGCAAAACAAATTAAAAAAAATGAAAAAATGAAAAACAAAACAGCGCACATAGTCTGTATATATATATAATATGTGTAGGAAAGTTATTTGGCTGATTTAGACAAGGTCGAAAAAAACCTTGCTTACAAATGAGACTGTTTACCCTACCTTTGGACCCCACTTTTTAGCACATTTTTCATGAAATTTCCAAAACCTCACCACAGCTTCCTTTTGGATTGATTAAGAAGAATCCAGGCTTAGTTTTTCATTTTTGATGTTTTAGACTTGTTTAAATCTTGGTCAAAGTTAAGTTTGACCAGAATTCAAATTAGCAAAACAAATTTAAAACAATGAAAAAATGAAGAAAAAAAATCAGCGCACATAGTCTGTATATATATATAATATGTGTAGCAAAGTTATTTGGCTAATTTAGACAAGGTCGAAAAAAACCTTACTTACAAATGAGGCTGTTTACCCTACCTTGGACCCCACTTTTTAGCACATTTTTCATGAAATTTCCAAAACCTCACCACAGCTTCCTATTAAGAAGGATCAGGCTTAGTTTTTTATTTTGATGTTTTAGACTTGTTTAAATCTTGGTCAAAGTTAAGTTTGACCAGATTTCAAATGAGCAAAACAAAATTCAAAAAAAAAATTCAAAATGAAAAACATACTTCTAAGTCCAACATCATTTAAACATACTTCTAACATAGGTCCAACATCACCCAACAGAAAATACAACATTATTTATAATGTTTCATAATTATTCATAAATAGCGTTGGGGCTTTTGTCTGTTCCTTGAGCCTCTTGCCATCACTTTGCTCCTCGTGCACCTTGTGCTCATCGCTTCTTCTCTTCTTCTCTTGGTTGTCGGTACCTTGCGCATCTTCTTCAAACCTACCATAGAGCTGTGCAAAACATAAAGGGTAATGAGATCATGTCAAGTGATAAATGTACAGTAGTATTTGACCCTTGCAAGATTTACATACCTAGCAGAACTCACAACAACAGAAGGTTGATCAACATTTGGAGCCTCACTTGGATCACCATGATCAACATTTGGAGCCTCACTTGGATCACCATGATCAACATTTGGAGCCTCACTTGGATCACCATTTGGAGCCTCACTTGGATCATCATTTGGAGCCTCACTTGAATCATTATTTGGAGGATATTTTGGATCATCGTCAAAATCATGCGGCTGTTGACCATCATCATTTGGAACCTTGTCAAAATCCTCATCTGATGCAACCGGGTGACAATCATTTTCATCATCTGTTGAGGCAACCGTCTGCTGACCAACATTTTCATCGAAGCCTTCATCGAAACTCTCTCCGAACGCTGGATCTACTGTGTTATCACAATACTTACCGAAATGACCAGACCCACCACACCGTGTGCACTTACGCTTCCTCGCTCCAAGTCCAGCCCCTTCGATGCGAGGTCTAATCCGACTCTTCCTTGGTCTACCTGCTGCTCTCTTTAGAACTGGAGCGCAAAGCTTGAATCCAGGGTCCACCATGTCCCATTGTTGTTTTCCCTCCATAGCAGGCAAGGCATAAGCATATGTGGCTTTGAACCTTGCAACAGAGTAGTAATCATGCACATACTGCTGTATGTTCCCTGCTGGACCTGGGAGAGAAGTGATGAAAAACAAGGCATGAATGCATGGCAACCCAGTTATCTGCCATTGCTTACAACTGCAAGTTCTAGCTTCTAAATCCACTGGATATCTCCATTCCCTCTTCTCTTTATCCAAATATGATATCTCTGCTGTGGTACCCGAGCAAAGAGTCATGTTCATTTCCAAGCCTGTTGTTTTCTGCTTCAGTTCATTCATCACGGCTGGAATGATAATGTGGCCCATGAATTTTGCCTCGGCTATTCCTGCACGATAATGAAATTTCTGCATGTATTCTACCCTTATCCTATCAAGCAAATCCACCACATAATGACCCTTTAGTTTCCGGATCGTTGAGTTGAAAGACTCTGCTAGATTATTGTGCACATAGTCAACTTTGCTCAGTTCACTGAATTGGCTTCTGGCCCATAACTTGGAGTGGTGTGTTTCCAAGTAATCTTTCACTTTGGGATTCATGTATAACTGTCTCAAGTGGTACTTGTGCTTCTTCACACTCCAAGTCAAAGATGCTGGCCATAAATTGTCGTTATACACCTTTCCTTTGAATTTCTTCATGAAATTTGCAGCAAGGTGACGCATGCATTCCCTATGCTCTACTCCAGGGAACACATTGCCCACGGACACTTCTAAACCTTTGCAGGCATCTGTATGAATGACTAACCCATTGGGATGTGCAATAGCCTGTCGCAGATTATGCAAAAACCAAGTCCAACTCTCCTCAGATTCTGTCTCCAGCACACCGTAGGCAACTGGAAATACAAAACTGTGTGCATCAACTGCACAAGCTGCTACTAACTGTCCTTTAAACCTCCCTGTGAGAAAAGTGGCATCAATAGCCAAATAAGGCCTGCAGCCTGCCAAAAAACCCCGGCGATAAGCCTCAAAGCAGACAAAAACCCTCCTAAAGTATTCCTTGGTCTTTGTCACTCCCCTGAATGTGTACTCCACGGTGTGGTGATCAATATCTACAATACTACCTGGGCTGGTCCTCTCCACTTCACCTTTGAATGAATACAACAATTGAAAACTTTCCTGCCAGTTACCATAAATAGAATTCATAGCATGTTGTTTACCATTGAACAAAACCTCATGTATGGTAAATCTATCTTGAACTTATCTTTAATGTTCTTCTGCAATTCCTTTGGACCCACTTGCTGGTTTTCTTTCACCCACTTCTTTACTTCTTCTGCCACCCATCTTGACTTGGCTCTACTGATTGTATCCTTCCTAAGGGTTGATTCCTGGCATGTGTGCTTAAAAGGGTTCACTTTGACCTAAACATTAGTGCTATTTCGCATTTTAGATGCAAGCAACCTCCATGGACAACCCTCAGTAGGACAGTGCACTCTGTAACGTACTTGATCGCTCTTGTCAACTTTGAAAGTACGTTCTACCTTGATGCAGTATGTCACAAGTGCATTTCTACACTCAGTCATGGATGCAAAAATGGTACCTTCTTCCATACGAGGGTTCAAAGGGTCCCATTCAACAGCTGCAAGGTCTTCATCCTCACCCACTGCGTCATCGTCCACACGGACTGCATTGTGAGCCTCATCTTGGTTTTCAGCCCGAGGTGCCCGTCGTAAATTCTGAATAACATCAGAATATAGCTTCTCTTCATCAACCCCAGAATTGTAGTCATCAGGCTCCACTTCTAGGGGGACCCTACTGCAGTTGCTCACACTTGTCGAGCCACCACGTCGCCGTGCACCAACCGAACTGTTCTGGCTAGAGATTCCATTACGACGACTTGGTTCTCCCCGAGATGTTGCACCAGTCATCCTAGGCTGCTCAAGCACATCAATTTGCAGCCTCACATGAAAATTATCTTTCTCTTTATGCTTAGCAAACATGGTAGCCAGCTCCTCATCATTACTAACTGTCACCCATTTCTTTTCCCCATCATAGTATTTGTATACCACTTCATCACGCAAACCCCAAGGATATTGGCTACAAATTACCTCCCCAAATTGTCTGAAACTCCAATTACTAGCCATTGGCAACAGATAATCGAAACCTCCTTGGTATTTCTTCTTATCCTTTGCATCAAACATGTACCGGTCCCTTCTAATGTGCATCAAGAAAGCAAACCGCAACTCCATCCTAACCGACAAAAAACAGAGACGCAATCAACATACTAATTGGGCAAACCTACTCGAATCGACTGTTCAAGTGCACAACTAAGCTCAATCTAAACAGGAGGCGTGACTTACCCCTCGGGAGCCCAGTCATGGACGCGGTGGATCTCCGGCCCGACGCCTGCCTCGCCGACGCATGCCTCGCCAAATACTCCGGGGTCGCCGCTGCTCGCCATTTCACCCTGGGGTTCTTCCTCCTAGCTCAAACAGCTCCAGCAGGCCCCTACCTTTGAGCGCTCCGGCCGGGCGCACGGAAGGAGGCCGCGCCGCGGGTCGAGCAGGTGGCTGGCGCCCCACCCGTGGCGTCGCAGGAAGGTGGCGGGCGTCGCAGGTAGCGGTGGAGCATCGGCGCAGGACGGTAGCGGCGGAGCAGGCCGTGCAGCTGGTGGCGGGGCAGGTGCTGGCCGCGGCGCAGGTGGCGGCCGTGGCGCAGGACGGTCGGCCGGCGGATGGGCAGGGTGGGCATCGATTTGGCCGGCTAGCTCCTACGAATGATTTGGGGATTTTTTTTCCAATGGCCCACATTTCAGCTCCGGACCGACGTCCATGCGGTCCCACGTGTAAGGTCCGGACCCACTACCCCTAACGGCGGCGGACGGAATGGACTCAAAGCTGGCCGTTTGGCCTCGTCATAGTAGCTATGCATGGGCTAGGGGCAAAACTGAGTACAATTCGCATCTGAGGGCAAAACTGAGCACATGGACACCACTGAGGGCAAAAGGATAATTAACCCGCCATCGCTGCGCCCTCCATCTATGTCCCACCTCTCGCCATGGCACCGGACCGTCGCGTACCAAACAACACCTCCAAGGATGAATGCGACGCCAACGACGCTGCTGTCCGGACAAGTCCTAGGGTTTCCCCCGGCACGCAGAAGGGGAGGGATGGGTAGCACCGACGCCCTTCAAGAAGGAATGGCGGTACCCATCGGCGTCACCACATCGGAGCCGGAAGAACCGGCAGGGATTTCTCCCGCACCCCCATGCCCAGGCCACCACTAAAACGGAGCCAACCCACCATCTTGCCACTCGCAAGCACGTGACACCACGGTCTTGAACCCATCCACGCCGTCCTGCTGCAAACACCACCACGAGGTCAAGAGAGTAGAGGCAAGATGCGTCTAGATAGCACGAATGGAGGCACCGGAGCCGAACGGGAGGGAACCGCCTCCACCGCCGTCACGCCAGAGGCCTCTGCCTCCAGAACCGACGCGGATTGCCGACCGGACGCCGAAGCCGAGGGAAACCAGGCCACCCGGGCCTGGCCGGGCCCATAACGGGACCGCAAAGCCCTGACCACCACGCTGCTGCACGCTGGCAGCTGAGCCGCCACCCGGGCCTGGCCGGGCCCATAACGGGACCGCAAAGCCCCGACCACCACGCTGCTGCACGCCGGCAGCTGAGCCGCCACCCGCCACCACCCCGACGCACCGTAACCGCCGCCTGAGGGCCACGCCGACGCCACGCCTGTGGCCGGCCCCCCACGGCCCAGATGGGGCGGGCGGGCGCTGCCAGCCCGCGCCGCCGCGCTGCCCCACCGCCAACGGCGACGCTGCTGCCCAGAGCTCGCCCCCTCCCGCGATAGGAATCCCCGCCGCTGCGCACGACCGCCGCCGCCTGAAGACACCGCCCGGAGCAGCTCCGTCCCGCACCGGAGAAACCCTAGATGGGGAAGGGCCGGGGGCCGCCGCCGCCAATGTTGCCCGGGCCAGGCCCGCAGCGGGCGCCGGCGCCGGTGGCAGGGAGGTGGAGGAGAGTGGGGGAGCGCTCGCGAGGAAGGAGGGGAGGCGCGGCCGGCCGCCCGCGGGGGCGACGCAATCGCTGTCGAGAGGGAGGGAGGATCAACATGGTTTTTTGGTTCTCTGCCTTTTTTCATTGGGATTAATTCACGAAGCCCAATTTAGTAATGGTCACTCCATCACCACCCAAAGACCATACGGTGAAGAGAGAGCCACTTCTGTTCTAGCCACCCCCAAATTAAGGAGGAAGGCCTACCACGTCCAGTGAAAGCATGCGGGCGGTTCAAACTCTGCAGTGCACCGATCGCAGCTCCACGGTGCTCTGGTCGCAGTACAACGGTGCTGGTTGTGAAGTATGGTCTTTGTGGTCATCTTAATTACATGTAAAATTTGATCTCAACAGAATCGTGTTTATATTTATTGGTGTGGAGGTATGTGAAAGAAAGGAACGGATAAATGGATAGAGGACTAATAAAAGCTCAAAGTATTTTGATAATGGGCTACAGTCGTATCAGTCATGTTTGTTTTACACTAAATCATAGCTAAATGAGTCCAATTTTTTTGAAACTTGGCACGCTGTCATGATATGACACCTAGAGGTTGTGGTAAGAGGCTACACAAAAGTTATCATTTAAAGTACTTAGAAACCGCACCATCTCGAAAGAATAATTCGTGGTTTCGAGAGGGAACCGATCAAGTTTAAGGAGAAATGATGGTCGCCTTTGTCAGTTGGTCTTGAAACTTTTTTTATACTTAATATACATTATTACATCCTTCACGAATATACATTTCTGAGTCCAGACTCAACTGCACCCATGCTGAATAGCTCTCTCTTGCTAAGAGATGATCTCTTGCTTACATCTATTTATAGAGTACGAGCTGGAGTTAGTGTGTTGATAGAAAAAAGTTAAAATTAATTTTCTTTTGCCGGTAAAACTCTAATGGACAAGAATAGTTCAAGGGGGTCAACCAAAGACTAGTTGTTTGGTTCAGCACTCGCAGGGCACAAAATTTTAATGCATGCCACGAAAATTGTGCAAACGTTTCCATGACAGCAGCAGCCGCCGTGCTGCTTTTTTGGCGCAAAAAATAATATTTAGCAGCATGTAAGCGGAGGCGAACGCGGCCAATATATTCATACCTTAGCAGCATTTTGTTCCCTCACTCAGCGCTACTAGCCTGTACACGGCCTAGACGCCGCTAGGTCTAAGCCGTCACCAGCGGCGAAGTTGCGGATGCTGCTAACGTGCTAGTCATTAGCCGCGTTCGACGGGCAAGCTGCTACTTTTCTGTTACCAGTGGCTCGGCAATAGCGGCGCTCGGCCTAGACGCTGCTACAAGGCAAACCTGAATGCCCCTAATTAGGGGTTTTCCTACTAGGTAATCTTCATCTACATTGTGCATTCTGCCATCCTTGGCGGCGGTCTTGGCCCCAGAGGTGCCACTGCCCATGCTCTCGCTCGAGTGTTCACCCACGCGTGATTCGTCGTCAGGGAGGACAACCACCATCAAAGTACCTTTTTGTCCCTCGCCCACTCTCCTTGTCCTCCCAGGTTGATGTTGCCATCGAAGATGTAGCTACACGTGGTAAATATTTAAGGGGATAAACTGGCTGGTGTTGATAGGATTAGGGTGTGTGATGCACACGTTCATAGGGATGTCGTTGGTGTGTACGGTGAGGATCTTCATCTTTACCATGTTACTTAAAAAACACTAAGTGGAGTTAACTAAAATAATTATTTTTTTTACAGTCCAGTTCTCTATTTTTTGCGAAGGGCTAGAGCATCTCTAATACTGCCATATTTTGTTTTTGTGTAGATGTTTTTTTTTTTTTGAGAAAACCACGCCGCACTTTATTTAATAGCAATGTTCTGAGAAATTGATACAAGATCATGTGGCTCCAGCAACCACACGTGCCTAGCAACATCAAGTAAAAGAGAAAACTTAGCTAAACTATCAGCCTCATAGTTTATACATCTAGACTCGTAAATAAACTGGCACTCTTCAAATTTGTTGTTCGTGAGGTTCACCTCTTAATTTGATCACCACTGCATTAGCTCCTCCAACATTGGCTTCTACATTTTTTTATGACCGAACTATTGTCTGAGGAAATAAGAAAATGTGCGTTGGCAGAAGATCAGTTGCTAAAGACTGAGCTTCTTTGCATGCCAAAGCTTTGAGCACAGGCACATAGGTGACACCATTAAGAATAATACATGAGGATCCCATGTACGTGCCGTTTTGTACACAGCAACAACAGCTCCTCATCCGCCCAAAATATTGACTGCACCATCTGCGTTAATCTTTAGGAAGCCGAGCGGGGGAGGGGATCATGGTAATTGCCCTGTCACATCGGCACTTGCAGCAGAATTTGGTTTCGGTTTCGCGATTTGGCCAAGGTCACTGATGAAACTTCGGATAAACATATGGGTAGACACGGGCGGCTAGAAGATGTGTTCCTGTATTGCCTTTCGTCGCGCCATCCATATTGCCCATAATGTTACAGAAATTAAGGACAGTAAAACTGAACCAATTCCAAGCCCTCTCACGTCATTAGCAGTTTTGGCCGTTGGATCTCGTGTCCTGACCATTTACGGCCGTCTGATTGCTGCCTCACCCCGCCTCAATTGCTAAGTGGGCCAGCTGTCCTCAGGCTGGCTACTCCGGTGGAAAAATCCGTGCATTGTGGTTAACCAGGCCTGCTGCCGCATAAAGCCCATTGATCCAGTGCCGCACCGATTGGGTCTGCAGCGCTGGGTTCCCGACCTCCCGTTCCATATTGTCGCTCCTCTCGTGATCGCTCCTCCCTCATGACCTGGACGAGTCCATACTCCATAGGCGATGCGGGTACACCGAAAACAAAGGCTATGCGGGTGGCACGGCCTTCCCGGTCACGGAGACCATGCCGAGACTGTTCGATGTAGCAGAGGAGAGTAAATGACTCGATGGGGTTAAATTTTTTTTTTTTTAAGACATCGATGGGGTTAAATGAGGCAATTGACCGAGACTGTTCGATGTAGCAGAGGAGAGTAAATGACTCGATGGGGTTAAATTTTTTTTTTTTTGAGACATCGATGGGGTTAAATGAGGCAATTGACTAATTAAGGCGTGCGTTTCTAAGGCTTGTGGTCGATTGGGCTTGGTTGGGCAGGTATGAAAGCCCATTTGTCAACCGAGCGATCTGTTGCTGACCTGCTTCATCACTCGGAAAGAAAAATGTATCGCTCTAGGGATCCAGCCGAGGCGTCGATCCAGCCGAGGCGCGGTTGGGGATCAAGACGAGGCCACGCTTGCGAGGGGATCTGACTCGGGAGGGAGACGAGGCGCTCGAGCGACAGCGATGGTGGCGATAGGGTGAGATCTGCGGGCTGCGGCACGTCTTCGTCAGTCCTGCTCCTCTTTCCCTTTCCCTGCACCAAGCGATGGCAAAGAGGAGGAGACTCCCTCGCAAATGGCGTATGGTGGCTGTGCCGGTGATGCGTGTGAGGGGATTAAGGCCATGAGCGACTGCTCCAGGCCCCCAGGTACTGCCTCCGTAACCTAACGCCTCCCTCCGTGATTCCTCGATCGGCACATACACACCATCGTAGGCCTCCCCTCACATCTCCCTTCCTCTGGTGCACGAGCACAGCAGTAGGCACCTCCGGATCCTATCTCCCTTCACTCGACCGGACGACAGGTGCCCATAATCCAAAATTTTCGAGAGCGGCCATGGGAGCCAACACTCGAAGTGAACTTGGCGAGCTGAATGCGATCAGAGGCGCATATAGAGATGATGACGATGATAACCACCTGGGGCAGTTGATTGTTTTGGTTTTCCCTGGTCCGGCTGATTGTTTTGGCTAGCGTCTGTTCTTTCTGTTGATGCCATTACCCATTAGTACGAGTGAAATGACTCTTGCCGATGGTGATCTGTTGATTGATTTTGCAGGGCCCGATGATGAGGACGTTCTTCGGCTGACATGAATGAACCTGGTGTTCTTGATGTGAATGATGTAGCAGGCAATGGCCACACCGGCCAAGGGTAAACAACATGAGCAAGTGAACCAGACACTACTATTGGGGATGGCTGAGATGCTACAAAACATATATTATCATATTACAAGCTCATCATCGTTGTTGTAAGTACCATAGGCCACATATGACGTCTCATATTGCGCCTACACAAGCAATTATAACATGCGTTCCAAACTGCATATGTGTGACGAACACAACTTATATATGGGACTGCGCTGCGTCCAAAGCAATTGTCCATTTTTTTGAAAACGAGTCCCTCAAGAATCCTCCGAATATAATCTGTAGCTACAGTTGCTCGAGTACAACTCATGTTCAGTTATGGACTTATGATTTATGCATCTTGGCTATGTTCTGGACTTCTAGAAATGTAAAAAATGATCATCATAACCAAGTTTCTCATCTATGAAAGTTAAGGTAAGCTATTCTCGCGGGAAGTTCTCCACCTAATACTCTTAGCACTGAATTTGTAGGACAACAGTCATGTACCCTAGAAAGATAAACACTTAAGTTTATTCATGGTGCATTATAGCAATTTGTATGTAGTACAATAGTAGTCTTTGCACATGTTCTATCTGAAACAAATTCGTCCGTATGTTTTCCTGTTATTACATATCTGATTAGTGTACTTTCTTAACTAATTTATCTGCTAATATTTATCCCTTTTTGTGAGCAGACATGTTAACCAGGTATGTTGTCTTCATGGTCATCTGTATGTATGCTAATATCATCTTTAGCATTGCAAATCAACCTTCATATTTGTATATATTTTTTTTGCAGTGTACAGTTTGTGATTTAATCATTCACCCAGCTGCTATGATCTGAATCCAGAGGACTCCATATCATTGCATTTAATCTTCTTACATGTTGGAATTTTCATGCAACAACTGATGGTAAAGATTGTCTGGCTAAATTGGTCGTACTCACATGAACAAAAAGACTGTAGTTAATTTCTATGATTGTGATAGTTACTACCAAAGGTGTTGGTCTTTTGGTCAGGTTGCAGATTTGGCTATTTATGTATTTTATTTTATAATTTTTATCTGGTGTTTGCAAATAGTTGACGTGTTGACATTTTTCCCGAGACATACATGATGTGGATTTTTGACCTCTTCGATTATTGTCCAACACATATGTGTTAGTGTACGCAAATTTAACTTTATTTTTGATGAGTCCATGTATTTTTGGAAGTTCTTATCATCTTATCGGAAAAATAGACGGGCGCTGCAACGCGCGCCATTAATGATCTAGTAAGGATGAAGTCCGTATGTGATAAGGATTCCATGAGTAGTGGAGATGGGCTGGCTGAAATAACGGACTTGTAATCACTACTCTGTACTGCTACTCGTGAGAGATATCGATCTATACAAGCTAGCCACTATCACCTCTCCTACATGTACTAAATCAAAATCTCAGCACAAGTGGTGGTTCCCATCTGTCGATTTTACGCCGACCGGTTAACAGGTAATATGAGATTCCCCGAGTGTTTTACTGCTCACCCTAGTCTCAACTTGGTGATTTCGACCATCACACGCATATGCATCTCACTCTAATGTCAACTTGTTAATTGTCAAGTCTGGTCTAATTGGTATTCCTAATTACTACCTGTAAAACTTACTGGAAGTCAACCGATCTCGCCCAACGTCTCTGCTTGCTTGCCGCATCTCAGCATGCGAACGTGGTTACCCTGGCTGTACATGTCAGCATCACGTGCATCACCCAGATCTGACCTTGTTAACTGTGAATTATTGTCTGCTTGGCCTTCTTGATATTTTCAAACATGAAAGTCAATGGTCTCGTCCAGACATAACGCATCTGTCTTCATTTCTATATATGCAACCCTGGCCCGATGGAGTGCCAACCAGCTGGTAGGTGGATCCAGTCCGATATCAAGTTGTTAAATGTGAAGTCTTGTCTCTTTGGTCTTCCTAGTATATAAATTTTGTGCTTAGTCACCTGTCATTGTGCATACTTAATGCCTCTTCTTGCCCCTCTCTTCATCTCTATATATGCAACCCCAACCAGTTGCTGGTAGGTGGATCCAATCTCATCTTCTTGCGCCTCTCTTCTACTTGGATGTTTCTTCAGTAGCTAACTGCCGCCCAGCAGATTCATTTTCAAGGTCAGTGCTCCGTCCTCCACTTGTTTTGGTAACGATTGCCAGCCTCCACTTTTACCGTGTGTATACGATTCCTTTGAATTCTGTCACAATACATTCAGATCTGAAAAACAGATCAAGAATGACTTCTTAAGTAGCTTCTTAATTACGAACCACATTTGTAGTATTACAGTCAATGGTCTCTCCAGCAAATAATGCATCTTTCATGATCTCTATATATGCAATCCCGGGCTGATCGAGTGCCAACCAGCTGGTGGTAGATCGAGTCTCTGATATCGAGCTGTTAAGCGTGAAGTCTAGTCTTTTTGGTCTTCTCAAGTATATACATGATATTGCGCGTAACCATCTACAGGTAGGTGGATCCAGTCTCATCTTCTTGTTGCATCCCCGTAGGTTAGTGTCCAGCTATGTTTACCTGTCAATTTGTTTATGGAACAGACTTAACTTTAACCATTTGTATACATTCTTTTGAATTCTATCATGGCACCTTTAAACCTGAAAAAGGATGAAATACCACTTGCTAAGTAGTTTGTTAATTATGAACCTGATATGTATCACTGTTTACTAGCATGTGCATGAAATTTCTGCTACAGTAAGGCTGTTAAGACAGTATGATATTCTCTGAGGAAATAGTGCAGCACCTTTATTTTTTTCAATGGAAAAAATCATTCTAGTAGGTGCTTAAGTGACAATATTCCAAGAAACCTCAAAATTACATACTACATATTTTTACTTAAAAAATGGTTTTCCCATACGGTTTTATATAAAGCTAGAATATCTGCGGGGATTACCAGCTCTAGAGAAGTTCAACATAACAAAAACAAAACAAAATCAAAGACCGTACCTTTTTTTTTTAATAAAAGAAGGGCTCGCACGCCTCCGATTTTCATTAACAAAAACCATCACGTTGTTTGAGCTACAAGACACAAACTGGCAAAAGCAACAAAACAGCGTACCTACTACTCTATGTTCAACACGGAGCATGGGATCATCTTCTCAACCAACTTCCATCAGCTTAGTCCACATGAGTGGTGCGAACGTGCGACATATATTAATATATAGCTAGATCTAGATCAGTGCCTTGACCGCCTCTTGATGTTTTACCAGCAGCAGGATCTCCCGTTGCTGCCTTTGTAAAGAACGTGTTCAGGAATCAGGAGAGGCACAAACTTTGTGATTAAAACTCTTAACTCCTACAAACCAATACTTAAGATGTAAAGAAAAAGGAAGATTGCGGTTAGTTGTCTGATCTTAAAGTTCAGGCTCATGAATATTGTATGTTTAGGGAATGATTACATTGGCTGCATTTGGAACTAATTGTCATGGCTGGCTTAGTGGAACAAGTTAAATTCCCACAGCTAATTTGATTCCATAGTGAACACATCAAATAATAAGTCTTTGGTAGTGTTTTTTATTTTATTTTTCTCTTTTCTATTCACGAATGTATTTTTTATTTTATTTATTAAAATGCACTAGAAACTGAAAAAAAAATCTTATTTTTATGAACTGTACAAGGCAACATCTTTTTATTTTGCATGCAGGGCTAATGCTATTTTTTGGTTTTATTGTATTCTTGAGAATAGGTTTCTAGAGGATTTTGGGCCTTGAATTGTACAGGATTTTCCCCAGGACCTGCCTCGGCTCTTGTTTGCAGGTGCATAAGCTTTAATATGATGCACA
This sequence comes from Secale cereale, assembly GCA_902687465.1. Lineage (NCBI taxonomy): Eukaryota > Viridiplantae > Streptophyta > Magnoliopsida > Poales > Poaceae > Secale > Secale cereale. Next base: position 865,153,995 of record LR738714.1, on the reverse strand, counting down.
TAAAATACTCTTGTAGACTTTCTTAAAATGCATTAGTAGGCACCCACTATTGCACTACACATTTACATTTCCTTATTACGTTGAAGGAAGATTACAGAAGCATAGTTTGAAGTTAGAATATTGTTGCCTCAAATATTGTTTGGCGCACAAATAATTTACTATAGACATTTTTTGTTGTAAAATGACCATATCCTACCTTAAATAACACTGAGCTGGAACAAACCTCGTTTTGTTTTTGTTGATAGTACATAGTGTGAAATTGATTGCACATCAGATACATCATACATGGATCGCGAGGTGCTGGAGCGTATAATTGATGGAAGAGAGATTCCGACAAATCTATCACTTGCACTTTTGAAGGATATCACAGAAAGTTTTTCGGAGGATCGAGAAATCGGCCACGGTGGATTTGCAACTGTTTATAAGGTAAAAATATTTGTTTACCATAAATTAAGCATATCTCATCTAGAGATCACTCTTAGAATTGTTATATCAACCCGAGCAGTGTTTGAGGTAGCCAAACTATGTTGATGCTAGGTATTGCAACCCAGTTAAAATATTCTCTAAAAAAACCTAGTAAAAATATCACTGTATGTACAGATGTTACATACCTCTTCAAGATACCACTTGATTTTTTATTTTTAAAACGGGGTACCCAGTGTTGAAAGCTCCCACACAATGTGGGATCTGGGAAGGGAATTTCTAGAAAGCCTCACCCTTCCCTTGAAAGAAGATGCCACCTGTTTTTATGGTATATACTCATATATATTGAAGTCAGTCAATCAGGCGGATACTTTCTGTGGTTTATTGCGAAATTTGATTTGTAGGACAGAGACACTGTGTCGCTTCGAGAGCACGGGATTAGACGGATGCACATCCATTAGTTGGGAAAATATGTGCTTCCTTAAGTTGACTAGGGAGTATCATATTTTCTTAGCATGTTCATAAGGTCGAGCTGAGTGTAGTTTATTCCATTGAGTTTGCGTACTTTGCGCTCTGTCAGAAAAAAGTTGTGTCCGTTAAGTGTTGTATACCAAACTTTCAGTACTATATTTCACGCACAATATCTTCAAATTCAGCTAAAAACTTTTAAAAGGCTTACAAGATAAGTTAAACAGGGAGTTCTCCCGAATGGGAATATTGCGGTAAAGAGGATAAAGAACAGTCATTCAATCAAGGAGACATTGTTTTATCATGAAGTTGACAGCCTGTTGAACATTGAACACGAAAATATTATACGGTTTCTTGGCTTCTGTGCTAGCACAGATCAGACGGCAATAAAAATTGAAGGATTGAAACAACATATTTACGCCGAGGTACGAGAAAGACTACTCTGTTTTGAGTATGTCAGCAATGGAAGCCTGAGGAAGTATATTACGGGTACGTCATTCTTGCATGTGATAGAACTCTTATCTTTTCTTATTTGTCCTTTTCCTTTTAACTTACGTTTCGACACGTTTTACCCACAGTCAAGAAGTGAGATAGACAGGAAAACAATGCTAAGGGTCACTAATTGTGCAATCTAGCATGCATCAATTAAATGTTTGAAACTTTGGTGGCTCAATGCCACTTTTCCATTATGCAGATGAATTAAGGGGACTTAAATGGAACGTACGTTATGAAATAATTAGAGGCATTTGTGAAGGTTTGTACCATCTGCACCATGAAAAGAAAATATATCATATGGATATGAAACCTGAGAATATACTGCTAGATAACGATATGGTTCCGAAAATCACTGATTTTGGTTTATCGAGACTCGATGAGAAGTCACAAACCATGAGTGAAGACCGTCTTGGATCACTGTAAGCTATGCATCAAAAATATCTAACTTTCTTGACATTTACTCTCTAATTTTTCTGATGCTATAATGCACTGAAATACTGGCCTTTTATGTAGTGGATACTGTGCTCCAGAATACCTATTTCAGGGAAAGATGTCATTCAAATCAGACATGTTCAGTCTGGGAGTTATAATTATTGAACTAGTGACAGGACAAAAGGTGATCCCCAAGAATAAAAACAATGTAAGAGGTTTTTAACTCGCCTTGCTGGCAAACTCTTTTTAGAACTGTCCGAACTTTCTACCTTGCATATTTGTTGCCATTTTACTAATCCTGCATAATTTGCATTCTGTAGTATTGGGTGACATAAATAACCAGTTAAATAATACCCCCTCCGTAAACTAATATAAGATGTTTTAGATCACCAAATTAGTGACCTAAAATATCTTATATTAGTTTATAGAAGGAGGACCTAATGGAAAAGAAGTACTCCCTCCGTTCCTAAATATTTGTCTTTCTAGAGATTTTAACAAGTGACTACATACGGAGGAAAATGAGTGAATCTACAATCTAAAATATGTCTACATACATCCGTATTTATAGTCCATTTGAAATGCCTAGAAAGACAAATATTTAGGAACGGAGGGAGTACAAGTTAAGTGATGGTCTTTCTAAAAAACATATACACAAACACATGAAAGTAAACTCTTTAGCAAATGGTGATATTGAGTTACACATTACTTGTATGAAGATCTTGGAAATTGATTCTGATGGATGATAGCATCATGTGATGGCTCTAAGCATTTAAATTTCAGCCATGTGGGTCCCGACTCACCGGCCATGTCCCTTTCTAGCTTCCTGGACTCTCTAAATCATGTGCAGTATATACCACACTGGGTTATTTTTATGCGACATTGGCGGGATTAGGAAATACCCACACACATGGTTCTTTTCCTCCTAGAGAACACAAGTTGTGAGCGTTGTTTATTCAGTTTTTTACAAGACAACATCAAGAGGCTAGGAAACCATATAGAGTGTGCTTGATTAAAGGACGACCATTCAAAACCCTGACAAGCTAGACAAACCCCCTAGCTAAACTAGGCTAGGAGTGTCATCTGGAAAATACAAACACTAGCAACCCAATGCCACCAGCTTGTTGAATCACTCAAGCCCCCTTGAAGTTGACAACGCCATCACCGGTCCAAGCTAACCTCCATTGACGGAGTTGATTGTCATATGCAGTGAGTTGTGAGCAAGTTCTTTTGCAATGCCTTCAAGGGAAAAAACGACAAGCATGCACAATTGTTGTAGGCATTGAGCGCACACGACCACCCCAGCGAACCTTGGGGAGGGTCTAGCCCCCCCCC
>LR738714.1:865083088-865150766 GCA_902687465.1 Secale cereale | reverse complement strand
AGCCCCCCCCCCCCTCCCGTGCTACAGCCTAAATCGGCATCTACATGATCGATGGGTGAGCTTGGACAGAAAGCGTGGTGCCAACGAGAGGGTCCCCGGGCTGGTCTCCTACCCCAGATCTGACATCTCCAACATGGGGACGAAGATGGTTGTGACAATGTGAGGGATGACGGTGACGACGGTGGTGTCCACTAGCTATAACTGGATGGAGTGGCATCCACACATCGATGGTGTTCGGTCAGCTAGCAGACAAAAAACAATGGGCGCATGTGCAGCACAGGCTGGGTGGCTAGTGGGCTTTTTTTTAACTAACCACCAGTAACTGGTATGTTTTCCCGCAAAAAAGTAACTGGTATGTTTACTCCGCTGATGATGAAAACTCTCCACTGAAGTTTAATCAGTTGTGGGCACAAAAAACATTAGAGGCGTGTTTAAGGTGCCCAGAAGTGATGTATGAATCCATAGTATAGTTAGTGTTAGCATAATCTTATCGCCAATGCAGTTTGGTAAGTGTTAAGTAAGTTAGTGTTCGAGTTCTAGTACTTCTTGTAGTACTCCCTCCATCCGAAAATATTTTTCATCAAAATTGACAAAAATGGATGTATCTAGAACTAAAATACATCTAGATACATCCTTTTTATTTATTTTGATGACAAGTATTTCCAGACGGAGGGAGTACTTGTCCAACAAGTATTCTTGGAGGCATGGATGCCAAACAAAGGTCATATTATAGTTAGTTTTCATGTATGGTTGCACAAAGTTGATTCATGCTGATGTGTCCGTTTGTAGACCTTTGGAATTGTAGCACTGCGTGTATGTAGCATGCCCGAGTATAGAGGTCGGACAGGTTTAGTTTGCCAAGCTCGAGTGGTGTTGCTGTTGATCAGGTTGGTGTTTATATATGTGTACACGAAAACACCCTATCTAAGCTCCATGACAACGTCCTCGTGAGGGAGAAAGACGCAAAGCATCACCGCTACCGAGCCCAAAGTGGGCAAGGGTATTCACCCGAAACACTGGCACGGAGAGGATAACCACGACGACGTCTCCAAGAAGATAGAGGCATCCACAAGTGTTGCAGTCGCATGCGCCGAAGCACGGGGAAGCTAACCCATGCCATCATGAGGCACCCAGAACATCAGCGATGAGGTCAGTCCTCCAGATCCGGATTTGGGCATCGACACTGCCAACAACAAAAGTGAGAATGAGCCACCAATTGTTACACCCCTCGTTGAAACGACCAAGAAGCATAACTGCCACTGTCGTCATGGAGCCTACCTAAATGCTACCATGTGGACCGCCATCCAGGGCCGCCGCCCCGTCGTCCAAGTCCTGAGTCGCCACAAACCGTCAACATAACAATACACCCACCACAGTAGGAGGAGCGGAAGACTTATCCTTCGCTCCTAGCCCGACATCAGCCACCGGGATGGGTTAACGCTTCCATAGTAGGAGGTGTCGACGCCTGCGCCCCAGCTAGGTCCAGTGGACCATGGGGACCCGACCCAACAGCTGCCCACGGCCACCATCGACTAAGTCGAACTCACACGCCACCACACCCATGGCCATCGACGTCGAACCGACCTACAACATAGCAGCAACAGGGACACCGAGTTGTACCGACGATGCAATGGAGAAACAAGGAAAGAGAGCACTAACGCGAAGGCATACCAGCGCGGACTAGGTCACAGCTGCACCTGCACTCTCTCGAAAGAGGCTTTCGTCCCGCTTTATATATAAAGCAACAACCCAACAAATTACGGGACTGGCCGAAACAATATGGTGGGCAGGCCCACTTACAGAGCATATCACAAGATAAACATGAATCTAGAAACAAGTCTAACACCAAGCTGAGGTCCGATCGAAGACACCTAGGCTACGTATAACGCCCCCTTGATGGTGATGGCACGAAGCATCACCGTTGCCGAGTCTAAACAAACATACTAGAGTTTTCACCCAGAGCCCTGTCAAAAGGGCTAAATCCATGCCAAAGTCTTCAAGAAGCAAGAGGCACCCATGGGCGCCGCCATCGTCGGCGCCAGGAACGCAAAAGTTTTGCTCAGAAACTTGCCTACACTAGGGAGGGGGTCCCAACCACCACTGCAACAGGGTCAGCTCATCCACACCAAATCTTGGCACTGCTAGAGCAGGCCAGAGCCTCCTGCCACTACACCCCTGGCCACCCACACCACCAAGAGGTAGAGCCATCACCGCCACAACGAAGCCTGCAGGAAAGCCAACCGTAGAGCCCCCCATCCAGGACCACTGCACCGGCATACATGCCCCTAGGCACCACTAACCATCCACAGCACGACCACCCGACGATGATAGTGGAAGCGAAAGGCACCTTCTTTCATCCTTAGCCCGTCATCAGCCACCGGGCTTGGGTCGGCGCCCCCATTGTAGGAAGCACCCACACCCGCATTCCCAGCCCCCCTATTGGGTTGGCGGCCTAGTGACTACCGACGGCTGCCGACAGGCATCCTTGAACGCCATGAAATCCGCGGACCTCCATGCCATTCCGTCTGATGGCATAGTAGTGCCCAGAAAACGAAACCGAAACTCAGATCGACACCCCAAACATGAAGCAAGCAAGTGGACCATTATACGAAGGCTCGCGGCACTATGGACCGAGTCAGCAACCAAAACCTATGCACCATCGGACATCGCCCACCACCACGAGCCAAAACCCTGCCACCCCTGACACTCACGCCATAACATGTGGACGCCACCCCAATCCCCGTAGATGGCAAGGGTCAGGTAACGCCACTGGCCAACTGCAAGGCAACACCACTGGGAGGAGCGAAGACTGCCCCATAGGATCTAACTATTCAGATTCATACAGGGATTCTCAAGGCAGTCATTTAGATTCTAACGTGTGTACTCTATCAGGTAAAGCCACGGGCCAATTGCAAGGCAACACCATTACTACTCCCCAGTCGCACAGGCAAACCCCCTCCCACACACCCAACTCGCCAGCACCCCGAGCCACAATCGAGCTCCACCGAATAGCCTCCGGTCAAGCCTCCACCTGCACTCCGCTGGACGACATCCACCACCGCAAAACACATTCACACCGCCCAGACGGCAGCCGCCAACCACCTGGGACACGGATCATGGCTGCAAGAGAGCAACGGGTCGCCCCGCCACCACCCGAAGGAGCCCCAAGCAGCTTCACAATGCCAGGCCTGCGTCGCCCCGCCAGGAATGCATCCACACCGCCGTTACGACCCCAGCCACCACGACCATCTCCATATGGCGTCTGTCAAACCGAAGCACTCTGTCGAGTGATGCTTTGCATCAGAGTGTTATATGAGAGAATACTTTGGGAAATAAAGTGGAAAAAGGGGTGCGACATGTGCCCTTGGTTATATTTTGTGTGTGTGCATGTGTTTGTTATCTTTGATGTAATCAATAAACCTCCAGTGAGAGGGTCAAACAGCTGCTAACCTGCAGATCCAAGCCATAACTCCATGCAACAGTAATGGTGTACGAACCAACCCGATCTGAGCAAAACGAGCCACCATCACCTCTCTACCATTAAGGTCAACCTTTGTTGATGGCTGCCACCACCACCACCACCACCGCAACAACTATGGACTTAGCCCCCATCAGAAGCTATTACATCCCGGAGCACCCCGCATAGAATAGACATAGAGATGTCACAAGTAGGAGATGGGTCCTGCAAAAGCACAAAATGGTGATTTGGAGCAAGTGACCAGGACATGATGAAACTGTCGCAAGCTTCAGGCATACCCCATGCATAGTTGGTGTCTTTTTTTCCGCGTCAGCCATCATGGTTTCAAAACCCACCATGCATGTCTGGCGTCGAGTCTACTCTGGACCGTCTATTTATGAGAGAGATTTTGCATAGAAATGCTATTTTCAGAATGGAGATACTACGATTTCCGCACTTGCATCATTCTTTTAGATAAAAGAAAAACATTTCAGCTCTGCACTGAAAGCCTATACACAACGACAATTACAGCAGCCTATATATGTAATGAGAGTAATTTGCAGCTGTCGTCGTCCTCGTCTGCACCTCTGCACTGGCCACGTCCGGCGCGCCTCACCCCCACCATCAACTCGCTAGCGTCCCTGATCGGCATGTCCGGTGTGCTCACTAGCCGTGCCGGCTAGGTCACCATTGCTGCGGAGCGCATAGCAGGTGTTCGATGAAATGTGTAAGCCAAAAGTTTGTTTTACTTCATTATATACTAGTAGAACGACCGTGCGTTGCTTGGTTTCTTGGTCTCGCTACTCATCGTACTAATCAACCTCGTCGTGAAGATTCAACCTACCCCGACGGCTTCATGATCGAGGTCTGCACCTGCGACAACCTCCACGTCATCCCGCTCGACGCCGCCTGCGCCCTGGCGCCGGCCGTCGCGCCGCCCAGGTGCAAGATGACCTGCCCGGAGCAAGCCAACGGCGGCGGCTGCATCGGTGAGGTGTCGACCCGGCGGCCAGCATGTCAGCCGGCGCCATGATGACCTGCTCGGAGCACTCCTGCATGGAGGTGTAATGATGGACTGTCGAGCTCGAGATAAACATCGTTTGTTTCTGCGGTTTCTTTTGCCCGTAATTAGCTGTGTTTAGCACCGGCCGGTTTTCTTTTCTTCGTCCAATATACTATTCGAGTACGTAAGTAACCTGTATTCGACCTGGGCGCGCCGTGACAGTGTTGGTTCTCGTCGACGGCAGTCCAAGCCGAGCTGTCGTCGTCCTCGTCTGCACCTCTGCACTGGCCACGTCCGGCGCGCCTCACCCCCACCATCAACTCGCTAGCGTCCCTGATCGGCATGTCCGGTGTGCTCACTAGCCGTGCCGGCTAGGTCACCATTGCTGCGGAGCACATAGCAGGTGTTCGACGAAATGTGTAAGCCAAAAGTTTGTTTTACTTCATTATATATAGGGGATCGGTTAGGTCGTGCCAAATCTTAGTGGAGTAAAAATACTTCAATAAGGGATTACTCTACTGGACACTTCACTATTTATTGGGTATCGGCTAGTGAGCATTAACACCGATATAGCCATAGCAGCTCACAACAAACAGTTCCCATTAGGGTTTCTCTCAAGCCCATGGCCACCGCCGCCACAGCTGCCGACGTGTCACGCGCCGATGCGGCCAGGGTTGGAAGGGGCTTAACACCGATATGTCACACACCCTCACCGACTGCAGTCCTCACCTCCACCATGGCCGCTTTTGAGGCCGTCTTCTCTTGGCTCGGACACAACGCCCGATCACTTGCCTCACACACCAGTACAACAAGCTCCTCCACCTTCTCGCGTCCGTAGACCGCGCCGTGTTCCCCGTCCACCCCACCACCGCCGCCCGTCATGTGTTCACTCACATTCTTGAGGCAGTGGCATCCCACCAGGCCCGGGCCAAGGGGTGTGCGACCTGTGCAAAGGCACAGGGCCCCCGGCTCCTAGGGGCCTCCGTACGCCAGTTCTTCTTTGGATGTTTGTATATGTGTGTGTTTTCGTTTTTTCTACTTTGCTTTTGGATAAAAGAAGAAGGCTAGCTACAGTGTACACACAAGAGTATAGGAAACATTGTATTATTTTTTTGGGACAAGGCCTCTTTCGTCTCTGTGTATGGTATTATTATTTTTAGGGAGTCTCTTCGCCTGTATGTACGACATCCCTTATCTACTCTATCCGTTTCAAAATATAAGTCTTTTTTAGATATTTCACTATGAACTACATACGATGCAAAATAGTTGAGTCTATACTGAAAAATATGTCTACAAGTATTTTTTTAGAAAATCAATGCAATTTCTTTATTCACATAGCAGAGAACATTGTTCAAAGTCCTGGATAAGAAGAAGTAGACTGATTGAGTTCACGTCCATCTACTCACAGCCGAGGGTTTTTCAATCTCATCTTCTGGCAATTGCCTTTTCCTAACTATGAATCAATTGGTCTAGGCGTCTTGCTTGAAGTATATTTTCCTAGTAAGTTAGGCCTCATTTTAGAGTTTCGTACAGGGCCCCTGATTTTGCCGGCCCGGCCCTGCATCCCACGTGTCAAGTGCAAACACCCCACTCGCATTTAACTTGGCCAAGTTCAAATTTCGGTCATGAGATTTTATTTTACTACGTTTCCTATATCCACGTGGGATCAACATCTTTAAATTTTAACAATGATTTTTTCCCTGGAAAGGAGGTTGGAATCTTCACCCTCTGCGTCATTGTGATGAATGCATCCATTGACCACTCATGACTAATAAGATTGCACATCTTCCAAACAACGTCGTTGCATTGCCTTGCAAAGTATTTTCGTCCCTAAATGTAGAGTAAATAGCATAAAACTACTACAATTCGGGTTAGGATTCCAAAAAACTACGGGAATTATTTTTGTAACGAACAGAGGTGCCTGTTTCGCGATTTTACAGCGACTTATTTATGCACGGACGGAGGGTTTGTTGATTAACACACGAGTTAAAATTATATTCCCAAATCTCCCCATGTGTTAATAACCCTAGCCTAGCTGGGGCGTAACATGATGCAATGCAAAGTTCTGCACTTGTAAATCAATTACCCTGTATCGTGGGTTGCACCAATAAGGCCTTAAGTAATACTCCCTCAGTCCCAAAATAAGTGTCTCAACTTTATACTAACTCTAATACAAAGTTGCACTAAGGTCAAGACACTTATTTTGGGACGGAGGGAGTATTACACTTATGTAATTTGTTTGAGAAGAATTCTTCGCACACTAGACCTGTAGTTATTTACAGGGGTATTGAGTCCAAAACTGGTCTCCAAACAGCCCCTGAAATGCCTTCATACATCGGTATTTCTTCAAACTACTAAACTGGCGTTAGCGGCGCCATTCGCTTAATGCTCTATTAGCTACCAGATTAGACCGACGCCGTGCTCTGCTTTTCTCTTCAATCTCGTCAAGCCACTGCTCGTGTGCCGCTCCGCCAGACAGCCGCTGCTGGTTGTAACAGAACAGCAGGTAAACGACACACACGTCAGTCTCTATGCTATGATCCAAATGGTCGGCATGCACTTGGAATGACTCATTGGATGTATATTGGGAAATCTGTGGAGCAATGCATCTTGACTAGTGTACCATACATGTTGGTTGTGTGCAGCTCCTGCCCCCACCAAGAATTCCGGTTCATCCATCAGCCGCGGTCGATGGAGCATGCGTGGCTGCCTCAGGAGATTGACCAACTGCCAGTATCAAAAACAGGAGGAGGAAAGTTAAGTTTGGCGTCATAGATTTGACACAGATTTGATCACATGAACAAAGGAAGTTTCAGGAGTAACTTATTTGATGTTGTACGAATCAGAATTAAAGTGCTGTATGAATCGAAGTAATCACGAGTTTGTGGGTACCTGCATCATTGGATTGCCTCGCTACCTCTCCGGGCCCCTCATAACTGCTCAAGGAAGTTCATGAATAAAAGAGTCTATGTTATCTCGAAGCCTGATCTGGATGATCGGGTGTCTTGGATGGACGTTGATGGCATTGGTCAAGATAGGCTCCGCGTTGGCAGCCCTTCTTTGTGCCTCTATATCAGCTCCTTCAAAGTAAATATCAATGTCGACTTGCCTGAGTCTTGGCAGGTGCCCCACGCCCTCAATGGTCGAGGGACCGTGACGCTTCACCTCTTGCTCATGGATATCGCCCCTGCCATGAACGTTAGGCAGGGGGCGAAGCACGTGATTCTCACATATTTGAGAACCTGGAATGCCACCACACCATCACGGATGATAATCCTTTCTCCTGGGGATTTTCGTATCCACAAACACAGGTGCAGTAGATTAAGTAGTCCTGCAAGCAAGTCAACGTCCTCCTACACCAGTTTCTCAACATTAATTCCCAACTTCCAGAGCTTTTGGTGTTGGACGATCCAAACTGGAACCCTCGAAAACATCCAACTTGTTGCAACATGGAGTTCCTCAAGATTGCTCTCAGTACTGCTAGTGCTCAGAGAACCCAATTCAACAGATGGAGGAAAATATATCTTACTACCAGATCGAAGATTTCTCATATTGCAACTGAGAAGTTTGGCCACCGAACGCCAGAAAATGTCCATAGGAATTCCATGCTGGCTGGTGGTTTGTTCAACAACATCGCAACAAAAATCAAGATGACTGAGATTTGTAAGTTCACTCAGACCCTTTAGATTATCCACCGAGTTCATGTACACGTCAAGGAATGTTAGAGTACGTAGGGCCTTCATCCTACGGATTCCATCAGGCATCCTTGTTCCAATAGGAACATGCAGATGCAACAAGCATGGCAAATCAACAATATCAGATGGCATGGCAGTAGTAATATCTATATCCAATTTCAGTGTCTCCAAATGTTTCAGGTCCCCAATTAGATTTGGCAAAATAATGGTTGGCATCTGTCCCTTGGGCCTCCTGACGCTCAATTTTTTTTTTTTTCGAATTGATGCTCAAATATCTAAGATAAAATAATTTACAGATTGGTGTGAGGTCAATCCTATCAGCCATGCAACCAGCCTCACAATCCACATTTAGAACTCGGATGGACTTGAGTTCGTACATAGAAAACTTGAAACCAGACATGCCAAAAAGTGCAAGAGATCGAATGTGCGGCATGCTTAAGCTTGCTTCTACTGTGTCTTCACTCGCCCCATAATCCAACTGAAGGGAAAGTCGGCGAACCTTGCTCCGCAAAGCTGTGTTCATGCCCTGTAGATCATCTACCACACTAAGAAAGTTCTCTTCTTCCGACTAGAGTCTGATTGGATCAAGAATCATATCATGAACTTTACACCATATGACCTGTCCATCGTACCCAATTTTTCTAGGCTGGATCATGCTCCTATTGACAAGCTCATTAAAGCAACTTCCAGCAACCTTAATTGCATCATGGCCATGTATTTTACCGATGAAACCTTCAGCCACCCATTGCTTCACAAGATCGGCCTTTCTAATATGGTAATCCTCTGGATGCATGGCAATATATAGCAAGCATGTTTTGAGACGACGAGGAAGACTGTTGTAGCTAAGGTTCAGTACCTGTCTCATCCCCTTCAATGTCGGATTTGTTCTCAAATTTGAGCTTAAAGAACTGCACACATACTTCCATTGTGTCACTGATCTAGTTGGTTGACTGACCAAAAGACTAGAGATACTGACAATAGCAAGCGGGAGACCACCACATTTTCGTAGAATTTCATTTGAAATCTCTACTAATAGTTGAAGATCAAGTTGTCCAACTCTACTGAAAAATAATTTTCTTGAGTTTTGATCATCAAGAGGCCTCATCTTGTAAATGAACTCATGCCGATGGTTGCAGCTTGCCTTAGCTACTGTCTCAATTCTTGTGGTTGTGATTACTTTGCTACCTTGCTCGTTCTCTGGAAAGGCACAACGAATAATTTCCCAAACTGATTCATCCCATATATCATCAATGACAAAAAAGTACCTGCCAACGTTTTAGATTGAATAGGCACTCTATTAGTATACATAAATTCAAATGTTAAAATAACAGTAGAAGGAACAAAATTGAGTCTGTAAAACTTTAAACCCAACATGCATACAATAGGAATTGAGAAGTTACTGGAGTACCTTTTGTCTCTTAGGTGGTCTCTGATCATGTCAATAAGATCTTGCGCCTCATAAGTATGAGTTGGTTGTGTTAACCCAAGTTTTGTGATGATCCTATGGAGAAGCTTCATCATGTCAGGTCTCTGTGATATGGACACAAAAACCTTGCAGTCATAATGCTCTCCATGCTCATGGTATACTTGATTTGCAAGTGTAGTTTTTCCTAGACCTCCAAACCCAACAATAGAAACCACTCTAAGAGGCTGGACAGATAAAGCCTCCTCGTCCGCTGCCAACAACTTGATAATATCCTCTTTTGGACCCTCCATGCCGACAAGGTTGGCTGGCTCTATGTAGAGCCCAGGCACCCGAGGATCTACAGGTACATAACTAGAACTAGAGGCACAGTCATCAAGCTTATACCTTTTCCGACGTTCACTAACATCTTTGACCCATGTCTTCAGTTGTTGGATTTCGCCGGCAAACTGGTGACGAACTCTCAGTGCATTAACGTACTGAACAATTTTTCCAACAAATCCAACATCTCCCCCATTAGAATTCTCACCAGATTCATGTATGAAATCATCGATGCAGTCCTCGATGTGAAATGACATATCGATCACCTGGTTCTTCCACTCCCTCGTCTGTGGATTGAGCTCTTCTTCCATGTTGTCGAGCTTCTTGAGGACAGCATCCATGCTGCTGAGCTCGTCCTTGAGGAACCCCACCTCCTGCTGCATGCTCCCGCGCTTCGCGTACTCCACCCCCATCAAATTAGCCAGCTTCTCTAAGACAGAGTTCATCACGCCGGTGGAAACACTCACCAGTGCCTCAGCCGCCATCTCTATAGCTAGCCTCCTCGCTCCTTTCCCTTGGTTCTGTAGTGCGCTCTCTTTTCCTGGTTGAACAGAGTAGCATGCAGAGCTTTGTGGTGCCCGTGGTCTTATCTCTTCTAGTGCAGAAAATTAACAGATGGAATTACGTTTTTTTAATTTCTTTTCCTATTATATGTGGCTGAGGTTGTGTGTGATCTCTTTTCCTGGTTGAACAGAGTAGCATGTAGATATGTGTGGTGTCCATGGTCTTATCTCCTCTGGTGCAGAAAATTCATCGGATGCAGCTACAATCTTTATTTGTTTTCCTATTATATGGAGTAAATTGCAAAAAAACCATCATATTTGGGACGCTGAAACAGAAAACCACCATGTTTCATTTTTCTTCTTCAAAAAACAACCACGTTTGCGCTGATAGTTTTCAAAAAACACTGATTGCACAGTTTGGCGTGTCTGAGTGAAAAACTGACCGGTTGGGCCCACTGTCAGGCGTCACGTGGACGGGGGAGATGGCGCCCGTGACGCGCGCCGTTAGACGGCGTCGCACATGACCTGACGAGCCGGCCCGACCCAGCCAGACCCGTTCGTCCATTCCGCCCTCTCTCGCCTTCGTCTCTGCCTGCGGCGCGCAACCCCGCCTCCGCCGTCCATTCGTCGCCGCCAACCGCCCAGCGTGGTGTACTTCCTCCTCGCCCTGCTCTCTTGCCTGTTCGTTTCACCCGATCGAGGTCTGCTGGTAATGCTCCCGTCCACGGCCGACGTCGACTCTACACTTTCTAGACTTGATTGATCTGAATCAAAATCTCAACACGAGTAGATTGAGACCTGATAAATTAACAGGGGTCGAGGGTTAATTAACAAGCACCTGCAAATTCCCCCATATTTTACTGCTCACCTAGCATAGCAGGACCTGTCATGTCCCCCATATTTTTTTGCTAGGTCGAGGGTTTGTTAATTGAATAACAGGCAACTACAAATGATAATATCAAATTCCCTCAGATTTTACTGCTCATCTAGCCTAGCTGGACCTGTCATGTCGTATTCGCATGCATGGGTCTCACCCTAATCTCTATTTGTTAAATCTGAAGTCTCTTCTCTTCATTGCAAGAAAAATTGTAACTTAACCTGTCTCACTCATACCTAATGTTGTCTCTGCTAGGTTTCCCCTAGCTCTCACCTACCGTACGCAAAGTTTTAAATTGCCGGCTATTGCGGCGCTATTTGCCGGCAATAGCTGCTAGAAAAGCTGGGGGCAACGCAATGCCACTTTTTCCGCTACAGTAACTGAACCGCAAAATGCCGCAATTAGCCAGCTGTAGCCGCTATTTCCGGAAAAAAAATTGCGCCGCTATTACGAATTTGGGCCACAGGGAGTACGGGAGTTCAGGCCCTTTACAGAATCATCTCGCAGAGGCCCAAAAAAGGAGCTAAGGAGCCCAGCGCCAACCCTAACAGAGCAAAACATCAGCTCCTCTTCCCGATTAGATCTTCTCTGGAGACGGCGGCACGCCGGTGAGGCTGCAACCATCGGATGCGAAGAAGAATTGAAGAACCACGTGTCAGCGGGAGCCAGAGATTGAGGGAGGCAAGTTTCCTAATCGCTCTTTCTATTAGTTCATCTTCTATGATCTCAGTAACTACTATCTCTTCTAAGGTTAAAAAGAAAAACTATTATCTCTTCTACTCGCATCTGTAGTTAGATTGTTCCAAGTAGAGGGAATGTAAGTTTAATCGATGCTGAATTTCTGCAGTTTGACATTTATGTTGCACTTATTTTCTGAATTCTTGCATGTATTTTGCAAAAAACGCTATTTGGCATAGCGGCAGCTATTGCTGGTAATAGCTGCTCATTGCTGCCGCCAGAGCCCGCCGCTTTTGTCAATAGCCGGCAATTTTAAACATTGACCGTACGTGGTTATCTTCCCCTGGCCGGACATGTCAGCCATCACATGCATTACCTTAGCCTAATCACCTTGTTAATTGTCAATTATAGACTGCTTGGCCGCCTTCATTTATATTTATATATATGCAACTCCGGCTGATCGAGTCACAGCCAGCTGGTACGTGGGTCCGGTTTCATGATGTTCAATGTGAAATCTTGTCTGTTTCATCGTTGTAAGTGGTGTCTGAATTTGGACTTGTTCATCTGACATTGCACATACTTAATGAATGGCTCTTCTTGTCTCATCTACTTGCGTGTTTCTTGAGGAGGTTTGCTAACACGCAACTACAGAGGATATTTTAAATTTTTGCCATCCCACCTACCGTGGTCCTTTGGATCGACCTGTCAGAAGTGCATGCACCATCCTTATCTCAACTAGTTAAATCTGTGGCCATGTTTGTTTAGTCTTTAATTGACATCTAATTTGTCCTTGGTTACCCACCTGATATCACCCGTACTTAATGCCTCTTTTGCCTCTATATCTCCATTCCTATGCAACCCCAAGCAGCTGCTGGTAGGTGGATCAAGTCTCATCTTCTTGTGCCTCTCCTATACTCGGATGGTTCTTGAGTATAGCTGAATCCCCGCAGATTGATCTTCCAGGTTAGTGCTTTGGTTCTTACTTGTCACATTCTTTTGGTAACAATCAACTGGCCATTATTTTTACACACCTTCTTTTTTAAATTCCACCTTTGACACTTCCAGATCTGAAAAACAGATGAAACACGACCTTTTTCTTTGTGGGAAGATGAAATGAAACACGACTTGTTAAGTAGCTTGTTAATTATGGATCGGATATGTACTTACATACTAACATGTACACTAATTTCCTCTACAGTAGTGCTATTGACATGGGACAGTGCGTTTTGGCTCCCGGGCTCAAATGAGCTCGGGAGTTAACTGCAAATTCGTTAAAAATAGTAAAAAAAAAATCTGATTTTTTTGTAGTGAAAGATGCTCGAGTGGTTGATGTCCGTGTCAAATTTCAGCATATTTGAACATCTAAGTAGCTCTTGTACGTCAACTTGATGATGCGCCCCACTTTGCCGGTCGGGCTTCGAATTGCGGGCATGGGCTACCCCGTGGTAGTTGGGCCTACTCCTTCTGATGGTATACCTCGGGAGCATGGCATCATCAACATTCACTATCGAGGAGTATCAGGGACCAATCTCTCCCCCGCCCACTGCTCGTTGTCCTACCACACGTCGATGCCACCATAGGGTGCATAACCCTTTTTTTGGAAACGTACATGTCCGTTATAAAGATTCACCATAAGTACAAAGCTCCCCAAACAAAACAAAAATTACATCGAGGTCTTTGTACCACCGCATGACCCTACAATCTTCACAAAGAGTCAAGTCTAGTCTCATGCAGTGAAGATCGTCAAGCAATCATTGCTGGTCTCTCTGAAACCTATTGATAAGGGCACAATTGTTGTTGGACCTATAAACCCTATTATTTTGGCAATAAAACCATTTAGACCAACGTGTCGATGTCGCCACACACATACCGAAGCCGGCCTAACCTTGTCGATGACAACCAGGGAGTCCTCGTGCACGTGCCCCTAAAGACCATTACCTAGGAGCTGCGGTCATCACCGTTGAATCCTTGAATCGATCTAAAGTAGCCGGCACTAATTCTCACCGCCACACATGCACGATGAGAAACCTAACCTCCCGCCACAAGGAGCTGGCAAGAATCTATGCTGGAGCATCGTCGAATCGGTCCCGGCGAAAAAAATCGAGGTGGATCTGAGCCCGGAAGACCAACTCAAAGATGAAGTGCCACCATCTGCCCGAGCACGACCCCTGCAAGCGGTTGCCAGACCGGCTAACAGAAGGGAGGCGAATACACGGTGCACATAAAATAATCTTGTAGGCTTTCTTAAAAAGTGTAAGTAGGCAACCACTATTACATTACACATTTGCATTTCTTTATTACACTGAAAGAAGATCACAGAAGCATATTCTGAAGTTAGAATATTGTTGCCTTAAATATTGGTTGGCGCACAAATTATTTACTAAAAACATTTTTTTTGTAAAATGACCATATCCTGCCTTAAATAACACTGATCTGGAACAAACCTCCTTTTGTTTATGTTTGGCAGTGCATAGTGTGAAATTGATTGCACATCAGATACATCAAACATGGACCGTGAGGTCCTGGAGCGTATACTTGATGGAAGAGAGAATCCGACAAATCTATCACTCGCACTTTTGAAGGATATCACAGAAAATTTCTCAGAGGATCGAGAAATCGGCCACGGTGGATTTGCAACTGTTTATAAGGTAAAATTAAGTTTTACCATAAATTACGTATATGTCATCTAGAGATCGCTCTTGGAATTGTTATATCAACTTGAGCAGTGTTCGAGGTAGGCAAAATGTTGAAACTAGTTATTGCAACCTAGTTAAAATATTTTTCTCTAAAAAATCCTAGTAAAAATATCACCGTATATAAAGATGTTACATACCTCTTCAGGATACCACTTGATTTTTTGTAAAGGGCATACCCAGTGTTGAAAGCTCCCACACAAGGTGGGATCTGGGAAGGGAATTTCTAGAAAGACTTACCCTTGAAAAATAGATACCACTTGATTTTTATGGTATATACTCACATATATTGAAGTCAGTCAATCAGGCAGATACTTTCTGTGGTATTATTGCGAAATTTTATTTCTAGGATAGAGATAGTGTGTCATTTTGAGAGTAAGGGATTAGATGGATGCACATGCATTATTTGGGAAAATGTGTGCCTCCTTAAGATGACTAGGGAGTCTCATATTTTTCTTAGCATGTGCATATGGTCGAGCTGAGTGTAGTTTATTTCCATTGAGTTTGTGTACTTTGCGCTCTGTCAGGAAAAAGTTATGTTCATTAAGTGTTGCATACCGAACTTTCAGTACTATCTTTCACACACAACATCTACAAATTCAGCTAAAAACATTTTAAAGGCTTACAAGAGAAGTTAAACAGGGAGTGCTCCCAAATGGGAATGTTGCGGTAAAGAGGATAAAGAACAGTCATTCAATCAAGGAGACATTGTTTCATCATGAAGTTGACAGCCTGTTGAACATTGAACACGAAAATATTATACGGTTTCTTGGCTTCTGTGCTAGCACAGATCAGAAAGCAATACAAATTGAAGGATTGAAGCATCATATTTACGCCGAGGTACGAGAAAGACTACTCTGTTTTGAGTATATCAGCAACGGAAGCCTGAGAAAGTATATTAGGGTACGGCATTCTTGCATGTGATAGAACTCTTATCTTTACTTATTTGTCCTTTTTCTTTTTAACTTACATTTTGACACGTTTATCCTCAGTCAAGAAGTGAGATAGACTGGGAAACAATGTTAAGGGTCATTAATTGTGCAATTTTCTCTGTGCTACTTTTCCATTATGCAGATGATTTAAGGGGACTTAAATGGAACACACGTTATGCAATAATTAGAGGCATTTGTGAAGGTTTGTACCATCTGCACCACGAAAAGAAAATATATCATATGGATATGAAACCTGAGAATATACTGCTAGACAATGATATGGTTCCCAAGATCACTGATTTTGGTTTATCGAGACTCGATGAGAAGTCAAAAACCATGAGTGAAGTCCGTCTTGGATCACTGTAAGCTATGCATAAAAAATATCTAACGTTCTTGACATTTACTCTCACATTTTGTGATTCTAAATGCACTGAAATATTGGCCTTTTATGTAGAGGGTACTGTGCTCCAGAATATTTATTTCAGGGAAAGATGTCATTCAAATCAGACATGTTCAGTTTGGGAGTTATAATTATTGAACTAGTGACAGGACAAAAGGTGATCCCCAACAATAAAAACAACGTAAGAGGTTTTGAGCTCGCCTTTTAGGCAAATTCTTTTTAGAATTGTACTAACTTTCTAGTAACTTGCATATTTGTTGCCATTTTCCTAACCCAACTTAATTTGTGTTTTATAGTATTGGGTGACATAATAACCAGTTAAATAATACTCCCTCTATAAATTAATATAAGACGTTTTAGGTTACTACTTTAGAAACCTAAATCGTCTTATATTAGTTTACAGAGGGAGTACATATTGGAAAAGAAGTACAAGCCATGTCATGGCCTTTCTCCAAAACATATACACAAACACATGAAAGTAAACTCTTTAGCAAATGGTGATATTGAGTTACACATTACTTGTATGAAGATCTTGGAAATTGATTCTGATGGATGATAGCATCATGTGATGGCTCTAAGCATTTGAATTTCAGCCATGTGGGTCCTGACTCACCGGCCATGTCCCTTTCTAGATTCCTGGACTCTCTAAATCATGTGGAGTATATACCACACTAGGTTATTTTTATGTGACACTGGCGGGTTTAGGAAATACCCAGACACATGGTTCTTTTCCTTCTAGAGAACACAAGTTGTGAGGTTGTTTATTCTGTTTTTTTACAAGACAACATCAAGAGGCTAGGAAACCATATAGAGTGTTGTTGATTAAAGGACAACCATTCAAAACACTAACAAGCTAGACAAACCCCCTAGCTAAACTAGGCTAGGAGTGTCATCTGGAAAATACAAACACTAGCAACCCAATGCCACCAGCTTGTTGAATCACTCAAGCCCCCTTGAAGTTGACAACGCCATCACCGGTCCAAGCTAACCTCCATTGACGGAGTTGATTGTCATATGCAGTGAGTTGTGAGCAAGTTCTTTTGCAATGCCTTCAAGGGAAAAAAACGACAAGCATGCACAATCGTTGTAGGCATTGAGCGCACACGACCACCCCATCGAACCTTGGGGAGGGTCTAGCCCCCCCCCCCCTCCCGCGCTACAGCCCAAATCGGCATCTACATGATCGATGGTTGAGCTTGGACAGAAAGCATGGTGCCAACGAGAAGGTCCCCGGGCTGGTCTCCTACCCCAGATCTGACATCTCCAACATAGGGACGAAGATGGTTGTGACAATGTGAGGGATGACGGTGACGACGGTGGTGTCCACTAGCTACAACTGGATGAAGTGGCATCCACACATCGATGGTGTTCGGTCAGCTAGCAGACAAAAAACAATGGGCGCATGTGCAGCACAGGCTGGGTGGCCAGTGGGCTTTTTTTAACTAACCACCAGTAACTGGTATGTTTTCCCGCAAAAAAAAGTAACTGGTATGTTTACTCCGCTGATGATGAAAACTCTCCACTGAAGTTTAATCAGTTGTGGGCACAAAAACATTAGTGGCATGTTTAAGGTGCCCAGAAGTGATGTATGAATCCATAGTATAGTTAGTGTTAGCGTAATCTTATCGCCAATGCAGTTTGGCAAGTGTTAAGTAAGTTAGTGTTCGAGTTCTAGTACTCTTGTAGTACTCCCTCCGTCCGAAAATATTTGTTATCAGAATGGATAAAAATGGATGTATTTAGAACTAAAATACATCTAGATACATCCCTTTTATTTATTTTGATGACAAGTATTTCTAGACGAAGGGAGTACTTGTCCAACAAGTATTCTTGGAGGCATGGATGCTAAACAAAGGTCGTATTATAGTTAGTTTTCATGTATGGTTGCACAAAGTTGATTCATGCTGATGTGTCCGTTTGTAGACCTTAGGAATTGTAGCACTGCGTGTATGTAGCGTGCCCGAGTATAGTGGGCGGACAGGTTTAGTTTGCCAAGTTCGAGTGGTGTTGTTGCTGATCAGGTTGGTGTTTATATATGTGTACACGAAAACACCCTAGCTAAGCTCTATGACAACGTCCTCGCGAGTGAGAAAGACGCAAAGAATCACCGTTGCCGAGCCCAAAGTGAGCAAGGGTATTCATCCGGAACCCTGGCACGGAGAGGATAACCACGACGACGTCTCCAAGAAGATAGAGGCATCCACAAGTGTTGCAGTCGCATGCGCCGAAGCACGGGGAAGCTAACACATGCCACCATGAGGCATCTAGAACATCAGCGATGAGGTCAGTCCTCCAGATCCGTATTTGGGCATCGACACTGCCAACAACAGAAGTGAGAACGAGCCACCCACTGTTACACCCCTCCTTGTCGAAACGACCAAGAAGCATAACTGCCACTGTCGTCATGGAGCCTACCTAAATGCCACCATGTGGACCGCCATCCAGGGCCGCCGCCCCATCGTCCAAGCCCGAGTCACCGCAAACCGTCAACATAACAACACACCCACCATAGTAGGAGGAGCGGAAGACTTATCCTTCGCTCCTAGCCCGACATCAACCACCAGGCTGGGTTAACGCTTCCATAGTAGGAGGTGTCGACGCCTGCGTCCCAGCTAGGTCCAGTGGACCATGGGGACCCAACCCAACAGCTGCCCACGGCCACCATCGACTAAGTCGAACTCACACGCCACCACACCCATGGCCATCGGCGTCGAATCGACCTACAACATAGCAGCAAACAGGGGCACCAAGTTGGACTGACGATGCAATGGAGCAACAAGGAAAGAGAGCACTAACGTAAAGGCATACCAGCACGGACTAGGTCACACCTGCACCTGCACTATCTCGAAAGAGGCTTTCGTCCCGCTTTATATATAAAGCAACAACCCAACAAATTACGGGACTGGCCGAAACAATATGATGGGGAGGCCCACTTATAGAGCATATCACAAGATAAACATGAATCTAGAACAAGTGTAACACCAAGCTGACGCCCGATCGAAGACACCTCGGCTACGTATAACGCCCCCAAGAAGGTGATGGCACGAAGCATCACCGTTGCCGAGTCTAAACAAACATACTAGAATTTTCACCCGGAGCCCTAACAAAAGGGCTAAATCCATGACAAAGTCTTCAAGAAGAAAGCGGCACCCATCGGCGCCGCCGTTGTTGGCGCCAGGAACGCAAAAGTTTTGCTCCAAAACTTGCCTACACAAGGGGGGGGGGGGTCCCAACCACCACAGCAACAGGGTCAGCTCATCCACACCAAATCTTGGCACTGCTAGAGCAGGCCAGAGCCTCCTGCCACTACACCTTTGGCCACCCACACGAGCAAGAGGTAGAGCCACCACCGCCACAACGAAGCCTGCAGGAAAGCCAACCGCAGAGCCCGCCATTCGGGACCACTGCCCCGGCATCCATGCCCCTAGGCACCACTAACCATCCACATCATGACCACCCGACGATGATAGTGGAAGCGAAAGGCACCTCCTTTCATCCCTAGACCGGCATCAGCCACCGAGCTTGGGTCGGCGCCCCCATTGTAGGAAGCACCCACACCCGCATTCCTAGCCCTCCTATTGGGTTATGGGCGTAGTGACTACCGACGGCTGTCGACAAGCATCCTTGAACGCCACGAAATCCGCGGACCTCCATGCCAATCCGTCTGATGGCATAGTAGTGCCCAGAAAACGAAACTCAGACCGACACCACAAACATGAAGCAAGCAAGTGGACCATTATGCGAAGGCTCGCGGCACTATGGACCGAGTGAGCAACCAAAACATATGCACCATCGGACATCGCCCACCACCACGGGCCAAAACCCTGCCACCCCCTGACACTCACGCCATAACGTGTGGACGCCACCCCAATCCTCGTAGATGGCAAGGGTTAGGTAACGCCACTGGAAGGAGCGAAGACTGCCCCATCGGATCTAACTATTCAGATTCATACAGGGATTCTCAAGGCATTCATTTAGATTCTAACATGTGTACGCTATCAGGTAAAGCCGCGGGCCAATTGCAAGGAAACACCATTACTACTCCCCAGATGCACATGCAGGCCTTGCCCTCCCACACACCCAACTCGCCAGCACCCCCAGCCGCAATCGAGCTCCACCGAATATCCTCCGGTCAATCCTCCACCAGCACTCCGTTGGATGACATCCACCACCGCAAAACAGATTCACATCGCCCAGACGGCAACCGCCGACCACCGGTGACATGGATCACGACTGCAAGAGAACAGCGGGTCGCCCCGCAACCACCCGAAGGATCCCCAAGCAGCTTCACAATGCCAGGCCCGCGTCGCCCCGCTAGGAATGCACTAGATCCACACCGCCGTTACGATCCCAGCCACCACGACCATCTCCACATGGCGTCTGCCGAACCGAAGCACTCCGTCGAGTGATGCTTTGCATCAGATTGTGATATGAGAGAATACTTTGGGAAATAAAGTGGAAAAAGGGGTGCGACATGTGCCCTTGGCTATATTTTGTCTGTGTGCATGTGTTTGTTATCTTTGATGTAATCAAGAAACCACCAGTGAGAGGGCCAAACTGCTGCTAATTAACCTGCAGATCCAAGCCATAACTCCATGCAACAGTAATGGTGTACGAACCAACCCGATCTGAGCAAAACGAGCCACCATCACCTCTCTACCATTAAGGTCAATCTTTGCTGATGGGTGCCACCACCACCACCACCACCACAACAACTATGGCCTTAGCCCCGCAGCACCCAACATAGAAGAGACATAGAGATGTCACAAGTAGGAGATGGGTCCTGCAAAAGCACAAAATGGTGATTTGGAGCAAGTGGCTAGGACATGATGAAACTGTCGCAAGCTTCAGGCATACCCCATGCATAGTTGGTGTCTTTTTTTCCGTGTCAGCCATCATGGTTTCAAAACCCACCATGCATGTCTGGCATCGAGTCCTCTGGACCGTCTATTTATGAGAGAGCTTTTGCATAGAAATGCTATTTTCAGAATGGAGATACTATGATTTCCGCACTTGCATCATTCTTTTAGATAAAAGAAAAACATTTCAGCTCTGCACTGAAAGCCTATACACAACGACAATTACAGCAGCCTATATATGTAAAGAGAGTAATTTGCACAATGAATCCCCATGCTTAAACTACCAATTTAAAAACTTTGAGAGTTTTTATATAAACCAACAGTATCCAGAAGCCCGAATCAATACCCACACATTCACTACGTGCTATTGTGCGAGCACCTCATCTAACTTTGTACGTGTGACAATTCCATTACTTGAGATTATTGGTTAAACATTTTGCCTTATTCTATATATGTCATCTTCTGTGGAATGACAGGTACTTAGGAGATGGAGACACAGATGGAGGAAAACAGGGGAGGAAACACAGCTGGTTTACCAACAAGTAGCGAAATGCATTGACATTGGGTTACTCTGCCAGGAAATTGACCCGTCCGAACGGCCTTTTATATGGGATGTCATAGATGATATCAGACAAGCGGAAGGTGTTAATGGGTCAATCAGAAATGACTCTGAATATAAGTTTGGACAGGCAAGCTCGTATGCTCCCTTAGACGTACTTGTCTTCCTCTTATGTTATAAACAGTGGTGGAGCTACAGCCCAAGCCTGGGCAGCTACCTGGGCTCTTGCGTGGATCCTCAATTCAACCCATTGCATTAAACGAAGAACTAATGAATATTTTTAGTGGGAAAAATCGGCCAGAAGCCTTTGTGCTTTGCGGAGGCTCTCTCACCGAGTGGGCTACATCACTAGTCATACAATACATATATCATTTGTCCCCAAAAAATGTAATATATTTGTTCTGCTCTTTTCTTGCAGATAAGCCCTTACTCGGAGGACGACGATATGCTTGGAATTGAGCCGCTCGAACTACATTTTCCTTTCCAGCTGAACAAACGGATGTCATGCACAATTCAGCTAACCAATGAGACGGGATCTTACATTGCCTTCAACGTCGAACATATGAACCCCTTGTCATACTGTGCACAGCCGCAGAAAGACATTATGCCACCACGATCCAAGTGTAATGTCGAAATAACAATGCAACCGCAGGCCAAGGCACCGAGAGATCATACCAGCGAATTCACTGTATGGAGCACCAAAGTGAATGATGGCCTTGCCATTGAGGATATGGCTGCAATCAAGTTTATTAAAGAGGCAGCCAACGTGGTTGATGACGTGAATTTGGATGTGGTTTTCGATGTCAGTGAACCACAAGAAGCAAGAATCGAGAAGCATGTGGTGAGTTATCTAAAAATACTAACTTGCAATACTTACTGTATTCAATTAGTGTCCCGTGCAATTGATCTTTTGTTGTAGTTAGAGTGCCAAATTGATAAGACATTCTCATCGAAATATATTTACTTACGCTTTGTTGTAGAACTGAACTTTTTGGTTTTGTGAATGAAATTGGGGAGAGATCGCTTCCTTCAACAAATAAAAGATCACCAATACATTTTAAAGTTATTTTAATATGGAGTACAGCAATATAATCAGTAGATTAGGTTGGGTTGCGCATCTTTTCCTTTTTATTTTCATGTAGTATTAAGAAGATGGCGGGAGGGCGTGGTGGCTCTGTTCATGGCGGTCTTGGCCGCGGAGCTGGAGCTTTCGCTGGTGATAGCCGTAACCCACCTCGCGGTCAGTGGGGAGACGATGGCTTTAACGCTTATGGTGATGGTATGCATCGTGGTTCATCATCCTCCGGAGGCGGGCGCGGATACGCTTGGTCTGAGTATGGTGCTAACGGAAGAGGGTTCCAAGGACCACCTAGAAATTTTGTGGAGGGGGCAGTTGGCCCCAATGACCGACCCTTCCGGGGCCGCTTTCATGGTGGTCGTGGTGGTCGCGGTGGTCGAGGTGGGTTCCGTCGCCCTCCTCCACCACGCCTACCGCCCGCTGCTTCTGAATCGTTGGCGAGCCAAGCGGAGGGGCCAACGGTTGGGTCGGCGTTGCCCACAGATTCTATGGAGACTGATCGTGATGTGCAAACAGTGGTCGAGCCGGATTCACTTCTGACGGCGGATGCGGTATCTGATAAAGGCCCGGATAAGTCCGAGGGAGACAAGCCGTCCAAGTGGGCGATTAAGAAGAAAAAATTAACTTGTTTCCGCTGCGGTGAACCGGGCCACTTCATGGCCGAGTGCAATGCGGAGTTGTGCGATCTTTGCCGGAAGCCGAGGCATACGGCGGCTGAATGTCCTCTTCTGTTGGGGCCTAAGCCTTCGGTCAATATATATGGAGTCTGTTGCTCAGAGTTGATGTTTTTCGAGTCACCGTGTGTGGCACCAGTGGCACCAGTGGTTGAGACCTCCTTCCCGGGTGTGGTGAAGGTGGTGCATGGACCTCTGACGGAAGCTCAAATTATCCAGCAGCTCCGGGAGTTGGCACCGGGTAATTTTCAGTGGTCATTGATGAAGATAACGGATCAGACATACAAAGTTGAGTTTCCTTCTAAGGAAGATCAGTTGAGAATTCTCAAGTTTGGCATGAGCAGAGTTACTGGTACTAGTTTTGTGTTGCAGTTTGATGAGTGGAAAAAGAAGGAGCCGCAGGGTACGCCTCTGACTCAGATTTGGGTTCGTTTCTCTGGGGCGCCAACTGAACCATTAGATAATTTCTTGGTCACCTGGAGCTTGGGGTCCCTACTTGGCAAGACCGAACAGGTAGATATGCCTTTCACGCGTGCTCATGGGGTGGCGCGGCTACTTGTCAGTGTTGCTAACATTGAGTTCTTGCCGGAGGTGGTGCGTTGGTCTCACGAGGGCATTGTGTATATTTTGGGGGTCGAATATGAGGATCCAAATTTATTTAAGGACTTTGAGGAGGTGCATCCTATGGATACTTCTGAGGGGGGAGATGGTTCCGGGAACCAGGATGGGAGCATACAGAATAATGGGGGTAAGGATTCAAGTACCGGACCCAAGACTTCGTCTAAGGCGGGAGAGCCTGCTAAGGAGAAGGCTCCGGTGTCTGCTTCGACTAACATGTTACAGCTTGGATCTTTGGGGGCTTTCTCAGCGCCTCCTCGTCTGTGGAGCGATCGAGTTGATTTGGATGACCCGTCTGAACATCTTCCGCCGGTGGGAGTGGGAAGTGTTTCTTCGTGTATGCTTGATGGGATGGGAGGAATTAGTGGGCCGGAGGCCTATATTGTACCATCTGCATCGTTGTTGCCCACGTTGGAGGTGACGGCTATTGTGGACGCTTCGACGGAAGGGGGCGGGCAGGCGGCTCGGTCCCCCAACGCCTTTGCTTCAGCTTCGTTGGGGAGGCCCAAGGATGGCCCTGCGGTTGTGGGGTCCCCTGGGGGTAGGGCTGGTCGAGGAGGGGCATGCACGCAGGAGGCTTGCGCCCCCCTCTCACCCCTGGCGATGAGCCCACGGTCACCTCCCGCGTTGCCTGACAGGACGCCTCATCTGGCGGGAGGGGTGACTGGGGTGGTCGGCCAGGGGCCTCTCTTCGCCTCATCGCCTCAACCTGCTCCTGCCGGATCGCCTTCTGCAGGTGCCATGACTTTGGGATCCGTGGCCGAGCCCGTGGTGCTTGGCTCTTCAGTGGCGTCTCCAGGTTTTCACTCTCGGACGAAGCCGGGAGAGACCCCGTGGACTCCATGTGATATCTTGACTGCTCCAGTACAGTCTGGCTCTGTTGGGGGTAGGGCAGGAGGCCCCATCTCTAATAGGGCCACGCGGGAGGAGGTTATAGCTGTCGGTGGGATACCGGACGCTGTGTCTGAGGGCCGGCGGATCAGCAGCCGTCTCCAAGAGCAGCAGGACGTGGATGACATGCAGCTGAGGTGCGCTAAGAGGGCGGCCAAGCTTCATGACATGGAGGTCGCAACCGGTATGTCAGTCAACTTATCAAATTCGATTTTATTCTTTTCCAATGACGAAATTGTTCACAATGCAAATCAATTAGGAGTTTCACTTGGTAATAATGATAGTGAAATCACTAAATCAGTTAATGATATTCTCGATCTCGAAGCGGAACGTACTTTAGAAACTATTCGTCTCATAGCAGCAGTTAAACCCATGAAGGACTCCGACATTGATGCGTTGGGAGTCCGGGCTCTTGGTAGTTTTTGCGAGGACCTTGCCCCTTCTCCTGCTGGAACCAAGGAGGATGAGGGAATCGGTTCCCCTTTGATTCCGGTCCATGCGGTTGGCCCTGAAGGCAACCCCTCAGAGCCCGGTTGTGAAGACCGGCGAGAGGACAAGGACTGGCCTAAGCGGAAGTGGAAACGGAAGGTATATCCAGCTTCGGCTGTGCGTAGAAGTGCTAGGATCCGTACCTCTAAAAAATTTCATGATGAACTATGAGAGGAATTTTTTGGAATAGCAGAGGTCTTAAGGACTTGGCTAAAAGACGGTTTCTAGCGGATGCATCGATTGATTACAAGTTAGATTTTATTGCCCTGTCTGAGACCGGCAGGGATAACTTTACACCACAATTCCTTAGCACTTTATCGGGAGGTGTCGAGTTTGACTGGCACTGTCTACCTCCAAGAGGAAGATCCGGTGGAGTCCTACTTGGGGTTAGATGTGACTCGTTGGAAGTGCGGAGTGTGGTCATGGGAGATTTCGCGGTAAAGTTTCGGGTTAGATCTAAGGCTGATGGGTTCAACTGGGCTTTGGTGGCGGTCTATGGGGCTGCACAGCCAGAGTTAAAACCAGAGTTTTTGGCTGATTTGGTCCGTATTTGCGGCAGCGAGCAACTCCCAATCCTTGTTGGGGGAGATTTCAACATTATTCGCAGGAGGGAGGAAAAGAATAACGACAATTTTGACGGCCGATGGTCGTTTATGTTCAATACTATCATTGAAAGTTTGGATCTCAGAGAGATAGAGCTGTCCGGTAGGAAATTCACTTGGGCTAATTCGCTTCCCAACCCGACTTTTGAGACGCTGGACCGTGTTCTAGCTAGTGTCGATTGGGAACAGAAGTTCCCTCTTGTAACGGTACAGGCTTTATCACGCGCAATTTCGGATCACACCCCGTTGTTGGTCGATTCTGGTGAACCCACCCATGTGGGAAACAAGAACACCTTTTCTTTTGAGCTATCATGGTTCGATAGAGAAGGTTTCCTGGAGCTGATCGCTAGAGAATGGGATAAAGCTTCAGGAGGCCGGTCTCCTATTGAAAGATGGCAGAATAAGATCAGGCATCTGCGAAGTTTCCTGCGGGGTTGGGCTAAGCACACTCATGGGATTTATAAGGCTGAGAAGGAAAGACTCCTTTCCCTTATTCAGTCCCTAGACTTAAAGGCCGAATCCACTATTTTAGATACCAGAGAGCTGGAAACTAAGGTAGATGCAGAGTTGAGACTGAAAGATCTTCTTCGAGAGGAGGAATTGAAGTGGGCATTACGGGCTAAAGTTCGTAAAATTGTCCAAGGGGATGATAACACTCAATTCTTTCATATGATTGCAAATGGAAAACACCGCAAGAAGAGGATTTTTCAGCTTGAGCAAGATGAGGGGACGATTCTGGGTCAAGAAAATCTGAAAGTTTATATTTCCAATTTCTATAAGCAGCTGTTTGGGCCGCCGGAAGATAACTTTGTGGCTTTAGATGAGTCTAGGGTCGACGATGTTCCGCAACTGGCGGCGGAAGAGAATGAGATCTTAACTGCTCCTTTCACGGAGAAAGAGGTGTTTGAGGCCATTTCACAAATGAAAAATCATAAGGCTCCAGGGCCGGATGGTTTTCCGGCGGAGTTTTATAAAAAATGTTGGCATATTATCAAAGGGGATTTGCTCCCTTTGTTCCATGATCTTTTCTCCGGACAGCTTCAATTGTTTAAACTCAATTTCGGAACGATTACTCTTCTCCCTAAGAAAACAGAGGCCGTCCGTATTGAGCAGTTCAGGCCTATATGTCTTCTAAATGTTAGCTTCAAGATTTTCACCAAGGTCGGGACTAACAGGCTTTCACAAATTGCTAAATCTGTAGTACAACCATCCCAGACTGCTTTCATGCCGGACAGAAACATACTCGAAGGGGTTGTCGTTCTGCATGAAACGCTTCATGAAATCCATTCCAAAAAACTAGATGGGGTTGTGTTCAAAGTGGATTTTGAGAAAGCTTACGATAAGGTCAAATGGCCTTTCCTTCAACAGGCCCTGCGCATGAAAGGATTTGATGAGTCTTGGAGACACCAAGTTGACTCTTTCACGCGAAAAGGAAGTGTTGGGATTAAGGTGAATGATGACATAGGTCATTATTTCCAAACACACAAAGGGCTGAGACAAGGGGATCCGATGTCACCTATTCTTTTCAACATAGTGGCCGATATGTTGGCAATTCTTATAGGAAGAGCGAAGGATGCGGGTCAGGTAGGAGGCCTAATCCCGCATCTGGTTGACGGGGGTGTATCTATTTTGCAGTACGCTGATGACACTATTATCTTTATGGAGCACGATCTGGCAAAAGCACGAAACATGAAGCTCGTGTTATGCCTGTTCGAACAATTGTCCGGGTTAAAGATCAACTTCCATAAGAGCGAACTGTTCTGTTTTGGTAGAGCTAACGATGAACAAGAGGCGTACAAACAATTATTCGGGTGTGAGTTGGGGGCTTTACCTTTCACATACTTAGGTATTCCAATTCATCATCGTAAGCTGACCAACAGAGAATGGAAGTGCATTGAAGACCGGTTTGAGAAGAATTTGAGCTGCTGGAAAGGCAAGCTGCTGTCATATGGAGGAAGGTTAATTCTCATTAATTCGGTCCTCACGAGTATGCCAATGTTTCTTCTGTCCTTCTTTGAGGTTCCCATAGGAGTCAGGAAGAGGCTTGACTTTTACAGATCACGTTTCTTCTGGCAGAGTGATGGGCTTAAGCGAAAATACAGACTTGCTAAATGGGATATCATCTGTAGGCCGAAAGACCAGGGAGGTCTAGGCATAGAAAATCTAGAAGTGAAGAACAGATGTCTTCTTAGCAAATGGCTGTTTAAGCTCTCTGCAGGGACGGAGGCCACTTGGGCTCAGATTTTGCGTAACAAGTACCTTCATTCTAGAACCTTGTCCCAGGTGACAGTGAGACCGACTGATTCACCTTTTTGGAAAGGATTGATGAGGGTGAAAACACTCTTTTTCAATAGGACAAAGTTCATAGTTGGAGACGGTTCTACTACAAGGTTTTGGGAGGATGCATGGCTAGGGGAGACGCCCCTTGCTCTCCAATATCCATCCTTGTATAACATTGTTCAGCGTAGAGACGCTTACGTTGCAACAGTGTTACAGTCTAGTCCGCTCAATATTCAATTTAGGAGGGCGCTAGTGGGAAACCGTTGGGAATCCTGGCTTAATCTTGTCAGAAGATTGATGGATGTCCAGTTGTCTCAACAGCCTGATCGGTTGTGCTGGAAACTTACTAAGAATGGGGAATTCTCGGTTAAATCCATGTATCTGGACGTGATTAACACTAGTGTATTGCCTAGATCGAAACATGTTTGGAAAGTTAAAGTTCCTTTGAAAATAAAAGTTTTTATGTGGTTTGTGCATAAAAAAGTTATTTTAACTAAGGATAATTTGGCTAAGCGTAATTGGACAGGACCTACCAGATGTAGTTTCTGTGACCAACAGGAATCAATCACGCACCTTTTCCTGACTTGTCCTATGGCTAAAATCTTGTGGAGGTCGATTCACATAGCCTTTAACATTAATCCACCGAATTCTATCAACACGTTATTTGGGACGTGGCTAGATGGGATAGACTCCGAATCTGCTAGACATATTCGTATAGGAGTATGTGCTCTGCTATGGGCAGTCTGGAACTGCCGAAATGATTTGGTCTTTAACAGAACAACAACTATTCACTTTTTGCAGGTTATCTTCAAAACCACTGGATTCATCCGTATGTGGTCGCTACTCACTCAGACGGAGGCCAGGGAGCGTTTGGTTACTGGGTCAACCCGATGGGAGATGGTAGCTCGGGGTATTTTCAACCGGTTTGGATGGCGGTTATGTAATAGGATAGGCATGTAGTGCTTTTATCTTTCTTATGCCAGCCGGTTGTGGTCTTATGCCCTTGCTCTTGTTGAGCCCTTTTAGTTTTTGTTTTGGAGACTTGGAGACTTATGTTGGATTTTAAACTCTTTAATAATATTGGCCGTATGCATCGTTCTGATGCAGAGGCCGGGGATAGCCCCCTTTTCGAAAAAGAAAAAATGTAGTATTAAATCAACAATAAAAAATAACTGTTGTGTTGAGAAGTCAGAATTTTGTTTGTTGACAAGTCTCACCAGTTGTGTGCGTGTGTGTGCATCAGCATGTGATACAGCCACCGAGACATGGTTGAGATCGGTAAACTAAGAAAGAAAACCTATTTGCAAAAGCTATGTATGGTTAATTATTTGCTAGTAAAAATGTAATTTGTGCGTAGTGAATAATGGTGCAAGTAAGGGTAACAACATGGCAGAAATTTAACTAATACAAATGTCAAAATGGGCAACGACAGCATACTATACTCCCTACATTCCTAAATGTAAGTCTTTTTTTAGGGATTCCAATGCTGATTATACACGGAGCAAAATGAGTGAATGTACACTCTAAAATATGTCTATATACATTCGTATGCAGTTTTTATTGAAATCTTTAAAAAAAAATATTTAGGAACGGAGGTAGTATATAATAAGTTCTAATGTTTCAAGTCAACAATGTTTCGCTCAGCCGGTAAAACTGAACTATTGGTTAGCAGGGGTGTTTCATCCTTGTTTGATCAAAACTTTACATTACCATATAATGCACCAGAATTGGGTGGGGTTGAGCCTGAGACTCGGAGCTCGTCCAGGGACGAGCGGGTGCGGCCAGGATGAAGCTCCGCGGTGTGGGAGCCCTTGGCGCCGTCGATCTTGGCATCCATAGCACCGCTCAGTATCCAGCTTGCTGTTACTCGGCATCCTTGAGAAACCTTCGCTTACAACCTACTCCCTCTGCCCCATAATGTAAGACGTTTTTTGACACTACACTAGTGTGAAAAAACGTCTTACATTATGAGACAGAGGGAGTACTTTTCATTTCTTTTGCTTCTTTTTTCCGGTACGACCATTAGTCCGACAACCTAATTATCTCCGCGTCCGCGAGCATGATGTCTTCCTCCAAGAGCCCTTCGCGTTAGTTCGGACACCTACCGCGTGGAGCTTGACCTCTAAGTTCTGTAGGTGGCCTCAGACATTTAGCCGAGCACCGTGCATGAGCCCAGCAGCTCCATTCGCACCAATTTGAGGGCAGGACCGGCCAGAGTTTGGGCTCACCAGCCAGCTCCATTTGCGCTTCGCGCACTCTGGTCGACATTCATCATCCAACACCTTCCGCACCAGGTTGAGCGTATGTCCAGCACACGTGGCAAAACGTGCACAACCCATCCGCTGATAATCTTGGAGATGTTGCGGACTGGCGCCGAGCCGGGCTGCCGACATGACCATGGGTGTCGGGGTACACCCATGCGAAGGGATATTGGCCATGGCGAGCGTCAGGTTGGCTATAGAGCATCTTGGTCTCCCTAGGCCACACTACGGCGGCCTCGTTGACAGTATCCATGAACTTGGCCGACATGCCGCACAAGCGTGGGAGGAAGCCGAACAGCACAGCGACGCAACCACGTGGCCGCCCATGCCGACGAGCTGAAGATGGTGCAATAGGCGTCATCGCCTCCTCAGTGCCATCAGCGCCGTCATCTGCATAAAGTACATGTCGCCGCCGGCCGCCCTGCGAAGAGCTGCCGCATCATGTCCTGCTCCATCACCGTGAAGGTCGCGGACGGCTCCATAGACATGTCCATGCAGCTGTGCTTGCCGAACAAATGCCAACTCCCACCGCCAATGACGTGCCTCTCACCTCGCGATCCACCGCCGGCGGGTGGTACGTTGATGCCCTGCTCTATCGCGGGCTCCCGCTGCTAGTGCAGGTCACAGCGGCAACGGCTGCTGCTGCCGGGCATGTAGGCACATGCATGGGCGTCCCTACTAGTGCTAGCACTGCCCGTCGCTCGTCTCGTGCGGGTCAGTTGGCTTGTGGGTGGTTGCCTTGGCGCGATGATTCACGGCAAGTCAGTGTTATGTGTCACGACATTGTTCCAATAGTGGTGGTTATGTGTCACAAAGAAAAAAAGAGGGTTCCTTCCGATTTACTCTACTATGTAAGATAGATGATTCGAGATGATCAAGGTAGAAAGAGATCCCAATTAATTTCATTCGAGTGTAATTGCATTGTGGCATTGGAATAATGCTGCTTCAGTGACTGAGTTGAATTGTACTAATGCTTGCTTTTGTCTGTCATCTTTGATGCATTGATGATGTGGCAGACTATACGACCTTTAATACAGGTATTAGTTTCAGGTTTTCATTTTCTTCTCTTCCCAAGACCTTCCATCTTGGTGGTGGTTTCTCTAGTTTTGACAGGAATGTTCTTTGGTCAGATTACAGATGATGCAGCCGGTGCGATATATTGTATGGATGCACATCAGACAGAGCCATTGTAAGTGTGTAGGATAATATGGGCATTTTAATCTTTAATCTTCCGTTTCATGTCGGTGGGTTGGATGTGATTATCGTTCGTTAATACCTCATTATCATACAGGATTGTAACCGGTCACCAATCTGGTGATGTTCAGATTTGGAACTATGAGACACAGCAGGCAAGTTACCTCTATTGCTTCTTCTGCTAGTATTTTGGATAAAGAAAGAAAATTATGTCCGCTTGCCCTTCGCATCAGAAAGATGCTCGTGGCCAAGCATTTAATAGTTCGTAAGTACATATAGAGATTCCGTTGATTGCCAAATAGCAGGAAAGTCTATGTTTGGTGAAGGTCAATGGGAGCCTTACCATAATGTTGAAGTTATTTCCCACAACCAAGAAAGCACCACACCATATGGCAAATGTTTTTGCCAACTTTTTTCCGGTCGTAGTATTTCAGTTGAATTAGCACGATTAAATGCAAAGAGTCATCACCAAAAACTCAATTTTTGCTGTTGAAATGTACCAATATTTTGTTTACATTGGACGAACAAATGACTCATTCTTGTTTACTAGCAGAAAGTGGTTGCTTCTATTATGGTCTCAGAGAGTGGAGGTAAGCTTTCTGACTTCTTAACATGATTTTCTTCCATCATATGTACAGTTGTACAATGATATGCTAATCAAACGATTGCCCTCACTACAGTAACCAGTGTTAAATTTATTGCACGAAAGCGGTGGGTTCTGGCTGCGTCGGTTGATTGTTTCATCTGTGTATACAAGTATGAAAAGGAACTCGAAAAGGTCACGTGTCTCAAAGCTCACAATGATCAGTCAATTCCCTGGTGTTTATTAGCCGTTCATCCAACCCAGCCATATGTGCTATCAGGATGTTATCAGCAAATAAAGCTTTGGGACTGGAACCAGGACTGGAATTGCATACAGACATTTGAAGAACACTCAGATGATATTAATGAACTAAAATTTAACCCAGACGACAGCAACAGTTTCGCAAGTGCTTCAGATGATCGTACAATAAAGGTTTTGCTTTCTCTCTCTTATTTTTGTTTGCTAAGTAACCTTTTTGACGCAGTGATGAAGATGGAGTACGTTTCATTTTCTACTATACACTACCAGAAAAACAGGGTTTGCCGACGGCCAAATCTATGCCGACGGCCCCCGTCGGCATCTAGAGACCTATGCCGACGGCCAAGGGTAGGCCGTAGGCGTACAAAGGCCGTCGGCATACATCCATCTATGCCGACGGCCCCGTCGGCATAGGACAGGCCGTCGGGACCGCACGGGCTACGCCTACGGGGGTCGTCGGCATAGGACAGGCCGTCGGCATAGACCTGGCCCACCTGCCCGGTCAGTTCAGAACACCTGACGGCGTTGACACTACGCCGACGGCCCGTAACGGCGGCCGTCGGCATATCTGTGGCAGAGGTATGCCGACGGCCTGACCGTCGGCATAGGCCCCTCTGCCACGTCCACGATCTGTGTGCTGCACCACGTCATCGATCCGTGGGACGAAGGTAGATATGCCGACGGCCAGGCCGTCGGCATACATTTATTCTAATTCATTTTTTTATTCCATTTCTGTTATCTGTGGCAGAGGTATGCCGACGGCCAGGCCGTCGGCATAGGCTCACTCGCCACGTCATCGATCCGTGTGCCACGCCACGTCATCGATCCGCGGCACAACCTCCGTGGGCTGTACAGGTATGCCGACGGCCTTGCCGTCGGCATAGGTTTATTTTACTTTATTTTTTATTTTCACTTTGCTTTGTTGTTTTTACTTTATTTTAGTTTTTGTTTTGCATAAGATAATTATGCCTTATCTAAAAAAATTCCCGATTTATATCGATTGCCGCCCCCCCCCCCTAAACGAACGTCGCTTTTGCCGTGTCACGGAGGGGGGAAACGGTCGACACGGAAGGAATTCTGCTTGGTGGGGGGTTCGGGGAAACGGTCGACACAGTCGAAACGGTCCCGATGCATATGTGAAAGTGTTCATGCATGCGTAGAGGCCCGTCTTGGGGCTCCGGTGTGTGCCCCCCCCTCACGGACGGCGCCGCCGCCGGCACCTGGAGGGGGGAAACGGACGCGTGGGGTCTACACGGAGGGGATCTTGCTGTGGATCTGTCCCGGATGTTTCTCCAGACTGTTCCTATGGGCTGACCTAACACAACCGGGTGGGGAGGTCCACTGGTCAAAGCCCGTCCGCGCAAAGTCAAAGGGCTAGATCCCGTGGTCCAACGCTACAGGGTCTATTCTATCATATATATGTGCTGTTGTTTGAATTGAATTCATTTGAAACAAAACAGAAAAAAAAAGCAGAAGAAAACTATGCCGACGGCAAGGCCGTCGGCATAGGGATGCTGTGAGCTCCCAGTAGCTGACACATGGCAGCTATGCCGACGGCCTGACCGTCGGCACAGAATTTATACTAAGCCGACGGCCTGGCCGTCGGCATAGCTGCCACGCGTCAGCTACTGGGAGCTGCGTATGAATGAGTAAGCCGACGACATAGCCGTCGGCTTATAATTCAATATATGCCGACGGCCGGGCCGTCGGCATAGGCCTGGTCTTCGAGCAACGGCAGGCAGCCACGTGGCATGCCTATGCCGACGGCGACCGTCGGCATAGCCCTGGTCCACGACCAACGGCAGGCCGCCACGTGGTAGGCCTATGCCGACGACGACCGTCGGCATAGACCTGGTCCACGAGCAGCGACTGGTCGCCACGTGGCTGCCCTATGCCGACGGCAGGCCGTCGGCATAGCCATGTGCCACGTGGCGGCCCGTCGCTGGGCGAACTTAACGGCTGTGGGCGCCGTTAGGCACGGACTTTGCCGACGGTCGTTGCCGTCGGCATTGATGTACGGCCGCCGTCGGCATATCATATATGCCGACGGCTTTTCTATGCCGACGGCCAACCAGGCTATGCCGACGTATATGTTGCCGACGGCCCTATGCCGACGGGGGCCGTCGGCATAGGTCTGTCCCGACGGGACTCAGGGCTATGCCGACGGCCCTGGCCGTCGGCATAGGGGGCGATTCTGGTAGTGATACCTTGACTGGAAGCTCTTATGTATGGTTGGTGTTCAGGTTTGGAGTCTTGATTCTCCCAAATCCAAGTATACTCTGTCTGGGCATTCGGACAGCGTGTACAGCGTGGATTTCTTCAAGAGTGATGGTCAGCGGTATTTGATTAGTGGGTCTAATGACAAGACTGCCAAGGTAGGCTATTATGCTGGAAAGTACATTAATACAACATGCGTCTAGCAATTCTAATATACATAGTGCCTTATTTTTCTTTTCAAAACAGATATGGGACTTCCAGAAGGAGGAGTGTGTTCATTCACTCGAAAATGAGTCTATAGTCTATTCCGTCTTTGCCCATCCCAGTCTGCCAGTTCTAATTACAGGTGGTGCTGATGGTGCTGTTCGTGTGTGGAGCTCCACTGATTTCAGGTAATCACGATACAACCATGTCTCGCCATGTCTCGATACAACCACGACCGGATCTCCCTGCCCCGGCCACCCCTGCGGCTGCCGCGCCTGTATCCGGCCTCCGCGCCATATGCTCTCTCCATCCCTCTCGGATGAAAAGGCAGGAGTGGAACTTGAGCCCTCGCAACCTTGCGCCGTCCGTCCGTCCTCATCACTAGCAGCCCCCGTCAGCCACCCTACCGCCTCCCCACGTCCTCATCGCTAGTTCACTGCCTGCTGGCTGCAGGGCGTGCGTCGTCCTGCCGGTCACCCCGTACGCTGCTTGTCCGATCCAGACCGGGAGCTCCTTTCCACGCTGCTGCAGCCGGCGCAGGGCCGCCTGTCCAGGTGGGTAGAGTGCTGGAGGAGCCGTGGCCAAGCCTGTGCCCACATCCGCGAAGCTCCCCGGGCAGGATGCTCCGGCTTCGCCTGTCCTTTGTCCGCGCCCCCGGCTTGCCTCCACGTCGGCAACAGCTGCATCTGCCACTCCGCCCGTATTGCGCACTGGTTCATCGTCCACGCCGGCTCCTGCTGTTCCGGCCATGCTGAGCGTCGGCTCTGGGCCCTAGTCGGTGGCGACGGTCGCTCCGGCCAACGTCTCTGTGATGCGTCTGAGCCGCCACTGTTCGTCGACTCTGCATCCCAGACGACCTCCATGCTGCTGCCGGCTGCCTTGCCCGGCGACCCCTTTAGTCCAGCGGTGTCCGTGGCTGTGCAGGATGGGGCTCCCAATGCTCTGACAGATGCCTCCCGAGTCCCGATGCGGTGTGCAGCTTGTCCCGACAACTCCAGTCGCGCCGCTCCAGTTGCCCCCTGCACCGTCCGCGAAGCCGCCCATTGCCGCCGGTCTATCATGCACCATCCCGGTGGCCTCTCCTGTGCATCCTGGTTGGGGAGTGGGGACTGGTTTGGATGCCTCAGCAGGAAGACGACGCCCTCTGATCCCATGTGTTGCGTGCCAACAGCTCGTGGGGAAATGTTGGGAGATTGGCACCTCGTCATCGGGCGCCACCGTTCGCCATCTACATATGCCTTCCCTCGGCCCGCTTCCATGCCTGGCCTGCTCCTCCATCGTGGCTCAGGGATCGATGCTTTCAGTGTATCTCCAAAGGTCATCATGCCCATTCTTGTAGGGACCCAATCCGGTGCATGGGATGCCTTCGTTTCGGCCACAAAGTGCGTTCTGCTGTCCTCAGCACCGCTCTGATCTATCTCCGAAGTCACGTCATGATGCCTCATCGCCTGCCCTACCGCCTGCACTAGAGATTGTCGCAACGCCGGTGGATGTGCAATTGTAGCCCGTCCTGGCGGAGGGGACCGAGCTGCTTTGCACTGAGCTTCGCGGCTGCCTTTGCACGAGTTGGGAATGTTTGTGGAGAGCGGATGCCGCTCTCGCCAAACTAAAGGTTGTGCCCATTGTGCCTTCATTGCTCGAGCTTCCGATTGGGTATTCAGATGGGGAGGAAGCAAGCCTTTATGGACATTTTCTCACCTCATGCTACATCATGTCAGTCGCCGATGCCTGTGCTGTTGACTGCCTCTGGGTGTGTAGTCATCGACGAGGTCGTGGCTCTAGTGCTGCCTATTATGCTTGACCTGCAGGAGCGTTGTAGGGAGCCCACTTCACCTCTTTCATTGGTCCTTCCGAAGGAGATGGAGCAGGTGGTGTCGGTTGGTGACGAGGTTGATGAGGTAGGTGTGTTGGCACCTAATTCTGAGGCGCAACTGCTGGGTTCGCCTCTGCCATGTGAACAACTAGAGGCGCCTTAGTCTATCGTGTCGGTGGTACCCATGGCTGAGGATGTTGTTGCAATGGTGTCTGTGAGGGACAAGGTTGATGACATTCTCTTTGAGATACAGCTTGGCAGCTTGCTCACATGTTTGGAGGCGGCCAGCCCGGTATCTGGCAAGACGATTGTGGAGAAAGCACTCTGGAAGAAAAGCAAGAAGGGTGGCGCCAAAACAAAGGCGTCTGTAGCTGCTTGGTGGATGACCCTCAGTCTCTTGGGCGGTCCTTATGGCCTGGCTTGTCTCTATGAATTTGGATGTGTTCGTGGTCTTCAGCCCAAGCACTTTTGTTAGGGGTTTCCTTGCGGT
Organism: Secale cereale; assembly: GCA_902687465.1. Classification (NCBI taxonomy): domain Eukaryota; kingdom Viridiplantae; phylum Streptophyta; class Magnoliopsida; order Poales; family Poaceae; genus Secale; species Secale cereale. Next base: position 865,113,714 of record LR738714.1, on the reverse strand, counting down.
GTAGTAGTGTGGGGATTGGTGGTAGTTACGTGTTGGGTATGGTTGCGGGGCTGATAGTGCACTTTTGGGGTTGCATGCTCTATGAGTAGTCCATATGTGGTTGGTTTATGTTAGTTTTTTTCCTTGTTTTTCGTTAATTAATTGGACAATTCTCTTTTGCTTAATTAGTCGATGAGGCAAATCTTGACTTGGTATAAAAAAAATGCTGGTTAGCCCCTCCCACTATATATGCTAAAACAGTGAGTGCTTCATATTTCCCAGGCTGAAGAAAAAGCTTGCGCCGGTCGATTGGTCGGTTAATGGTTTCGCATGTTTGATGGGGTCAGAAAGGTAATGATCAGTGTTTCCAGTTGTTATTGATTTCTGTATTACCCTGTTATTGTCTGCTTAGTTTAATTAATTGATGAGCCAAATCTTGACTCGGTAAAAAAAATGCTGGTTAGCCCCTCTCTCTATATATGGTAAAACAGTGAGTGCTTCATATTTCCCAGGCTGAAGAAAAAGCTTGAGGTCGATTGGTCGGTTTATGGTTTCGCATGTTTGATGGGGTCAGAAAGGTAATGATCAATGTTTCCAGTTGTTATTGATTTCTGTATTACCCTGTTGTTGCCTGTTTAGTTATTTTGATTGATGTTGTAGTCCTTTACACTGATTTCATTTCCTAAGATTCCAGACTAGTGAAGCGTGTGCTCTTTCATCTATCAGGGTTGCAGTTGCACACAGATATAGTGTGTCTGTCATGGTAATTAGTGATGAAGAAGGACAAGGTGGTAGCGGAGGCAGCAACGAGAATTTCGTATCAGCTACAGATCACTAGAATATCCAACGCCAATCGAGAGGACTGCTAGTATGTTCTTTGGTATAGTGCATTTTTTATATTAAAATGCTAACACGGGCATAATACATTTCTAGATCCGGAATTTTTAACGACTGTTTGGAGATGAACGGTACAAAATTATAGGGAAACAGGTGGCAACAGCTTGCGTGCGCAAGATGATGAGTTCACGAAGATACTTTTTGTTGTCCGCATATAAATGTGTAAATTAACAATCTCATTGCTGGAGATCCATTCATACATTAATAATTCACCGATAGATTGCACGTGAACTAGTAATTTCCTTGCCGTTAATTAAAGCACAGTTACGTAAAGGTAAGCAACATGCATGGACCTGTTGTGTGCTCGTAAATTTAATTAGCACACGTCTAGCGGGCAGCCTTCTTTCTAGGCAAGTTTTTGTCCTTTTTTTTTTTAAACTTTCGATCTATTCACCTTTAATCATGACAGTACAAAGAACAACAGAGGTAATAAAAATTACAACCATGTATGTGGATCACCTAGCGACGACTACAATCACTGGAGCGAGCCAATGACGCGCCGCCGTCATCGCCCCTCCCTCACTGGAGCCTGAAAAATCTTGTTGTAGTAGACAGTCGGGAAGTCGTCGTGCTAAGGCCCCATAGGACCAGCGCACCAGAGTAGCAACCATTTCAGACGAAGAAAGTCGTAGATCAGAAGGATCAAACCTGGGTAGTTCATGTCTTTTGCAGCTAAAGAGGTTCATGTATATTCTATGGTTCATGCCCTCCCAACCTTCATCATGAGTGTCTTCATGCTATCCAAGGGGTTCTGTGATAAATATGAGAAATTGATTAGGGAGTTCTGGTGGGGAGAGGAAGATGGTCATCGGAAGGTCCATTGGATGTCATGGGAAAGAATGACGAAACCAAAGAGAGCGGGAGGTATTGGTTTCAGAGACATGCATCTTTGTAATCAGGCACTCCTTGTGAAACAAGGTTGGAGACTCATTCAGAATCCGGATAGCTTATGTGCGAGAGTGCTCAAATCCAAATACTGCCCTCACGGTAATCTCCTAGACACTGTCTTTGCTTCGGATGCCTCTCCGGTTTTGGAGAGCTATTGAGTTCGGTTTGCAGCTCCAGAAGAAAGGCCTAATCTGGAGGATAGATGATGGAAAACACATTCAAATCCAACGTGACCAATGGCTACCGAGAAAGGAAGGCCTCATGACAGCTACCTTCACCAGAAGGTCACGCATGCGATGGGTCAACCAACTAATGCTCCCGGACAGAAAAGAGTGGAATGTTGAAATGATAAACCATATCTTCTATCCTTTTGACGCGGCGAAGATTTGCAAGCTCAAAATTCCAGCCTCCGAGGTAGAGGACCGTGTAGCATGGCATCATAAAAGTAATGGAACCTTCTCAGTAAGGAGTGCATATAAATTAGCAGCGACTTGTGCGAGCAAATCAAGCAATGACACTTCGAGCTCCACGAGGGATACAAATGATCATAGCATTTGAGACCTCATTTGGAAAGCTAATGTACCGGGCAAAGTCAGAATTTTTAGCTGGAGAGTGGCGACGAATACTTTGGCAACAAAGGAAAAGAAACGGAAAAGAACACTTGAGACGGACGGCATCTGCGGTAATGGCAAGGAGGACGAATACCATGCGGTCATCTCATGTATAAAGAGTAGAAGCCTCAGATACGTAATGAGAGAGGTTTGGAGTCTACCTCCAGAGAATAAGTTTTGGTACACATATGAGAATTGGCTGCAAGTACTGCTGGACACTGAAGTCTGAAGATGATGACACTCGCGCCAATATGCTGTTGCTTCTCTGGCGCTGCTGGCATTTGAGAGAAGACTGCATCTGTAATAATGGGAAGGAGACAATCAGACGCTCCGCTCAGTTCCTGGAGAAGTACGCTGAGGAGCTAAAAAAAGGCCAGATCCTATACGGATTTGTCAGATGGAAAAAAAATACAGATTTGCCTGAATCGACGTCAAGGGGCCTTGACAGTCTGAACTTGCAGTGGTCGCCTCCGGAGCCAGGGTCCGTCAAGCTGAATACGGACGCTGCTTTCGAGGCTGATACTGGAGCAGGCGCTGCAGGTGCAGGCGCCCGGGATCACCACGGCCAGGTAATCATGTCAGTATGCAAGAAGATGCGACGGAAGCCAGTGCTGCTCTGATTGGTCTGAAGGAGCTGGCCGTCTTGTTTAATGGTCAGGTGATCCTCGAAATGGATAACCAAATCAATGTGAGAGAAGTATGTACACAGACTCCGTCGCGGTCTGCATACTACGGCCTAATTATGGATATTAAACAAACCATGGCCGCCTTCTCTGCATGTGAGGTCCGGCACGTGAAGCGGTGCAAAAATGCTTTGGCATATGGACTAATCCGCTTACCGTGCAATACCCAAGCTTGTACCGGATTATTAGACATAAGTTTGTCACGATTAAACAAGCTTTGGGTCAGGAAAATCCTGATATTTCTTTTCGTAGGGATCTCCTTGGACTTCATGTGGAAGCCTGGAATGAATTGCTCAGCCGTCTGGGGGCCATCCAGCTGTTGGAGGAACAGGATATCTTTAGATGGAAATTGCATCAGAATGGCAAGTTTTCAGTCAAGTTCATGTATGATGCAGTGGTCCATAACGAGTTTTCGACTGATAACAGGAAATTGTGGAAGCTCAAAATCCCTCTAAAAGTGAAGATATTCCTCTGGTTTCTCAATATAAGGGTGATCTTAACTAGGGATAATTTGGCACGACGCAACTGGCAAGGGTGCAAAAAATGTGTTTTCTGCCATCATGATGAGTCCATTAGACACTTATTTTTTGAGTGCAAGTTTGCTCGGTCTGTATGGGCCATTGTTCAAATAGCTTCGAATCTTTATCCCCCACGTAGTGCATGGAACATGTTCAGCAATTGGTTGAGGGGAATAGATAAACAATTTTCTGCGCACATTCTAGTGGGGGCGGCTGTCTTATGTTGGGCTCTGTGGCTCACCAGGAATGACATAATTTTTAACCATAAATGTGCTTCATCTCCTATGCAGGTTATTCATATATGTTTGCGATGGCTCCATATGCGGTCTATCCTGCAGAGGCCGGAGGACAGAGACATTTTTTTAATGGCGTCTACTCGGCTGGAGCGTTCAGCCAGAGAGGTTTTCTACCCCCCCTGGAAGGCGGTGTGATCTTCGAATAGGAGGGGCCACATCTTAGGCTGGCTTTTCCTTGTTTTTGTCGTACTGGCTGTTTGAGCCTTCTCTTTTTCCTTTTCGGTTTTGGACTTGTTATGCAGAGGCCGGGCGTTCTACGATGCGAGTGTATCAACTCGATATTTCAATTCAATGAAAAGCCCTTTATTGAAGAACAAAATGTCTACAAGGTAGTGCTCCTGTTATTCACCTCTGTCGCCTCTAACTTTTCTAGACTAGACTTGATTGCTCTGGGTGTACCAAATCGTAATCTCAACACAACTAGTGGCGCCCATTGGACGATTGCATACCACCATAATCCCAGGTTGTTAAATCTGAAGTATGATCTATTAATTCGGTCTTCCTACTAATTACAAGTAAAATTGAAACTCAACCGATCTCACCCTACTTGGCGTCTCTACCGTAAATCATTTACCTGATGTGATGTTCTACACTTGTAATTCATTTACCCTACAAACCAAACGGCTTCATAAGAATTTTTCCTTTAAAAATCCTATTCTATGAAATTCCTACAAGATTCCTACAAACCAAAAAAGACCTTAATGCATTGCCATTTCATCTCCCTACTGAACTGGCGTTAGCCTATTAACGACCAGATTAGACTGAGGCGGTACTGTTCCCCGATGCTCTGTTTTCTTCTTTACTTTCGTTAGGTCACTGCTCGCGCCTCTCCCCCACCGCTGGTCGTAAGAGAGCATCAGGTAAACGGGACGACATCAATGTCCATGCTGACATCCAAATGGTTAACACTTGGAATGGTTCATTGGATGGATGTATAGTGCGAAATCTGTGGAGCGATGTAGCTTGACTAATGTTCCATGCATGTCAGTTGTGTACGGTTCTGGCCTCTACCATGAACTTCTTGTTCATCCATCAGCAGCGGTGGACGGAGCTTGCATCGCTGCATCGGCAGATCGATCAACTGCCAATATCAAAAATAGGAGGTGGAAACTTGTGTTAAGCTTCATAGATTGGCATAGACAAAACTTATTTGATGCTCATGCATGCACTAACAAACGAATGTTCAGACATACGCCTTCATATATCCGTTTTTCATCTCCCTATAGTAAACTCGCATTAGCGGTGCCATTTTACCCAATGCTCGGCCAAATTAAACCGTCACCGTGCCGTCACCCCGATGTTCTGTTTTCCTCTTCAGTTTCGTCAGGCGGCAGGCCACTGCCCGCGCTCCTCTCCACCACCGGTCTCTATCCTACCATCCAAATGGTCGACGCTTGGAACGACTCATTGGATGTATAGTACGAAATCTGGGGAGCGATGGATCTTGACTATTGTACCATACATGTTGGTTGTGTGTGGCTCCTGCCCATACCGTGAATTTCTTGTAATCTTTGTTCATCCGTCAGCGGTGGTTCATGGAGCATGTGTGGCTACCTCGGCAGATCCGTCAACCGCCAACATGAAAAACATGAGGAGGAGGAAAGTTGCGTTAGGCTTCATAGATTCACGTATATTTGACCTCAAGGGCAGAGGAAGGATGTTTCAGGAGTAACTGCTACCTGGAAGTTCACGAATAAAAGAGCTTCTTTTACCAATAAGGGCATCTTCAAGGCCGACCCATAAACCTCCCGCGGTAATTCAGACCGCGCTGTCCAGACCTCGAAAGCCATCCATTGCGGAACTATATCGGTCCGCGGGGCGATCCAGACATGATGCCTCCCGCAAACCGGAGACAAAAGTGGGAAAGTTTGCGGGAGTCCGGACCTATCCTAAGCTCGTTTTTGACCATCCCAACACATCAAAAAACCATCCCCTCCCGCACATCCCCGCTCGGCACCAGCTGCCTGCATTCATGTCGTTGTAGAGCGGGGCGCCTCACATTGAAGACGGCTCAGGATGGATGCGACCTCCCACTGCTTCCGCCATTGAAGCGGCGCGCCGGCTGTGGGCGTCAGCCGCTGCACGCCCGACTGAACACGCCTCCTCGCCGCATTCATACGCCTGCATTAAACCGGTGTGGAAGACGATAAAACTACTCCGGCTACACGTTCGCTCATGAGTGGGCCAACATTAAACGCAACGTGGGCCGAGCTCCTCCCATCCGACCTCTTTTTATATGAGGCTAGATGCCGGCCAAGAATCGCACCCCTCTGTCGCTCACATCTTCTTCTTCACTATTTCCTCCACTCTTACAATGGCTTCCAAAGAGCAGTTCTCCCGCATACAAGACGGCTGGGTGGCCCGTCTAGCCCGCCGGATATGAGTGAGGTACCTCGCTGCTCCACCTGCCGCGCCTGATCCGACGGAGCAAGTTGTCGTCCCAAGCTGTCGCGTGGTTCAGCAACTCGCCGCTCCAGTCCAACTCGATGAGGAGTGGCGAGTTGCTCCACACCGGCACGGCAGGGAGCACAGTGGCACGAGCATCATCGCATCGAGTGCTTGCAACCGCACCATTCCGCGTCGACACACGCGTAGCGGTGCCATGCACGCACAGAAATAAGTTAGCTGCACGGATGTGGATGAGGCGGCCGCCAGTACTTCCACGCCCGCCGGCATCATCGAGGAGAAATAGAACATGGGAAGCCGCCGCCGCTTGGGTTCATGAAGGCCGCCGCTGAGGCATCACCGGCATACACAGCCGTTGTCTCGCCCGGTTCTTCTTTATCTCATACCATCGTCGGCTCCCGCCTGAGCCACAGGGAAGTAGATGCCCCTTCCCCTCCGGCTGAAGCATCAGTCGGGGGTTTCACTCAGATGAGCGGTGGGAAACGAGCCGCCTTTTGCGCTGAAGCATACACCTCCGGGGCTACCGGCTGTCTGGTGAGCAGGCTGTCGGACATAAGGAAGACAAGCCGTGACCGGCCGTAGACTAGTGTAGTGTATCCGTGTCGTGGGAGTAGAACTCCGCGCAACCATATGTGCATATAGTTTTAGCTTTTTAGTTGAAAATATGTCCAAAATGTAACCATTCTCGCACGATGGATGAAGCATGCGTGGCTGCCTCGGCAGATCCATCGAATGCCAATATCGAAAGCAGGAGAAGGAGGGAAGTTGTGTTAGGCCTCATAGATTCACATATATTTGACCTCAAAAAGAGAGGAAGGATGTTTCAGGAGTAACTTATTTGGTGTGCATGCATGCACCAGCAAAGGAACGTTCAGACATAATGGTTTCCAAGGATGAATCAATCTAAAGTGCTGGAGGAAACCTGCATGGTTCGGTTGCCTCTCCACCTCTTTGTCCCCCGCAGAACTGGCACCAGAAAGTTTACGAATAAGCCTGCTACTGATGCTCGGGTGTCCTGGATGGACCCAGATGGCATTCGTCAAGAAAGCCTCTGCATCGACAGCCCTTCTTTGTGACTCTGTATCAGCTCCCTCAAAGTAAATATCAACGTCGACTTGCCTGAGGCTCGCAGGTGCAGTGCTCCACGCCCTCAATGGTCGAGGGGCCGCGAAGCTCCACCCAATGCTCATGGATTTGAAGATTAAATGTTTCGATTCATATGTAAACCCTAGTCGCCGCCTCCTCCTCCTCCCAACCCTAGCCGCCGCTTCCTACTCAGGCCCCGTCCTACCTTCCTCGCCACCGCCTGAGGCAGCCGCTGGGCAAGCCCGGGGCGCCAAGGATGGTGGCGGTGGGGCCTCGGTTGCCTTGCTTCTGTGTGGGGAACATCGGATCTGGAGCGGCGGCTCCAATGAAAAGGCACGGCCAACTAGCAGCCATGCGGGCAGTGGATCCGGTGTCCAGGCCGCGCGGGCGGCGGGATCTGATGGCCGTTGGCGGCCGGCAGCGCCTTCTGCGGCGGTCGGTGCGCGCGATCTGGCGCCTCCCCTCGTCCACTGATCGGCGTGCGGGCCAGCCTGGTCGGGCCGCGCTTCCTCTTGGTCGCCGGTTCTGTATAGGTGCGCTGCTGGTGGCGAAGATCTAGTTCGGGTGAAATTCCCATGACCGGCCGCGCCGATGGCGACACCTGAGGGCACCGTATCCCTCCTTAGAGGCGTCGGTATGGACTGATCTCCTCACTTCACTTTCCCCTAGCTCTCCCGGGCGGAAGCCGTAACTTTGTTGGGCGGCGGAGGCGCTCACGGCGCCGTTCCCTTCTTGAAGGCGCCGCTTTGGGAACCTTGGGGTTGGGTGACGCTTGTGGGTGGTGGGCGACGGCGGTGGTGCGGCCCCATCCTAGCATGGATTTACGTCAGTTACTTGGAGATAGACTCGCGTAGTTGGAGGTCGTCGGCTGGCGTTGTGGTGGCGTCAATGGCGGAGGACCTGCCAAGGTCGTCATCTCAATCTGCTCTGAAGATGGACCAGTGAAAGATAGCGGCGACGGCACATGTGAGTGCGACGGACCGCTTTGAGCCCCGGACCCGGGAGATGGCTCAGTCGGGGCCTCCGGCTTTAGATGTTAGGCTTAAGTGAGAGGTCTGGGTATGTGGCCCAGCTTGCACCCCTTCATCATTTCGATAGAAATAGCGATAGATGTTGCCAAGATGGCGGATTCAGGCATATTGTCGTTTTACTTTGTAAGGTCCTCGAGAATAATCAATAAAATGGCTGCATGTATCTCCCATATGCAAAGGCCGGGGGTCATCCTCCTTTAAAAAAAAACATACATGACTCAAGAGATTCAGATTATTCCTTCATGTTGTAGGGTTGGAAGGATTTAGAAGCCACAAATATTCTTTAGTCTCCATAATATGAATTGCCAGGACTAAAAGGCTCAATAGCCTCCATAATATATAATCATACAGGACTCAAGAGTTTGAAATTGCTGTAGCTAATCTTGTTCAGGTTACAGGAAGCAAACAACTAAAACGGCATGTTGCCGCGGGAATCCATAGACATGGCCGAACGCTTATCCTTAAACATGGCCGAACGCTTATTTTCATAGATAGGGGGTAAAAGCAGATCATACAAGTGAGAATCTCTATTTGACTTGTTGTACCGTGGGATCGTGACAATGGAAGTATATATTATTGTGAACACAATCTCAGCCGATTGCTTAACACAATTTGAGATGAAGTTGATCTTAATCCATTTAATGCAAGAGTGTCCTCCTTAATACATTGAACTTCCACTTGTACAAATATTAAGCCCATATGCAATGTACCTATGGCAAAGGTACAAAATTTACACAAAAAATGATTTATGAGAAAGTATTTTATGCACGAATACACAAAGCTTGCGTATCATTGCATTTGATAGAAGGAAAGCGGAAAGAACAGATCGCTTTTCCTCTTGGTCCTGGCGGCTGGAACCCTAGCCGCCGCCAAAGGACAATCTTCTAGCGCCATCCTCCGGCGGCTCCCCTCCATCGACGACCTCGGTCATCGGTCGTGAGTGGGTCGCCGGATCCACGCGTGTGGATCGTTTTACTCTCTCGTAGTCTAGGTTTTTAGGCTGTTCATCGTCTTGGCTTTGGCGGGGACGATGATGGCGCTGAATAAAAATTCTTCGGATTTTTCCCTCATGAGGCCATCGGTCCTATGGTTGGGGGTGAATTTGGAAACCAGTCTGTTCAAGCAAGGATGGCATGGCAGCGGCGGCATTCTTGTGGTGGACCTGTGTCCTCGGGCTCCGCCGTTGCGACGGCATTTGCTCCAGCATCGGCGCGGAGCTTGGGAGGTAGTCCAGGAACGGATGTAGACTGTGATCTGCATCGACGACATCTGGAAGACGGAACGTGTTCTGGGTTCGTTGTTCGTGGATGGCAGGTATGGTTTCCTCCTTCGGCGCCTTAGTCGTGGTGGGGTGTCAGATCTAGAGTTCGATAGCGTGTCCGGGTTGTTGCCCCAGTCTGATTCTTTCAACGGCAATGGCTTCACTTTTGGTGAGCCACCTTGGAGGTCCGCAAAGCTGCATATCAGCGACGGAGCCACGTCGAGCTCGGGAGAGGAGGTGATGCGTCATTCTTTTCTTCGGTGGCTGCTATGGTGGTGCCGGAGGCAGGTCACGGGCGTTGGTGTCAAGCTCAGATATGTTCTGCTATCTTTTCAGTTTTGTCATGTCGGTCCTTACATGACTTGTATTATGATATTTATAATATGAATGAGACACGTATTACCATGCAAAAAAATTAGAAGGAAAGCGGAATGAGTATACAGCTGAACCACCAAGCCAAGCCGAATTCAGCGGCATCAAATTCAGAGGTTTCACTTTCTCCACTTATTCACCAGGTCTTGCTTGCTTCTGAACTAAGACAGACTCCAGATGACAGCTAGCAAGAAGGGAACAGGCTCGCAAACCGATCGGCCAAAACCACAGCAAGATCACTTTCCCAAAGGGCCTTTCTCGAATTGTTAAGGTAGGGAGAAAGTAAGATCCATCCATCGTGGCCGCCAGTCGGTCATGGAGGTGGTGAGGCCGGTGCTTCGCTATCGCCGCCTACACGGCTCCATGTCAGCCCTGCACTTCTTTCAGGTGTAAACTAAAGTCGCCACCTACCACTTCTTGTTCAGGAATATGCACGCCCATGCATCCATCTTATGATTCAGCTCTGAAAGGATCTCCTACTAAAAGGTCCAGCCCCATTCTTCTCCTTGCTCATCGTCTTCTTTTTTCCATTCGGAAATTAGATAGATGTCACATCCTTTTTATCTCTAGTAGTCCCCTAATCTTACTTCGTCAGGGTGCTTAGACATGCTCCGTCTGATTCAACAGTCGGCTCTCTCAAATACTCAGGGCCAAACACAACAATAACAGCCTTACAAAATCTATACAGGGACTCTAGGCATGTAGACTCGCTCATACGGACGTACTCGTCAATGAGATCGAAGGGCACTCCGTATGCAAGCATTCGGATGGCGGCAATGCATTTCTGATAAGGGGAGAAACCAATCTTTCCAACGGCATCCTCTTTGCACTTGAAATAGTCATTATAGCCGACCTCCCCCTCTCTAATACGGTTGAAAAGATGCCTACTCATAAGGAAACGGCGGCGGAATTTCTGATGCTTGAACAACGGATTTCTTGTATCAAAATAGTCCTTCCAAAGAAGGAAATGCCCGCTCATTCGGTTGCGATTCAATGCCGGAAAGTGGCCCGGAATGGAGCCACGGAACAACGGTCGCTGGCTGTTGAGGTGGTGATGGACCAACATGGCAGACAATATCTCCTCCTCGTCATCGGACGACGAGTCGTCGAAGTCGCAAAGGAAATTGTGAAAAAAGAACTCGTCGGCGGAGTCCATTTTGTACCTTGGCAAACTGTCGAACATCTTGCGGGCGTCGACGAAGAAGACGGCTGGCAAAGGGAATCACTGCGTGCACGGACCAGCATGCTGACGAAGGAGCTTGCTGCCCTGCTGGCGTCCGACAAGCGTGTCGGTGAGGATTTGTCAGCTGCCGGCTTCTTGGTCGCGACCGCGGCTGTCGGTTGGGGAAGTAGTCGGCAACCCTAGTCAGCAAGACGGCGGTGGCAGGCGACGTGAGAGTGGCGGCGTTGCTGGGCGGATGTTGCGGCGCCGGCAGCTGGCAAAGTCGCCAGAAAAAATGGGCGTCGATGTCGGCGACGAAGGAGGCGGGCGAGGGTTGCGGTTGGATGGGGGAGGCAAATGTGCCACCGACCAGAGGGCCTGGGGGAGGAGAAGGCAAGCGCGCGCGTCCTTCTCGTGTCCGCGCCGACACAAATCCGGCTCAAAAATGGCCGGGAATGGGTCGGCAGGCGGACGAAAAGGGGACGCGAGTCCGTTTCGGTCGGCGCGTTGGGCCGACTTTTCTATCCGCGCCGACCCAAACGAACGCCATCGGACGAAACGAGTCGCCCCGTTGGAGTTGCTCTTATCAGACACTTGTACTACAGAAGTCAAATATGTACTGTGCAATCATAGTCATAGCCTAACACTACATGTTGAGCACTGCCTGTATTCCTGTACCGCAAAGACGGCTGAACCTGACGGCAACAAACAAGCGTGCTAGTGCCATGCTCCCTGGCAGCAAATTCAGAGGCTTCACTTTCTCCACTCATTCCCCCGATCTTGCTTGCTTCTAAACCAATGAAAAAAATAGCGCGTCCCCTGAAAATATGCTATAAGCGTGCTATAGCGCGCTATAATGTGCTATTAGCGAGACATTGTACACAAGTTAATTTAGCGTGTCAATTTTCTACACGCTATAGCGTGTTATTAGCGGCGCTATAGCGCGCTATTTTTTCAGTGTTCTGAACTAAGACAGACTCCATATGACAGTAGGCAGAAGGGAACAGGCTCGCAAACCGATTGGCCAAAACCCCGGCAAGATCACTTTCTGAAAGGGCCTTTCGCGAATTGTTAAGGTAGGGAGAAAGTAAGATCCATCCATCGTGGCCGCCAGTCGGTCATGGAGGTGGTGAGGCCGGTGCTTCGCTTTCGCCGCCTACACGGCTCCATGTCAGCCCAGCGCTTCTTTCAGGTGTAAAGTAAAGTGGCAACCTACCACTTGTTGTTCAGGAATATGCACGCCCATCCATCTCATGATTCGTCTCTGAAAGGATCTCCTACCAAAAGGTCCACCACCATTCTCCTCCTTGCTCATCGTCTTCTTTTTTCATATGGAAATTAGATAGATGTCACCTCCTGCTTTATCTACAGTACTCCTATTCCTACTTGGTCAGATGGCTTATACGTACTTGCTGTAGAAAGGAAGAATAAAAACCGGTATATTCCAGTCTAGTCCAAGAGTTGCATTTGACAGCGTAAACGATGCCAATCCAGTCAAATAAAAACTGGATTGGAGGACAGCATTGCCAAGGATCATCTCTCAGAAATACTACTAAAATGTCACAGAATTGCCGGCACCATGAGTGGCTCGGATTTGCAACTCCATCCCGGAAGAGTCAACAGTTTCAGGCATGCTATTCAGTAAAATGAACATCACATGTCAGCCCAACGCCTCTTTCAGGTGTAAAGTGGCCACCTACCACTTGTTGTTCAGGAATATGCACGCCCATCCATCGCATGATTCAGCAGTGAAAGGATTTCCTACCAAAAGGTCCAGCCTGTATTCTCCTCCTTGGTCATCGTCTTCTTTTTCCAATCAGAAATTAGATAGATGTCAGTCACCTCCTGCTTTATCTCCTATTCTTACTTGGTCAGGTGGCTTATACGTACTTGTTGTAGAAAGAAAGAAAGAACAAAAACCGGTATGTTCCAGTCCAGTCCAAGAGTTGGGTTTGACAGCGTAAACGATGCCAATCCTGTAGGTTCTGTCAAGGATTGGTGGCAACTCAATGCATGTAGCATCTCGCAATCTCAGAAGGCGCTCATCTCTTTAATGATGCTTATCTCGTGGGAAATTTGGAAGAAAAGGAATGCTCGTGTTTTCCGCAACACCGCGGTACCGGTGAGGTGATTGTTGCTAAAATCAAAGAGGAGGCTTCCATATGGTGCCTGGCAGAGGCAAAAAAATTGAGTAATGTAATGCCGCGAGAGTAATTATTGTAATTCGGCCTAAGGCCAAAACCTCTATATCTTCTACACTTGGTGAAATCGGAGCATGAGGCGTAACCGGTAATGTAATGGACCTGGGCCTAGCACAGATCAAGTCGCCGGAACGGGTATACGGAGACTCGCCGAGGTGGCCAAAAGGCTCATGTCGAGCCTTTGCACTTTATTTCTTTTGATCGTCACGATACAATCACTAGTAGAAAACGGGCTTTTAGTCCCGGTTCGTAAGGGGCCTTTAGTCCCGGTTCTTAAACCGGGACTAAGGGGTCGGTACTAAAGCCCTCCCCTTTAGTCCCGGTTTGCTTACGAACCGGGACTAAAGGAGCTCCACGTGGCTGGTTTCTGGAGCTCGACCTTTAGTCCCGGTTCGTAACACCAACCGGGACTAAAGGATTTTTTTTTGAATTTTTTTTTTAATTTTTTTTCCTGATTTTCAAATATCTGAATTATTTGAAACCGATCACATCCTCTAACTACCCATCATCACCCATTAATCTCTAATCATCCATCATCACCCTGTTCAAATCGTCTAACTTCCCGGCAGGTCACCCATCCTCTCACTACTCCAACGATATGGGCAGATCTCCTCTCTCTCCCTCCCCAAACCCCAGTCTGCTTCCCTTTAGCTCGAGTCTCGAGTCAACGAGACCTCTTTCTCCTGTTGCATCCCCACATGATCGCCACTTGGTCGCCCGCAGCGTAGCGTCAGAGCTATCCAGCTCTGTCGCCCTGGTCTGCCGCCACGGGCATGCGAGCCGGACTCCCTTCCTCGATACCACCGCGCCGGGTATCCAGCCTCTGCCGCTTGGCCCGGTTCAGCTGGTGCAACTGGCGGGGTCCCCTGTCGGATTTGAACAGCCCCAGGCAGGCTCTCGGATTGGACTTCCCAGCACTCCTGCTGGGCTGACCTCGCGCGCCATGCATGCCACCCTGGAGCTGCCAGGGATGTTGTCCCGTTCTTCCAGTTTTCAACTTGCTGCGAAACGGAGACGACCGGTGTTGGACTCTTGTGCTCCTGGCCTTCTGCCGCGTCCGGAGGGCCCAACTATGGGGTCAACGTTATCCTCTGCGTTTACGACGCCCACTAGCGACAACCCCTCTCCTCCATGCATACAGCCCACGGGAGGTGACAACGGGAAACCCGATACGGACCCCGCACCGCCCTCTAGACTGCCGCCCACGCCGTCCCGCCCATAGTTGGGCCCTCCGGACGCACTGTTTGAATTAAAAAATATTATTGTAAAATACATTAATTATTTAATAACACTAATATTTCTTGAATAAGTAGTTTGACCACAGTTTGACCAGATTTGACCAAAATTCAAAAAAACTAAAATAATTATTTAGAAACACTAATATTCTTGAATAATTATTTAGTAACAATAATATTTCTTGAATAAGTAGTTTGAGCACAGTTTGACCAAAAATTCAAAAAAACTGAAATTTGAGCATATTTTTTTCCTTTTGGAATTTGAAAATTCAAAAAATGTCGAAATAGGCCAAAGGCCGTTGAAATCGGATGCGGAATTTTTTCCCTTCATTTTGATATATTATATGTTTTTTTCGACATCGTATGCAAAAGTTATAGCCGTTTTACGTTTTCATTACACTTTTTTGAAATTCAGGACCCCTTTAGTACCGGTTCATGGCTCGAACCGGGACTAAAGGTCAGACCTTTAGTCCCGGTTGGAACCATGGACCGGGACTAAAGCCTCAACCCCTTTAGTCCCGGTTTGTGGCTCCAACCGGGACTAAAGGTCTGACCTTTGGTCCCGGTTCGAGCCACAAACCGGGACTAAAGGCCATCGCACCCTTTAGTCCCGGTTTATGGCTTCAACCGGGACTAAAGGTTCCATTAGAACCGGGACTAATGGTTGCATGTCGCCCTAGCCGCACGAACCGGGACTAATGCTCATATTAGTCCCGGTTCGTGAGTGAACCGGGACTAATGCGATTTTCTGGCCGGGACCGTTGCCCTGTTTTCTACTAGTGAATTGTTCACGGGGTACAGAGATATATATACTAGCTGCCTAGATCAATTAGTACTAATCTTATTCGGTGATTAATTAGAAAACTACACGGACACGTTCATGTACACATGTACTGAATAGGACACGGATACATACATGTCGTGTTTAACTCCAACAATCACCCCCATAAACACGACGTCGTCACGTCACAGCTCCGACGCCGATCCTTCTTTGCATCTCCAAGAACTTCTCTCGGTCTAAAATCTTGGTTAGCATATCCGCCAACTGATCATCGGTGCAAACATAATTGACCTTCATCTTACCTTCTTCCACGCAATCCTTTATGTAGTGATACATTGTATCAATGTGCTTAGTCCTATCACGCTGCACTGGTTGTTCGCGTAGAAAAGTTGTAGACTTTCCATCAATATTGAGCACCGCTTGTTCCGGATCTCGATACATGAGATCACAATGTAGCCTCTCTAGCCACACACCTTGACACGCCTCTTCACTTGAAGTCGATGTCACCACTTCCTGCTTTCGTGATAGCCAGCTTACTATGCTTCCACCAAGGATATATGCCACGCCCGAATTACTCTTACGATTGTCGACAATTCCTTCCTTGTCACTACCACTGTAGCCGTTTTACGTTTTCATTACACTTTTTTGAAATTCAGGACCCCTTTAGTACCGGTTCATGGCTCGAACCGGGACTAAAGGTCAGACCTTTAGTCCCGGTTGGAACCATGGACCGGGACTAAAGCCTCAACCCCTTTAGTCCCGGTTTGTGGCTCCAACCGGGACTAAAGGTCTGACCTTTGGTCCCGGTTCGAGCCACAAACCGGGACTAAAGGCCATCGCACCCTTTAGTCCCGGTTTATGGCTTCAACCGGGACTAAAGGTTCCATTAGAACCGGGACTAATGGTTGCATGTCGCCCTAGCCGCACGAACCGGGACTAATGCTCATATTAGTCCCGGTTCGTGAGTGAACCGGGACTAATGCGATTTTCTGGCCGGGACCGTTGCCCTGTTTTCTACTAGTGAATTGTTCACGGGGTACAGAGATATATATACTAGCTGCCTAGATCAATTAGTACTAATCTTATTCGGTGATTAATTAGAAAACTACACGGACACGTTCATGTACACATGTACTGAATAGGACACGGATACATACATGTCGTGTTTAACTCCAACAATCACCCCCATAAACACGACGTCGTCACGTCACAGCTCCGACGCCGATCCTTCTTTGCATCTCCAAGAACTTCTCTCGGTCTAAAATCTTGGTTAGCATATCCGCCAACTGATCATCGGTGCAAACATAATTGACCTTCATCTTACCTTCTTCCACGCAATCCTTTATGTAGTGATACATTGTATCAATGTGCTTAGTCCTATCATGCTGCACTGGTTGTTCGCGTAGAAAAGTTGTAGACTTTCCATCAATATTGAGCACCGCTTGTTCCGGATCTCGATACATGAGATCACAATGTAGCCTCTCTAGCCACACACCTTGACACGCCTCTTCACTTGAAGTCGATGTCACCACTTACTGCTTTCGTGATAGCCAGCTTACTATGCTTCCACCAAGGATATATGCCACGCCCGAATTACTCTTACGATTGTCGACAATTCCTTCCTTGTCACTACCACTGTAGCCGTTTTACGTTTTCATTACACTTTTTTGAAATTCAGGACCCCTTTAGTACCGGTTCATGGCTCGAACCGGGACTAAGACCTTTAGTCCCGGTTGGAACCATGGACCGGGACTAAAGCCTCAACCCCTTTAGTCCCGGTTTGTGGCTCCAACCGGGACTAAAGGTCTGACCTTTGGTCCCGGTTCGAGCCACAAACCGGGACTAAAGGCCATCGCACCCTTTAGTCCCGGTTTATGGCTTCAACCGGGACTAAAGGTTCCATTAGAACCGGGACTAATGGTTGCATGTCGCCCTAGCCGCACGAACCGGGACTAATGCTCATATTAGTCCCGGTTCGTGAGTGAACCGGGACTAATGCGATTTTCTGGCCGGGACCGTTGCCCTGTTTTCTACTAGTGAATTGTTCACGGGGTACAGAGATATATATACTAGCTGCCTAGATCAATTAGTACTAATCTTATTCGGTGATTAATTAGAAAACTACACGGACACGTTCATGTACACATGTACTGAATAGGACACGGATACATACATGTCGTGTTTAACTCCAACAATCACCCCCATAAACACGACGTCGTCACGTCACAGCTCCGACGCCGATCCTTCTTTGCATCTCCAAGAACTTCTCTCGGTCTAAAATCTTGGTTAGCATATCCGCCAACTGATCATCGGTGCAAACATAATTGACCTTCATCTTACCTTCTTCCACGCAATCCTTTATGTAGTGATACATTGTATCAATGTGCTTAGTCCTATCACGCTGCACTGGTTGTTCGCGTAGAAAAGTTGTAGACTTTCCATCAATATTGAGCACCGCTTGTTCCGGATCTCGATACATGAGATCACAATGTAGCCTCTCTAGCCACACACCTTGACACGCCTCTTCACTTGAAGTCGATGTCACCACTTCATGCTTTCGTGATAGCCAGCTTACTATGCTTCCACCAAGGATATATGCCACGCCCGAATTACTCTTACGATTGTCGACAATTCCTTCCTTGTCACTACCACTGTAGCCGTTTTACGTTTTCATTACACTTTTTTGAAATTCAGGACCCCTTTAGTACCGGTTCATGGCTCGAACCGGGACTAAGACCTTTAGTCCCGGTTGGAACCATGGACCGGGACTAAAGCCTCAACCCCTTTAGTCCCGGTTTGTGGCTCCAACCGGGACTAAAGGTCTGACCTTTGGTCCCGGTTCGAGCCACAAACCGGGACTAAAGGCCATCGCACCCTTTAGTCCCGGTTTATGGCTTCAACCGGGACTAAAGGTTCCATTAGAACCGGGACTAATGGTTGCATGTCGCCCTAGCCGCACGAACCGGGACTAATGCTCATATTAGTCCCGGTTCGTGAGTGAACCGGGACTAATGCGATTTTCTGGCCGGGACCGTTGCCCTGTTTTCTACTAGTGAATTGTTCACGGGGTACAGAGATATATATACTAGCTGCCTAGATCAATTAGTACTAATCTTATTCGGTGATTAATTAGAAAACTACACGGACACGTTCATGTACACATGTACTGAATAGGACACGGATACATACATGTCGTGTTTAACTCCAACAATCACCCCCATAAACACGACGTCGTCACGTCACAGCTCCGACGCCGATCCTTCTTTGCATCTCCAAGAACTTCTCTCGGTCTAAAATCTTGGTTAGCATATCCGCCAACTGATCATCGGTGCAAACATAATTGACCTTCATCTTACCTTCTTCCACGCAATCCTTTATGTAGTGATACATTGTATCAATGTGCTTAGTCCTATCACGCTGCACTGGTTGTTCGCGTAGAAAAGTTGTAGACTTTCCATCAATATTGAGCACCGCTTGTTCCGGATCTCGATACATGAGATCACAATGTAGCCTCTCTAGCCACACACCTTGACACGCCTCTTCACTTGAAGTCGATGTCACCACTTCCTGCTTTCGTGATAGCCAGCTTACTATGCTTCCACCAAGGATATATGCCACGCCCGAATTACTCTTACGATTGTCGACAATTCCTTCCTTGTCACTACCACTGTAGCCGTTTTACGTTTTCATTACACTTTTTTGAAATTCAGGACCCCTTTAGTACCGGTTCATGGCTCGAACCGGGACTAAGACCTTTAGTCCCGGTTGGAACCATGGACCGGGACTAAAGCCTCGACCCCTTTAGTCCCAGTTTGTGGCTCCAACCGGGACTAAAGGTCTGACCTTTGGTCCCGGTTCGAGCCACAAACCGGGACTAAAGGCCATCGCACCCTTTAGTCCCGGTTTATGGCTTCAACCGGGACTAAAGGTTCCATTAGAACCGGGACTAATGGTTGCATGTCGCCCTAGCCGCACGAACCGGGACTAATGCTCATATTAGTCCCGGTTCGTGAGTGAACCGGGACTAATGCGATTTTCTGGCCGGGACCGTTGCCCTGTTTTCTACTAGTGAATTGTTCACGGGGTACAGAGATATATATACTAGCTGCCTAGATCAATTAGTACTAATCTTATTCGGTGATTAATTAGAAAACTACACGGACACGTTCATGTACACATGTACTGAATAGGACACGGATACATACATGTCGTGTTTAACTCCAACAATCACCCCCATAAACACGACGTCGTCACGTCACAGCTCCGACGCCGATCCTTCTTTGCATCTCCAAGAACTTCTCTCGGTCTAAAATCTTGGTTAGCATATCCGCCAACTGATCATCGGTGCAAACATAATTGACCTTCATCTTACCTTCTTCCACGCAATCCTTTATGTAGTGATACATTGTATCAATGTGCTTAGTCCTATCACGCTGCACTGGTTGTTCGCGTAGAAAAGTTGTAGACTTTCCATCAATATTGAGCACCGCTTGTTCCGGATCTCGATACATGAGATCACAATGTAGCCTCTCTAGGCACACACCTTGACACGCCTCTTCACTTGAAGTCGATGTCACCACTTCCTGCTTTCATGATAGCCAGCTTACTATGCTTCCACCAAGGATATATGCCACGCCCGAATTACTCTTACGATTGTCGACAATTCCTTCCTTGTCACTACCACTGTAGCCGAGTAGTTTCACCATCTTCTTCTTGCTCAGCTCAAGACGAGGTTCCATTGAAGCTACAATGTTATTGCAATCTTTCATGCCACGGCTTTCAAGTGCCTTTCTTGCATATGCCTCCTGGCATAGTGTGATCTCCGGCTTTTGATGTTCCTCCATCCCGAAGTAGTAACTCAAAATACCGAGATCATCCATCTTGAAAAGCTCCTTCATTTGTAGCTTGAACTTTGCAATCACCTCTTCATCTGCTCCAGTTATCAACAGGTCGTCGACATAGATGCCAACTAGTAAACGATCCCTTCCTTCACCTCTCTTGTACATTGCATGCTCCAGTGGGGCTTTCTCAAATCCAAGAGAAATCATCGTCTCATCAAGTTTGATGTTCCACTCCCGAGGTCCTTGCCATAGCCCATACAAGATTTTGTGTAACTTCAGTACCTTGTGCTCTTCTCCCTCTTTGATGAAACCCGGTGGTTGATTCACATACACATCTCCTTCTATCTCGCCGTTCAAAAACGCGGAGTTTACATCCATGTGATGTATCTTCCATGAATCCTGAGCCGTGATAGCGATGAGTAATCTCACCAACTCCATCTTTGCAATGGGAACGAACACTTCTTCGAAGTCCATACTTTCCTCTTGCACCTCTTTGGCTACAAACCTCACTTTGTGCTTCATGCACCCTTGAACATCTTTCTTAATCTTAAATTCCCACTTGAGCTCTATAGCCTTTTCATTGTTGAGAAGATCCACAAGCACCCATGCATTGTTGTCGTGGATCGACCCCAACTTCTCTTTCATAGCCTGACGCCAACACTCCTTCGTATTTGCGTCTTCAAAATACGCCGGTTCCTTGGCGCTTACTAGACACTGTCGTCCACTTCCGTTCACCTTTTCCGGGTCAATTATCCATAGAGACTTCTCCGGATGTATGTCGAACACCGGTCGTAGCAGTACGAGTGTAGGTTCTAGTGCCCTTTCCTCCATTTTACTGTAGTTGATGAGGAGTTTTCTGCCACATGCATTTCTTTTGGCGAAGCAAAAAATCCAGCCATAACACATGGGCTGCAACCTGCAACCTGCATGTTCTACCCGTTCTAGCATGGTCCTTTGGTTTGGTTGGCCTAGCCCAGCACGTGAGCCAGCCGACGTTTCTTTTGCTAGGCTCCTCTCGCTGCTGAACTCTAGACTTCGAAACCCAGCGCTTGGACTACTGCTGTTAGGCCTGCACTCTGCGCTGTTTGATGGACCTCCAGCTGATGGCGCCCCAGCCACCTCTCTCGGGCTGCTTACTGGCCAGCCTCCTACGAAGTTCGGATTGTGCGCACGTGCGCTACTAGGCGCAGCTCTCCAAGATTCGCTCGCAGGGAGTCCGAGTGCTCCTGTTCCTTCGATGCCTCGGCTGCCTTTTTCCGCTGGCTTGACAGTCGCGGCAACCACGTCTTGGTCTTCTTTCGACGCACATGCATCCATCTTCGTATCTATAACTTTGACACGAGTTTCAGAATCCTTCAGTCGACCAGCACACAGACCGCTTCTTCATGGTCGAGCACATGCAACTTTCGCTGCATCCGCTCCAGCAAAGTTAGCACTTACGTCCATAGCATCGACATAAGTTTCGGAATCACCCCCCGCATCCATAGCATCGACACGAGTTTCCGAACTATGATCATGATGGCAAACTTTTCCTTCCACGAGCGCGACAATTTCTTTAGCCGACACTTGAAGAACTGGACCCTCCTCGTCCACGAGTTCACTCATCAACATCATATCACCATCATCTCCTTGCTGGGCCATGAGCGCCTTCTGCTTCGGTCCTTCCTCACAGTCAGCCTTGAAGTGACCGAGGAGGCCACAGTTATAACACCTCAATTTCCTGATGTCAAACTTTCTCCTCGGTGGTGCAGGCGCATCCTCGTCGTCCGAGTCGGGGAAGTTCTTTCTCACCGAGCGCTGCTTCCCCTTCTTCTTGCTGCTGCTTGTGGACCCGCCTTGCGTTTCCTTTGACAAAGCGACCCACTGCGCCCTTGTGAGCATCACAAGCTCGTCGTTCCTCCCGTCCCCAAGACTGTACCGCATCCGCTCATCGTGAGCCTTATACCGTCCGACAAGATCATCGATGGAGAGAGTTGCGAGATCGACACACTGCTCGATCGCCGTGACAATTTGCACGTACCGGGGAGGGGCCGTGCGCAAGAACCGCCGGACAACTGAGGCCTCCGTGAGGTTTTCTTCAAGCGCGCGAATCCGATTGACGAGAGTAGCCACCCGTGAAGCGAACGCATCCGCGGACTCATCGTCGCCCATGACCAAAGTCTCATAGTTCCTTAGGAGAGTTTGGAGATTGGCTTGCTTGACACGGGTGTGTCCCTCAAACTGGAGCTTCAGCGTATCCCACACCTCCTTCGCCGTTGCTTTGGCGATCAGGTGCTGGAGGACATCCATCGACATCACCGAGTAAATCGCCGACGCAGCCTGCTGATCCTTGCGGTGCTCGGCTCCCTCCTTCTTGTACGCATCACCTCCTGGATCGACCGCGTCCCATAGCTCGTTGGCGCGGAGACCACACTCCATGAGGGCCTTCCAGACCCCGAAGTTCTCGTGATCAAACTATGGGTATGACGAACTCGCCGGAGAAGCAAATACTTTAGCTGCACCGGACGCTTCCGCCAGCTGCTTGTTCTTCTCGTCGTCCGACATGACCTCCTGTTACTAGAAGATCAACCAAGCTCTGATACCAATTGTTGGCCCAGGTCCGACCTTGACGACGCTGTTGTCGAGTACTTTCCGACAATACACAGCGACGTAGCTCGAATACTTTCCGAGCTACCGGTCGGCGAAGAAAGCAACGAGCACGTACCAAATAAGCAGACAAGCACCCAGCTTGTTTGATCTTGTGTCTAGCTAGCTAGCACAGATCAAGTCGCCGGAACGGGTATACGGAGACTCGCCGAGGTGGCCAAAAGGCTCATGTCGAGCCTTTGCACTTTATTTCTTTTGATCGTCACGATACAATTGTTCACGGGGTACAGAGATATATATACTACTGCCTCCGTTCCTAAATATTTGTTTTTCTAGACATTCAAATGAACTGCAACATATGGATGTATGTAGACATATTTTAGAGTGTAGATTCACTCATTTTGCTTCGTATGTAGTCACTTGTTGAAATCTCTAGAAAGACAAATATTTAGAAACGGAGGGAGTAGCTGCCTAGATCAACTAGTACTAATCCTATTCGGTGATTAATTAGAAAACTACACGGATACGTTCATGTACACATGTACTGAATAGGACATGGATACATACATGTCGTGTTTAACTCCAACAAAATATTCTTCACATGGTAGAGACAGCGGAAAATTTGTGCTGCGGCGTCCGCGACAGGGATGCCACGGGTTTCCTTCTTCTAACAGATTGCGAGGTTTCGGCTTTTTCCGGACCCGGAGGAGTTGTGAGTGATCATCGCTTTAGTTAGTAGTACAAATAAAAAGCTCGTGCAGAAAGCTAAGTATGTACATTGGGAGGGACCAGCCGGTTAAGTATATGGCTAATCATTCTGGCCGATGTCCCTACGGACCAAAACTCCTCTTGTTGTTCCTCTCCTTGACAGCTAGTAGACCAGCACAGCTCCAAAACCATGTGTTTTTCGCGTTTGGTCAGCTGTCGCTTTTCATCTTATACTAGTACTGGAGGGAGTCATATTTTGAATGTTGTTTGGCTTGCCGCACCAAGGTCGAGGAGATAACTCAGGCCGAAACAAAAGAAAATCATGAAACTTGTGAGAGATTGTTCCACTTGCTACAGCTACTCTCTTACTCTAGGCAAGGTATTATCACGTGAACTTTGGCCTGTTTCCAACTTCCGACGCACATTTTTCTTTTCAAATTTCCTTGATGAGTGGATGAAACCTAAGTAGGTCCGAAGATTGCTTTATTTGAGAAAATGCCGGTGCTAGACAAAGTTTTATGATTCCAAACTAGTACCTATTTCTAGTTCTTCGAGCGGACGGTCGGGGAGGCCTGAAAAGGGTGTACACCAACTAACAGTCATGAAGGGAACCTAGCAGTCGTTAGACCATGCCAAACCGCCAATACCTTCGCCGATAATGATGATGATGATGCTGTTGTATATTATTCTTCATTAATTTGTTGGAGTATCATGCTAACCAAGACCAAGATGATTTGTGCATGAGAGGAACAAGTCATGACCCAAAGGCTATACTTTGCTGATCAGCAGCGGTCCTGCTTTTCTCGAGTTTCTTTGGGAGCGGATTTGACCCATAGTTTTAAATATTGTGCTAAGGCTTAGCGACGAACCTCTTCTAAACGCTATAGCACAAGATCTCTTGTAAATGCTATAACGGAACTCGCACTATTTAAAATGTTTATTCATGTGTTTCGATCAAGGTCCCTTAGTGCGGGACCTCTTGTAAATGCTATGGTGAAGCTATAGGGCGCTTTTTAAAACCATGATGATTTGACCTGACCCGTTTGGACGGCCCTGTTCGTCCCAACTTCCAAGGAATCTGACACAGTGACACGTAGTACTGCACGAGAGCGACAGGGCGAGTGTTGCAGTGCCGCTCATTTCCTGTGGTCCATGGCTTGGCTCTGACAGCAAGAGTAACCAGGTGAAAAATCAAAGGGAAAACAAATCTACCGAGAGCACAACCGTGCTGGATGAGAGGTAGAAACATGATGTAGGGGTTTTCAGCTTACCGGGGGTCTAATTAACAGCTAAGCAAAACATTACTCCCTCCGTCCCATAATATAAGAGCATTTTTTACACTACACTAGTGTCAAAGACGCTCTTATATTGTGGGACGGAGGGAGTACCATATTCGTATCTTCTACTGATACATGCTACTCTCTGGTACAGCTGAAGGCCCACTAGCTTCCATGCAATTGCTACTGATTTGTCCACCACTTCCATTATGCGCTCCCCAACCTACAATAATGAAACCAGGTTAGCTTAATGAGCATGCTTACCTTATTACTAGTATTTTATGTAAACCTTAATAATCGCCCAAGCTGAGATGAGCATGCAGAGGTAAGTCATTAACATGTGGACAAGCACAAACCACCTTGCTTATATTCAAAAGCCCTCAAACAAACACCAGAGGTATTTTACTAGTATTTTATGTAAACCTTAATAATCGCCCAAGCTTGGCCTCACTCCAGGCACCAGCTTAAGTTCAACTGCAGAGCTATCGCACCAAATAACTAAGATTATTATCGTGCTAACATCATCGATCGGTGGCAAAAAGGAGAGGTGATTGGGCCTTATCGATTAAGTAAACTATGGCCCTGGGACAACTAGTGTTATCTAAAGAGTAAATCTATGGACTACATATACGGTAAGGTCGCCATGGTTTAGCACCTAAGAGTTGATAGTTAAAAACTACTTAATTAGACCCTTTGTTTGCAATGCTGAAATTGTTATCGATATGTGTATGTGTTGGTTCTATTGCCAGAGGCTGTTCACTAGTTGGCGAGAAGAATCAAGAAGAATGTCCTCTAGACATGATGGCATTGGAGTATAATTAAAGGACGACATTTCTAATATCTCCAGAGAAGATTCTTTAACTGTATATAATCCGCTATTTGTTTCTCTTATGTTTTACAAGCTTATACAAAATGCTATAGTAGGGAAGATCACATTGATGCTACATGTAAAGGCTTGTCGTATTACAATTACTACACCATACATGTCGGTGAAATCACATGGCGTTGCACGAGTCGGGGTTCTCGTCGTCGAACATGCGGTACGAGTCCTGGAGCGGCAGCGGAGGTGGCGGTTATGGTGTTCTCAACATCACCAATAATTCTGAAAGCCAACTTACGAACAATTTACGCTAGAGGAAAAATTCTCCTCATGCTAGAGACAGAGGAAATATTTGTGCCGTGCGCGGTGTCCGCGACAAGGATGCCACAGGTTTCCTTCTAGCAGATTGCGAGGTTTTGGCTTTTTCTGGACCCGAAGAGTTGTGAGTGATCATCGCTTTACTTAGTACAAATACAAAGCTCGTGCAGAAAGCTAAGTATGTACATTGGGAGGGACCAGCCGGTTAAGTATATGGCTAATCATTCTGGCCGATGTCCCTACGCACCAAAACTCCTCCACTCGTTCTTCTTCTCCTTGACAACTAGTAGACCACCACAGCTCCAAAACCATGTGTTTTTCGCGTTTGGTCAGCTGTAGCTTTCCATCTTGTACTGGTACTGGACGGAGCCATATTTTGAGTTTTGTTTGGCGCACCAGGGCCGAGGAGATAACTCAGGCTGAAACAAAAGAAAATCATGAAACTTAGTCATGAAAGTTGTCAGAGATTGTTCCACTTGCTACAGCTACTCTCTTGCTCAAGGCAAGGCGTGAACTTTTGTTTAGTTCCACCTTCTGATGCACATTTTTCTTTTCAAATTTCCTTGAGTGCATGAAACCTAAGTAGCTCCAAACATTGCTTTTGTGGAGAAATGCCGGCACTAAATTTTTTTATTGAAGTTTCGTGATTCCAAGTTCCTAAATATAAGTTTTTTCTAGAGATTTCAATTTGAATTAGATACTTACATATATAGACGTATTGATTGTAGATTCACTCATTCTGCTCCGTATGTAGTCCATCACAAGGTTTTTGTTACCAGTCAAATTTTCGAGATTTGCCTTGGTTACCACGTATTTCCGTGCCCCTGGGTGAATCCCCATACCAAGCAAAAAATAGCATTTTTTTAAATTTTTTGATTCAAACACTCGATTTATAGTAAGTACGTAAGATCTAATTAATGCCATGAGAGTTGGTTCTGGAGTGTCTGTAGCAACTTAGTTCCTGTTTTGAGAGGTGTCTGGTTCAAATGTTCGTTCATTCACTTATTTGAATTCAAAATTCAACTATAAAATTCGTTCAAAATATTCTCGGTATTTCTCGGTAAACCTGGTAACCACGTTTACCAGTTCCTCTGGGTAAAAATGCCTCATTCGGTAACCAAAACCTTAATGAAATCTCTGCAAAAACTTATGTTTAGGAAAAGAGGAAGTAGTTCCTATTTCTAGTTCTTTGAGTGGACGGCTAGGGAGCACCCAAAAGGCGTGCACCAACTAACAGTCATACAGGGAACCTAGCAGTCGTTAGAGCATGCCAACCCGCCCTTGGATGATGATGATCTGTTGTACTCCCTCCGTCCAAGTATCTAGACAAATCTAACGTAGGATGATGATGATTTGTTGTATATATGTTTCTTCTTCTTTTGTTGGAGTATCATGCTAGACAAAACGAGAGTGACCGGGCAAGTGTTGCATTGCCGCTCATTTCGGGTGGTTCATGGTTTCGTTCTGACAGTGAAAGTAGCCAGGTGAGAAATCTACAGAGAGCACAACCGTGCAGGAAGAGAAGGTAAAAAATGATGTAGGGGGTCTTAAAGTAAAATGCTAAAATATGGACGCAATCAAAACTTGCGAAATTTGAGGGACGATTCTCTGTTCGGTGCTCGACATGCCATGTGCAGAAAGGGAAGTGAGTCCTCTATCTCTTTCTCAGAAAACAAAAAAGGTGGTTTTAACTTGTCCAACATGCAAAAACCACAGGCAGCACATCTTCCCAGCGGTGTGGAGACTGCCCTACCTCCATGCACTGTCCCCAATGGCTAATTAACAACGAAGCAAACATTACCATATTGGCATCCTCTGCTGATATATACTACTCCTTCCATTCCTAAATATTACTCCCTCCGTCCAGGTGCATAGGGCATCTAAGAAGGGGCACTGTGATTTAGGCGTGTAGAGATTGGGTGAGATGAAAAATTAAATGATCTATTTTATGGGCAGTTAGCACGCCATCCTAACACGACAGCCAACCAACGCGCTTGTTAATAGGTGAATTGCATGCATACACACTTATTGCTATTTGCATGCACAGGAAAATGGATAGGCTATTTGCATGCAGTGGACGTATAGGTCGTGTGCTATCTATGATTGGTCACGTAATTAATTACCACCTCTTGTGAATTGACAATAGCGACTTATATTCTTAGAAATTCTGAATTCTTTTAGGCGCCCTATGCACCTGGACGGAGGGAGTACTCTTTTTGGAGATTTCAATAGACTGCATATAAATGTACATAGACATATTTAAAGTGTAGATTCACTCATTTTGCACCATATATAGTACATACTGAAATCTCTAAAAAGACCTATATTTAGGAACAGAGGGAGTACTATCTAGTATTATCTTCGTCGTGGTTTATTAGTCCTATTTTATGAAAATTTTGACATTCTAACAAAATTAATGCATGGCATAAAAAGTAGTATCGTTGGAAAAAATGTTCGAATACGAATCAAAGATATAATTTTTCATGACATACATTAATATTTTGTTAGTTAAATCTCTGATTAAAATTTGGAACAAAATACAAAGACGACCAATAAACGCCGAAGGCCCACTAGATTCCATGCCATTCCTCAACCCACAATAATGAAACCAGGTTAGCTTAATGAGTGCACTTGGCTTATTAATATTTTATGTAAAGCATATTACTCGCCCAAGCTGAGATTAGCATGCAGGAATAAATCATTAACATGTGGAGTGGACAAGCACAGCCCCCTTGCTTATATTCAACAGCCCTAAAACAAACCGGCCATCTTGGCCTCACCCCAAGTATCAGCTTAATTTCTACTGCTGAGCTATCACACCAAATAATGAAGATTATTATGGTGCTAACATCATCATCGTGGCAGGGAGAGGGGCCCTACCGGTTAAGTAAATTATATGGCACGGGGACAACTAGTTTTATATCTAAATATTAAATCACTGATTCTAAAAACAAATAGTAAATCAATGGACTGCGGCTTTGGTAAGATCGCATATGGTGTCATGGTTTAGCAGCTAAGAGTTGACAGTTAAAAACTGCTAAATTAGGCCCTTTGTTTGGAACGTCGAAATTACCATCGATACGCGTATGGATTAGTTCTAAGGCCAGAGTTGTTCTAGACATGATTGGATTGGAGTATATTGGACAACATTCTCTAATAAGATTCTTTAGCTGTATATAATCCGTTGTATGTTTCACTATAGTTACATGCTCTATTTAGAACAGTAATAATAATGATAAAGAAAAAAATAAAAACAAGAAGAAAAAATGATTGATCAAGGAGAGCTTTGACCTCCCACGAGAGAGTAACCAGCTACTCTACCTACAACCAGAGAGGCCTCTGTTACGAAGTCACCTCCTTAGCTACATCGCCTCCGGCTGCTAGCTGGAGCCGCGCCGTGCCGTACTGTCGGTGAACTGAAATCACATGATGCTGCACGAGTTGGGGTTCTCGTCGTCGAACAGGCGGTACGAGTCCTGGAGTGGCGGCGCGTACGCCCCGGGCGGGCTGTAGTAGTCCTGGTAGTGCGACTCCGGTGACGGGTTCGGGTATGTCATGTAAAGGTACGATGGTGACCACTGCTGCATTGGCTGCGCCTGCTGGGAGTAGGCCTGCTGCGGCTGCGGTGGTTGCTGCCGCATGGAGTAGCCCTGCTCCGGCTGCGGCGCGTAGTAGGACACGCTCGCTCTCGGCTGCGCCATGTGGTAGCTCATCACCGGCTGCGGCGCGCTGTACGGGTTGAACTCCTGGTGCGCGTGCGCCGGCGCCGGCGTCGGAGACAAGGACCTGTCCGGCGCAGGTGCGTCCTTCGGCTTGCTCTGTTTCGTCTTGTCCCCGCCCTCGTCATCGCCGGCCTCCTTTGTGGAGGCAGCGGATTCACTCGCGGGCTCTGTGTCCTTTGCCTCGGGCTCGGTCCCCGCGCTCTCGCCGCCGTCTTGCTTGGCCTCGTCGCTTGGTTTCGCCTCCTCTTTCTCAGCCTCCTTCTCAGGCTCTGCTTCCTTCTCCGTCTCAGG
This sequence comes from Secale cereale, assembly GCA_902687465.1. Classification (NCBI taxonomy): domain Eukaryota; kingdom Viridiplantae; phylum Streptophyta; class Magnoliopsida; order Poales; family Poaceae; genus Secale; species Secale cereale. The sequence continues at coordinate 865,083,744 of LR738714.1, read as the reverse complement.
CTTCTTCTCCGGGGCCGTCTCCTTCTCCGGTGGCTTCTTGTCGGAGCTGTCGGCCTTCACAGGCTCCACTGGCTTCTTGTCCGCCGCAGCAGCATCCTTGGTGGTGCCGTCCTCGGCCGGAGTGGCCGGCGCCGGGGCCTCGGGGCTGCTGGCAGGCGCGGCGGGCGTGTGTTGCCATGGCAAGGCATGCTTGCCTGACTTGTACAGCCTCTTCACGAGCGTGTCGGCGTCCACGGTGCCCGTCACCGTCACCTTGTGCTGCTGGGCATCAACCTTCACGTCCTGCACGCCTGCACGACGGCCACTTGGTTAATCATAAGCTGAAGGAGAAGGAGAGGACGCTTGGTCAAAGAAGAGGATGACGCTAGGTACCTTCCATGCTCTTGAGCACCTTCCGGACCTTCTTCTTGCAGCCATGGCAGTGGATGGTCACCCTCAGCACGGTGGTCTGCACGGCTGGTTGTCCCGACGCCATGGAATGGGAGTGCGCCCTGGGGACTGGTCGTTGGATCCTCTGTTGCTTGGGGTTGGGGGTGGGTGGCCGCTCGAATGAATCTGTGGACCTGGAGCTGGGAACTCAGGGGACGCCGCTGCTGTGGTGCTCAACTTATAGTGGGATGGGAAGTGGTGGATGCGTTGATGGACCAATGGAGTAC
>LR738714.1:865024604-865070971 GCA_902687465.1 Secale cereale | reverse complement strand
TGAATTCATTTGGTATTTTTCATTCATTTACTGATTTGTTTTGTGAGAGCTAAATGACCGTGAAATTGAAAAGAACTACAAATTGAACTCTGAAAAGGTTGAAACTTGGCATGGTATCAACATTTCACCCACATGGCATGTGCAAAAAAGTAGAGAGGGTCACAGCAAAAACTGGATGCACTTCGTGTACAAAATGGACAATCTCTTTCGAGGTATCAGGGTTTAGGACGAAAACTCATATGCTACAAAGGCATTGCATTTTTTTGAACTCCAGAGTTTTTGTGTGTTCAAAATCCACCATTAAAATCCACATCATCAATTATCAGCCCTTTCTGAATTCATTTGGTATTTTTCATTCATTTACTGATTTGTTTTGTGAGAGCTAAATGACCGTGAAATTGAAAAGCACTACAAATTGAACTCTGAAAAGGTTGAAACTTGGCATGGTATCATCATTTCACACACATGGCATGTGCAAAAAAGTAGAGAGGGTCACGGCAAAAACTTGATGCACTTCGTGTACAAAATGGACAATCTCTTTCGAGGTATCAGGGGTTACGATGAAAACTCATATGTTACAAAGGCATTGCATTTTTTTGAACTTTTTTGAACTCCAGACTTGTTGTGTGTTCAAAATGCACCATTCAAATATACAGAATCAATTATCAACCCTTTCTGAATTTATTTGGTATTTTTCATTCATTTACTGATTTGTTTTTAGAGAGTTAAATGAGATATAAAATGTTTGTTAGATAATTTTAGATATAGAAATGTTAGTTAGATATAAAAATTTAGATATAGAAATGTTAGATAGAAATTTTAGATATATTTGTGGCAATGCTAGATAGATAAATTTTAGTTACATATAAAATGAAATACCGTATTAAAAAATTGTTTGCGCGCTACCCAGTGGGCCTGCAAGGCCCTGGGCCTGTATTTACAGGCCCATAAAGGCCTAGCAGACTCACAGGGCAGCGCGGCAAAGTTAGGCCCACAAGCCTTCAGTTGAGAGCAGCTCGAAGGAGCAGCCCCGGCGGGGTTTATAAACCAGTGCGGCTGCCCCTCGGCTAGTGAGGTGGGACTAAACTTGCCGCACCGCACCTGCGCCAGGTTCCCCTTTAGTACCGGGTCGTGGCACCAACCGGTACTAAAGGGGTGTCTTTAGTACCGGTTGGAGCCACCAACCGGTACTAAAGGGGTGCGCTTCCCGCCGCTTGGCCTGGCAAAAACAGGCCTTTAGTACCGGTTGGTGGCTCCAACCGGTACTAAAGGTCCATCCTATATATACCACACTTGCAAATTTTCAGTTTTCCCTCTGTTCTTGTTCTGTTTCTTCCTCTCCGTCGACGCCGTCGCCGCCCCCATTGCGCGCTGCCCCCGTCCCCGTCCCCGTCACCGTCGCCGCCCCCGTCGCCGTCGCCGCCCCGTCGCCGTCGCGCGCCGCCCTGTTCGCTGTCGCCGCCCCCGTCGACGCCACCGTCGCCGTCGCCGGCCCCATCGCTGTCGCCTCGACCTTGCCTTCGTCGTCGCCTCAACCATGCCCGCGCGGTGAGGCCCTCTCCCCCGGCCCCTCGCACACACACACACACGCGCGCGCACACACACACACGCGCGCGCACACACACACACACACACTTTTTCTATTTTTAGTTTTAGCTAGATGAATTAGATTCATTTTAGTTTTAGCTAGATGAATTAGATTAATTTTAAACAATATATAGAAATGTTAGAAATTTTAGAAATGTTAGTTTTAAACAGTATATAGAAATGTTAGAAATTTTAGAAATGTTAGTTTTAAACAGTATATAGAAATGTTAGAAAGTTTAGAAATGTTAGTTTTAGCTAGATGAATTAGATTAACTTTCAAATTGTTAGACGATGATCGTTTTTTTTTGTTTCTTATAATTTTAGTTATAGAAATTTAGAATGTTATGTTTGCATATAGTATTAGTTATAAAAAATTTAGAAATTTTTCTTTATTTTAATTCTAGAAATATTAGAAATGTTATACAAATGTTAGTTATATATATAGAAACGTTATATTTTTTTTCTGTTTTTTAGTTATAGAAATATTAGAAATGTTATAGAAATGTTAGTTATATAGCATTGTTAGAAATGTTATAGAAATGTTAGTTATATAGAAATGTTAGAAATTTTAGTTATCAAAATCCAATCATTAAAAAAATGTTACTTTTTGCGGGCATATAGCTAGTATTTGTTCTCGACGATGCCCAGCCCGCATCCTCGCCGTCGACCAGTCCGCGACGACGTCCGGCTGACCCATGTCCGGGACTGGGCTCCGCCGGGCTGGCACTAGGAGGTGCTGCCTGGAGGGGCGCACCGCTTGATGAGGAACCCGGCCCCGGGTCCCGTCGTCGACCCTGATCTCGTTTGGTGGCGTTCGCGTGGGCCAGTTTCGGTGCGGAGGGAGTCGGCCCCGCCGGAGGTGGTACGTCGCCGTGTCAGGGAGGAGGACGAGCACGTCCATCGCTACATGGTGGCGTTAGAGGGCGGCAGGTTCTCCAATACCTGGCAGTATCTTCAGGGATCTCACTTCAGCTATGATCCTGTGAGGGTTCCTTCTCTTTGGGTGTCCACCGCCCGCGCCGCAGGGACCGCGAGTGTCCTAGATTCTTCTATAGTATTCGATCTTTATTACCTACCTAGCCAGTGATGTATTCAATATTATATATTATTCGAGACGATGTATTCGAGATTATATATTATTCGAGACGATGTATTCGAGATTATATCTTTTATTCGAGACGATGTAATTTGAATACTAAATTGTCTTATATTTCTTTTGGATTAGTTAAATAAAAGCTATGGCGGACAATACCGGCAGAGAGGGAGAACAGACCCTGTTCGATATGATACGCCATCCTCGCGGGCCAGATGATGATCAGAATGAAGAAGATTATGACGGCTCCAAATTTCTAAGCAACACCAGAGAGGGTGATATGATATTCGATCGCGACGACCGAATTGATGAAGTCATGAACTACGATGATGATGAAGAAAATGTTGATCTTGAAACAACAAATACCGGCGAGGTATATATATTTATATAAGCAGGCACATCTGGTGATCATCACATGTTGTAAATGAGTTGAAGATATATTAACGAATAGATCTATCTTCTTTCAGCCATCCGGATCGAGCAAATCTTCAGGCAACAGGACGAAACAAGGCCCGAACAAATTGTTGAAGGAGGGCGTAAAGTACAATATCGAGGCAATCAGACCTAATGGCGAACCATTAGCGCCTAAGAAGATTGCGGACAAGTTCGTTCGTCAGTGCGGAGTTCTTGTGAAGGAACAACTCCCGATCTCCCTTCAAGAATGGAGAAAGCCAGCAAAGCCACGTCCAGATGGTACTTTTGTCGATGACAGACAAAAGATTCTGCTTTGGAATACTCTCATGGAACATTTCAGCCTACCAGATCATTTCACAGAAGAAGATGTGCAGAAAGTAAAGGACGCTTCTCTTAGGAAGATGGCGGTTGCATTCAAGAACCACAAGAATCGTGAATGGGACAAGTACGTCAAGGAAGGAAAGAAGACTCCAGTATTCGAGGGAAATCTAGAGAAGCAAAGTGCTCATTGGGACGATTTCGTGAAATTCAAGGATTCAGAATTAGCTAAGGAACGGTCGAGAATAAACAAGATGAATGCCAAAAAAAAGGATAAGTTCCATAAGCTGAGGCCAGGTGGCTACGCGGTGGCAATGCCTAAGTGGGATAAGTTTGAGAAAGGGATGGAGGATGCAGGTGTTACTCCGGTTACTAGGAGCTGGCCCCCCAGGTGCAGGACTTGGTTCTATGCGCATGGGGGGGAGTTGGACCCAAAGACAGGCGAAGTTTCGAGGAAGGCATGTCTGAAAGGAGCCGACGATAAGCTACTTGTTGCAATAGAAGAGGCTCGAACGGGGGTGTTCGAGCCCAACAGAGAGAACGACGAGCTTACGCGTGCCCTAGGAAATCCTGAACACCCGGGAAGAACATGAGGCAAGGGCGTTATGCCGTGGTATGAGGGGTTTTCGGACTGGAACGCCGACTACAGAACCCGTGCGAGAAGTAAGATTGTGTAGGAGAAGCAGAAGAAGCTAGACTATGAACGCCTTCAAGGCCTAGAATCAAAGCACGCGGACTTGGAAGACAAATTCCAGCGTGATACGTCCAAAACGTATCTATAATTTCTGCTTGCTCCATGCCTCTTTTGGGTGATATTGCTATGATATTTATACACTTCCATACACTTTTGATCATATTTGGACTAACCTATTAACTCAGTGCACCCCAGTGCCAGTTTCTGTTTTCTGCTGTTTTTGTATTTCAGGTTTTCCCGTCACGTAAACTGCCAGAAAAATCCCAGAAAAATTATATAAAAAATCAGCGTTCCGGAAGCTTCCACACGGCCGAAGTAGGGCCGGAGGGGGCCACCAGGGCTCCAGGTGCCCTGGTGGCGCGGCCCCCTCCTGGCCGCGCCGGGGGGGCGCCTGGGCCCCCCAGGCCTCCGCTGATGCCCCCCTTTGGCATATATTTAACACCCGTCGAGGAAACCCTGATTCCAGACCCTTATTCTCCAGACGCAATTCCGATCTCCGCCGCCATCGCCATCAAGCTTCGGGGGACCAGAATTCCTGTGCCGGCACCCTGCCGGGACGGGAAAGTGCCCCCGGATTTATCTCCATCGACGTTTCTTCCTCCCTCCATGATGCGGGAGTAGTTCCTCCTCGGGGCTGAGGTTTCTACCAGTAGCTATGTGGTCAATTCTCTCTCCCATGATGTGATCTTCGTTGTGATCATAGGCTATGTTAATCTAGGGTGATCCCATGATATTTCCCCTTCCTCTATGTGTTGTATTGATGTACTCACTTGTCTTTATCTAGTATAATCCCCGAGACCAAGGTGGCAGCGGTCTATTGGACATGGATTCGAAAAATATTTTCATGAGTGATTTCCTCTCTTGTGTGTTGATTGAAGATTGAGAGTCTCTTGGTGCTTGTCTTTGACTATCCTTTAGATATGTTGTGGTGATAGTGGGACTCTCTTTGGATGGCCGCGGTGACATTGGGAAATCCTTAGATTGAGAACTACGAACTTTGAGGTGTGCTTTTGTAGCCCTACATAATTCTCGTCCTCTCTTGACCACGAAGGAATGACCTCCGGGTGCGTCTCCATTGCATGTTTTATGGGAAATATCATGTGATTCGATTATGTTAATGTTGTTGGGAGTTGCCACTAGTGAAAGTATGAAGCCTAGGCCTTGTTTCCACCATTGCAATACCATTTGTGCTCATGTTTACCACTTGTTTGCTTGCTGCACTTTTTATTACAGATTTATATTACTTTGTTTTTCCATCCATATCACTTGCCATTTAACATCTCTTCGCCGAACTAGTGCACCTATACATCTAACAAGTGTATTAGGTGGGTTGGGGACACAAGAGACTTCTTGTATCTTAGTTGCAGGGTTGCTTGAGACAGACCATCTTCAACCTCTACTTCCCTGAGTTCGATAAACCTTAGGTCATCCACTTGAGGGAAATTGCTGCTGTCCTACAAACCTCTGCGCTTGGAGGCCCAACATAGTCTACAAGAGTAGAAGCGTGTGTAGACATCAAGCTATTTCTGGCGCCGTTGCCGGGGAAGTGAGTGCTTGAAGGTATATCTTTAGATCTTGCAATTAAATCTTTTTGTTTCTTGTTTTTATTTCACTAGTTATGTTTATGGAAAACCGCATTCTTAGTTCGTTGCTTGTGGGAAGACGCCCCACACCTGTGGTGGTTGCTCCTCCTCCTACTGAAATTGTGCCCTATAAAATACCGGCTGGTATTATCGATTATGTTTTGGCTAATCGTTATGCAGGAGACAGACATCCCGGTGAACACTTGCTATATCTGTCACAACTATGTTCATTATTTAAGCTTGCAGGTGTATCAAGGGAGTTTGTCATGAGGAAATTGTTCGCCGTATCACTTATAGATAAAGCTTCAGATTGGTATAAGCTTCTCGATAACTCGCACTTGCTTGATTGGCAAGAGCTTATGTCTCTCTTTTACTCCAAGTTTTATCCTCTTCATGAAGTCCATGAGAATAGGAATTATGTTTATAATTTCTATCCTCATGACGGAGATTGCATAGCTCAAGCTTGGGGGAGACTGAAAACGTTAATGCTAAAATGTCCTAACCATGGGCTCCCCAAAAATATGATTATTACTAATTTCTATGCGAGGCTCTCTCGACAGGATAAAGATTTGCTCGATGCTTCCTCTATGGGTTCTTTCACAAACGAAAAGATTGATGCTAAATGGGAACTCCTTGAAAGAATTCAACGCAACACTGAAGATTGGGAGATCGACATAGGTAAAGAGTCAGGTATAATTTATGAGTATGATTGCATTAAGTCCTTTGTTGAAACTACAAGTTTTAATAAGTTTAGTGCTAAGTTTGGGCTTGATTCTCAACTCCTTGTTGATTTCCTCAAATCTTTTGCTTCACATCTTAATATGCCTAAGGAGAATTGGATCAAGCATCATAAACCTTTTAAAGAGATTTGCAAAGAAAGTGAAATTGTTCATGATGATTGCAACATGCATGATCTAATTCCTAAAAATGAAGTTTTATATAAGCATGTTAATTTTTGTGGAGTGGATAGACCTTGTGAGAGGCCTATGATTGAAGAAGAGAAGTATTGTAAGCAACATAAGCATGAAAGAACAATCACTTGGGTCAGAGATTTAAATGAAATTGCTAGAGAATTGTGTGACCTTTATCCTTTTACTTGTGAACTTTGCTGTATAGAAGGTCACTTTAATTTTCAATGCATGCACTTTCAAAACATAACTGTTAACCGGTTGTGTGATAACATGATCACCTCTGATCTTTATGATGAGCTTATGTTATTTTTGATGTGTGAAGAGTTATCAGAAAAGACTTCTTGGCTGGATGTTAATGCCATAGGAATAAAAAACACTTTGCGAAATTGCCATCTCTATTGTGTTGTTAATTGCCATGAAAATGATTACATAAGTAAGAATAGAAAGGAGGGAACTTTACCAAAGTATAAAAATGTCTCTTATATTTCTGCTAATAAAAAGGAGAGTTTCTCCCAAGTTTCCCCTATTGTTTCTAATGATAAACCAGGATATGTGGAGAAGCTTCATCTCCAACCACTCCCTCCTAAGGTGAAGAAGAAGAAAAAGAAGAGGAGGAGGAAGAGGAGCAAGAAGGAAGAAGAATGGGTATCAACCTGGCCTGAGCATATTCCTCCCATCAACTTTTATCCTAACGGTTGTAAGTTTAAAGAAGAAGGTGAAGTTTATTGCCTTAATTATCATCTTGATGATACGTCCGTAGGTACTATTGAAGATGATTTTGATTATGATATGCATGTTACTTATTGTGATTGGGAAAATGATGATACTTATGATCTTGAAAATCTTTTTGGTACCAACTCTGAAAGTGATGATATGGAAAGCTCTAAGCTTGGGGATGATAGGATTGCAAATCCTTTACCCACTAGTGATGTGACAATTGATAATTCTTTTGCTAGTAAGAATAAAGACAACATGATTACAAATATAGTTGCTAGCAATGATAATGCTCTTCTCTACTATGATGATGTTATAACTCCAATCTATAGTGATTATTGTTGGGGAACGTAGCATAATTCAAAAATTTTCTACGTCTTCACCAAGATCCAACTATGGATGCATCTAGCAACGAGCAAGTAGGAGTGCATCTACATACCGTTATGAAGATTGCGTGCGGAAGCTTTCAACGAAGCAAGGATGAAGTAGTCGTACTCTTCACGTTCTTCGTCACCGATGATCTAGCGCCGAACGGACGGCACCTCCGCGTTCAACACACGTACGGTGCAGCAACGTCACCTCCTTCTTGATCCAGCAAGGGGGGAGGAGAAGTCGTCAGAGATCCGGCAGCACGACGGCGTGATGACGGATGCAGTGGATATCACAGCAGGGCTTCGCCGGGCGCCCTGCGTGGGAGTTGGGAGGTGTGACGGGAGGGGGAGAGGCGCCAGGGCTGAGGTGCGGCTTCCCTCTCCCCCCCCACATATATATAGGGGCCAGGGGGGGCGCCTGGACCCCCTGCAGATCCAATCTGCAAGGGGGCGGCGGCCAAGGGGGGTTCCTTGCCCCCCAAGGCAAGTGGAGCCCCCCTCCCCTTTAGGGTTTGAACCCTAGGCGCAGGGGAGGTGGGCCTCCCTTAGTGGTGCGCCAGCCCAGAGGGCTGGACACATCCCCTCGTGGCCTAGGGGCCCCACCGGGATGGGTGGCCCCACCCGGTGGACCCCCGGGGCCCCTCCGGTGGTCCCGGGACGCTCCCGGTGACCCCCGGAGATCACCCGTTGGCCGAAACTGGACTTCATATATCAATCTTTACCTCCGGACCATTCCGGAACTCCTCGTGACGTCCGGGATCTCATCCGGGACTCCGAACAACTTTCGGGTTTCCATGTGCATTTATCTCTACGACCCTAGCATTACCGAACCTTAAGTGTGTAGACCCTACGGGTTCGGGAGACACGTAGACATGACCGAGACCACTCTCCGGTCAATAACCAACAGCGGGATCTGGATACCCATGTTGGTTCCCACGTGTTCCTCGATGATCTTCATCGGATGAACCATTGTGTCAAGGATTCACTCAATCCCGTATGTTATTCCCTTTGTCCATCGGTACGGTACTTGCCCGAGATTCGATCGTCGGTATTCCCAATACCTTGTTCAATCTCGTTATGGCAAGTCTCTTTACTCGATCCGTAATCCATCATCCCGTGACTAACTACTTAGTCACATTGAGCTCATTATGATGATGTCTTACCGAGTGGGCCCAGAGGTACCTCTCCGTCATACGGAGTGACAACATCCCAGTCTCGGTTCGTACCAACTCAACAGACACTTTCGGAGATACCCGATGCGTACCTTTATAGCCACCCAGTTACGTTGTGACGGTTGGCACACCCAAAGCACTCCTACGGTATCCGGGAGTTGTACAACCTCATGGTCTAAGGAATAAATACTTGACACCGAAAAGCTTATGCATTACGAACTATACGATCTCGTGTTATGCTCAAGTTTGGGTCTTGTCCATCACATCATTCTCCTAATGATGTGATCCCGTTATCACCGACATCTCATGTCCATGGTCAGGAAACCGTGACCATCTGTTGATCAACGAGCTGGTAACTAGAGGCCTACCAGGGACTCATTGTGGTCTGTGTATTCACACATGTATCGTTGTTTCCGTACAATACAATTCAAGCATGAATAACAGACAATTATCATGAACAAGGAGATATAATAATAATGCTTTTATTATTGACTCTAGGGCATATCTCCAACAGTCTCCCACTTGCACTAGAGTCAATAATCTAGTTACATTGTGATGAATCGAACACCCATAGAGTTCTGGTGTTGATCATGTTTTGCTCGTGAAAGAGGTTTAGTCAACGGGTCTGCAACATTCAGATCCGTATGCACTTTACAAATATCTATGTCTCCATCCTGAACATAATTCCGGATGGAGTTGAAACGCCGCTTGATGTGCTTGGTCTTCTTGTGAAACCTGGGCTCCTTGGTAATAGCAATAGCACCAGTGTTGTCACAGAAGAGAGTCATCGGGCTTGACGCGCTTGGAATGACTCCTAGGTCGGTGATGAACTCCTTCATCCAGACTCCTTCCTGCGCTGCTTCAGAAGCAGCTATGTACTCCGCTTCACATGTAGATGCTGCCACCACGCTTTGCTTGCAACTGCACCAGCTGACTGCCCCTCCATTCAAAATATACACGTATCCGATTTGTGACTTAGAGTCATCCAGATCTGTGTCGAAACTAGCATCGACGTAACCCTTTACGACGAGCTCTTCGTCACCTCCATAAACGAGAAACATATCCTTAGTCCTTTTCAGGTACTTCAGGATGTTCTTGACCGCTGTCCAGTGTTCCGTACCGGGATCACTTTGGTACCTCCCTACCAAACTTATGGCAAGGTTCACATCAGGTCTGGTACACAGCATGGCATACATGATAGAACCTATTGCCGAGGCATAGGGAATGACACTCATCTTTTCTCTATCTTCTGCCGTGGTCGGCGACTGAGCTTTGCTCAATCTCATACCTTGTAAAACAGGCAAGAATCCTTTCTTTGACTGATCCATATTGAACTTCTTCAATATTTTGTCAAGGTATGTACTTTGTGAAAGACCAATGAGGCGTCTCGATCTATCTCTATAGATTTTGATGCCTAATATGTAAGCAGCTTCTCCAAGGTCCTTCATTGAAAAACTTTTATTCAAGTAGGCCTTTACATTTTCCAAGAATTCTATATCATTTCCCATCAGCAATATGTCATCCACATATAATATGAGAAATGCTACAGAGCTCCCACTCACTTTCTTGTAAATACAGGCTTCTCCATAAGTCTGTATAAAGCCAAACGCTTTGATCACCTCATCAAAGCGAATATTCCAACTCCGAGATGCTTGCACCAGCCCGTAAATCGAGCGCTGGAGCTTGCATACCTTGTTAGCGTTCTCTGGATCGACAAAACCTTCCGGTTGCATCATATACAACTCTTCCTTGAGGAAGCCATTAAGGAATGCTGTTTTTGTTGGGGAACGTTGCATGGGAAACAAAAATTTTTCCTACCGTTCACCAAGATCAATCTAGTAGATGCAACTACGAGGAAGGAGTGTGATCTACGTACCCTTGTAGATCGCTAAGCGGAAGCGTTGTGAACGCGGATGATGGAGTCGTACTCGTCGCGATTCAGATCGCCGAAGACCTAGCACCGAAGCAACGGTGCCTCCGCGTTCTTCACACGTACGGCTCGGGGACGTCTCCTCCTTCTTGATCCAGCAAGGGGTGGAGGAGAGGTTGATGGAGAACCGGCAGCACGACGGCGTGGTGGTGATGGTGGAGAAGAACTCCAGCAGGGCTTCGCCTAAGCACCGCGGGAGAAGAAGATATGACGGGAGAGGGAGGGCAGCACCGAGGCACGAACTGTGTTGGCTGCCCTCCCTTTGCCCCACTATATATAGGGGGGTGGAGAGGCTAGGGCGCCCTAGGGTTTCCCCCTAGGGGCCGGCGGCCAGGGCAAGGGGAGGGGGGCGGCGGCCAGGGCAGGGGGAGGCGCCCAGGCCCTAGGGTTTCCCCCCTAGGTGCCTTGCCCCCCAAGTCCCAAGGGGTGCGGCCAGCCCTAGGGGGTCCCACCCCCTTAGCCGCATGGGGAGAGGGCCCAGGGGGGGCGCACAGCCCCCTGAGGGCTGTGGTGTCCCCCCTTGTGGCCCAATAGGCCCAGAACACCTTCCGGACCCCCCGAAAACCTTCCCGGTACTCCGCCGATTCCCCGATGCTCCCCGGAACACTTCCGGTACTCCGAAACCTTTCATCCTATATATCAATCTTCGTCTCCGGACCATTCCGGAGACCCTCGTCATGTCCGGGATCTCATCCGGGACTCCGAACAACCTTCGGTAACCATGCACTCTTCTCACTAATAACCCTAGCGTCACCGAACGTTAAGTGTGTAGACCCTGCGGGTTCGGAAACCATGTAGACATGACCGAGACACTCCCAGGTCAATAACCAATAGCGGGATCTGGATACCCATATTGGCTCCTACATGTTTCTCGATGATCTCATCGGATGAACCACGATGTCAAGGATTCAGGCAATCCCGTATACAGTTCCCTTTGTCTCGTCGGTATGTTACTTGCCCGAGATTCGATCGTCGGTATCTCTATACCTAGTTCAATCTCGTTACCGGCAAGTCTCTTTACTCGTTACCGTAATACATAATCCCGTGACCAACTACTTAGTCACTTTGAGCTCATTGAGATGACGTATTACCGAGTGGGCCCGGAGATACGTCTCCGTCACACGGAGTGACAAATCCCAGTCTCGATCCATGTCAACTCAACGGACACCCTCGGAGATACCTGTAGAGTACCTTTATAGTCACCCAGTTACGTTGCGACGTTTGGCACACACAAAGCACCCCTACGGTGTCAGTGAGTTACATGATCTCATGGTCATAGGAACTTATACTTGACATGCAGAAAACTATAGCGATAACTGACACGATCAAAAGCTATGTTTAACGTTTGGGTCTCGTCCATCACATCATTCTCCTAATGATGTGATCCCGTTATCAAATGACAACTCATGTCTATGACCTGGAAACCGCGGTCATCTTTGATCAACGAGCTAGTCCTGTAGAGGCTCACTAGGGACACAAAGTCTGTCTATTTATCCACACATGTATTTGAGTTTCCAATCAATACAATTATAGCATGGATAATAAACGATTATCATGAACAAGGAAATATAATAATAACTCTTTTATTATTGCCTCTAGGGCATATTTCCAACAAAATTATGTTTGGTATCTTGTCATTTGGATTTTACCCTTAGAGGGTTGTGATGTTTTATTGAATGATGATTTGAACATGTAATGTAATTGTGTGACGTGGCGAGTGTAAGCCTACTATTTTATGTTTTCCATCCCCATCTTTTACATGAGTTGTGCAAAGATACCAGACTTGCGATCATTCCAGCAGGGGGTTATGTCTCTAAGTCGTGCCTCGACACGTAGGAGATATAGTCCCATCCTGGGCATTACAGTTTGTCCATCTTTGAATAGAAAACATTGCCTTTAAATCTTCAACAACCCCATCACTGTTTGATGCATTGTCTAGTGTGATGTACACTATATTGTTTTGTATCTTCCATTCAATCACACGGACAAACAACACAACAGCAATGACGTTTTTGCCATGAGGGTTATATAATTGCATGATGGAGAACACATGAGTCTGTATTCTCTAATGTTCATCTATATAGTGTTCCACTAGCTACACACTCTAAGATATGGTTTGATCACCTGTCCCCATATTGGTAGTGATACTAATGTGGTCCACATTCTTCAAGGTTGCCTTAAGGATTTCCTTCCCGGTCTTGCATAATCTGAGATGGATAGTGCTAGGGTTTGAGATGGATGATACTAATTTTTTTGTGAATTCATGGATTAAGTTTGCTAGGGTTAGGTTTAGACTCTAGTATATTTTTTTTAAGTTTCAGAAGTTGAGTTGAAGCTAGTACAGTCTTGCAAGAAAGAAACAAAATGGATTCAGAATCCTTGTACAAGTACTATGCAGTGTGTTTTTTCTTATCATCATATTGTAGGCTACATATAAAAATTGCTACTATTTTAGTGGACTTGCAAGAAATACATATAGTAGAGTCCAAATTCTTATAGAGGGTTAGGTTAATGGAATAATTTCCAAGATATAAACATTTTTGGAGGAGTACAATCTTGGGAGTGATGATGATCATGGACAACCATCTTGCTCAATCTCTTCTTTACAAGCTCCAGCGCTTATGTCACTCATCAATGATCGTGTTGCTCAAAAAAGACCAGCATATTTTAGGATGAAATTTGAGCTAGACCGTTACTTGGATGATGAGATAGTTCCACTCTCCAAAGATAAGTTCAATGTGTTAGATTGGTGGGACATGCTATCCAACTTTGAGGCTGCTAGCACATTTTGGCAACTCCGGTCTGCACGGTTTCCTCAGAATCAACATTTACCACAAGTGGTAGAGTTCTAAGTGACCACCGTAGTCGTCTTACCCCTGAAATCTTAGAGGCCTTGATGTGCTCACAATATTGGATAAGAAACAAATATAAAGGTGTGTCTTTCTTTACTGCAATGTTTCGTTAGATGCTCATACTACTTTTTTGATTCTTATAGATGTTGACAATTAACAAGGATAAAGCTTTTGATGTTGTCTTCAAGACATTCAAGAGGGAATGCAGGTGAATTACATGTACTTGCACATTTCATATAGCAATCTACATATTTTTCATGTTTAACTTTAGCTTGAGCAAATTTTGATCTTCTCTAGGACTTGGCACTTTGATTTGGCAATGGATGCTTAGATAGCCTTTTTGAGGCTTGAAGATGTGAAGGATGCCATGATGATGCCCACTTTAAAGTGATTTGTGAACTATGAATATATTTAAGAACTTATGTATTGGACCATTTCGTCTCATTATGGTCATGATTTGTGAATCATGAATCCTATTTTAGAACTTGCGTAATTGTACATCTGGTTGACCCATGTATGGCTGAAATATGGTAGTGTTTATGGCTGAAATATGCTACTGTTTGTGCTGAAGTATGCTCCTTTGTAGCTATTGTTATTGCTCAAGTTATGCTGCTGAAATATGCTCCTTTTAGTTGCTGGACCATGTACTGTTGTATTATGCTGAAATTTCCTGAAGATATGCTGCTGACATATGCTCATTTTGCTACTGAAATTCTATTCCGTGTTGCTACTATGTTCGCTTAAATATGCCGATTTCCCCTTGGGTTTAGAAAACCCGATGGGTTTAGCGCAACGGAAAAAAGCTAGCCCCGCGCACGGTGACTAGGACAGGGACGAGCTTGCAATTTTCTCGTGGGGGTGGGTTTGGGCAGGCACACCTGGTGGGTTTCATCCTCATTGACATCTTGACACCTAAATGTGCACTACAAATCATTTGTAGCAAAAAAATGTAACGCTCTTTTAGGCTAAATGTGCACTGCAAAGTTTTGTGCATAAAACGCTAAAATGCTAAAGTAGAACTACCAGCATATGACTTAGCGATAACACCGCTAGCCACAAAATGCTAGTAGAGCAACGACTAGCAGCGTTCATACTACCTACACACTCCTAGTGTAAATATACCAGCAACCTTGGACGCTTGTCACACTCTGCTAGTGTTCTACTATACATAAGTAACTCCAAGGACTTCGGGAAATTTCCCCAATCCCGTGCCTCTCGATTTCTAGCACCAGTCGTCGCCCATCGCCATCACGTCATACTCCTGCCCCGACATCGCCGCCGTTGGAGACCTCATGTCACGTCTCAGCTCTGGCCTCGCTGCCCCTCACAGTAGTGTCGCCTCCCGGCCCCTACCTCGCCACCGCTGCCCGATCTTCTATTGAGGGTGGTCAAAGATGTTGGGGAACGTAGCAGAATTCAAAAAAATTCTACGCTTACACCAAGATCCATCTAAGGAGACATCTAGCAACGAGCAAGTTAGAGTGCATCTACATACCGTTTTGTAGATCGCGAGCGGAAGCTTTCGAAGAAGCGAGGATGAAGTAGTCGTACTCTTCTCGTTCTTCGTCACCGATGATCTAGCGCCGAACGGACGGCACCTCCGTGTTCAACACACGTCCGGTACAGCAACGTCACCTCCTTCTTGATCCAGCAAGGGGGGAGGAGAGGTTGTCAGAGATCCAGCAGCACGACGGCGTGGTGGTGGATGCAGTGGAGAATCCTGCAGGGCTTTGCCGGCGCCCTGCGGAGGGAGTATGAGGTGTGACGGGAGGGGGAGAGGCGCCAGAGACTTGGGTGCGGCTGCCCTCTCCCCCCCACATATATATATAGGGGGCCAGGGGGGTGCGCCAGCCCCTGCAGATGGGATATGCAAGGGGGCGGCAGCCTTGGGGGGAGTCTTGCCCCCCAAGGTAAGGGGGCGCCCCCTCCCCTTAGGGTTTCAACCCTAGGCGCATGGGGAGGGGGGCCCATGTGGTGCTGGCCACTTCCCCCACGCAGCCTAGGGGCCCCACCGGGATTGGTGGCCCTACCCGGTGGACCCCCGGGACCACTCCGGTGGTCCCGGGACACTCCCGGTGACCCCCGGAGATCACCCGATGGCCGAAACTGGACTTCCTATATATCATTATTTACCTCCGGACCATTCCGAAACTCCTCGTGACGTCCGGGATCTCATCCGGGACTCCGAACAACTTTCGGGTTTCCAAGTGCATGTATCTCTACGACCCTAGCGTTACCGAACCTTAAGTGTGTAGACCCTACGGGTTCGGGAGACACGTAGACATGAACGAGACCACTCTCCGGTCAATAACCAACAGCGGGATCTGGATACCCATGTTGGTTCCCACGTGTTCCTCGATGATATTCATCGGATGAACCACCGTGTCAAGGATTCACTCAATCCCGTATGTTATTCCCTTTGTCCATCGGTACGGTACTTGCCCGAGATTCGATCGTCGGTATTCCCTATACCTTGTTCAATCTCGTCATGGCAAGTCTCTTTACTCGATCCGTAATCCATCATCCCATGACTAACTCCTTAGTCACCTTGAGCTCATTATGATGATGTCTTACCGAGTGGGACCAGAGGAACCTCTCCGTCATACGGAGTGACAATATCCCAGTCTCGGTTCGTACCAACCCAACAGACACTTTCGGTGATACCCGATGCGTACCTTTATAGCCACCCAGTTACGTTGTGACGTTTGGCACACCCAAAGTATTCCTACGGCATCCGGGAGTTGTACAAACTCATGGTCTAAGGAATAAATACTTGACACCGAAAAGCTTATGAATTACGAACTATACGATCTCGTGCTATGCTCAGGATTGGGTCCTGTCTATCACATCATTCTAATAATGATGTGATCCCGTTATCACTGACATCCTATGTCCATGGTCAGGAAACCGTGACCATCTGTTGATCAACGAGCTGGTAACTAGAGGCTTATCAGGGACTCATTGTGGTCTATGTATTCACACATGTATCGCTGTTTCCGTACAATACAATTCAAGCATGAATAACAGACGATTATCATGAACAAGGAAATATAATAATAGTACTTTTATTATTGCCTCTAGGGCATATTTCCAACAGTCTCCCACTTGCACTAGAGTCAATAATCTAGTTACATTGTGATGAATCGAACACCCATAGAGTTCTGGTGTTGATCATGTTTTGCCCGTGGAAGAGGTTTAGTCAACGGGTCTGCAACATTCAGATCCGTATGCACTTTACAAATATCTATGTCTCCATCCTGAACATAATTCCGGATGGAGTTGAAACGGCGCTTGATGTGCTTGGTCTTCTTGTGAAACCTGGGCTCCTTGGTAATGGCAATAGCACCAGTGTTGTCACAGAAGAGAGTCATCGGGGTTGACGCGCTTGGGATGACTCCTAGGTCGGTGATGAACTCCTTCATCCAGACTCCTTCCTGCGCTGCTTCGGAAGCAGCTATTGACTCCGCTTCACATGTAGATGCTGCCACGACGCTTTGCTTGCAACTGCACCAGCTGACTGCCCCTCCGTTCAAAATATACATGTATCCGGTTTGAGACTTAGAGTCATCCAGATCTGTGTCGAAGCTAGCATCGACGTAACCCTTTACGACGAGCTCTTCGTCACCTCCATAAACGAGAAACATATCCTTAGTCCTTTTCAGGTACTTCAGGATGTTCTTGACCGCTGTCCAGTGTTCCATACCGGGATCACTTTGGTACCTTCCTACCAAACTTATGGCAAGGTTCACATCAGGTCTGGTACACAGCATGGCATACATGATAGAACCTATGGCCGAGGCATAGGGAATGACACTCATCTTTTCTCTATCTTCTGCTGTGGTCGGTGACTGAGCCTTGCTCAATCTCATACCTTGCAAAACAGGCAAGAATCCCTTCTTGGACTGATCCATATTGAACTTTTTCAATATCTTGTCAAGGTATGTACTTTGTGAAAGACCGATGAGGCGTCTTGATCTATCTCTATAGATTTTGATGCCTAATATGTAAGCAGCTTCTCCAAGGTCCATCATTGAAAAACTCTTATTCAAGTAGGCCTTTACATTTTCCAAGAATTCTATATCATTTCCCATCAGCAATATGTCATCCACATATAATATGAGAAATGCCACAGAGCTCCCACTCACTTTCTTGTAGATACAGGCTTCTCCATAAGTCTGTATAAAGCCAAACGCTTTGATCACATCATTAAAGCGAATATTCCAACTCCGAGATGCTTGCACCAGCCCGTAAATCGAGCGCTGGAGCTTGCATACCTTGTTAGCGTTCTCTGGATCGACAAAACCTTCCGGCTGCATCATATACAACTCTTCCTTGAGGAAGCCATTAAGGAATGCTGTTTTGACGTCCATTTGCCATATCTCATAATCATAGAATGCGGCAATAGCTAACATGATTCTGACTGACTTCAGCATCGCTACGGGAGAGAAAGTCTCATCGTAGTCAATCCCTTGAACTTGTCGATAACCCTTAGCGACAAGCCGAGCCTTATAGATGGTCACATTACCATCCGCGTCTGTCTTCTTCTTAAATATCCATTTGTTTTCTATGGCGTGCCTATCATCAGGCAAGTCCACCAAAGTCCATACTTTGTTTTCATACATGGATTCTATCTCGGATTTCATGGCTCCAAGCCATTTATTGGAATCTGGGCCCGCCATCGCTTCTTCATAGTTCGAAGGTTCACCATTGTCTAACAACATGATTTCCAGTACAGGGTTGCCGTACCACTCTGGTGCGGAACGTACCCTTGTGGACCTTCGAAGTTCAGTAGTAACTTGATCTATTTCTTCATGATCATTATCATTATCTTCCTCCCTTGTTGGTGCAGGCACCTCAGGAACAGTTTCCTGCGCTGCGCTACTTTCCGGTACAGGAGTGGTGACTATCACCTCATCAAGTTCTACTTTCCTCCCACTCACTTCTTTCGAGAGAAACTCTTTCTCCAGAAAGTATCCATTCTTGGCAACAAAGACTTTGCCTTCGGATCTGTGGTAGAAGGTGTACCCAATAGTTTCCTTTGGGTATCCTATGAAGACGCATTTTTCTGATTTGGGTTCGAGCTTTTCAGGTTGAAGTTTCTTGACATAAGCATCGCAACCCCAAACTTTCAGAAACGACAGCTTCGGTTTCTTGCCAAACCAAAGTTCATACGGAGTCGTCTCAACGGATTTCGACGGAGCCCTATTTAAAGTGAATGCGGCAGTCTCTAAAGCATAACCCCAAAAAGATAGCGGTAAATCGGTGAGGGACATCATAGATCGCACCATGTCCAACAGAGTACGATTTCGACGTTCCGACACACCGTTACGTTGAGGTGTTCCGGGCGGTGTCAATTGTGAAACAATTCCACAGCTTCTAAGGTGTGTGCCAAATTCATGACTTAAATATTCACCCCCACGATCCGATCGCAAGAACTTTATTTTTCTGTCACGTTGATTCTCAACCTCGTTCTGAAATTCCTTGAACTTTTCAAAGGTCTCAGACTTGTGTTTCATCAAATAGATATACCCGTATCTACTCAAGTCATCCGTGAGGGTGAGAACATAACGATAGCCTCCGCGAGCCTCAACACTCATTGGACCGCACACATCGGTATGTATGATTTCCAACAAGTTGGTTGCTCGCTCCATTGTTCCGGAGAACGGAGTCTTGGTCATCTTGCCCAAGAGGCATGGTTCGCACGTGTCAAATGATTCATAATCAAGAGACTCTAGAAGTCCATCTGAATGGAGCTTCTTCATACGTTTGACACCAATATGACCAAGGCGGCAATGCCACAAGTATGTGGGACTATCATTATCAACTTTACATCTTTTGGCATCTACACTATGAATATGTGTATCACTACGTTCGAGATTCATCAAAAATTAACCATTGACCAGCGGGGCATGACCATAAAACATATCTCTCAAATAAATAGAACAACCATTATTCTCCGATTTGAAAGAATATCCATCTCGCATAAGACGAGATCCAGAAACAATGTTCATGCTCAAAGCTGGTACTAAATAACAATTATTCAGGTTCAAAACTAATCCCGAGGGTAGATGTAGAGGTAGCGTGCCGACGGCGATCACATCGACCTTGGAACCATTCCCGACGCGCATCGTCACCTCATCCTTCGCCAGTCTCCGTTTATTCCGCAGCTCCTGTTTTGAGTTACAAATGTGAGCAACTGCACCGGTATCGAATACCCAGGAGCTACTACGAGTGCTGGTAAGGTACACATCAATAACATGTATATCATATATACCTTTGACGTTGCCGGCCTTCTTGTCTGCTAAGTATTTGGGGCAGTTCCGCTTCCAGTGACCCGTTCCCTTGCAATAAAAGCACTCTGTCTCAGGCTTGGGTCCATATTTTGGCTTCTTCCCGGCAACAGGCTTGCCAGGCGCGGCAACTCCCTTGCCGTCCTTCTTGAAGTTCTTCTTACCCTTGCCTTTCTTGAACTTAGTGGTTTTATTGACCATCAACACTTGATGTTCTATCTTGATGTCTACCTCCGCTGATTTCAGCATTGAATACACCTCGGGAATGGACTTCTCCATCCCCTGCATATTGAAATTCAGCACGAAGCTCTTGAAGCTTGGTGGGAGCGACTGGAGGATTCTGTCTACGACCGCTTCATCTGGGAGATTCATTCCCAGCTGAGACAAGCGGTTGTGCAATCCTGAAATCTTGAGGATGTGCTCACTGACAGAACTGTTCTCCTCCATCTTACAGCTGTAGAATGCGTCGGAGACATCATATCTCTCGACTCGGGCATGAGCTTGGAAAACCATTTTCAGCTCTTCGAACATCTCATATGCTCCATGGTGCTCAAAACGCTTTTGGAGCCCCGATTCTAAACTGTAAAGCATGCCGCACTGAACCAGGGAGTAATCATCACTACGCGACTGCCAGACGTTCAAAACGTCTTGGTCCGCATCGGGAGCAGGTGCATCACCTAGCGGTGCTTCTAGGACATATGATCTCTTGGCAGCTATGAGGATAATCCTCAGGTTACGGACCCAATCCGTATAGTTGCTACCATCATCTTTCAGCTTGGTTTTCTCTAGGAACGCGTTGAAGTTGAGGGAAACCTGAGCGTGGGCCATTTGATCTACAAGAGATATTGTAAAGAATTTAGACTAAGTTCATGATAATTAAGTTCATCTTAATCAAATTATAATGAACTCCCACTCAGAATGACATCTCTCTAGTCATCTAAGTGATACACGATCCGAATCGAGTAGTCCGTGTCCGATCATCACGTGAGACGGACTAGTCAAAAACGGTGAACATCTTCATGTTGATCGTATCTTCTATACGACTCATGTTCGACCTTTCGGTCTTCCGTGTTCCGAGGCCATGTCTGTACATGCTAGGCTCGTCAAGTGAACCCTAAGTGTATCGCGTGTGTAAATCTGTCTTACACCCGTTGTATGTGAACGTTAGAACCTATCACACCCGATCATCACGTGGTGCTTCGGAGCAACGAGCTTTAGCAACGGTGCACAGTTAGGGGAAACACAATACTTGAAATTTTAGTGAGAGATCATCTTATTTACTACCGTCGTTCTAAGTAAACAAGATGCAAAAACATGATAAACATCACATGCAATCAATTAAAGTGACATGATATGGCCAATATCATCTTGCTCCTTGGATCTCCATCTTCGGGGCACCATGATCATCTTGTCACTGGCTCGACACCATGATCTTCATCATCATGAACTCCATCATCGTGTCTTGAAGAAGTCGTCACGCCAACTATTACTTCTACTACTATAGCTAACGTTTAGCAACGAAGTAAAGTAATTACATGGCGTTATTCAGTGACACGCAGGTCATACAATAATTAAGACAACTCCTATGGCTCCTGCCGGTTGTCAAGTTCATCGACATGCAAGTCGTGATTCCCTATTACAAAAACATGATCAATCTCATACATCACATATATCATTCATCACATCTTCGTTCTTGGCCATACCACGTCACAAAACACATGCTGCAAAAACAAGTTAGACGTCCTCTAATTGTTGTTGCAAGTTTTACGTGGCTTCTATAGGATTTCTAGCAAGAACGTTTCTTACCTACGCCAAAACCACAACGTGATTTGTCAACTTCTATTTACCCTTCATAAGGACCCTTTTCATAGAATCCGATCCGACTAAAGTAGGAGAGACAGACACCCGCCAGCCACCTTATGCATCTAGTGCATGTCTGTCGGTGGAACCAGTCTCACGTAAGCGTACGTGTAAGGTCGGTCCGGGCCGCTTCATCCCACAATACCGCCGAATCAAGATTGACTAGTAACGGTAAGAAAGTTGAACAAGATCATACGCCCACAACTGCTTTGTGTTCTACTCGTGCCAAGATGCTACGCATAAAACCTAGGCTCAGATGCCACTGTAGGGTAACGTAGCATAAATCAAAAAATTTCTACGTCTTCACCAAGATCCATCTATGGAGACATCTAGCAACGAGCAACTGAGAGTGCATCTACATACCGTTATGAAGATTGCGTGCGGAAGCTTTCAACGAAGCAAGGATGAAGTAGTCGTACTCTTCACGTTCTTCGTCACCGATGATCTAGCGCCGAACGGACGGCACCTCCGCGTTCAACACACGTACGGTGCAGCAACGTCACCTCCTTCTTGATCCAGCAAGGGGGGAGGAGAAGTCGTCAGAGATCCGGCAGCACGACGGCGTGATGACGGATGCAGTGGAGATCGCAGCAGGGCTTCGCCGGGCTGCCCTGCAAAGGAGTTGGGAGGTGTGACGGGAGGGGGAGAGGCGCCAGGGCTGAGGTGCGGCTGCCCTCTCCCCCCCCACATATATATAGGGGGCCAGGGGGGGCGCCAGCCCCTTGCAGATCCAATCTGCAAGGGGGGGCGGCGGCCAGGGAGGAGTCCCCCTCCCCCAAGGCAAGTGGTGGCCCCCCTCCCCTTAGGGTTAATCCCTAGGCGCAGGGGAGGTGGGCCTCCCTTGGTAGTGCGCCAGCCCAGGGGGCTGCACACATCCCCTTGCAGCCTGGGGGCCCCACCGGGAGGGGTGGCCCCACCCGGTGGACCCCCGGGGCCCCTCCGGTGGTCCCGGGACGCTCCCGGTGACCCCCGGAGATCACCCGTTGGCCGAAACTGGACTTCCCATATATCAATCTTTACCTCCGGACCATTCCGGAACTCCTCGTGACATCCGGGATCTCATCCGGGACTCCGAACAACTTTCGGGTTTCCACGTGCATTAATCTCTACGACCCTAGCGTTACCGAACCTTAAGTGTGTAGACCCTACGGGTTCGGGAGACACGTAGACATGACCGAGACCACTCTCCGGTCAATAACCAACAGCGGGGTCTGGATACCCATGTTGGTTCCTACGTGTTCCTCGATGATCTTCATCGGATGAACCACCGTGTCAAGGATTCACTCAATCCCGTATGTTATTCCCTTTGTCCATCGGTACGATACTTGCCCGAGATTCGATCGTCGGTATTCCCAATACCTTGTTCAATCTCGTTATGGCAAGTCTCTTTACTCGATCCGTAATCCATCATCCCGTGACTAACTACTTAGTCACATTGAGCTCATTATGATGATATCTTACCGAGTGGGCCCAGAGATACCTCTCCGTCATACGGAGTGACAACATCCCAGTCTCGGTTCGTACCAACTCAACAGACACTTTCGGAGATACCCGATGCGTACCTTTATAGCCACCCAGTTACGTTGTGACGGTTGGCACACCCAAAGCACTCCTACGGTATCCGGGAGTTGTACAACCTCATGGTCTAAGGAATAAATACTTGACACCGAAAAGCTTATGCATTACGAACTATACGATCTCGTGTTATGCTCAAGTTTGGGTCTTGTCCATCACATCATTCTCCTAATGATGTGATCCCGTTATCACTGACATCCTATGTCCATGGTCAGGAAACCGTGACCATCTGTTGATCAACGATCTGGCTACTAGAGGCCTACCAGGGACTCATTTTGGTCTATGTACTCACACATGTATTGCTGTTTCCGTACAATACAATTCAAGCATGAATAACAGACAATTATCATGAACAAGGAGATATAATAATAATGCTTTTATTATTGCCTCTAGGGCATATCTCCAACAGTCTCCCACTTGCACTAGAGTCAATAATCTAGTTACATTGTGATGAATCGAACACCCATAGAGTTCTGGTGTTGATCATGTTTTGCTCGTGAAAGAGGTTTAGTCAACGGGTCTGCTACATTCAGATCCGTATGCACTTTACAAATATCTATGTCTCCATCCTGAACATAATTCCGGATGGAGTTGAAACGGCGCTTGATGTGCTTGGTCTTCTTGTGAAACCTGGGCTCCTTGGTAATAGCAATAGCACCAGTGTTGTCACATAAGAGAGTCATCGGGCTTGACGCGCTTGGAATGACTCCTAGGTCGGTGATGAACTCCTTCATCCAGACTCCTTCCTGCGCTGCTTCAGAAGCAGCTATGTACTCCGCTTCACATGTAGATGCTGCCACCACGCTTTGCTTGCAACTGCACCAGCTGACTGCCCCTCCATTCAAAATATACACGTATCCGGTTTGTGACTTAGAGTCATCCAGATCTGTGTCGAAGCTAGCATCGACGTAACCCTTTACGACGAGCTCTTCGTCACCTCCATAAACGATAAACATATCCTTAGTCCTTTTCAGGTACTTCAGGATGTTCTTGACCGCTGTCCAGTGTTCCGTACCGGGATCACTTTGGTACCTCCCTACCAAACTTATGGCAAGGTTCACATCAGGTCTGGTACACAGCATGGCATACATGATAGAACCTATTGCCGAGGCATAGGGAATGACACTCATCTTTTCTCTATCTTCTGCCGTGGTCGGCGACTGAGCTTTGCTCAATCTCATACCTTGTAAAACAGGCAAGAATCCTTTCTTTGACTGATCCATATTGAACTTCTTCAATATTTTGTCAAGGTATGTACTTTGTGAAAGACCAATGAGGCGTCTCGATCTATCTCTATAGATTTTGATGCCTAATATGTAAGCAGCTTCTCCAAGGTCCTTCATTGAAAAACTTTTATTCAAGTAGGCCTTTACATTTTCCAAGAATTCTATATCATTTCCCATCAGCAATATGTCATCCACATATAATATGAGAAATGCTACAGAGCTCCCACTCACTTTCTTGTAAATACAGGCTTCTCCATAAGTCTGTATAAATCCAAATGCTTTGATCACCTCATCAAAGCGAATATTCCAGCTCCGAGATGCTTGCACCAGCCCGTAAATCGAGCGCTGGAGCTTGCATACCTTGTTAGCGTTCTCTGGATCGACAAAACCTTCCGGTTGCATCATATACAACTCTTCCTTGAGGAAGCCATTAAGGAATGCTGTTTTGACGTCCATTTGCCATATCTCATAATCATAGAATGCGGCAATAGCTAACATGATTCTGACTGACTTCAGCATCGCTACGGGAGAGAAAGTCTCGTCATAGTCAATCCCTTGAACTTGTCGATAACCCTTAGCGACAAGCCGAGCCTTATAGATGGTCACATTACCATCCGCGTCTGTCTTCTTCTTAAATATCCATTTATTTTCTATGGCGTGCCTATCATCAGGCAAGTCCACCAAAGTCCATACTTTGTTTTCATACATGGATTCTATCTCGGATTTCATGGCTCCAAGCCATTTATTGGAATCTGGGCCCGCCATCGCTTCTTCATAGTTCGAACGTTCACCGTTGTCTAACAACATGATTTCCAGTACAGGGTTGCCGTACCACTCTGGTGCGGAACGTGCCCTTGTGGACCTTCGAAGTTCAGTAGTAACTTGATCTGTTTCTTCATGATCATTATCATCAACTTCCTCCCTTGTCGGTGCAGGCACCTCAGGAACAGTTTCCTGCGCTGCGCTACTTTCCGGTCCAGGAGGGGTGACTGTCACCTCATCAAGTTCTACTTTCCTCCCACTCACTTCTTTCGAGAGAAACTCTTTCTCCAAAAAGCATCCATTCTTGGCAACAAAGACTTTGCCTTCGGATCTGTGGTAGAAGGTGTACCCAATTGTTTCCTTTGGGTATCCTATGAAGACGCATTTCTCCGATTTGGGTTCGAGCTTTTCAGGTTGAAGTTTCTTGACATAAGCATCGCAACCCCAAACTTTTAGAAACGACAGCTTCGGTTTCTTGCCAAACCAAAGTTCATACGGAGTCGTCTCAACGGATTTCGACGGAGCCCTATTTAAAGTGAATGCGGCAGTCTCTAAAGCATAACCCCAAAAGGATAGCGGTAAATCGGTAAGGGACATCATAGATCGCACCATGTCCAACAGAGTACGATTTCGACGTTCGGACACACCGTTACGTTGAGGTGTTCCGGGCGGTGTCAATTGTGAAACAATTCCACAGCTTCTAAGGTGTGTGCCAAATTCATGACTTAAATATTCACCCCCACGATCCGATCGCAAGAATTTTATTTTTCTGTCACGTTGATTCTCAACCTCATTCTGAAATTCCTTGAACTTTTCAAAGGTCTCAGACTTGTGTTTCATTAAATAGATATACCCGTATCTACTCAAGTCATCTGTGAGGGTGAGAACATAACGGTAGCCTCCGCGAGCCTCAACACTCATTGGACCGCATACATCGGTATGTATGATTTCCAACAAGTTGGTTGCTCGCTCCATTGTTCCGGAGAACGGAGTCTTGGTCATCTTGCCCAAGAGGCATGGTTCACACGTGTCAAATGATTCATAATCAAGAGACTCTAGAAGTCCATCCGAATGGAGCTTCTTCATACGTTTGACACCAATATGACCAAGGCGGCAATGCCACAAGTATGTGGGACTATCATTATCAACTTTACATCTTTTGGCATCTACACTATGAATATGTGTATTACTACGTTCGAGATTCATCAAAAATAAACCATTGACCAGCGGGGCATGACCATAAAACATATCTCTCAAATAAATAGAACAACCATTATTCTCCGATTTGAAAGAATATCCATCTCGCATAAGACGAGATCCAGAAACAATGTTCATGCTCAAAGCTGGTACTAAATAACAATTATTCAGGTTTAAAACTAATCCCGAGGGTAGATGTAGAGGCAGCGTGCCGACGGTGATCACATCGACCTTGGAACCATTCCCGACGCGCATCGTCACCTCATCCTTCGCCAGTCTCCGTTTATTCCGCAGCTCCTGTTTTGAGTTACAAATGTGAGCAACTGCACCGGTATCGAATACCCAGGAGCTACTACGAGTGCTGGTAAGGTACACATCAATAACATGTATATCATATATACCTTTGACGTTGCCGGCCTTCTTGTCTGCTAAGTATTTGGGGCAGTTCCGCTTCCAGTGACCCGTTCCCTTGCAATAAAAGCACTCGGTCTCTGGCTTGGGTCCATACTTTGGCT
Organism: Secale cereale; assembly: GCA_902687465.1. Classification (NCBI taxonomy): domain Eukaryota; kingdom Viridiplantae; phylum Streptophyta; class Magnoliopsida; order Poales; family Poaceae; genus Secale; species Secale cereale. The sequence goes on along the minus strand of LR738714.1, from coordinate 865,043,907 downwards.
TCTTCCCAGCAACAGGCTTGCCAGGCGCGGCAACTCCCTTGCCGTCCTTCTTGAAGTTCTTCTTACCCTTGCCTTTCTTGAACTTAGTGGTTTTATTGACCATCAACACTTGATGTTCTTTCTTGATGTCAACCTCCGCTGATTTCAGCATTGAATACACCTCGGGAATGGACTTCTCCATCCCCTGCATATTGAAGTTCAACACGAAGCTCTTGAAGCTTGGTGGGAGCGACTGGAGGATTCTGTCAACGACCGCTTCATCTGGGAGATTCATTCCCAGCTGAGACAAGCGATTGTGCAATCCTGAAATCTTGAGGATGTGCTCACTGACAGAACTGTTCTCCTCCATCTTACAGCTGTAGAATGCGTCGGAGACATCATATCTCTCGACTCGGGCATGAGCTTGGAAAACCATTTTCAGCTCTTCGAACATCTCATATGCTCCATGATGCTCAAAACGCTTTTGGAGCCCCGATTCTAAACTGTAAAGCATGCCGCACTGAACCAGGGAGTAATCATCACTACGCGACTGCCAGACGTTCAAAACGTCTTGGGTCGCATCGGGAGCAGGTGCATCACCTAGCGGTGCTTCTAGGACATATGATCTCTTGGCAGCTATGAGGATAATCCTCAGGTTACGGACCCAATCCGTATAGTTGCTACCATCGTCTTTCAGCTTGGTTTTCTCTAGGAACGCGTTGAAGTTGAGGGAAACCTGAGCGTGGGCCATTTGATCTACAAGAGATATTGTAAAGAATTTAGACTAAGTTCATGATAATTAAGTTCATCTTAATCAAAATATAATGAACTCCCACTCAGAATGACATCTCTCAAGTCATCCAAGTGATACACGATCCGAATCGAGTAGTCCGTGTCCGATCATCACGTGAGACGGACTAGTCAAAAACGGTGAACATCTTCATGTTGATCGTATCTTCTATACGACTCATGTTCGACCTTTCGGTCTTCCGTGTTCCGAGGCCATGTCTGTACATGCTAGGCTCGTCAAGTGAACCCTAAGTGTATCGCGTGTGTAAATCTGTCTTACACCCGTTGTATGTGAACGTTAGAACCTATCACACCCGATCATCACGTGGTGCTTCGGAGCAACGAGCTTTAGCAACGGTGCACAGTTAGGGGAAACACAATACTTGAAATTTTAGTGAGAGATCATCTTATTTACTACCGTCGTTCTAAGTAAACAAGATGCAAAAACATGATAAACATCACATGCAATCAATTAAAGTGACATGATATGGCCAATATCATCTTGCTCCTTGGATCTCCATCTTCGGGGCACCATGATCATCTTGTCACTGGCTCGACACCATGATCTTCATCATCATGAACTCCATCATCGTGTCTTGAAGAAGTCGTCACGCCAACTATTACTTCTACTACTATAGCTAACGTTTAGCAACGAAGTAAAGTAATTACATGGCGTTATTCAGTGACACGCAGGTCATACAATAATTAAGACAACTCCTATGGCTCCTGCCGGTTGTCAAGTTCATCGACATGCAAGTCGTGATTCCCTATTACAAAAACATGATCAATCTCATACATCACATATATCATTCATCACATCTTCGTTCTTGGCCATACCACGTCACAAAACACATGCTGCAAAAACAAGTTAGACGTCCTCTAATTGTTGTTGCAAGTTTTACGTGGCTTCTATAGGATTTCTAGCAAGAACGTTTCTTACCTACGCCAAAACCACAACGTGATTTGTCAACTTCTATTTACCCTTCATAAGGACCCTTTTCATCGAATCCGATCCGACTAAAGTAGGAGAGACAGACACCCGCCAGCCACCTTATGCATCTAGTGCATGTCTGTCGGTGGAACCAGTCTCACGTAAGCGTACGTGTAAGGTCGGTCCGGGCCGCTTCATCCCACAATACCGCCGAATCAAGATTGACTAGTAACGGTAAGAAAGTTGAACAAGATCATACGCCCACAACTGCTTTGTGTTCTACTCGTGCAAGATGCTACGCATAAAACCTAGGCTCTGATACCACTGTTGGGAAACGTAGCATAATTCAAAAAAATTCTACGTCTTCACCAAGATCCAACTATGGATACATCTAGCAACGAGCAAGTAAGAGTGCATCTACATACCGTTATGTAGATCGCGTGCGGAAGCTTTCAACGAAGTGGGGATGAAGTAGTCGTACTCTTCACGTTCTTCGTCACCGATGATCTAGCGCCGAACGGACGGCACCTCCGCGTTCAACACACGTACGGTGCAGCAACGTCACCTCCTTCTTGATCCAGCAAGGGGGGAGGAGAAGTCGTCAGAGATCCGGCAGCACGACGGCGTGATGACGGATGCAGTGGAGATCGCAGCAGGGCTTCGCCGGGCGCCCTGCGTTGGGAGTATGGAGGTGTGACGGGAGGGGGAGAGGCGCCAGGGCTTGGGTGCGGCTGCCCTCTCCCTCCCCACATATATATAGGGGGCCAGGGGGGCGCCAGCCCCCTGCAGATCCAATCTGCAAGGGGGGGCGGCGGCCAGGGAGGAGTCCTCCTCCCCCAAGGCAAGTGGTGGCCCCCCTCCCCTTAGGGTTTTAACCCTAGGCGCATGGGGAGGTGGGCCACCTTGTGGTGCGCCAGCCAGAGGGCTGGACACTTCCCCTCGCGGCCTAGGGGCCCCACCGGGATGGGTGGCCCCACCCGGTGGACCCCCGGGGCCCCTCCGGTGGTCCCGGGACGCTCCCGGTGACCCCCGGAGATCACCCGTTGGCCGAAACTGGACTTCCCATATATCAATCTTTACCTCCGGACCATTCCGGAACTCCTCGTGACGTCCGGGATCTCATCCGGGACTCCGAACAACTTTCGGGTTTCCACGTGCATTTATCTCTACGACCCTAGCGTTACCGAACCTTAAGTGTGTAGACCCTACGGGTTCGGGAGACACGTAGACATGACCGAGACCACTCTCCGGTCAATAACCAACAGCGGGATCTGGATACCCATGTTGGTTCCCACGTGTTCCTCGATGATCTTCATCGGATGAACCACCGTGTCAAGGATTCACTCAATCCCGTATGTTATTCCCTTTGTCCATCGGTACGGTACTTGCCCGAGATTCGATCATCGGTATTCCCAATACCTTGTTCAATCTCGTTATGGCAAGTCTCTTTACTCGATCCGTAATCCATCATCCCGTGACTAACTACTTAGTCACATTGAGCTCATTATGATGATGTCTTACCGAGTGGGCCCAGAGGTACCTCTCCGTCATACGGAGTGACAACATCCCAGTCTCGGTTCGTACCAACTCAACAGACACTTTCGGAGATACCCGATGCGTACCTTTATAGCCACCCAGTTACGTTGTGACGGTTGGCACACCCAAAGCACTCCTACGGTATCCGGGAGTTGTACAACCTCATGGTCTAAGGAATAAATACTTGACACCGAAAAGCTTATGCATTACGAACTATACGATCTCGTGTTATGCTCAAGTTTGGGTCTTGTCCATCACATCATTCTCCTAATGATGTGATCCTGTTATCACCGACATCTCATGTCCATGGTCAGGAAACCGTGACCATCTGTTGATCAACGAGCTGGTAACTAGAGGCCTACCAGGGACTCATTGTGGTCTGTGTATTCACACATGTATCGTTGTTTCCGTACAATACAATTCAAGCATGAATAACAGACAATTATCATGAACAAGGAGATATAATAATAATGCTTTTATTATTGCCTCTAGGGCATATCTCCAACAATTATAAAGGTACCTATGACATAAGGAGAAATTATCCTTATGAAACTTGTCATAATCATGGAGGGAATTACTCCCTTGTTGAACACCACCCTCCTAATACACAATTAATCTATAGTGTTCAAGTTGTTTATGATAGTCCTACTCCCACTATTACCAATGAGAAAGATTATGCTTATGTGGAGAGTAAGAGTACCTTTTTGCATGTGGATCATGGTAACAATGCTTTATGTGATGCTTATATTGTTGAGTTCATCCATGATGCCACTGAAATTTATAATGAGAGAGGGAGACTTGGTTCTAAATATCTTAATAATAAGAAGTTTCCTCTCTTTATGGTGAATATTTTGAAGTTATGCTTGTTTTGCCTTCCTATGCTAGTTGCTTTGTGCTTCAATGAATTATTCTATTGCAATATTCCTATGCATAGGAAGCATGTTAGGCTTAAATGTGTTTGATATTTACTTCTTGATGCTCTCTTTTGCTCTTCAACTCTTATTCCTACGAGAGCATCATTAAAGTCTTAAGCCTATCTTTATGGTTATAAAGAAAGAGCTCTAGGGAGACAACCCTTGTTATCTTTGCTTTCAGTTTGTTCTTTCAGTTTGTAGTGGTCTTGATGTTTGTTACTACAGTAGCATCATCATTGTATCTTTACTTTTCAGCTTTGTGCCAAGTTTAGCCTCTGATTGCAAGAAAGTTCAAAAGTTGTGACATGCTGTCCAGGAAACAGATTTTGTCCTTGGATAGAAAAATTCGTATAAAATCACCAGATCATCTTTTTGGTCTGAATTATTTCGACAGCGTGCTCTATACAATTGGCTTTCGGGCGTCTGTTCTGAGTTTTTTGATTTGAGTTGCAGAAGTGCCCCAAAAAAATTATTTACTACCTGCTGGTCTGTTTTTCACAGATTCTGTCCTGTTTTGCCTTTTCTTCATTTTGCAAACCTTGAGCTTGCTTTTTCTTTGCGAAAACCTTTTGGCAATCTTGAGAAACAGTAGACCTTCAAGAATATCCTTATTTCCAGCAAGGAAAAATTATTTTATTAAGGGTACTAACCTCGCTAATCAGATTATGATGAGTTATGTATGAAGGGAGTTTTCAAGTGTGCGAGGGAAGATGATAAAAAGATTCAGGAGTGTCAAACGCTCAAGCTTGGGGATGCCCCCGTGCACCCCCAAGAAATATTCAAGAAGACTCAAGCGTCTAAGCTTGGGGATGCCCCCGTGCATCCCCTTCTCCATCAACAATTATTAGTTCGTATTTCGTTCCACTATATTTTTATCACTTCATGTGTTATGTGCTATGCTTGGAGCGTCTTGCTTTTAGTTTCCTTTTCAGTTTTCTTTAGCTTTGCTTGCTGTTCATAACGAGTTGGAACTGAGCTTTCTTTGTGTGGGAGAGAAACACGCTCCACTTCAACCTAGAACATAACATAGAATTTTCATGTCTATCCTTGCTGTGTGTGTTCTTTGTCTTTCAATAGCTACTATCATGTTCAGCTCTTAGTTTTCATGTTTATCTTTTTAAAGAGCTTTTGTTTAGTTGGTCGCTGGAACTCTCTTTATTTATCATGCTTATCTTATTAAGAGAGTTGGCTTCTGTTGCATTGGTCGATATGTCTATGATAAAAATGCTACATGCATAATGGTGCTTAGTAGTTCATGTTTTCTTATGGTTAGTCTCAAATAGCTGGGGGGTTCCCAATGTGTTATTGGAGTACCAACATGATTTGTTTGTCTATGATGTGGTATGGTTTAGTGATATCTTCCTTCAAGAATTTATTTTGATTGACTTGGCGTATGCTCACGCATATTTAAGACTGTAAAGAAAGTCTGTCAAGCCTTGATGATCTTTTATTTCTGAGTAGCGATATAACTTCCATGCCTGATTCAATGTTGCTTTGTCGCTCTGCATGATTATGACCGTCATTGCTCTTTTAGTTGGTCGCTCCCAGTCTTTTGCTAACCTCCACCTGTACTAAGCGGACTGACTGCTTGTGCATCCAAAATCCTTTAAACCAGTTATGCCATATGAGTCCACCATACCTTCCTATACATGGTATTTACCTGCCATTCCTAACGAAGACTTTCATGTACCATCTCGAAATTATTCAAAAAAAAGCATTCCTCTTTTGTGCCTCTGTTTTAGTTCATGAGGAAGTAGTAGTTAATTCATGATCTTTTTAAGTTGGACAAGCTTCACCCCGGGATTGCATGTCTAATGTGCAAACCCATAATACGAGAAGGAACTGGCAAAGAGTGCGCCCGGCTCAAAAATAATATAACAAACAAACCCTCCTTCACGCTTTGTTCATGAGAAATCAGAAAACTTTGGCAGTGATAAACAAAGGAGATTAAGAGGATGTGATCGTCCTCGTTCGGGAGCCGTTCCTCGAAACTTGTCCATCTCAAGAAGTGATTGAGTTGTCTGCTAGCATTCGTTGACGAAACATGCATATCCAGAAAATAATTATTACCTCTATTTTTAAAACCAAGAGCTCTGGTACATGTTTTGTCTTTGTTTCCGACCACGGGTTTTCAACCTTGCCAACAAAAGCCACGGTTCGAGAGTCTCCACCTTCTTTTAAAGCACCAACTATTAAGAGCATGATTGTCATTCTGAGTGTAATGTGCATTGTCCCAAAGTAGCATTGTCTTTTGCATGATTATGATATCGTTTATTCTGAAATTATTGTATCTAGTCATCACTTAAACCTTGGAGGTGCCCTTGCATTTATGTTTTGCTTCACTAAAGGGGGCAAGCGAGATACCACTTTATCATATTTGCACACCATGCTCATTACAAATCTATTTGATGTTTCAGTATCATATTGTAAAACTTTCAGTTCTTTGTGATTTTCTCATGAGGCAACTTAATTACTACAGATTCATTGTCTCAGTAAGCTTTTGTCATATGACTATGAGAAGTCCTATATGGTTAATAGCATGTCACTACAGAAATTATTCTTGTTATCATTTACCTACTCGAGGACGAGCAGGAATTAAGCTTGGGGATGTTGATACGTCCAAAACGTATCTATAATTTCTGCTTGCTCCATGCCTCTTTTGGGTGATATTGCTATGATATTTATACACTTCCATACACTTTTGATCATATTTGGACTAACCTATTAACTCAGTGCACCCCAGTGCCAGTTTCTGTTTTCTGCTGTTTTTGTATTTCAGGTTTTCCCGTCACGTAAACTGCCAGAAAAATCCCGGAAAAATTATATAAAAAATCAGTGTTCCGGAAGCTTCCACACGGCCGAAGTAGGGCCGGAGGGGGGCCACCAGGGCTCCAGGCGCCCTAGTGGCGCGGCCCCCCTCCTGGCCGCGCCGGGGGGCGCCTAGGCCCCCCAGGCCTCCGCTGATGCCCCCCTTTGGCATATATTTAACACCCGTCGAGGAAACCCTGATTCCAGACCCTTTTTCTCCAGACGCAATTCCGATCTCCGCCGCCATCGCCATCAAGCTTCGGGGGACCAGAATTCCTGTGCCGTCACCCTGCCGGGACGGGGAAGTGCCCCCGGATTCATCTCCATCAACGTTGCTTCCGCCCTCCATGATGCGGGAGTAGTTCCTCCTCGGGGCTGAGGTTTCTACCAGTAGCTATGTGGTCAATTCTCTCTCCCATGATGTGATCTTCGTTGTGATCATAGGCTATGTTAATCTAGGGTGATCCCATGATATTTCCCCTTCCTCTATGTATTGGATTGATGTACTCACTTGTCTTTATCTAGTATAATCCCCGAGACCAAGGTGACAGCGGTCTATTGGACATGGATTAGAAAAATATTTTCATGAGTGATTTCCTCTCTTGTGTGTTGATTGAAGATTGAGAGTCTCTTGGTGCTTGTCTTTGACTATCCTTTAGATATGTTGTGGTGATTGTGGGACTCTCTTTGGATGGCCGCGGTGACATTGGGAAATCCTTAGATTGAGAACTACGAACTTTGAGGTGTGCTTTTGTAGCCCTACATAATTCTCGTCCTCTCTTGACCACGAAGGAATGACCTCCGGGTGCGTCTCCATTGCATGTTTTATGGGAAATATCATGTGATTCGATTATGTTAATGTTGTTGGGAGTTGCCACTAGTGAAAGTATGAAGCCTAGGCCTTGTTTCCACCATTGCAATACCATTTGTGCTCACGTTTACCACTTGTTTGCTTGCTGCACTTTTTATTATAGATTTATATTACTTTGTTTTGCCATCCATATCACTTGCCTTTTAACATCTCTTCGCCGAACTAGTGCACCTATACATCTAACAAGTGTATTAGGTGTGTTGGGGACACAAGAGACTTCTTGTATCTTAGTTGCAGGGTTGCTTGAGAGAGACCATCTTCAACCTCTACTTCCCTGAGTTCGATAAACCTTAGGTCATCCACTTGAGGGAAATTGCTGCTGTCCTACAAACCTCTGCGCTTGGAGGCCCAACATAGTCTACAAGAGTAGAAGCGTGTGTAGACATCACAGCGGCAGCAGGAGCAGATCGACTCACTTAGTCAGCAAAGGGGGTCTCAGCAGCTGCAGCACCTAGCGGATGATCCAGCATTGCATACCACCGCCCCATCCATGCCGAGAAGCAGCATGGGTTCCGCCCCGGGCGATGCAATGCTGGATAGATACCCCGTGGATGACATCATTGAGAACACTAACTGCGAGCTACATTTCAAAATGAAGAACATATCCATGAAGGTGGCGAACGCACTTGCTTTTACAAATCCCCCCGAGGCAACCTTCTATTGCAACCCGATTCCAGCAGGCTATGCTCGTGTCTTGGTTGATGAGGTGATGGACCAATATTCGGGGCTAGAGCTTGACATTCCCGGAGGTGACGAGGAGCACACACTCGGAGAGGCCAAACATCGTATCATCCTATGGAGAAAGGATTTCATCATCTTTCGAAGGCCACCGACACCGCGTCAGCCAACTCCTCGTTGAAGTCCGCCACCGAGTCAGCAGACTCCCGCTCCTGCAAGTCCACCAACGCGTCAGGCCACTCCTCCTCCTCCAAGTCCGGCAAAGCGTCAGGCCACTCCTCCAAGTCCGACACAGCGCCAGACGTCCACTCCTCCTCCAAGTCCGGCACAACTTCAGGCCACTCCTCCTCCAAGTCCGGCACAGCTTCAGGCCACTCCTCCTCGTCCAACTCATCCCCGTCAGTCGTCTCCGCCGCCTCAGCAATCGCAGAAGAGACACCCCGCAGCTATGGTGCGTAGCGGTACGAGTCGAGGCAGTACAGGAAGTACAGGCGGAGGCAAGCGACCTAAATATGGTCCAAGCCTCATTGATCCTCCTCAGAGGGCTTACGACAGGACCGAGGAGCAAACCAAGGCCATAGTGCGGGCATAAGTGGACGACCATTTTGGACTGAAACCGCCACCGCCGCCATGGGAGAAAGTGCCTGAGGAAAAGATTGACCACTTCGTTCGTATGGCTCAACCACCAGCTCCCAAGCCTGTTAACACAGACTATGAGTGCCACATCAGGAAGTTAAATCGAGCACGTCTACAGAAGGAGGCGAGCTCGAGCTCGAGCAAACAACAAGCAACTGTCAAAAAATGCGGGAAAACCGTTCCCCAGCTGGGAGAACAGGCGGCGCAATCGATCCTCTCGCTTGTTGTGCCAACAAAACGTGAGAGTACGCGCGTCCAATATTATTGTGAGCAAACAGTTTACGTTCCCGAGGACAGCAATGTGGTAATAACCAAGGAGCATATAAAGCAGGCTGAAATTCTCAACATCACTGTTGGACAACTCCTCGAGATCGAGCCCATGCCTGTGCTTATAGAGGAGGAAATAAAACGGAAATATGTCCGGGGCGAACCTTTGGTCAAGCCAGACGAGGTCAAGAAGCTCCCAACGAGAATGTATGAATTGCATCAATGGTACATGGACATTACCAAGAGTTCCAATCGAGTGTCCCTCATGGTGGAAGTCAAGAAGGATCATTACTACCATGAGAGCGCTGTGTTCATTGAGTATAATGAACTGTTTCAGTTATACAATCAAGACGCACTCGACAAATCTATCGTCAGTTGCTATTGTCTGTAAGTGATTTCTTTCTGTAATTTAAGTCTCAAGCTAGCTGTAGTGATCCTTTTGATCAATCATTACCTGTAATTATCCTCACTATATTCTTTTCTGTGGTATTATGCAGGATGAAGATGTACGAAATGAAAATAGGTGGACGCTATGGCATTGGGTTCATTGATCCAAACACCGTTAATGAATACACATGAAACATAGATGAATATTATAAAAAGCATGTAGAGGACAGCATGCTAGAGTTCTTGGAGTGCCTCAAATACAATGATGATATACTACTTCCTTACAACTTCCAATTAGTCACACTCTCTTGTACTACAAATTCTCTGTTTTTGCCTACTAGCTAGCTACATGTTTTTGCTTACATATGTCCGCTTAATTAAGACATCCAAACGTGTGTGCATGCAGATTTCACTGGATCTTGTGTATCATTAAAGTTGACGCCGGAACAGTTGAAGTACTCGACTCACTACTTAAAAAACAAAGTGACTACACCATCTTGAAAGGGATAGTCAACAGGTAATTTCAATCATTATTAACTATATATCTCGGCCTATTTAGTTCGTCATTTCCTGATATGAACTATTTAATAACCCATTTATTCATTTTCTTTGTCGGCGGGCAGGGCTTGGGCAAGGTTCATCAGCGTCACTCCAGGCGAATGGAAACAAAGACTGAAATGGTTTCGACCCAAGGTAAGTAATTAAGTAGTACTAGCTAGCTAGCTAGCTACCATTATCTCTTTAATTATCATGCTTGATTAATTATTATCTGATCAAATTACATTCTTGTAAAGGCCCTGAAGAAGGCGCAGGGGACTGATCTGTGTGCATACTGCATTTGCGAGAACATTCGCATGATGATGTCCGAAAGGAGCAGATCTTAAAGACATGAATGGGTACGTTAGTCAGAACACTATTTACAATTTTTACACCATTATCGATATCTAGTCACACAACTAATAAACATGCATATTGATCTCCTTCTTAACAGTTCAAAGAGGTGCCGGACAAGCTCCTAGAAACAGAGCGCGTATAAGCACTTCAAGAGGAAATAGCGGGATTTTTGCTCGACCAGGTCATAGATCCGAAGGGAGAATATCATTACCCGCTACCGCCCCCATGAACCACATCCAATTGTCATCGTGCTCCGAAGGCACCAATTAGGCTAATGCCACTGGCTCCGAAGACAAAATGTAGGAGAAATTGTATATAGCTATACATGTGTGTATGTGTGAATATATTGGTGGTTTGTGTGAGACATTTGATGATATATATAACGTGTACAATGTGTAGTATCGTAAAATACCAGCAAACGAAAAAGAATTAAATGGAAAACACAAAATTAAATGAAAAAGAAATCATAAACCAAAAAAACCCAAAACCTTGTAGTACCGGTTGGTTTTACCAACCGGTACTAAAGGGCTCCCGGCCCCCGGAGTTGGCTCGTGCCACGTGGTTGTCCTTTAGCACCGGTTCGTACTGAACCGGTACTAAAGGGGGGGCCTTTAGTGACCACACTTTAGTGCCGGTTATGGAACCGACACTAAAGGGCCTTACGAAACGGTGCTATTGCCCGGTTCTGCACTAGTGCGACTCACCCAAAATTTATCTCTATGACTTCCTAGTTATGAGTAGCATTTTATAGACCCTAAGGGTCAGTTCTTTTGCCATCTTTTTTGGGCTTCCAGAATAAGCTGCCCCCTACTTAGCTTATTCTAAAATCCCAAACAAAATTTTCTTTTTAGAAGCCTACTAGTCAAATCTTAACTGCTAAGCTTCTAAAAAAATAATTTTAGTTGGGCTTCTAGAATAAGCTGGGTAGGGTGCAGCTTATTTCAGCTTATTCTAGAAGCCACCAAAAGAACTGGCCCTAAGTGAGTCAAGCCTCATCATGAGAACAAAGGACCTCAACTCTAGGACATGATATATACATCGTACTTGAGACTAACAGATGACGGTATCTCACTGCGTTTCAAAGTGGTTATGTCTAACTCGGTGATCTCCATCCACTAGTCCATACTATTGAGGTAGCAACTCTATGCCAACGACTCATGAAACACTAGTGAAAGGGTATGGGCCCAAACAATCACCAAACATCACATAGTCTCACAAACAAGTCACATACTTATTGATACATATCAGTGATGATGTTAAAGAAAAGCACAATTAACTCATGAATCATTAGCTTTTGTTTCGTATGTTTTGCATTTATCTCTTTTTTATATTTTGAAATAATATAAAAATACTTTTTTTCCCAAAATTAATCTAGTTATTCCTTATTAAAAGTTACCATCTCATGTTTAAACAATATTTGTGGGACTTTTTAGAAATTTCCAGCATTTGAAAAATAGTCGAGCATTTCAAGAAAAATGTTCTGAAATTTTTTAAAATTACTAAAATTTAAAAAATTGTTCACGTAGTTTTGAAAATGATTCATACGGGTTCAGGTTCCCGCACGGGTGGAGTGCACGCAGATGCGCTGCTAGTCCTTTTCATCACCCCCATCGCCTGATGCTTCGTGTGTACCAAATTAAATCCTAACCCTATTAGTGGTGACCATTTCACGATTTTGCATCGATCAATTAACTGGGCCTATAGCTGGGCCACAACATGAATGTCACCCAAATCAGGTTGTTAAACCTGAAGTAGTATGGTCTTCCTAATTACAAGTAAATTTTGAAGCCAGCCGATATCGCCCAAACTTCAGCTATCACGTCCATCAGCCTAATCTTCTGTAAAGCTACCTGTAAGTAATTTACCCTGTATCATGATGTACACCAATAAGGCCTGCTTGGGAGTTCAGTAATATTACACTCTTGTAAAAAAAGTTAGAACAATTTTTCACGCTAGGCCTGTACTAATTTACAGGGGTATTGAGTCCAGAACTAATTTGTCAAACTACCCGTCTACCCAATACTCTTTCAATGACCAGATTAGGCCGACGTGGTGCTATTACCCAATGCTCTGTTTTCTCTTCAGTTTCTTCAGGTCAGTGCCGGCGTGCGTCTACACCACCGCTGGTCATAACAGAAGCAGAGCATCAGGTAAACGCCACAGCATCAGTCTCTATCCTACCATCGAATTGGTCGACACTTGAAACAAATCCTTGGATGTGTAGTGCGAAATCAGTGGAGAGCTCGACCATGTTGGTTGTCTACGGCTCGGGTCCCTTGTGTGAATTACTTGTTCATCCATCAACAACGGTGGATGGAGCATGTGTGGCAGCCTCGGCAGATCGATCAACTTGCATTATCAAAAACAGGAGGAGGAAACTTGTGTTAGGCTTCACAGGTTCACATAGATTCGTCCTTAAGAACAGAGGAAGGAAGTTTCAGGTGTAACTAATTTTGGTGTGCATGCATGTACAGTACCAACAAAGGAACGTTCAGACATGAAAGTAAGCAGAATTTTGACTAGGAGGGTACCTGCATCGTTCCCCTCAGAACTGCCACCAGAAAGTTCACGAATAAAAGGGCTTCTGTTACCTTCAAGCCTGCTTTTGATGCTCGCGTCTCCTCGATGGACACGGGTGACATTCGTCAAGATGGCCTCTCCGTCGGCAGCCCTTCTTTGTGATTCTGTATCATCTCCCTCAAAGTAAATACAAATGTCGACTTGCTTGAGTCTCGGCAGGTGCTCCACACCCTCAATGGTCGAGGGCCCGTGACGCTCCACCCCAAGCTCATGGATTTCCAGAACCAAAATTTCAAGTTTGGGCATCGCCCCTGCCATGAAGGTTATGCACGCGGCGAAGCACGTGATTGGTGAAGCAGCTCGTCGAGGCGAGTTCGTGGGTCGATGCACTAACACGTTCGGCCTGCATAGAAGGTGCTCGAATGGCCTTCGCTCGTGTCAAAGTGCACTGGGCGAAGATGAACGCAAGGCATATATCTACTGCTGGCCCGCCCGCAGGCAAGGAGCACCGCAAGCCGGGGAAGTACTTCAAGGACGTCATCGAGGGCGCCCGCCTTGTAGAAGGCTAGTGTTCGAAGGATCTTATCTTTGACTGATTGTATCCAGATGTAAAGACTATGCTTATGAATCTGATGTATATAACTTTTGTGCTATTATAATATCAGTGCCTTTTATCTCATGTGTGACTGTTTATCTAAATCTGAAAGTTTTTAGTCGTCGGCTTCAGCCCCCATGTACATAGTACTAGGGTGTTCGGTCATATGCATGTACACTCTTTATCCAACGTCTTGGTCCATATAGGAGGTGTATGCAGAGCGAACCAGACAATCAGACTATGTGGCGTTATTGCTTTCACTTAGTCGTAGGAGTTTGACATTTGGGGCTAGGTACTAGCCCCTGGTGTGGATATGATATTCCTTCTATATATGAATCTCGGTACCTCCAGACAACTTTCGGTGTCCAAATACTATCGTTCTATATATGAATCTCTACATCTCAACCATTTCGAGACTCCTCGTCATGTCCGTGATCTCATCTGGGACTCCGAACAACATTCGGTCACCAAATCACATAACTCATATAATACAAAATCGTCATCGAACGTTAAGCGCGCGGATCCTACGGGTTCGAGAACTATGTAGACATGACCGAGACACATCTCCGACCAAAAACCAACAGCGGAACCTGGATGCTCATATTGGTTTCTACATATTCTACGAAGATCTTTATCGGTCAAACCGCAATGACAACATACGTCATTCCCTTTGTCATCGGTATGTTACTTGCTTGAGATTCGATCGTCGGTATCCTCATACCTAGTTCAATCTCGTTACCGGCAAGTCTCTTTACTCGTTCCGTAATGCATCATCCCGCAACTAACTCATTAGTCACATTGCTTGCAAGGCTTATCCTGATGTGCATTACCGAGAGGGCCTAGAGATCCCTCTCCGATACTCGGAGTGACAAATCATAATCTCGATCTATGCCAACCCAACAAACACCTTCGGAGACACATGTAGAGTATCTTTATAATCACCCAATTACGTTGTGACGTTTGATAGCACATAAGGTGTTCCTCCGGTATTCGGGAGTTGCATAATCTCATAGTCAAAGGAAAATGTATAAGTCATGAAGAAAGCAATAGCAATAAAACTTAACGATCATTATGCCAAGCTAACGAATGGGTCTTGTCCATCACATCATTCTCCTAATGATGTGACCCCGTTCATCAAATGACAACACATGTCTATGGTTAGGAAACTTAACCATCTTTGATTAACGAGCTAGTCTGGTAAAGGTTTACTAGGGACATGTATCAAGTTTCTGGTTAATACAATTATAGCATGAATAATAAATATTTATCATGATATAAGGAAATATAAAATAACAACTTTATTATTGCCTCTAGGCAATATTTCCTTCACACATCTTTGTTAATTTGAAGACACCTACTAAATGATGAAGCAATGGAGAAAGTACAAATTAATTCGATCCATATGGCTGGATACATCATATCTGCAGACATTCAATAGTTACTGTTTCATTCATACCCTAATTCTCAGGACATATTTGTGGTTACGACTACATTCAGGCAAGGTGAACAAAGACTGACTACCAATTCACTAGTAGATAAAGGGGATTTAGCCCCGGTTCATTTGGCCTTTTAGCCCCGGTTCTGGAACCGGGGCAACAGGGTCGGTACTAATGCTCTGACCCTTTAGTCCCGGTTCAATCCAGAACCGGGGCAAAAGGGTGTCCACGTGGCCTGTGCACCGAGTCCAGGCAGGAGGGGCTTTAGTCCCGGTTGGTGGTACCAACCGGGACCAAAAGGCATCCACGTGTCAGCATTTCTGTAGCTGTGGTTTTTGTTTTTTTTTTTTTGAAAGGGGAGGGGGGGTTTTAGGTTTTGGGGGTTAATTTAGGTGTTTGATATATTGTGTTAGCTAGCTAATTAATAGAGAGAAGTGTTCTCTCTTATGTCCGTGCTTTTGGTCGACGCTACATACTACACATACGTATATATATGGACTAGAGTCACGCTAGCTAGCTAGCTAGCTGCTAGCTACTAAGCAAACGAAGGAACAGAAGATCTCGTATATATAATCAACATATATATATATGCATACAGAGAGAAGTAATAATATCGACCACCTCTCCTTCTCCGAGAGATTGGTTGAACAACAAGTTCTCGTATATCTATCCGACACTATCGGGCACATATATACAATAATTATCTCTTACAAAAATAATCTCCTAACACATGGATGCAGGGTCCACATAGTATTCTCCGTCTTCAGCGATCACGTGTTCAAGGAAGAATGCCGCCAATTCCTCTTGAATTGCTCGCAGACGATCTGGTGTTAGGAGTTCATCCCGCATCCGAAACATCTAATTTGAAGTAGGGGGTCAATACATGAAATGATGCTATAAATTTGTGAATATTATTGATTGCTTACGCACTTTAAATTGTTCATCAGTGTAGCCCCGCTCACAGGTCGTGCTGCGGATGGACTCGCAAATGTAGTATCCACAATAATCATTCCCGGGTTCCTGCCACAACCACTTTACAAGAAATAGAGCTCAATCAAACTGATAAGCAAGAATGCCAAATTGGTATTGATGAAACTAGCTAGCGCTTGAATCAAGATATAGGAGATGCGCGCGCGGAACATGCTACTATATAGTACTTACTTTCGGGTATCTAAATTGTAGCTTCTTCGGCAGTCCCGGAGCTTTTTTGATGAATGTTTTCCAAGCCCTGCCAGACAAAGGAAACAATTAGTTGATATCAGAAATGAAGTTGCTGATATATATGCATGGTGGATAATATTGATCGATTTAACTTACCTGGCTAGCATTTGAGTCATGTCCGCATACTCCTCGGGATCTTTACGTTTAGAGTCGAAGACAGTTACTATTCCCTTCTCAAGCTTAATCTCTAAGAGAATATAGTGGAAGCTGCGCACGAATGCATGAGATCATCTTCACTATAAACTTGACTGATATATAAGGGAAACCAAATATGCACAAGACATTAACACTCACTTGAAGTTGTAAGGAAAGAGTATTATATCTTTGTTTTCATTTACCACCAACGATCGTAGCAAGTTGGTCTCGGTATCGCCGGGACGCAATTTAACCTCGGTTGCATCTATGAGGTATGTGTTAATAAACCCAATATCACCTACTTGTCTTTTCTTCAATTCGACGATCTTCAATCTGCATAATATAGTGAGGATAATTATAAATACATGCAATGAAGATCAGCTATATAGAGAGATTTAATGACAGAAGTAGTACTACTTACAGACAGTAGCAGGTGATCGTTGTTTTATCGAGGGCCAATTGATTGAAAAATTGATAGAACTCCTCAAATGGAACAGGCAACAGGTCAATTCCAACGAGGTCATGCTCCGGTTTAACTCTCAAATACAAGTTATTCCTCCCCCCCAGACTCTCTGCAGATTTTCATGTACCAATCATGCAATCTTCGCATATTCGTTGATAGAGATCTTTCATTTTTTACGAGAGGCTTTTTGTACTCGTATCTTTCTATCTGCACGTCCATGAAATCATAGTGTACATCGTCGTACGCGTAATCTGCAAGATTGGTATAACCGGGCACCATCCTCGGATCATTAGCGACCATGTCGCTAGAAACCTTGAGCGGGGGGCACGATTGGTTCGCTTGTTCGCCGAGCTGGGCAATTTGTTTCCCAGCTCGCTCTTCTGCTAACCTCTGATCACTTTTTGTACTTCCGGACCGCTTGGCATCTTGAAATGTCTTTTGAATAATGCGGTCATAGTTGCCCTTCGGCTTACTTTTCGCTGGTTGCTTCAGGGCAGCAAGAGTGCGCTTTGCTTTCACCGCATCTATCTTCTCCTCCGGAGGTGGATGTCTCTGTGCTTTCAACCCTTCAAAAAAGTCCTTCACTTCGCCTTCAGCGATCTTCGTGTTTTCCTCGTCGGACCTCTCGTACGGTAACTTCTCTAGAGGCGTGAGAGAAGGACCGAATCTGCATCGCCTCCCGCCTCTGGCTGTACTGGTAGACGTCGCCGGACCAGACGAAGCGGCTGTCTTTTTTACTTGCTTAGGCGCCGGAGCAGGAGCAGCCGGAGCGGCGGCAGGTCTCTTCCGCCCTTGCTGATTAGGCGAAGGAGGACCTGGCTGTCTGCTCGGGCGCGCCGGCGGCGAAGGAGGCGGAGTGCCGCCACGCGCCGACGGCGAAGGAGGCGGTGTGCCGCCACGCGCCGGAGAAGGAGCCGGAGTGCCCTGATGGTCACTCACCGGAGAAGGAGCCGGAGTGCCCTGATGGTCACTCGCCGGAGGAGGAGGCGGTGGAGGAGGCGGAGTGCCCTGACTCGTCGGAGGAGGAGGAGGAGGCGGAGGCGTCCAGTTCAGAATGTTGATTAGGTCCTTCCGCCATAGGCATGGAGTCTTCAGTGAAGAACCCAGCCGAGTCTCCCCTTCACCGGTAGGGTGGTCAAGCTGGAGCTCCTCAAATCCCTCCGTTATTTCGTCGACCATCACCCTAGCATATCCTTCTGGAATCGGCCGGCAGTGAAAAGTGTCGTCTGGTCCAGAAGGATAAACAGAGCCAGCAGCCGCCTTGACCTTCAGATTCATCCACTGTGCCATAAGGTGGCAATTTTGTGCCTCCGTGATAGCATCCACAGGATTCCTGGCAGTAGCCGTCAAGGCAAGCTCTGGCTGAAGCAGCTCGGTGGAAGCCACGTTGCTTCTCCGCTGAGATGGCGGGGTAGCTTCGGGGGAAGCTTCGGCAATTCTTTCCCGATCTGCTTCCCGTTCCTCTATCGCTTGTATTCTGGCCCGCAGCGCCTGGATTTCGGTCATCTCCATTTTCTTCCTCCTGTCGTGGCATTTGTAGCCTCCTGCGTCCGGAAACCCAGCACGCCACGGAAGGGAGCCTGGCGTGCCTCGTGTCCGTCCAGGGTGCTCAGGATTCCCGAGGGCCATTGTCAGCTCGTCGTTCCGCATCTTCCTGAGTGGTGTTTCCAATTGCTTGTCCGTCCAAATGCACCACCCTGTTACAGGGTCCAAGGATCCGCCAGCCCCGAAGAACCAAGTCCGGCAACGTTTTGGCCAGTGCATTGTCTCTGGTTCGATCCCTTTCTGAAGCAGATCATTCTCAGCCCTGGCCCACTTAGGCCGGGCTACGAGGTAGCCGCCCGACCCCGTGCGATGGTGATGCATCTTCTTTGCAGCATTTATCCGGTTTGTCTCCGACATCTTCTGACTCTTTTCCGACTTCTTATGGGCCACAAATGCGGGCCAGTCATCTTTGATCTTCTCATATATGCCCACGAATTCTGGAGTCGTTTTCTCTCTGACAAACGTATTCAGTTTTTTCTTCCATGCCCTGAATTGGTCTGCCATCTTCGAAAGTGCATAAGACTTGATTAAGTCCTCTTTAACTGGCTTCGCCGGATCAACCTCTCGCGGTAGGACGAAGTTTGACTTCAGCTCAGTCCAAAGATCTTCTTTCTGCATATCTGTGACATAAGTCACCTGAGCGTCGTTTGCAGCCGGCTTTAACCATTGATGGATGCTGATCGGGATCTTGTCCCTAA
>LR738714.1:864979909-865006500 GCA_902687465.1 Secale cereale | reverse complement strand
AGTACCGGTTCAGCACGAACCGGTGCTAAAGGGCGACCACGTGGCACGAGCCAGCTCCGGGGGCCGGGAGCCCTTTAGTACCGGTTGGTAAAACCAACACCAACCGGTACTACAAGGTTTGGTTTTTTTTTTTGTGATTTCTTTTTCATTTAATTTTGTGTTTTCCATTTAATTCTTTTTCGTTTGCTGGTATTTTACGATACTACACATTGCACACGTTATGCATATATATATATAAATAGAATTACCACTGTTTAATCATCATAGTCATTACCGCTATCTAATCACCACCAACACTAGCTTAAAGAAAAATCATTCACTTGTACCAGAAGCAAGGATATCATCGAGTTCAACATGGTCATGATATTACAAGCGTTCATAACACCACAAAAGCAAATCATCCTTTGAGATTAAGTTCAGGACGAAGAACACGGACATGAGAGGACAAATACTAAGAGCATGAACTAGCTAAATCACTCCTGCTGCTCTCTCTCACGTAAAATAGCATAGAACATGTATAGCTCTCCTGATTCATCATACTGGAGCATGAAGATGAACCTGTCTCCTAATCGTGGGTTGCGCTTCTCCTTGCTTCCCCCTAGTACTTCTATGGGATCGTTAAGAATTTTGCTCCAATCTTTCACTATTAAGCATTCATCGCTTTTAGAAATCCTGAATGCACTCATGTGCAATGTAGGATATCTTGGCCGTAAGCTAACCATTGATATGTGACCTTTAGTCTCGATCCACTGAGGCACAACTGTCATCGGGAGTCCCCGTTGAAGAACATCGTATAGTAATTAATATACTTAGCAATGAAATTTAAGAAAAAAATAATGTATGCAAAAGATGCACAGAGGACAAATAGTAAAAATCTTACCATTTTTCATAAATAGATGTGACCGTAGTTCAATACGATCACTATTGGTCGCACGTGTTGAGTACTAACATTTCTAAGTGCAGGAAGATAATTTGTCTTGACAGTATGAAGATCCTCAAGCCATGAAACATAATGACTTATCTCCTCGCAGTTTAGCTCAGCTCCGGGACAGAAGTAGGTCCTGTCTACCAAGCGCCGGACATGTTTTTTACTTGAATGGAAATAAGCTGTCAATAGAAATTAGTTGTCAACTATTTTTGAATAAACAATATCAAAGACATAAATATGGTTGAGAAACTCACATAATGGTAGAACTGGAGGCGTCTACACATCGACCCAGATGTCTGTATTACCTTCAATATCATCTTCCGGACGAATATCAAAGGTGATAACCATATCAGGCTCAAAGCATAAGCCTTGCATAGTGCTTGCCAAGTTTTGCATTCAAAATAGGTGTACATGTCTGCATTGTATAATTTGACGTTGAAAGTATAACCATGCTCGGTCTTCAGGTAAACTCTCTTTACCTCCATAGTTTCCATAAAACTGAAACCTATCTTATCCAAGACAAAAATTCTTGCATGGCAGGGGATGCGCTAGTAGAATAGTGAAAATTTAAAATTATAAGTTGAAGCAAATGAAGCATATATAAGTCATGCTTAATTACGAAAAAAGACTTGTCGTTGTGACTTACTGTATCCACTTCGAAGGTCTCATCCAGCTTTATGCTGAAGCGCCTATCATCAACAAGGAAATTTCTGTCGCACAGGCCGCGCTGGTCTTCACAGTATTCGCACGTAATGAAATCATTTTCGTCGTCAGACGGCATTTCCTATTAATTAGATCATCAAATCTCAGATATCTAAATTTTCTTACTAAAAATAAACTAGTTCTATTAATTCAACTAATTCAACTAAGAATTTACTAAAAATAAACTAGTTTTATTAATTTTCTTACTAAAATATATAAAGTAGCTATATATAGTAATATTTTAATTAGATCATCAAATATCATATACCTAAAAATAAACTAGTTGTACTAATTCAACTAGTTCAACTCCGCATTTACTAAAAATAAACTAGTTATATTAATTCAACTAGTTCAAATAATCTCATATACCTAAATTTTCATACTAAAAATAAACTAGTTGTACTAATTCAACTACTTCAACTCCGCATTTACTAAATATAAACTAGTTATATTAATTCAACTAGTTCAAATAATCTCATATACCTAAATTTTCATACTAAAAATAAACTTGTTCTATTAATTTTCAAACTAAAAATAAACTAGTTATATTAATTCAACTAGTTCAGATCTCATATATATACCTAATTAATATCTAGCTAATTCATCTAAAAGAAAATTTTCTAACTTTTTTATAACTATTTCTATAACTAAAAAACAGAAAAACTTCTAACAATTCTAACTTTTTTATAACTATTTCTATAACTAAAAAACAAAAAAATTTCTAACAATTCTAACATTTCTATAACATTTCTAACAATGCTATATAACTAACTATTTTTATATAACTAACTATATATTTCTATAACTAAAATAAAAAAATGTATGTGTGTGTGTGTGTGCGCTCACCGGCGAGGGGAGAGGCGGAGGGGGGCGGTGACGGGGACGGCGACGGGCGCGGCGACGACGACGGGGACGTACGGGGCGGCGACGACGGGGACGGGGTGGCGGCGACGGGGCGACGACGGGCGCGGCGACGGGGCGGCGACGACGGGGCGGCGACGCGGACGGGGCGACGACGGGGCGGCGACGAGGGTGCAGAGGAGAAGAAGCAGATGAGAAACTGAAATTTTTGAAGTGTTCTCTTATATAGAACAGACCTTTAGTACCGGTTGGTGGCACCAACCGGTACTAAAGGCCTGTTTTGGCCAGGCCAAGCGGCGGGAAGCGTACCCCCTTTAGTACCGGTTGGTGGCTCCAACCGGTACTAAAGATACCGGTTGGTGGCTCCAACCGGTACTAAAGACACCCCTTTAGTACCGGTTGGAGCCACCAACCGGTACTAAAGGGGGTGCGCTGCCACGCGAGGGGCGCAGAAGTTTAGTCCCACCTCGCTAGCCGAGGGGGGCTCGCACATGCTTATAAGCCCCGGCGCGGGCACTGCATTGAGCTCCTCTCAAATGCAGGCCTTCTGGGCCTACCTCTGCTACTCTGTCATGTGGGGCCTATTGGGTTGCGGGCCTGCATCCTGGCCCAACAACAGGTTGGGTTTCTAGTCGTATGCAGACCGCTGTGGCCCAGTAGGCGGGCTTTTTTTCTTTTTTTTCTTTTCTGCATTTGTGTGAATAGTTTAAATTTTGAATTATTTGAAATTTGTGTGAATCACTAGTTTGCTTTTCTGCATTTGTGTGAATAGTTTAAATTTTGAATTATTTGAAATTTGTGTGAATCACTAGTTTGCTTTTCTGCATTTGTGTGAATAGTTTAAATTTTGAATTATTTGAAATTTGTGTGAATCACTAGTTTGTGAATAACTTAACTTTAAAAATTCATTTTTCAGTGATTATTTTTATTATGTTTAATATTAGTGTGTTTTATCATTATATTCAATTTGGTAATGCTTAGGTTATTTAAAAAATGAAATACCTTTGTAACAGATGAGTTTTCGTCCGTTAGAGTGAAATTATGATAACATGCCAACTTTCAACCTTTTCGGAGTTCATTTGAAGTTTTTTTCAATTTAGTTGAAAAATTAGTAAATGCATGAAAGAATTTGTTTGCACATAAAATTTCTTCGCGTTTCAAATGCCAAAACACATAACTATCCTAACTATTACAGAGATTCCCTTCTGGGTGTGAAACACAGAAGAAAGTGATGATAGTCAAGCCGATCACATCCCAGATCTTTGGGTGTGAAACTTTTTCTTCGCGTGTGTCCCTTTGCGCCGTAACCATGGAAAATCTTCATCATTTAACGGGATGCTCGTGTCAATATTCACTGTGAATGGAGCAATTTCATCAAACTTTTCATAATCTTCTGACTTGTCTGTCTTGTCATCCACTCCCGCGATGTTTCTCTTCCCAGAAAGAACTATGTGCCGCTTTGGTTCATCGTACGATGCATTCGCTTCCTTATCTTTTCTTTTTCTTGGCTTGGTAGATATGTCCTTCACATAGAAAACCTGTGCCACATCATTGGCTAGGATGAATGGTTCGTATGCATACGCAAGATTGTTGAGATCCACTGTTGTCATTCCGTACTGTGGGTCTTCCGTTACCCCGCCTCGTGTCATATTGACCCATTTGCACCGAAACAAAGGGACCTTCAAACCACGTCGATAGTCAAGTTCCCATATGTCCTGTATATAACCATAATATGTTTCCTTTCCCGTCTTGGTTTCTGCATCAAAGCGGACACCACTGTTTTGGTTGGTGCTCTTCTTATCTTGGGCGATCGTGTAAAATGTATTACCATTTATCTCGTACCCTTTGAAAGTCATTACATTCGAAGATGGTAACTGGGACAACAAGTACATGTCATCTTCAATAGAGGTATCATGCATGGTACGTGTCTGCAACCAGCTGGCGAAACTCCTGGTTTGTTCACGTGTAATCCAGTCATCAGACCGCTCCGGGTGTTTATAGCGTAGCAAATTCTTGTGTTCATCCATATGCGGAGCCACCAAGGCGGAATTCTGTAGAACTGTGTAGTGTGCTTCAGTGAGAGAATGTCCGTCCATACATATTATTTGTTTCCCTCCTAGCGTGTCTTTTCCATCCAGTCTGCCCTTATGTCGCGATTCAGGAACACCAATTGGCTTAAGGTCAGGAATAAAGTCAATGCAAAACTCAATGACCTCCTCATTCTCATGGCCCTTGGAGATGCTTCCTTCTGGCCTAGCACGGTTATGAACATATTTCTTTAAGACTCCCATGAACCTCTCAAAGGGGAACATATTGTGTAGAAATACAGGACCCAAAACGTTAATCTCTTTGCATAGGTGAACTAGGACGTGCGTCATGATGTTGAAGAAGGATGGTGGGAACACCAACTCGAAACTGACAAGACATTGCACCAAATCATTCTCTAACATTGGTATGTTTCCTGGATCGATTACCTTCTGAGAGATTGCATTGAGAAATGCACATAGCTTCACAATGGCTAATCGAACGTTTTTCGGTAGAAGCCCCCTCAATGCAACTGGAAGCAGTTGCGTCATAATCACGTGGCAGTCATGAGACTTAAGGTTCTGGAACTTTTTCTCTGCCATGTTTATTATTCCCTTTATATTCTACGAGAAGCCAGACGGTACCTTAATACTGAGTAGGCTTTCAAAGAAGATTTCCTTCTCTTCTTTGGTAAGAGCGTAGCTTGCATGACCCTCATGTATGCCGTCTTTTCCGTGCATACGTTGCTGGTCCTCCCGTGCCTCAGGTGTATCTTTTGTCTTCCCATACACGCCCAAGAAGCCAAGCAGGGTCACACAAAGATTCTTCGTCATGTGCATCACGTCGATTGCGGAGCGGATCTCTAGGTCTTTCCAATAGGGCAGGTCCCAAAATATAGATTTCTTCTTCCACATGGGTGCGCGTCCGTCAGCGTCATTCGGAACAGGTTGTCCACCAGGACCCTTTCCAAAGACCACCTTCAAATCCTTGACCATATCATGTACATCAGCACCAGTAGGGTGGCGAGGCTTCGTCCGGTGATCCGCCTCACCTTTGAAATGCTTGCCTTTCTTTCTTACGGGATGCCTGCTCGGAAGAAATCGACGATGTCCCAGGTACACATTCTTCTTACAATTAGCCAAATATATACTGTCGGTATCGTCCAAACAGTGCGTGCATGCGCGGTATCCCTTGTTTGTCTGTCCTGAAAGGTTACTGAGAGCAGGCCAATCATTGATGGTCACAAACAGCAACGCCTTTAGGTCAAATTCTTCCCCCATGTGCTCATCGCACGCACGTACACCTGTTCCATTCCACAGTTGTAAGAGTTCTTCAACTAATGGCCTTAGGTACACATCAATGTCGTTGTCGGGTTGCTTAGGGCCTTGGATGAGCACTGGCATCATAATGAACTTCTGCTTCATGCACAACCAAGGAGGAAGGTTATACAAACATAGAGTCACATGCCAGGTGCTATGGTTGCTGCTCTGCTCCCCAAAAGGATTAATGCCATCTGTGCTTAGACCAAACCATATGTCCTTGCGTCATCTGCAAACTCCTTCCCGTACTTTCTTTCGATTTTTCTCCACTGCGACCCGTCAGCGGGTACTCTCAAATTTCCGTCTTTCTCACAGTCTTCTCTGTGCCATCGCATCGCCTTAGCATGCTCTTTGTTTTGGAACAAACGTTTCAACCGTGGTATTATAGGAGCATACCACATCACCTTGACAGGAATCTTCTTCCTGGGGCGCTCGCCCTCGACATCACCAGGGTCATCGCGGCTGATCTTATAGCGCAATGCACCGCATACCGGGCAAGCGTTCAAATTCTCGTACTCACCGCGGTAGAGTATGCAATCATTAGGGCATGCATGTATCTTCTGCACCTCTAACCCTAGAGGGCAGACAGCCTTCTTTGCTTCGTACGTACTCTCGGGCAATTCGTTGTCCTTTGGAAGCATATCCTTTATCATTACCAGCAACTTTCCAAATCCCTTGTCAGATACACCATTCTCTGCCTTCCATTGCAGCAATTCCAGTGTGGTGCCCAGCTTTTTCTTATCACCTACGCAATTCGGGTACAACAATTTTTTGTGATCCTCTAACATGCGCTGCAACTTCTTCTTCTCCAAATCACTTGCGCAGTTTCTCTTTGCATCGGCAATGGCCCG
Source organism: Secale cereale (assembly GCA_902687465.1). NCBI lineage: Eukaryota > Viridiplantae > Streptophyta > Magnoliopsida > Poales > Poaceae > Secale > Secale cereale. The sequence continues at coordinate 864,999,814 of LR738714.1, read as the reverse complement.
ACCTAGATCATCAACGGGCTCATCTAATGCCTCTTCTTCAGCTTCTTCCCGCATTGGCGGCTCAGCTTCTTCCCGCATTACCGGCTCAGCTTCTTCCCCCATTGTTGTATCATCGTATTCAGGGAACCCATGGCCAAGATAGCTGTCGTTGTCCTCTTCTTCTTCATTGTCTTCCATCATAACCCCTCTTTCTCCGTGCTTTGTCCAAACATTATATATAGTGGGGCACGAAACCGGACTTAAACAGGTGGACGTGAATGGTTCTTGACTTAGAGTAATTTTGTCCATTCTTACAGACAACACATGGACAAGGCATAAAACCATTCGCCCGCTTGTTTGCCTCGGCCGCTAGCAGAAAAGTTTGCACGCCATTAATGAACTCCGGAGAGCATCGGTCATGGTACATCCATTGTCGGCTCATCTTCAATACACAGCACCAAAAACACCAACTTAATACAAGTTCATACATAAAGTTCATACAACACTTAAATGCAACAAACAAATAACTCTCTAGCTAAAGCATTTAAATGCAACAACAAATGCGATCAAGATCGCAACTAAGGTAACAATTGATCCAACAGCATAATGATACCAAGCCTCAGTATCGATGGCATATTTTCTAATCTTTCTAATCTTCAAGCGCATTTTCTCCATCTTGATCTTGTGATCATCGACGACATCGGCAAGATGCAACTCCAATTCCATCTTCTCGTCCTCAATTCTTTTCAATTTTTCTTTCAAGTACTAATTTTCTCTTTCAACTAAATTTAACATGTCCTAGATATGCAAACTAAGTGTTATTTTGGACCTCAAATTGCATATAAATCAAATACTAGCACATATATTTCCTCCCAAATTACTAAACTCATAAATTAATCACTATATGAAGCATTGCAAGAGCTAATCTAGCAATGAGAGATGAAAGGACAAAGTTGCTAACTTTTGTGATCATTTGAATGGATGGGGGCCTTCAAATCTTGACAAATTTTGGGCAAAATGTGTGATGAGCTCGAGAGGAAGAGGGGAAGAACAGAGAGGGAGAGGGGAAAGGGGAAGAACAGAGCGAGCTCGGGGGGACGAAGAGTTTATGTACGACTACCTTTAGCACCGGTTCGTGGCAAGAACCGGTACTAAAGGTGCTGGAGGGGCCCCGGACTGACAACATCCTGCCACCACTCTCATTAGTACCAGTTCGTGGCACGATCCGGTGCTAAAGGTTCGCCACAAACCGGTACTAATGAGAGCGGCCCGGCTAGCCGTTGGAACCGGCACTAGTGTACACATTAGTGCCGGCTCATATTCAAACCAGCACTAATGTGCTTCACGTTTGACCCTTTTTCTACTAGTGTGTCATGATGAAATTGGGTGAACTGTTCAAACGTTGCCGCTCCTCCATGCTCAGGCACAACATTCTCACCCTGAAACTGAAACCCTTGATCGTACAGACGTTCCGGGCGCTCATCTTCTACGATCATATTGTGCATGATCACACAAGCAGTCATAATCTCTCATAGTTTCTGCGTACTCCAGGTATTAGCAGGATACCGAACGATGCCCCATCGAGATTGCATAACATCAAAGGCACGCTCGACATCCTTCCTAGCACTCTCTTGCTCTTGGCAAAAATTTTCCTCTTCTCTCCGACAGGGTTGTGGATTGTCTTGACAATAGTGGTCCACTTAGGATAGATGCCGTCACCTAGGTAGTATCCTTTGTCGTAGTTGTGGCCGTTGATAGTAAAGTTCACCGGTGGTCTGTTGCCTTCGGCAAGCCTAGCAAACACGGGTGAGCGCTGAAGCACGTTGATATCATTGTGTGATCCAACCATGCCAAAGAATGAGTGCCAGATCCAGAGATCTTGAGACGCCATGACCTCTAGTATGTCAGGCCCTGACATGGCCCTTATACTGCCCTTGCCAAGGACAGTTCTTCCACTCCTAGTGCATGCAGTCAATGCTGCCAAGTATCCCTGGGAAGCCCCTGTTGGCATTCATCGCCAACAAACGGGTTGTATCTTCAGTAGTCGGCTCTCTCAAGTATTCAGGGCCGAACACAGCAATAATAGCCTTACAAAATCTATACAGGGACTCTAGGCATGTAGACTCGCTCATACGGATGTACTCGTCAATGAGATCACCGGGCACTCCGTATGCAAGCATTCGGACAGCGGCAGTGCATTTCTGATAAGAGGAGAAATCAATCTTTCCAACGACATCCACTTTGCACTTGAAATAGTCATCATAGCCGATCACCCCCTCTCTAATACGGTTGAAAAGATGCCTACTCATATGGAAACGGCAGCGAAGTTTCTGATGTTTGAACAACGGATTTGTTGTATCAAAATAGTCCTTCCAAAGAAGGAAATGCCCGCTCACTCGGTTGCGATTCAACGCCGGAAGGTGACCCGAAATGGAGCCATGGAACAATGGCCGCTGGCTTTTGAGGCGGTGATGGACCAACACGGCATCCAATATCTCCTCCTCATCATCGGACGACGAGTCGTCGAAGTCGCAAAGGAAATTGTGAAAAAAGAACTCGTCGGCGGAGTCCATTTTGTACCTTGGCAAACTGTCGAACAACTTGCGGACGTCGACGGAGGAGACGGCCGGCAAAGGGAATCACGGCGTGCACGGACCAGCGTGCCGACGAAGGAGCTTGCTGCCTTGCCGGCGTCCGACGAGCGTGCCGGTGAGGATCTGTCAGCTGTCGGCTTCTTGGTCGCGATCGCGGCTGCCGGTTGGGGAAGTAGTCGGCAACCCTAGTCGGCAACCCTAGTCGGCAAGACGGCGGAAGCGGGCGACGTGGGAGTGGCGGCGTTGCTGGGCGGATGTTGCGGCGTCGGCAGCTGGCAGAGTTGCCGAAAAAAATGGTCGGCGACGAAGGAGGCGGGCGAGGGTTGTTGTTGGATGGGGGAGGCAAATGTGCCATCGACCAGAGGGCCCGGGGGAGGAGAAGGCGAGCGCGCGCGTCCGTCTTGTGTCCGCGCAGACGCCGGCTTAAAAATGGGCCGGGAATGTGTCAATAGGCGGACGAAAAGCGGACGCGCGTCTGTTTTGGTCGGCGCGTTGGGCCGACTTTTCTATCCGCGCCGACCCAAACGAACGCCAGCAGACGAAATGGATCGCCCCGTTGGCGTTGCTTTTATCAGACACTTGTACTACAGAAGTCAAATATGTACCGTGCAATCATAGTCATAGCCAAACACTACATGTTGAGCACTGCCTGTATTCCTGTACCGCAAAGACGTGTGAACCTGACGGCAACAAACAAGCGTGCTAGTGCCATGCTCCCTGGCAGCAAATTCAGAGGCTTCACTTTCTCCACTCATTCCCCCGATCTTGCTTGCTTCTGAACCAATGAAAAAAATAGCGCGTCCCCTGAAAATATGCTATAAGCGTGCTATAGCGCGCTATAATGTGCTATTAGCGAGACATTGTACACAAGTTAATTTAGCGTGTCAATTTTCTACACACTATAGCGTGTTATTAGCGGCGCTATAGCGCGCTATTTTTTCAGTGTTCTGAACTAAGACAGACTCCATATGACAGTAGGCAGAAGGGAACAGGCTCGCAAACCGATTGGCCAAAACCCCGGCAAGATCACTTTCTGAAAGGGCCTTTCGCGAATTGTTAAGGTAGGGAGAAAGTAAGATCCATCCATCGTGGCCGCCAGTCGGTCATGGAGGTGGTGAGGCCGGTGCTTCGCTTTCGCCGCCTACACGGCTCCATGTCAGCCCAGCGCTTCTTTCAGGTGTAAAGTAAAGTGGCAACCTACCACTTGTTGTTCAGGAATATGCACGCCCATCCATCGCATGATTCGTCTCTGAAAGGATCTCCTACCAAAAGGTCCAGCCTGTATTCTCCTCCTTGCTCATCGTCTTCTTTTTCCATATGGAAATTAGATAGATGTCACCTCCTGCTTTATCTACAGTACTCCTATTCCTACTTGGTCAGATGGCTTATACGTACTTGCTGTAGAAAGGAAGAATAAAAACCGGTATATTCCAGTCTAGTCCAAGAGTTGCATTTGACAGCGTAAAAGATGCCAATCCAGTCCAAGCAAGAATACAAGTGAGACAACGATGCTTCTAACAAGGACTCGGTATATTCGAGTCCAGTCAAATAAAAACTGGATAGGAGGACAGCATTGCCAAGGATCATCTCTCAGAAATCTTTATCTTTACCTAATAATAAAGAAAATAGGGTTTCAGCCCGTCCGTCATATAAAATACCCTCGAAGTTCGCAAAAATTACCCACCAATGCCACCCATAAGTGGCAAAAAACGGTTCACACATCGCATTGTTAGTTCTGGTTATATAAACCGAGGTCCCGTAATACAACACAAGCGTATGCTGAGCGCAGTGGCTAGCGCCGCGCGTTTCGGCTGTACAGACCAGGGTTCGATCCCCAGCCTGCCCACTTTTTATCTCTACTTTTCTCTCTAGCAAGCGCGCCTCCCGCACACGGTACTAGGCCGGCCCATTTGCAGGTTGCAACGCCCCTGTTTTCTGTTTAATTTTTTGCCTTTCACGTTGTCATTTCTCTTTTAGTTTTTTCTTCTTTAAATTTATTCGTGATTTCCAGAAGAACAATATTTCAAAAAAGTCTTGAAATATTATAAAATGTTTGCGAATTAAAAAAACATTCGGAAAATCATAAAATGATCATCATTTCAAAAAATTGTTCACGTATTATAAAAAACTATCACGATTTCAAATAAATTTTCAGGAAATAAAAAATGTTCACAATTTTTAAAAAATATCAAGTATACAAAAAATACTAGGGTAATTTAAAAAATGTCCATTAAACTTTGAAATATGTTCATAAAAATTAAAACAGATTCATAAATAATGAACATAATGAATCGTCAAGGGGTCGCTTCATGATTGTATTCAGTCCCTCGATTTGGGTAAAAAAAAAATCCATGTCTTGTACTACGCTGAGCCCTCAAAAATTGACACAACATTCTATGGGTTTATTTTTATAAGTTATATAAAAATAACTAAATTTCTATTTTGCCTTCATACACGGTTATATTTTTTTTGGTACCACATTACTGATTATTATAAACACCGATACGCTAGGTCAAGGTGAGGCACTCACTCATCATTCTAGATCAGGCAGTGTTCATCAATGCAGTTTGCTGACTGACATTTTTTCCGTTATGACGCGTTAGAAATCAAGTCGTAATGAGACCATCACATTTTTATTTTTTAAATGACTTTTTAAAAATCCCTTATCTCGTAATCTAATAGCTTTTTTCCCGTTGCAACGCACGGGCATATTTGCTAGTACTACTAAAATGTCACAGAATTGCCGGCACCATGAGTGGCTCGGATTTGCAACTCCATCCAGGAATAGTCAACAGTTTCAGGCATGCTATTCAGTAAAATCAACATCACCGCACTGGCACTTGCATACACCATTCATTCATAAAAAGCTGGTCTTAAGTACACAAAAAAGGATATGCAGAAATCCGAACATGACGCGTAAGAGCAACTCTAGCAGATCTGGCATCCCGCCCCGACCCGTAAAATAACCGCCAAAATGTGGGTCGAAGCGGAAAAACCAGCCCGGCCAGACTCCGTATCCCGCCCCGGCCCGCAAAAAATTGTAGGGGGCGCGGCAAAATCCTGACCCCAGCCCGGAAAAACGCGGGTTCCCCCCTCGCGGCTGCGGTGCCCTGCATATAAGCGAAAGCGGTTGGCGGGGGACATTTCATCCCACGCTTTCTCCCACCAACCACCTCTTCTCTCCCCCCTCGCACCGCCGCCAGCCGCCGCCCAAGATTCCGGCGAACGCAGCCGGCAGGAGCACGCCGGAAGGGCGTCACGCGCACGAGGCCTCCTCTCCCTTCCCCCCTGTGTCGGCGGGCCGCCAGATTTGCATATTTGCGGCACTTCTTCGCGGGCCGCCGGATTTGGCTTTTTCCGGCCGCCGGTTGCTGCCCCAAGCGATGGAGTGGTCGGGGAGCCTCTCCCATAGCCCAGGCAAGAGCACATCGCCGCATGCAGGTACGGATTCATCCGCTCGCCGTCGCCGAAGGTTTGCCGACATGGACTCGTCTGGCCGTCCACCGGGCTCGGCGCTCACGCAACGTCTTTGTGTTTTGCCGATGCCGCTCATAGAGTGCGACGACTGCACGCGAAAAGTGATGTTGCTCACTTCGAGCACGCCGAAGCACCCCGGATGGGTGTTCTTCAAATGTGAAAATGACGGGGTACGTGTACTTGCGGTAGCTCGTTTCATAGTTCATTCTTTAGTTCAACTGCGGTAGCTCACTTCGAGCTTGCTCATTCTTTTGTGTAGGACGATGGATGCTCATTTTGGTTTTGGGAAGGCCAATACATTGATTTGTTGATAGAAAGAAACTTAATAAATATTAGTGCACTCCTTAGTACAATCGAAGGCAATGATGCGGCTGCATGTGCAACTAGAGGGAAGCAACATCTACTTCTTCCGAACCAAAGATGAAGAAAGAAGAATGCAAAATCAAGAATCCACAGATCAACAACGAATGCATGGAGAAGATATTAGTCCAACTAGTGGGAGCAGTTATGAAAGTTGGAAATCTTCTAAAATGCATACTTGTAGTTCTTGTTTTTTTGGTCTTGCTATTCTAGCAAAGATTTGGTGATGTCTTTTGTATCCAATGTTAATAAAGCAAAGCAATGCAATATGCTAGATCAAATTAAGTTGCAAATTAAGTTTTGCGGGCCGGAAGGAGCTGTGCCAGATCAGACACCGCAACCCCAACCCGTAAAAAAACATATTTCGGGAATATCCTTTTTTACGGGTCCATTATACGGGGTCTGCAACTGCGACCGTCCGCGCTGGCCCACAAAGGCGGTTTTCCGCGAACTGCAAAAACGTTTTGCGGGTCGGGAGGATGCGGGGTCTGCTAGAGTTGCTGTAACCGGTATAGGCTGGCTCTGGATATCAACACGTAAAACTGTCAATTCAGCTCCATTGGAAGCATTTCTGCTACTACTACAAATAATCTGGAACAGAGTTCCTGCTCAGGCATCGTGATCGACCCATCATCCCGATGTTACACGCAGGGCCGGGCCCGCAAAATCGAAGGCCCTGTGCCAAACTCTAAAATGGACCCTATTGCAGCAGCAAAGTATAATGATAGTAATGTATAGATGAAGTGGGTGACTTTTTTTTATCAAGAATCATATCCATTAAATCCTTGGTTGCATAGTCCTTTTTGAGATTGAGTTAAATCTTCTATTCTTTGGTTTTTTCTTGCATTCTTGGTAACTAGATTTATATTCTCTCGATGAAAACATGAACTAGATCTCGAAACACTGAACATCTAGTATACATATACAAAAGATAAAAGAATATTAACTACAAGGTAATGGAAATCAAAAGGCGGAACTCAAAAAATGAAAAGGATAAAATTAGTTGAACTCACGGTCAAAGCCAGTGGTCCTTTTTTTACTTGGCTGACAGAAAATTAGTTCCATTATTTGCGGAACTCGAACCCCTCCTGCCTTTCTAGTGCTCGGCTGCCGACGCTGTCTGGAGCGAAGGATAGATCGGCGTCCGGGTGGAAGAGATAAAAACGTCGAAGAGACGCACACGCAGCCTGGATCTAATCCGGCTTATTACGTCTGCTCAAGACGAACAATTGGACAGGGTTTTCAAGCATCTAGCGATTGAGCGGCCGGGGGAACGTATCCTGTGCTACCGGGGCATTGGTGCTACCGGTGCTACCGGCCCCGGTAGCACATTTGAAAAATGTTCAAAAAAATCCGGCAAAAATTTAGTGCATTGACAAGACATCGATGTGTGTTGTCACAAAAATTCAAATCAAAATTTGAAACATTGCTCGAGATACAAAAATGACAAATTCGACACTGAATAGTACACAACACAAGTTGGGCTTCAGATTTTGGCCCATTAGCACATTGAGGTCAAAATTTGTCATTTTTGTATCTCGAGCAATGTTTCAAATTTTGATTTGAATTTTTGTGACAACACACATCGATGTCTTGTCAATGCACTAAATTTTTGCCGGATTTTTTTGAACATTTTTCAAATGTGCTACCGGGGCCGGTAGCACCGGTAGCACCAATGCCCCGGTAGCACAGGATACATTCCCGAGCGGCCGGCTGCTTCATCGCTCGTCCGGCGTGCCAATCAGGGGCCCAACTTGCATGCCTTCAACTGGGCCTATTTCTATGCACTAGGATGTACTGTTGTTTTGCAATCAGGGGCCCCTTGGAGCCGGAGGCCCTGTGCCGGCGCACAGGTTGCACTCCCATGCGCCCGGGCCTGGTTACACGCACTATCTATTGTTACGGTGTTTTCAACATCACCAATCATTCTGAAAACCAAATTGCCAACAATTTACACTAGTGGAAATATTCTCTACATGGTAGAGACAGCGGAAAATTTGTGCTGCGGCGTCCGCGACAGGGATGCCACGGGTTTCCTTCTTGTAGCAGATTGCGAGGTTTCGGCTTTTTCCAGACCCGGAGGAGTTGTGAGTGATTATCGCCTTAGTTAGTAGTACAAATATAAAGCTCGTGCAAAAAGCTAAGTATGTACATTGGGAGGGACCAGCCGGTTAAGTATAGGACTAATCATACTGGCCGATGTCCCTACTTACCAAAACTCCTCCACATGTTCTTCTTGTCCTTGACAGCTAGTAGACCAGCACAGCTCCAAAACAATGTGTTTTTCGCGTTTGGTCAGCTGTCGCTTTTCATCTTATACTAGTACTGGAGGGAGTCATATTTTGAGTGTTGTTTGGCTTGCCCCACCAAGGTCGAGGAGATAACTCAGGCCGAAACAAAAGAAAATCATGAAACTTGTGAGAGATTGTTCCACTTGCTACAGCTACTCTCTTGCTCAAGGCAAGGTATTATCACGTGATCTTTGGCCTGTTTCCAACTTCCGACGCACATTTTTCTTTTCAAATTTCCTTGATGAGTGGATGAAACCTAAGTAGGTCCGAAGATTGCTTTATTTGAGAAAATGCCGGCGCTAGACAAAGTTTTATGGTACCAAACTAGTACTTATTTCTAGTTCTTCGAGCGGACGGTCGGGGAGGCCTGAAAAGGGTGTACACCAACTAACAGTCAGGAAGGGAACCTAGCAGTCGTTAGACCATGCCAAACCGCCAATACCTTCGCCGATAATGATGATGATGATGCTGTTGTATATTATTCTTCATTAATTTGTTGGAGTATCATGCTAACCAAGACTAAGATGATTTGTGCATGAGAGGAACAAGTCATGACCCAAAGGCTATACTTTGCTGATCAGCAGCGGTCCTGCTTTTCTCGAGTTTCTTTGGGAGCGGATTTGACCCATAGCTTTAAATATTGTGCTAAGGCTTAGCGACGAACCTCTTCTAAACGCTATAGCACAAGATCTCTTGTAAATGCTATAACGGAACTCGCACTATTTAAAATGTTTATTCATGTGTTTCGATCAAAGTTCCTTAGTGCGGGACCTCTTGTAAATGCTATGGTGAAGCTATAGGGCGCTTTTTAAAACCATGATGATTTGACCTGACCCGTTTGGACGGCCCTGTTCGTCCCAACTTCCAAGGAATCTGACACAGTGACACGTAGTACTGCACGAGAGCGACATGGCAAGTGTTGCAGTGCCGCTCATTTCCTGTGGTCCATGGCTTGGCTCTGACAGCAAGAGTAACCAGGTGAAAAATCAAAGGGAAAACAAATCTACCGAGAGCACAACCGTGCTGGATGAGAGGTAGAAACATGATGTAGGGGTTTTCAGGTTACCGGGGGTCTAATTAACAGCTAAGCAAAACATTACTCCCTCCGTCCCATAATATAAGAGCATTTTTTACACTACACTAGTGTCAAAGACGCTCTTATATTATGGGACGGAAGGAGTACCATATTCGTATCTTCTACTGATACATGCTACTCTCTGGTACAGCTGAAGGCCCACTAGCTTCCATGCAATTGCTACTGATTTGTCCACCACTTCCATTATGCGCTCCCCAACCTACAATAATGAAACCAGGTTAGCTTAATGAGCATGCTTACCTTATTACTCGTATTTTATGTAAACCTTAATAATCGCCCAAGCTGAGATGAGCATGCAGGGGTAAGTCATTAACATGTGGAGAAGCACAAACCACCTTGCTTATATTCAAAAGCCCTCAAACAAACCAGCCAGCTTGGCCTCACCCCAGGCACCAGCTTAAGTTCAACTGCAGAGCTATCGCACCAAATAACTAAGATTATTATCGTGCTAACATCATCGATCGGTGGCAAAAAGGAGAGGTGATTGGGCCTTATCGATTAAGTAAACTATGGCCCTGGGACAACTAGTGTTATCTAAAGAGTAAATCTATGGACTACGTATACGGTAAGGTCGCCATGGTTTAGCACCTAAGAGTTGATAGTTAAAAACTACTTAATTAGACCCTTTGTTTGCAATGTTGAAATTGTTATCGATATGTGTATGTGTTGGTTCTATTGCCAGAGGCTGTTCACGAGTTGGCGAGAAGAATCAAGAAGAATGTCCTCTAGACATGATGGCATTGGAGTATAATTAAAGGATGACATTTCTAATATCTCCAGAGAAGATTCTTTAACTGTATATAATCCGCTATTTGTTTCTCTTATGTTTTACAAGCTTATACAAAATGCTATAGTAGGGAAGATCTCATTGATGCTACATGTAAAGGCTTATCGTATTACAATTACTACACCGTACATGTCGGTGAAATCACATGACGTTGCACGAGTCGGGGTTCTCGTCGTCGAACAGGCGGTACGAGTGCTGGAGCGGCCGCGGAGGTGGCAGTTATGGTGTTCTCAACATCACCAATCATTCTGAAAGCCAACTTACGAACAATTTACGCTAGAGGAAAAATTCTCCTCATGGTAGAGACAGAGGAAATATTTGTGCCGTGCGCGGTGTCCGCGACAAGGATGCCACGGGTTTCCTTCTAGCAGATTGCGAGGTTTCGGCTTTTTCTGGACCCGAAGAGTTGTGAGTGATCATCGCTTTACTTAGTACAAATACAAAGCTCGTGCAGAAAGCTAAATATGTACATTGGGAGGTACCAGCCGGTTAAGTAGATGGCTAATCATTCTGGCCGATGTCCCTACGCATCAAAACTCCTCCACTCGTTCTTCTTCTCCTTGACAGCTAGTAGACCACCACAGCTCCAAAACCATGTGTTTTTCGCGTTTGGTCAGCTGTAGCTTTCCATCTTGTACTGGTACTGGAGGGAGCCATATTTTGAGTGTTGTTTGGCGCACCAGGGCTGAGGAGATAACTCAGGCTGAAACAAAAGAAAATCATGAAACTTAGTCATGAAAGTTGTGAGAGATTGTTCCAGTTGCTACAGCTACTCTCTTGCTCAAGGCAAGGCGTGAACTTTTGTTTAGTTCCACCTTCTGATGCACATTTTTCTTTTCAAATTTCCTTGAGTGGATGAAACCTAAGTAACTCCAAACATTGCTTTTGTGCTGGCGCTAGAAATTTTTATTGAAGTTCCGTGATTCCAAGTTCCTATATATAAGTTTTTTCTAGAGATTTCAATTTGAATTAGATACTTATATATATAGACGTATTGATTGTAGATTCACTCATTCTGCTCCGTATGTAGTCCATAACAAGGTTTTTGTTACCAGTCGAAATTTCGAGATTTGCCTTGGTTACCACGTATTTCCGTGCCCATGGGTGAATCCCCATACCAAGCAAAAAATAGCATTTTTTTAAATTTTTTGATTCAAACACTCGATTTATAGTAAGTACGTAAGATCTAATTAATGCCATGAGAGTTGGTTCTGGAGTGTCTGTAGCAACCTAGTTCCTGTTTTGAGAGGTCCATGGTTCAAATGTTCGTTCATTCACTTATTTGAATTCAAAATTCAACTATAAAATTTCATCAAAATATTCTCTGTATTTCTCGGTAACTATGGTAACCACGTTTACCAGTTCCCCTCGGTAAAAATGCCTCATTCGGCAACCAAAACCTTAATGAAATCTCTGCAAAAACTTATGTTTAGGAAAAGAGGAAGTAGTACCTATTTCTAGTTCTCTGAATGGACGGCTAGGGAGCACCCAAAAGGCGTGCACCAACTAACAGTCATAGAGGCAACCTAGCAGTCGTTAGAGCATGCCAACCCGCCCTTGGATGATGATGATCTGTTGTACTCCTCAGTCCCTCCGACCCAGTATCTAGACAAATCTAACGTAGGATGATGATGATGATCTGTTGTACATATGTTTCTTCTTCTTTTGTTGGAGTATCATGCTAAACAAAACGAGAGCGACCGGGCAAGTGTTGCATTGCCGCTCATTTCGGGTGGTCCATGGCTTGGTTCTTACAGTGAAAGTAACCAGGTGAGAAATCTACAGAGAGCACAGCCGTGCAGGAAGAGAAGATACAAACATGATGTAGGGGGTCTTAAAGTAAAATGCTAAAATATGGACGCAATCAAAACTTGCGAAATTTGAGGGACGATTCTCCGTTCGGTGCTCGACATGCCATGTGCAGCATCTCTGGTGCAGAAAGGGAAGGGAGTCCTATCTCTCTCTCAGAAAACAAAAAGGGGTTTTTACACATGGCCAACATGCAAAAACCACAGGCAGCACATCTTCATGGAGACTGCCCTACCTCCATGCACTGTCCCCAATTGCTAATTAACAACTAAGCAAACATTACCATATTGGCATCCTATGCTAATATATGTAATACATCCTCCGTTCCTAAATATATGTTTTTTTTAGAGATTTCAGTTTAAACTACATACGGATATATATATAGACATATTTAAAGTGTATAGATTCACTCATTTTACACCGTATGTAATCCATATTAGAATCTCTAAAAAGACATCTATTTAGAAACGGAGGGAGTACTATCTAGTACTATCTTCGTTCTGATTTATTAGTCCCTATTTTATGAAAAACTTGTGACCTACAATTTAGCTAACAAAATTTTAATGCATGTCATAAAAAATAGTATCATTGAAAAATATGTTCAAATACGAACCGAAAGATATAATTTTTTATGACATACATTAATATTTTGTTAGTTAAATCTCTTGTTAAAATTTGGCACAAAATACGAATAGCACCAATAAGTCAGGACGGAGGTAGTACAGCGGAAGGCCCAGTAGCTTCCATGCCATTCTCAACCATCAATAATGAAACCAGATTAACTTAATGAGTGTACTTGGCTTATTAGTATACTATGTAAAGCATATTCATCGCCAGATGAGCATGCAGGGGTAAATCATTAACATGTGGACAAGGATAGCCCCCTTGCTAATATTCAAAAGCCCTAAAACAAACCGGCAATCTTGGCCTCACCCCAAGAACCAGCTTAATTTCTACTGCTGGGCTATGACACCAAATAATTAAGATTATTATGGTGCTAACATCATCATCGTGGCAAGGAGAGGGGCCCTACCGGTTAAGTAAATTATATGGGGCAACTAGATTTATCTAAATAGTAAATCTATGGACTGCGGCTTCGGTAAGATCCCATATGGTGTCATGGTTTAGCAGCTAAGAGTTGACAGTCAAAAACTGCTTAATTAGACCCTTTGTTTGCAACGTCGAAATTGCCCTCGATACGTGATTGGATTGGAGTATAAAGGACGACATCTCTAATAAGATTCTTTAGCTGTATATAATCCGTTGTATGTTTCACTACAATTACATGCTCTATTTAGAATAGTAATAATAATAATAATAAAGAAAAAAAATTAAAGAAGAAGAAGAAAAATGGATTTATCAAGGAGAGCTTTGACCTCCCGATGGAAGAGAGTAACAAGCTACTCTACCTACAACCAGAGAGGTCTCTATGTATTACAAAGGCGCCTCCAATCCTTAGCTACATCGCCTCCGGCGGCTAGCCGGAGCCGCGCCGTGCCGTACTGTCGGTCAACTGAAATCACATAACGCTGCACGAGTTGGGGTTCTCGTCGTCGAACAGGCGGTACGAGTCCTGGAGCGGGGGCGGAGGCGGAGGCGGCGGCGCGTGCGTCCCGGGCGGGCTGTAGTAGTCGTGGTAGTAGGACTCCGGCGACGCGTGCGGGTACGGCATGTAAAGGTACGATGGCGACCACTGCTGCATTGGCTGCGCCTGCTGGGAGTAGGCCTGCTGCGGCTGCGGTGGTTGCTGCCGCATGGAGTAGCCCTGCTCCGGCTGCGGCGCGTAGTAGGACACGCTCGCTCTCGGCTGCGCCATGTGGTAGCTCATCACCGGCTGTGGCGCGCTGTACGGGTTGAACTCCTGGTGCGCGTGCGCCGGCGCCGGCGTCGGAGACAAGGACCTGTCCGGCGCAGGTGCGTCCTTGGGCTTGCTCTGTTTCTTCTTGTCCCCGCCCTCGTCATCGCCGGCCTCATTTGTGGCGGCAGGGGATTCACTCGCGGGCTCGGTGTCCTTTGCCTTGGGCTCGGTCTCCGCGCCCTCGCCCTCGCCGCCATCTTTCTTGGCCTCGTCGCTTGGTTTCGCCTCCTCTTTCTCAGCCTCCTTCTCAGGCTCTGCTTCCTTCTCCGTCTCAGGCTTCTTCTCCGGGGCCGTCTCCTTCTCCGGTGGCTTCTTGTCGGAGCTGTCGGCCTTCACAGGCTCCACTGGCTTCTTGTCCGCCGCAGCAGCATCCTTGGTGGTGCCGTCCTCGGCCGGAGTGGCCGGCGCCGGGGCCTCGGGGCTGCTGGCAGGCGCGGCGGGCGTGTGTTGCCATGGCAAGGCATGCTTGCCTGACTTGTACAGCCTCTTCACGAGCGTGTCGGCGTCCACGGTGCCCGTCACCGTCACCTTGTGCTGCTGGGCATCAACCTTCACGTCCTGCACGCCTGCACGACGGCCACTTGGTTAATCATAAGCTGAAGGAGAAGGAGAGGACGCTTGGTCAAAGAAGAGGATGACGCTAGGTACCTTCCATGCTCTTGAGCACCTTCCGGACCTTCTTCTTGCAGCCATGGCAGTGGATGGTCACCCTCAGCACGGTGGTCTGCACGGCTGGTTGTCCCGACGCCATGGAATGGGAGTGCGCCCTGGGGACTGGTCGTTGGATCCTCTGTTGCTTGGGGTTGGGGGTGGGTGGCCGCTCGAATGAATCTGTGGACCTGGAGCTGGGAACTCAGGGGACGCCGCTGCTGTGGTGCTCAACTTATAGTGGGATGGGAAGTGGTGGATGCGTTGATGGACCAATGGAGTACAACCACATAGGTCAATGACATGTGGGCCAGATACTTGGCTACACGGGGCCCCCAGTTTTTTATTTTCAAATTTCCAGAGAAAATGCGGACGATATGAATTGAACTCATGACATTTTTTTGTTTTACACCCGATTCCTATTCACCGGTTCCGTTGTTTCTGGTCCCGCTTACATTCGTAAAACTTACAGACCAAACTAAGGCCACACAAATAAGGGCCTCTTTGATTCAAAGGATTTTTGAAGGATTAGAATCCTTAGGATTTTTTCAAGCGTTGATCGTTTGATTCGCGGGATTGAATCCCACAGGATTTTTTTCCTATGGATTCATTTATACTACTCCCTCCGTTCCCAAATATTTGTCTTCCTAGACATTTTAAATGAACTACAACATACGGATGTATGTAGACATATTTTAGAGTGTTGATTCACTCATTTTATTTTGTATGTAGTCATTTGTTGAAATCTCTAGAAAGACAAATATTTAGGAACGAAGGGAGTACATTTTATAGGAATTCTAGCATCTACTCTAACCTCTTGGTGGAAATCCTTTGTCTTTCCTGCGACATAATCAAACAGACTCAAATCCTATAGGAATCCAATGAGCATGTCATTTCAACCATACGTTTTTCGCATTCCTCTGTTTTCGCAATCATGCGAATCAAAGAGGCCCTAAAACGACACCTGGCGACTGTAGAAGGAAACGGACTAGAGACGGAAGACCTCGACGGCGGCACACGGGATGCCATGCGGTGGAGGCCGAAGATGCCGCATAGCGAGAGGCATGCGACGGCGGGGCAAGACGTCGTTGGGAAAGGGTAGCTTCCTCCACAGCTCCTGTAGCGGCGTTGACGAAGAGGAGAAGCAGTCGAGTAGCCCCCGCTGCTTGCAGTGCGAAATCGTGTGTTCAAGCTCAGCCTTCGTTGTGTGGGGGCACCGACCGGTTTGAATCGCCTGTACTGCCTAGGCGGCTGCCGTGAAGGGTGCCACCATCACTACTAGGGAAAATCTTATACACAACATCTTACCAATACCTTTTTTACAAGGAAGCGCTGCTGCTAATTAGCAGTAGCGCTTGAATGGGAAGAACGCTGCTACTATGCACATAGCAGTAGCGCGGTGGATAAAAGTCCTCAAACACACAAAATTCAGCAAAGTTATGATTTAACTTATATAAAATGGACGATATTTCGTCCATTTAACTAAAAACTTTAAGAAAAAATCTTAGGAGGCTAAATTTAGCGTGTGGCCGACATACCCCGCCGCACGGCCACCGCTGTCCATGCAGCCGCCTTTGTCATTGTCATGATCGTCAGAGTAGTCCTTCCGGCAGCAGAAGGGCACGGGGCCGCGACAACCTTGCCCATCCATTGCATTGTTCGCTGAGGAGCTGCTCCACTTCCTCATGTGCGGTGCGGGGGGTCGTCGTGGCCAACGCCGACCCCAGTCGCAATTCCCTCGCGGCGGCATTGCCCCTTCCGACAGCAGCGGCGGCGGAGGTTTTGCTTAGGGAACACTCCTCATCGATCTTAGCGAGCTCCTCGTCCAAGCGACGACGGCACCGCATGTGACGCCCCCGATTTGTCCGTACACTAATCATGCACGCAAATGTGTACGGCCAAGATCAAGGACTCACTGGAAGATATCACAACACAACTCTAGACACAAATTAAAATAATACAAGCTTTATATTACAAGCCAGGGGCCTCGAGGGCTCGAATACAAATGCTCGAAAACACAAGAGTCAGCGGAAGCAATGATATCTGAGTACAGACATAAGTTAAACAAGTTTGCCTTAAGAAGGCTAGCACACAAGTAACAACGATCAAAAAGGCAAGGCCTCCTGCCTGGGACCTCCTAACTACTCCTCGAAGCCGAACTCCATGTAGAAACAAACTCGGGATCATCTGGCTCCTGGACTCCACCGTCTGGTTGCGTCATCCGAGAAGAAGGAACAAGAGGGGAAAATGGGGAGAAAAGCAACCGTGAGTACTCATCCAAAGTACTCGCAAGCAAGGATCTACACTACATATGCAATGATATCTGTGTAAAGGGGGAATATATGTGGACTGAACTGCAGAAAGCAGAATAAGAGGGGGATAGCTAATCCAATCGAAGACTACGCTTCTGGCCACCTCCATCTTGCAGCAGTAGAAGAGAATAGATGGAAGTAACAAGTATCCTCGTATCTCGCAGCCTCCATCTTGCAGCAGTAGAAGGGAGTAGATGGAATAGTAACAACTATCAAAGCTCCTGGCAGCCTCCGTCTTGAGTAGCAGAAGAGTTCACCAAGTAACATCGTAAAGCATAATCCTACCCGGCGATCCTCCCGCACATCACCCTGTGAGAGAGCAACCACCGAGTTATATCTGGAACTTGTCTGGGTGTGTTTTATTAAGTATCCAGTTCTAGTTGTCATGAGGTCCGAGTACAACTCCGGGTCGTCCTTTTACCGAGGGACACGGCTATTCGAATAGATTAACTTCCCTGCAGGGGTGCACCACATAACCCAGCACGCTTGATCCCATTTGGCCGGACACACTTTCCAGGGTCATGCCCGGCCTCGGAAGATCAACACGTCGCAGCCCTACCTAAGCACAGCAGAGAGGTCAGCACGCCGGTCTAAGTTCTAGGCGCACAGGGGTCCGGGCCCATCGCCCAACGCACACCTGCACGTTGCGTACGCGGCCGGTAAGCAGACCTAGCCTCTCCTAATACCAGAGCAGGCTTCCAGTCCAATCCGGCGCGCGCCGCTAAACCGCTGACGTCAAGAAGGCTTAGGCTGATACCACGACGTCGAGTACCCATAACTATTCCCACGTAGCTGGTTAGTGCGTATAGACCAATTGGCCAGACTCAGATCAAATACCAAGATCCCGTTAAACGTGTTATTATGAAAGAACCGCGGACAACGACCAGGACCAGGCCCACCTGTCTCCTAGGTAGTCGCAACCTGCCCTGTCGCTCCGCCACAAAGTAACCATCAGGGGACTGTCGGGAACCCAGGCCCACCACTACCTGTGTGGAACCACCTGCCCCTTCAAACCCCATCTCCGAATCATCATCATGTGTATGTAAAATGTATGTAGTATATACCCGTGATCACACCCAAGTGATCACGGCCCGATAGAATAGCAGGGCAGACGGACAAGGGTGTAGGGCCACTGATGGAATACTAGCATCCTATACTAAGCATTTAGGATTGCAGGTAAAGTATCAACAGTGGTAGCAACAATGACAGGCTATGCAGCAGAATAGGATTATCGAAAGCAGCAACATGCTACACTACTCTAATGCAAGCAGTAGAGAGAAGAGTAGGCGATATCTGGTGATCAAAGGGGGGGCTTGCCTGGAAGCTCTGCAGATGAAAGGAATCTTCGGAATCGTAGCCGTAGTCGAATACCGAAGCATCAATGGTCTCGGGGTCTATCACGGTATCGAAGTCTATCGAAAATAAGCAACGAAGGGGGAAACAAATAAATAACAGACCAAACAATAGCATCACAAAGCATAACATGGCAAAACGCGGTGCTACGTGTGACCTAACGAGGTGCTCGGTGATACAGACGAAGAGGAATAACATCCGGGAAAGTATTCCCGGTGTTAGGCATTTTCGGGCAGATGAAACGGAGGGGAAAAGTTGCGTGTTTGGTATGATAGAGATGTGTGGCGGACGAACGGACCGCGTATTCGGATGCGTCTCGTCGTTCTGAGCAACTTTCATGTACAAAGTATTTTCATCCGAGTTACGGATTAAAAGATATGATTTTCTAAAGTTTATATTAATTTCTGGAATTTAATTAATCAAATTTAATATAACATTATCCAGAATAGTGCATGCTGACATCATCATGACGTCAGCATGACATCAGCAGTCAACAGAGGGTTGACTAGGTCAAAATTGACGTGTGGGTCCCGTGGGACCCACCAGTCCTTCACTGTTTAGGTTAATTAGTGTTTAACTAAACTAATTACAGTTTAATTAGATTAACTAATTTATTAGTTTAATTAAGCAGAATTAATTAACTTAACTAATTCGTTAATTAATTAATTAATTAATAATTAATTCATTTTATTCATTTTATTTTAGTTTATAAAAAACGTTCTGGGGGCGGGGCCCCCTTGTCATTGGCCCCAGGGGCATCTGGCCCACTGGACAGTGGCCTGGGGGGGGGACGCACGCACGGGCGCACACAGGCGCGCGGCGGCGCCGCCCAGTGAGCAGCGGGGTTGGGGGGGGGGCGCCAGGGCGCCGGAGCGCGCGGGGAGCGGCGTGCTGGGCGGTGGCCGGCGCGGAGCGCGCGGCAGCGCGAGCAGCAGCAGCAGCGGGCAGCAGCGGAGCGTGGCAGTGGCGAGCAGCAGCGCGGGGAGGGAGCGGCCGAGCGACGCGGGCGTGGGCGCGAGCGAGCGTGGCGGGGCGCGGCATGGCCACATGCGGGCGGGCACGGTGAGCGCGGGCGCACGCGTCAAGCCGAGCCGCAGCAGCAGCAGCGCAACAGGGGAACGGGGCGGGGCGCGGGAGCGAGGCAGGGGAGGCGCGGGCACGCGAGCAGGGAGGGGGGCGAGCGGAGAGGGGGGAAGGCGCTCACGAGGAGGGCAGGGAAGGGGTGGCCGGCGGCGTAGGCGTCCGGTGTGGAGGAGCTCCGTCGACGAGGCCTCCGGCGAGGCCCAGGCGGCGTCGGGGCGGCAGGGACCGGCGACGGGGTCGGGGCATCGTGCCCGATCC
>LR738714.1:864907030-864972171 GCA_902687465.1 Secale cereale | reverse complement strand
GTCTGCTATTTTTTTTGTTTTTGTTTTGTTTTACTTTTTCCTATTTTCTTTTCAATTTCTTTTCTATTTATTTTAGTTCCCCATTTATTTTAGTTTTGTAAATTATAAAGGCAGTTCCAATTTTAATGTTAATAAGTATGCCACTCCCACATAAGTTTGGGCAACAAAATAAAATAGTTTAATATTTTATAAAATACCAAAGGCATTTACTTAATTGTTTTGTCTGCTGTTTCAATCATTTTGGTGCATTTAAATATGTTATAAAAATAAGGATTCTCCACCATAATTCCTTATGATTTATTTGATACGTCCCGAACATTTTAGTTTTAATGTTTGAAAACTTTTGTGTTTTCTTTTAATTCAAATTTTAATTTGGATCGTTTTCGAACTAACACGAGATTATCAACAGTAATTGTGGTGACGTGTCGTCATTAGTAGAGGGTTACTGTAGCTTAACTATCCGGGCGTCACACCGCATGACCATCTTTTTAGTAGTGACGGATCGGTCAAGGGCCCAGGCCTCCATCAGGTCAGCCCGTCGCGGACCTAGGCTGGTTCCTCATCTTACTTGGTGAATGTGGAGCGGTACGCCACTTTGTGTCACTCATGCCTCGCCAACCTATGTTGGCCCGGCACGATGGCCCGCGATAACAACGAGCAGCCGCAACGACTACGATAGTGGAGGATGTGCCCGCACACCTTCGCATTCGAGAGAGGGCATCTCCTCCTTGACGTCTTGGCCGCGACAGTTGTGGCGTAGCAGCAACACCGACGCATTGATCTGGCCATACCGGTTGTATAGCGCTGGCGCCAGCTCCTCCTTCACGCGGTGCTCGATTTGGATGCCGATGTCGCGTAGGGGGGTGCTGACTCTGCTTTGACGTGCCTGAGAGGCACACCGACTCCTGCTTGACATGATAGCACGACGAGGAGTGTGGCGGTGAGGGTTGCGCCAGACCATGTTCCTTGAGATAGTGGTGTCACCGAGGCCGGAGCGGAGAGGATATGCGAGAAGTGCTGTGTGGACAACATCAAATTACCGCTTAAATAGGCCAGGCGAAGGGACTAGAAGTCGGCTTCAATGTGGTGTAGCAACCAGAGTAGACTTCTCAGTCGCTTGAGCTGCATTGAAGCGACGCCGCTGACTCGTCCGGTTGTGTCGCTTTGACCGGCATCAATGTCGGTCCATCAAGTCTGCACTGGAGCAGCGCTGTAAGACATGAATGCGCGACAATCGTTTCACGCGTGGAGATTTTGGGCGGGATGGTTTTCGGGTAGGATCGCGTCAGCTGATGCGTGCATGGAAGTGGTATGAATGCCTGCAAAGCCCACCTGGTTTGCCTATGGTTGGCGGGAAAACGGACATCCGGATTCCAGACCGATCCGCTGATGAATGAGTTACCATGCTGGATGAGAAAAACACATCTAGACTGCTCGGTCCCGATGGTTATGGGCGGTTTAGGGGGTGTTCGTTGGAGAAGTCCTAAC
The DNA here is from genome assembly GCA_902687465.1 of Secale cereale. NCBI lineage: Eukaryota > Viridiplantae > Streptophyta > Magnoliopsida > Poales > Poaceae > Secale > Secale cereale. The sequence continues at coordinate 864,970,683 of LR738714.1, read as the reverse complement.
TACTACTCCCTCCGTTCCTAAATATTTGTCTTTCTAGACATTTCAAATGGACTACACATACAGATGTATGTAGACATATTTTAGAGGATATATTCACTCATTTTGTTTTGTATGTAGTCAGTTGTTGAAATCTCTAGAAAGACAAATATTTCGGAACGGAGGGAGTATGAATTATGACATGTGATTGGATGGTTAGAACTTAGGAGGACAGTGACACTCTCAGCCCATCACGGTTCAAGTCCTGGTGCTCGCATATTTACCCGGATTTATTTTAGAATTTCCGGCAATGCGCCTCCGGCGGGAGGAGATTTTCCACCGACTACAAGACGTCTATGATGACTTCATTAATTTCAAGATGATATGTTGGCTCGGCCTCTCGAAAGTGCTCATAAGGGTAAGGTGTACATGTGTTGAGTGTTAGCGCATATTTGAAAATTATATGCCGGCTCAGTTTCTTGGAGCGCACCCGGGCTAAAAGGGACTGCTCGTTTCCATAGCAAAAGGACGACCTAGAGAGGAGGATGTTGGAGAGCACCGGGGATAACTCGCACTATGTGCATATATTTTTTGATTAATAAAATGTTTTTGCTTATCCTTTTGGGCCTAGCGATATCGATAAGGCTGAGCTCGATCCACAGCCTCTTGTACCATGGAGAGCGGCAAGAGCACCAGCGTTAGTGTACCAGCACCATCAGTGCAGGCAAGACGGACAGCTCTCGTTTTCCTCTTTTCTTTTGTGGTCATTGGCTCACTGCAATCCGTGACCGCGAGGGTGGTTTCAGCTGCACAAGTTGCGTGGAGCCGGTCGATGGTCGAGTTATTTTCATGGCCTTTTTCTTTGTACTACGTCTTGTTGGACTCATGTGTTGCATGATTGTTATTGTTATTTTCTGAAGCACCGAACCCCAGCATATGAATGATTCCTGAGATGCAGCCCTAGCATTAGTGTTACAGACTCATCCGCACGTAGCATCTTGTACTGGACATATACAAAATAGCTCTGGCCGGGGCAAATTTTCGTGTTTTTATCCTTTTTCGAAACTTCTTTAAGATCTGACCCTACTTTGCAAAAATTTCGGTATCTGACCCTTTTCTTACCGCCAAGTCCTCTGACGATAAGGTATAACAGCCTATCGCCAAGGCCCCTGGCGGTAAGGTATAACAACCTACCTCCAAGGCCTCTGGCGGTAGGGTTATTTTTTTCCTAAGTAGGAAAAACAGTGCATGCTCGCACCTACCGCCAAGACCCTTGACGGTAGGGTTGTACAGGCTACCGCCAGCCTGTTTGGCGGTAGGGGTGTTTCCTACCGCCAAGGCCCTTGGCGGTAGGCTGTTATACCCTACTAACAGGGGCCTTGGCGGTAAGAAAGGGTCAGATTCCGATTTTTTTACAAACTAGGGTCAGATCTTAATTTACTTTCAGAAAAGGGTCAAAACACGAAATTTTGCCTCTGGGCGGGCGACCCTGGTTTTGTTAATTGGAGTTCTTGTACCTGCGAGCGCGATCCTAGTGCCAACGTGCGGCAGCAAGCTTGGTTGCACGTTAGCCGGTTTTGTTGGTAGCGGGGGAACTGAAGGGAGAGAGCGGCACGTCTCCCTCTCCTCACATTCATCATTCATTCATGCGCGACCAACCAGCTGACAAGGATGAGCCTGACATGTTGCTGCTGCTGGCCTTGACAGAAGTATTCGAGAAAAAAGGAACATTTATGATTTGTGCTGTGACTATATGATGTTCTCTTGCTATTGTTTGTTGTATCATCTATATTTGTCGTCACATGTCAGGGCCAGGCTCCGATGATTCAGATAGGATGGACGAGGTGTACTCTGAACGTGAACAATTGCATTGTGAGAAAAAGAATAATTACATACAATGTAGAAGGGCGTACACATAAGTGTAGATGATATGCCGGTGGCGTCCACGAATATTACATGTCCATTAATTTACAAGTTTGTGGAGTGACGGAGTTGTGAAGTAACATGCTGAAGTCGTATGATCAAGCTCATTGCCTTAGAATTGATCATGTTTATGGATACTTTGACAACCATAGATGATAGTGGTGAAGAGGAGAATAGATAACATGAATGGGTCGCTTTGGGTGTACGAGGATTTGTATATCCCATTGCAACGCACGAACATGTTTGCTAGTATTTTGAAAAGAAAATTTACACCAGGCGTCCCATTCCTTGGCGGTTAAACAAAGTGCATGTAGACTGAAACCGCCAAAATGGAAGCAGAGACGGCAAGATAACATTAACAAGTCGGGATGCAACCAAAATACCAAGAAGGCGGCGCCAGGCCAGCCATACCCATACGTAGTCCCGTCAGGTAGTGCGTGTGCCGATCAGGAAAAAGGCGGCCCATGCATCCTTCGTCCGTTTCTACCGAAACTCCGTCATTTGCTGCGGATTGAGGACTTGCGGGGCATCTGACAGCTTTAATTGTTTGTAGGCGGTGCATCTACGTTCCACGTCGACGCCACATCCTCCCCCATACCCCTGCAGTGGTTCTGCATGGGCCGGCGACGTGGATTACTTCTCACCATTCTTTTACATATTGATCGATCCCTCCTATGCTCTGATTAAGTCCCGTATGTCTCATTCGAGGCCTACTTTAAACTGTGCGCTACGCGTGCATTGCAACGCCGCCACTTCTCATCAAACTTTTTTGTCAAAACCAATTAGCCAAATGCTAGTGCTTGCTTCGGACAGAGTCGACTCGATTTCGATTGTTCCAGGGCTTTGCCGTTTGAAACCGACGGTTCAGATGGCGGTCTTCCGGCATCAATCATGTCCATGATCCATGTACGTTTCTTAAATGTTCTTGATTGCGTATCATCATGCTGATGCATAAGCTAGCCAGCCATCTGTAAAGCACACCCATTGTCATGTGCTCCTTGTGAAAGAGATCCTTCGAGATGGTGAGATAAAACTAGCGAATAAGTGTGGTGTCGATGGTCATCCACTTGTCACCCCCTGCATAAGACGTGAGTCGACGGAGCCGTCGATATGATCATGGAGATGGTACTCATGGAACACCAAGGATAAGTAGGTTTTCCACGCCATGTAGGTGGAAGTGGAGTGATCTAGGGTCACCGGAACACGATCATAGATGTTCATATCGTGGATGAAGGTAGCGGGATGTGGATCGGGGCCGGCAAAAGGGCTGGAATCTGCTGAGATGGGGGAGTGGGGCGACGCCATCGCCGTGGTAGGGAGGTGGAGAGGTGTCGATTGGGAGGAGGGGAAGGCGGGTGCGATAGAGGAAAGGTTTTGGCGGTGGCAGGGGTGCGGTGGCACCAGGAGGGCGGAGGCAGCGGCGACCAGAAGGCGCGACGGCGGCGGCCAGAGAGGCGGAAGAACTAGGGTTTAAAATCAGTGGAGGAAACTGTTATCATGTAGAAGTGCATGCTCTAACTAATGCAATCAAATGACCTATCTGATGGAAGAGACTACACAATATACGTCAGCAATAAATATAAGTACTTTCCTCTGTTTGTAAATCTAAGTCTTTTTAGAGATTTCAATGTGGAATTCATCAGTATGAATGTGGACTACATACCGATGTATATAAACTTGTTTTGAAGTGTAGATTTACTCATTTTTTCTCGGGTGATCCATATCGAAATATTTAAAATGACTTATATAAAGCGGTCGCCCCCGACTCCCGTGTCGCTCCTGAGCGGGCGACCCGGGAGTGACCTTGCCACCACCGCCGCCAGTCCCCCCCGCCGGCGCATCCCCTCGCCGCCGTCGCCGCCGGCACGCGCCGCGGCGGCGGCGGGCTCGCCTCCAAACGGCGGCGGGCTACCGGTTCGCACGGCCCTCGCCTGTGGCGGCGCTCTCCATCTGGGGCCGCCGGATCTCAGCGGCGTTGCCCTGCTCCAGGGCGGCGGATCCCGGCGCTGCGGCGTCCTCTCGACGCCTGGGTGACGGATCTGGTGCGGAGGCGTTCCGGCGCTGCTTCTCCGACGCTGGCCGGCCCTGGTCCCGTGGAGGACGGGGTCCCACAGGCCTCTGCGCGACGGTTTGGGCGGCGGGACGGCGGTCCTGTGTGAGCTCTCGTCGGCAGCCGCGGCAGTGTGGGCGGCGCGGCTGCCGGTCTTCTGGTGGGGGAGGTTCAGCCTTCTCGGCTGCGCAGTGTGGCGGCCTCCCTGTGGCTTCACCGGCGGCGCTTCCGGCGACTGGCTGCTTTGGCCTCCGGCTTGGCGTCCTTCCGGCGTGTGAGGGTGGGGTGGCAGCCCACAACCTGGAAGCTTGGTGGTCTCTGTGCAGTGGTGGGCGCTGGAGTCAAGGTGGTGGCTTCCGCTTGGTCATGGCGCGATGGCTTCGTGGGAGGTGTGCGGGCTAGCGGAGGTGCTATGCATGGGGTTGTGGTGTTGGGCGGTGCTCCGGGCGAAAGCCTGCCGGGCTCTTGTCGGCCGACGGCGTCGGCGTCCGTGGACGTCGTCTCACCTCCTTGGAGGCGCCGCCGAGGAGTTCTCTCCCTGCACACCCTCGGATCCAGTTCTTCGGGTGAAAGCCTAAGGCCCGGTCGGGTCGGGCGACGGCGTCGGCATCGTCACTTCCCTCTTTGGGGCGTCGCCTTGAAGAGCTTTGGTTCCCATTCGCGCTCTCCATGTGCTAGACGCTCACGGCACTGCGGTCGGCAGGTGCCCGACCGGCAGTGTGGCGGTGCGGTGTCCAGTTTGGCAACGATGATGATGGCTAGCGGTGCAGGGTCGCGGCAGTGCTTCGGTTGTCGGTTCTTACCCGACATGCTTGACAGGTCTCTTATGGGTCTCGCCGTGCCGTCGCGGAGTCGGAGCTGCCCGGGAGGTGCCTAGGCGGCGACGATGACAAGTGGTTGGTGGTGTTCGTGGAGGTGTTAGTTGGCGCCAACTCTGCCCATTTCTCCTGTGTTTTGGTGGTCTTCTTAGTCGGAGTTGTCTGGCGCCTGCGCCGGTGGCCGATTGTTTGGCATGGGCCGGCATGGGTTCCAACGTTTGCGGCGACGAGGGCTTCGTTGGTGGAAGTCGATGGCGAAATCGGAGTCGCTCGCTCGCGGAGGAGTGATGACGATGACACTTGGTGACGACCTTGTCTTTGTGTTTCTTCTATGCAGCGTTGTTGCATCTTCGTGTGGATGGTCAGGTCGGCCGGTGTTGCCCTGTGTGGGCTGTTGTGATGGTTTTAGACTGGTTTTCCGTTAATTAACCGGGCAATCATCTTCTTTTTTAATAAATCGGGACCCCTAGGGGCCGGCTTCAAAAAAAAATGACTTATATTTTGAAATGGAGGGAGCCGTAGCTAAGCTATAGCATAGCAGATACGCGCTAGGAAAGGAGAGGTTGCGGCCTTGACACTAGCCATTTGCGCGCTAGGTCGTTGGCTACCTAGTTTGCTCGCCTAGCTAATTCTATTTGGACACGGGAGCCTGCGCCCGCGCTGACGGCCAACATCCACAGTGTTCCTTTGTTTCTCAGTGCTCTCAAAAGGAAGGAGGAGACGTTGGCAATGGTCAGTGTCAGATCCTATAGCTATTACGGAACTTTAACCACAGTGCCCCACGCAGTTTTGTCCCGAGATGATACCTAATAATATAATATAATTGCGACTTCTAATTAGCTAGATAACCTCTAGTTAGACTGCTCATTGCTTGGCTATAACTTCTTCCATTCTCAACTGTTACTGCTCATTTTCATGGTTTAGCTATATTCTTTTTCTTTTTTCAACTGTTGCTGTTTGTGCGCACTGAATTATCTTTATGATGGCCAAAAGGGCACCGAGTGTGCTAGGATTTGACCTACCAATTTGTCCCTGCCGCCAGCTTTCACGACACATGTATCTTATCAGTCTCGTCGCCTCATTAGGCGAGGTAATTTGCCTAGGCTAGCTTTAGGAGAGCTAGGGTTTGACTAAGTAAATACTGGACGGGTGAGACAGCAGGTCCAGTCGTAATATCTGGAGATCAACTATCATGTAGCTCCGTCAGGTAATTTTATATCTCCACACCTCATTGAGTTGACGGCCTAGATTGCTATTTCTACTAGCTTATTACCACACTATTGGTGTGGCTCTTCTTCGTGATCCAGATTGTATTTGTGTCTCATCTCAGTCACCTCATACCTCTGACGCAGAGGCCGGGGTATTCCCCTTTTCAAAAAAAATTAAAAAATCTCAGTCACCTCATACCTGACCCGGTGTGGTTTTCATTATCTTGGAGTGACAAAAGTGCACATGATTATCCCAAGCGCAATCGTTCATGACTATTTCCGAGATGCTGCTTTACCCATTAAAGTGTTTAAATTCTGGTGGTTGTGCGGTCAACCCATATATTTATATGACAGCACTGAGAAGCAAATACTTTGTGATGCATATAATAGTACTACGATTTTGGTACATTGCTTCGAGTTTGGGACCTGTTTGTCCTGCAGCGTGTTTTCGATAATTCTCTCGAAACAGGGTTTCGCTCTATTTTATAAATAAAACAACAATCGAAAAAATACACGATCGAATGTTGTGAGGTTCATGTTGCCGCTGGTTGGTCGCGCATGTTGCCGCTGGTTCATATGAGTCCAACAACAGCAGCGTGTTTGTCCTGCAACATGTACTGCATCTCAGGAATCATTCATATGCGGGTTCGGTGCTCCAGAAAATAACCATAACAATCATGCAAGCAGGCAGCTGCTCGTCACGCAACAAATGAGTCCAACAAGACGTACTACAAAGAAAAAGGGACCAAGAAGATAACAAAGAAAAAGAGAGAGACTCCAAATGGCGTGAAAATAACTCGACCATGGACCGGGTCCACGCAACTTGTGTAGCTGTGAGACGGATTACAGTGAGCCAATGACCACAAAAGAAAAGGGAAAACGAGAGCTCTCCGTCTTGCCTGCACTCATGGTGCTGGTACAAGAGGCTGTGGATCGAGCTCAGCCTTATCGAAATCGCTAGGCGCCTAGGCCCAAAAGGATAAGCAAAAACATTTTATTCATGAAAAAATAAATGCACATAGTGCTGTCCAACATCCCATCATGATCCTCCAAGGTCGTCCTTTTGCTATGGAAGTGTCATCATCCCATGAAAAGTGGACCATTGGACTGGCTCACATTCTCCCCCACGGCCTTGGCACGAGCACTGATGTAATTCGTCAATATCTTTTAAACACAGTACAGATCAGGCGTATCAAGAAACTGAGCCGGCATATCATTTTAAGATACGTGCGTACACTCAGCACACGTACACCTTACCCTTATGAGTACCTTCGAGATACTAAGCCGATATATCATCTTGAAATTAATGAAGTCACCACAGTCGTCTTGTAGTCGACGAAAAATCTTATTCCACTGAACCCGCATTGCCGGAAATTATAAAATAAACCCGGGTAAATATGCGAGCATCGGGACTTGAACCCTGATGGATGGAGATGCCACTGTCCTCCTAAGTTCTAACCATCCAATTACATGTTGCTTCACGTAATTCATACTAGTAAGGACGTCTCCAACGAGCACCCCTAAACCGTCAATAACCATCGGGACCAAGCAGTCTAGATGTGTTTTGTTATCCAACATGATAACTCATTCATCAGCGGATCGGGCCGGATGTTTGTTTTCATGCAAACGACAAGCAAACCAGGGGGCTTTGCAGGCATTCAGACCACTTCCATGCACGTGTATGATGACCCGGTCCCACCTGAAAACCCTCCCGCCAAATAACTCCCTCGCGTGAAACGGTTGTCGCGCATCCATGCCGGTCGGCGCCCCTCCAGTGCGGACTTGAGGGACCGACGTTGATGTCGATCAATGCGGCGCGACCAGATGAGTCATCGGCGTCACTTCAATGCAGCTCTAGCAACCGAGAAGTCTACCCTGGCTGCTTCACCACATTGAAGCCGACTTCCGGTCCCTTCGCCTGGCCACCACACCTATTTAAGCAGGAATTTGATGCTGTCCACACCGCACTTCTCACGCATCCTCTCTGCTCCGGCCTCGGTGACACCACTATCTCTAGGAACATGGTCTGGCGCGGCCCTCGCCGCTGCGAGCCATCCTGAAGAAGAAGCCACACTCCTCATCGTGCTATCGCGTCAAGCAGGAGTCGGTGCGCCTCTCAGGCACGTTAAAGCAGAGTCAGCACCCCCTACACAACAGTGGCATCCAAATCGAGCACCACGTGAAGGAGGAGTTGGGGCCAGCGCTATACAACCGGTATGCCCAGATCAATGCGTCGGTGTTGCCGCTACGCCGCAACTGCCGCGGCCAAGACGTCACGGAGGAGCTGCCCTCTCTCAGATGCAAAGGCACGCGGGCGCATCCTCCACTATCTTAGTCGCTATGCCAGATCGTTTTTGTCGCGGGCCATTGTGCCGGGCGAGGAGAGGTTGGCGAGGCATGAGTGACACAAAGAAGCGTACCGCTCCGCGTTCACCAAAACAGATGAGGAACCAGCCTAGGTCCGCGATGGGCCGACTTGATGGAGGCCTGGGCCCTCGACTGACTTGTCACTACTTGGAAGATGGTCATGCGGTGTCGTTGTCGCTTGGACGGAGAGCTTTCTAAGACCGATGAGGAGTGTTCGCTAAGCAAAACCTCCGCCACTGCCGTCGGAAGGGGCAACGCCGTCGCCAGGGAATTGCGGCTGGGGTCGGCGTTGGCCACAACGACGCCCGCACCACGCACGAGGAAGTGGACCAGCTCCTCAGCGAGCTATGCGATGGCTGGGCAAGGTTGTCAGGGCCCCGTGCCCTTCTGCCGCCGGAAGGACTACTCCGACAATGATGACAATGACGACGACAGCTGCATGGACAGCAGTGGCCGTGCGGCGGGCCAGGTCGGCCACACATACGAGCTCACCGTACACCTAAAGTTAGCCTCCTATGATTATTTTTTAAGTTTTTAGTTAAATGGACGAACTATTGTCCGTTTTATATAAATTATATCATAACTTTGCTGAATTTCATTGTGTTTGATGACTTTTATCCAAATTTATTCAAATTTGTTTCAAAATGGATGTGCGCGAAAGCATTGATACGCTAACCATGTATGCACTTTTGAAGAATATTTGGAAGTGTTCTTAGGCTCTCATTTGGTTCTGGTGATTAATGATAACACGATTGATATATGACTAGCATTTTATCAAGTTTAGTTCATGAATATATTCCTCAATGGCGTGGAAACATCATTGAAGACCTCTACTTTGGTGCTAACAAGTGGTTGACCCTTCAAGCTTGTATTTTAATCCTTTCATGAATCAAAGATTCATATTAACGATAAGTGTACTATCAAGAGGGGCCCATGTGAATTAACTAGGGACGAACACTATTTATCTTAAGACTATAAACCCAATTGAAAGTGCATTGTTTCCCCAATGCTAGTTTGGTGTCAATGGTAATATGGTTAGTGAGGAATAATGTCGTTTATAAAGTTTATCTTAGGACATTGGTCTCTTGGTGCTTGTCTACGGACGTGGTTGACCTCCTCCCCCAATTCAAAAAGGAAAAAAAGGCGTCAGTTATCCGATGGCGCAATGATTTTTCACTTATGTTTGAATCATAGGACAACCACAAATATTAAGAAGGGTGGACATGTTTGAGGAGTTAAGGATCATGCTTCCACACATACATGCTTAATGTGTTGTTTTTGGGACTCCGAGGGTCCAGGGACCGGTTTCTAGAGTGACCAGAAACCTTCTGGACACCTTGGATCCCTACACCCTCAGATCTCTGATTCCCCGGGGTTCATTTGCTATTTTTCATGCATTTACTGTTTTTTTAGCTAAATGACCCTGAAATTGAAAAGCATTTCAAATGAACTCTGAAAAGGTTGAAAGTTGGCATGGTATCATCATTTCACCCACATAACATGTGCAAAAAAGTAGAGAGGGTTACAGCAAAAACTGGATGCACTTCGTGTACAAAACGGACAATCTCTTTCGAGGTACGAGGATTTCAAACGAGAACTCGTCTGTTACAAAGGGATTTCATTTTTTTTGAACTTATTTGAACTACAGTCTTTTTCTGTGTTCAAAATGCACCATTCAAAGCAACATCATCAATTTTCAACCATTTCTGACTTCATTTGCTATTTTTCATGCATTTACTTTTTTTTTAGCTAAATGACTCTGAAATTGAAAAGCATTTCAAATGAACTATGAAAAGGTTGAAAGTTGGCATGGTATCATCGTTTCACCCACATAGCAAGTACAAAAAAGTATAGAGGGTTACGGCAAAAACTGGATGCACTTCGTGTACAAAACCATTACAGAACACCATGGATAGATAAGTGATGAAATTAATATAAGTTCATCATCACATGCCATTCAAAGTACATGCATATCTCTAGAGCATCTAATTAAACCATACATTGCAACTATGTAGAACATTTCAACGCAACAACAAATGTGATCATAATCGCAACCAAGGTAACAATTGATCCAACGGCGTAATGATACCAAGCCTCGGTATGAATGGCATATTTTCTAATCTTTCTAATCTTCAAGTGCATGGCATCCATCTTGATCTTGTGATCATCAACGATATCCGCAACATGCAACTCCAATATCATCTTCTCGTGCTCAATTTTTTTTAGTTTTTCCTTCAAGTACTTGTTTTCTTCTTCAACTAAATTTAACCTCTTGACAATAGGTCCATCTTGATCTTGTGATCATCGACGACTTCCGCAACATGCAACTCCAATTCCATCTTCTCCTCCTCCATTTTTTCCAATTTTTCTTCAAGGAAATGTTTTCCTCTTCGACTAAATTTAACCTCTCCACAAGAGGGTCGGTTGGAATTTCCAGTTCAACTACCTCCTAGACATATAAAACCATCTATGTCAGGTTGGTCGACATAATTGTCGTAAACACTAAAACAAATAGTTATAAATTAAAGATAATATACCACATCCGAATCGTAGACAGGACGAGGGCGGATATCAAAACCATCGCACTATATAATAACAAGCAATAATAAACGTAAGAAAATTAGACAAATATCTATCTAAAGCAATAATAACAAGCAACAATAAAAGTAAGAAAAGCATGGACAGAACAAGAGGCTCACCACGATGGTGCCGGTGACGAGATCGGCGGGGGCGATCGACGGCGGTGAAGACGGGGACGGGGCGTGACGGACCGCTAAACCTAGACAAATCTCGGAGGAAATGGAGCTTGGAGTTCGAGCTTCGAGAGGAGAAAAGCTTAACTAGTGTGACTCGGGCATTTCATCGAACACCTCATGTACATAGGAGGTGAGTTAGCTAGAGCAACACAACTCCCCCCGGCCGGCCAGAAAAAACAGAGCAGAGGAAGTGGTGGACGAGGGGTTATATATAGGAAACTCTTTGGTCCCGATTCGTCTCAGGAACCGGGTCTAAAGGTCAACCGTTTGTCCCGGTTCTACACCCGAATCGGGACCAATGGGTCTGGGCCAGGAGCGACGCCCATTGGTCCCGGTTCGTGCCGAGAACTGGGACAAATGGTCCCAGACCAACCGGGACAGATGCCCAAAGAGGCCCGGCCGGTCCCCTGGCCACACAAACCGGGACGTATGCACCCATGGGTCCTGGTTCGTGGATGAACCGGAACGAATGAGCTCGCCAGGCCCGAACCAAACCCTGTTTTCTACTAGTGCTGTAGCAGGGACGGCAGCGGGTGGCAGGGCGAGGACGACGACGACGACAACGACGGCGACGGAGACTACACCGACTTCTACAAGCGCCTAGGCATGTAGAAGTCGGACGGCGGCGAGGACGGCGTAGCTAGGCCGTGTTTGTTTTTTTTTCTACAAATTTGAATGAATATCGCCGAATTTAGATGAATTTCGACGAGTTTGTTTCAAAAAATGCCGAATTCGTTTAGCCCTGGGGTGACCTAGGGACGACGACTGGGAACGCAGTCGCCCCCACGCCGAAATTCTCGCTGGCTCGCCCCATGACGCGTTTTTTCGGCGTCCTGAAGGGCTGAACGGCTGGAGATGCTCTTAGTGTACCAGCACCATCGGTGCAGGCAAGACGGACAGCTCTCGTTTTCCTCTTTTCTTTTGTGGTCATTGGCTCACTGCAATCCGTGACCGGTCATTTGCCGAGTTATTTCCACGGCCTTTGGAGTCTTTTTTGTTTTGTTATTATCAGATATATACGGTAATAAACTGTCCATCTCCTTGGTCCCTTTTTCTTTGTACTACGTCTTGTTGGACTCATGTGTTGCGTGACGGGTCTCCTTGCATGATTGCTATTGTTATTTTCTTCTGAAGCACCGAACCAGCATATGAATGACTCTTGAGATGCCGTCGTAGCATTTGTGTTACAGACTCATCGGCAACTTGCACTTTTTTTTGTGGCTCCGATGGGCACGTAGCATTTTGTGCTGGACATATACCAAATAGTTCTGGGCGGCCCTGGTTTTGTTAATTGGTGTTTTTGTTCCTGCGAGTGCCAACGTACGGCAGCAAGCTTGGCTGCGAGTTAGCCGGTTTTGTTGGTAGCGGGGGAATTGAAGGGAGAGAGTGGCACGTCTCCCTCTCCTCGCATTCATCAATATTCATGCGCCACAGGATATTGATGCTCCTTGACAAGGATGAGTCTGACATGTTGTTGCTGCTGGCCTTGAGAGAAGTATTCCGAGCAACCGGGGATGGATGGAATGGATAGAGCCGGTACAGTGCATGTGAAATCAGCAAGCCGATACAGTGCTCTCTGCTTATCTATCGGGGTTAATAGAATAAAAAACTACTAGATTACGGGTAAAGGTTACCAAAAACTTCAACTTTCTTTAATTTTCCATAACGCTATCACTATTTTTAGTTGGTTGGTCCGAAAAACACTAGTTGATACGAAGAGGAGAATAGATGGCCTGATGGAGGAGGAGATCAGTGTCTTCACCAGCATGACTGACGCCGTAAAGGAGGTGGCAAGCGCCACTAGGTAGAGCAACTCCATCGACGTCCATCCTAACCTATAAACCGCCGTCATGGACCAAGGTGGCATCAGCGGAGGCTCTGATGGCCGCTCTGAGTGATTCTGCTAGACAACAAGGCCCATGGTGTTGGATTTGGTGGCATGCCAGGCGCTCACAGGGTGCTCTGTCTTTGGAGCTGGGTGGGCGAGCACTACTACAAGTGATGTCCCAGGTGGTGCCGTGCATGATCCTCGACGACAATGGCGATGGGAATGGCTATGACAATGACGACGACGATGGCGATGACGACGTATATTTTGTGTAGCTAGGGTTTGAATACTATTTGATCGTCTGTATATGTTCATGAGATGCTATATACTAACCCCTCGAGCTTAGATGTGCTAATTAGTCCTAGCGTGAGGGTGTTTAGTTTTCCCCGTGCTTGTTGCTGGTAGCGAACTCATGTGCATGTTGTGTGCCAGATATCCTAGGATCGGTTTTTTAAGGGAGTTATTTTACCATCTTCATTCGACCGCGTATTTTTTTTATTATTGCTTTATTTATGAAACAGGGCGAAATCCTGTTTCGAGAGAAGTATCGAAAACACGCTGCAAGACAAACAGGTCCCAAACTCGAAGCAACGTACTGAAATCGTAGTACTATTATATGCATCACAAAGTATTTGCATCTCGGTGCAACCATATAAATATATGAGTTGACCGCACAACCACCAGAATTTAAACACTTTAATGGGTAAAGCTGCATCCCGAAAATAATCATGAACAATTGCGCTTGGGATAATCATGTGCACTTTTGTCACTCCAAGATAATGAAAACCACACCGGGTCTGGTATGAAGTGACTGAGATGAGACAGAAATACAATCTGGATCACGAAGAAGAGCCACACAAATAGTGTGGTAATAAGCTAGTAGAAATAGCAAAGTAGGCCGTCAACTCAATGAAGTGTGGAGATATAAAATTACCTGACGGAACTACATGATTGTTGATCTTCAGATATCACGACAGGACCTGATGTCTCACCCGTCCAGTATTTATTTGGTCAAACCCTAGCTCTCCTAAGCTAGGCTAGGCAAATTACATCGCTTAATAAGGCGACGAGACCGATAAGATACATGTGTCGTGAAAGCTGGCAGCAGGGACAAATAGGTAGGTCAAATTCTAGCACACTCAGTGCCCTTTTGGCCAAATTCTGAAAAATACCGGCTCCATCCCAAAGGTAATTCAGTGCGCACAAACAGTAACAGTTGAAAAAAGAAAAGGAATATAGCTAAAGCATGAAAATACCGTCTCCATCCCAAATTCAGCGTGCGCAAACAGTAACTGTTGAAAAGGGAAAAAGTTATTTTTCATTCTTGCGAGAGGACCTTATTGACTGTGTGCATCTTAGTTATGCAGAGGCCGGGTGTAATGCTTAAACCATTTCAGTAATAAAGCGTCCCTTTTCGAAAAAGCAATGAGAAGTCTAACTAGAGGCTATCTAGCTAATTAAAAGTCGCACTTATATTACTAGATATTATTAGTGGCTCTCAACTGCCGTCGCTGACCCTCTGCTTCTGCTCGGGACAAAGCTGCGTGGGGCACTGTGGTTAAAGTTCCGTAATCGCTATAGGATCTGACACTGACCATTGCCAACGTCTCCTCCTGCCTTTTGAGAGCACTGAGAAACAAAGGAACACTGTGGATTTTGGCCGTCAGCGCGGGCGTAGCCTCCCGTGTCCAAATAGAATTAGCTAAGCGGAGTCGGCGTGCGCGGGCTCGGCGGAGTCGGCGTGCGCGGGCTTGGCGGTGTCGGAGCTGCTTCGTTGCTGGGCGGCTTCGGTGCTGCTGGGCGGCGTCGTGGAGGCGTCATCCCTCGGGCTTGGTGTCGGCGTGGCCGTGGGCGCGGGGGTTGGCGTCGTCGCCGTCGTCGGCGTTGCCGTCTGCAGCTGGTTCAGGATGAGGCCGTGCTCCGCCAGGTACCACGCCCTGAGCTGCTCGTCGTTGCTCTGGAGCATGTCCGCCCCGCCCATCAGAAAAGCCATGTTGGTGTTCCTCTTCTTCGCGGCGAAGTTCGTTCGAAGCAGGTCGACGTTGGTCCGGAGCAGGTCGAGCTTGATGGCACTGTTCGTCATCAACGACGACCACCGCTCGGCGGTTTTCTCTTCACGTTGGACGGCCCGGGCCTGGACGTCGGCGAGGCAATGCTCGATGGACTCCTGCACTCGCGCGGTTGCCGCGTCGGCGTTTTTCCTTTGCCAATTTGTGGCCGTCTGGCCGCCCCTCTGACGCGTCCGGAGTCGTCGCGTCCGGCTTGTATGTCTTCTTGGCCTTGTCGAGGGTGCGTCGGACTTCCGCCCACTTCTCGCACTTGTCAATGCGCTTGTAGACGTGGAGGTACTTGAAGTCGGCGTCGAGGTTGTCGCGTCGATACATGGTGAACATGCGCAGCAACTGCGCGGAGGAACAAACAGTTGGCGGTCGGCGGGCGTAGACGATGAAGAGATGCGGGCGAACGGCGTGCGAACGGCGTGCGTACCTGATCATCAATGCGGGCGCCGCTCTCCGGACGAGCCGCGACCTCCTCGACGATCCCATGTCATTTGTTGCACGCCCCCTGGATACGCCCCCAATGGTTCGCCATCGCCTTGGAGCCGCTGAACTTTCACCCTCCACTCGGCGTTCTACATGCCCGGTGGCTTCAATGGCGGCGCCCTCGACTTCCTCTGCTTCGGCTGGGCCATGGTGCCGGTCGTGGTTGCCGCCGCGCGCGGCATGGCATACTTCTTCGGCGGCATGGCGGCGACTGGAAGGCAAGCGGGAGGGGGTTTGGAGGGAGAAAGGGAGGGAATGGCGGGAGGAAGGCGAGCGAGCGGGAGGGATGCGAGGGAAAAGCGTCAAGAACCGGCGGGAAAAGGCCCTCGGGTCGCCGCCAGGGCGGACCCATCCGCCTTTTTCGCTTGCGCCAGCTCCCCAAGCGCCTCTAGGGCGCCGGGTTCGGTCTGGGTCCGCCGGCACCAGTTTTGGCCCGAGCCGGCGAAAAACGAGCTTCTGGGGGCGCGACTGGGCCCTTTTTTTGGCGCCGGCACGGCAAAAACGTCTGGGGAGGGCATGTTGGGGGCGCGGCTGGAGATGCTCTAAGTCTCAGTCGACTTAGACTTCGTTATGTCTCAGTCGATGTTGTATTTCATTGATCTTGCATTGAGACTCGAACAAAAAATTCTTTTCAGTTTTTCCTTTTTCTTCTCATACATACTATCACTTGACTAAGACTTGGTTAAGTTTCAGTCGACTGAGACCTAGACACATCCATGGTAAAATAGTGAGTGCTTCATTTTCCCGGGCTGAAGATAAAGCTTGACGGGGTCAGTATGCCGGTTCGTTGTCTCGCATGTTTGACGGGGTCAGAAAGGTAATAGGTGTTTCCAGTTCTTTTTTATTTCTGTATTACCTCGTTGTCCATTACACTGAGCGTGTGCTCTTTCATCTATCAGGGTTGCACTTGCACACTATGATGGAGTGTCGGTGATGGAAGTTGGTTATGAAGAAGGACAAGGTGATAACGAAGGCAGCAACGGGAATTCCATAGCAGCTATAGATTATTAGAACTAGTCATCATCCCGTGCATCAGCATGGTCTAGATATTACATAAGTGCATAATTATGACCACAATTATGATAACATTTAAAATGAAAGATATAAAATTTGGATTTCATAATAACGAAACGAACGCTTTGTTATTCAAACAATGATCACACTAAATAAACACATACAATTTTAGGCTTCAGAATTGGACAGTGTGCATCCATTTTCCCTTTATGTTGCGCAAACTTCCAGTTTATGTGCCTGGGACTTGTCTGAATCTTTCTTTCGATGCTTCAACTGCCCATTAGACCTCAAGTGTCAAGTAGACAACTTGTTTGTGTGCTTGAGACTTATCTTTAATTGTCACTCTTTGATACTTCAATTGCCCATTAGCCCCCAAATGTCAAGTGGATAACTTGGTTATGTGCTTGAGACTTGTCTAAATTTTGTCCCTTATTCCATTTGATTTCCCTTGCAGGCTGATTTGAACCGGAGGGCTGAAGAAATAATTGAACTCCGGAATAGACTTGTTGAAACTGAATCTGCTGCTGCCAAGGCCAAAAAAGATCTGGCGCTGAGCTTAACCACTGCTGAACAGTTGAAGAAATATTTTGAATCAGAGCGAGCAATCTGGGAAGTGCAGAAAAATGCTCTTGAAAAGAGAGCAAATGACGCTAAGGAATGTCTTAATCCGGTGACAGAAGAGTTGACTGGTTTAAAGCGGCAAATAGAACTTATGACTTCTGCCGTCTTCGGTAAATACTTAACCTGCACATGCTTTCATTTCCGCAACCTTTAATCCGTTCCGGCTTAATTGTAATAACCATATGCAGGACGGCGCGTCACCCATCTTGGGGATGATCTTCGGAAGAAACTCAAGGCCTCTTATACTCTGGTTGAGCAGCTGTATTCCGAGGCTCAGAGGATTATAAGTGCAATGTCTTTCAATAAACCGGCCCCTACCACTATCCAAGGCACTCTGGAGAAGCTTTCTATCTTGCCAACACGCTTGGAGGAAGTGAAGAAGTCTGCTGCCCGAGCCGGTTCTCTTGTAGCGCTCACCAGAGCCAAAGCGTGGGTTTCAGACTTCGATCCGGAAGAAGCTCTGAACGGGTATCCCAGCACCAAAGAAGATGGATCGGCCTTCACTGGTAAAGACCTTCGTGCTTTAACAAAGGAGATGCGTCCTCTTGCCAGCAAACTTGCTGTTGAATCAGACTTGTCCAGGTATCATCCGGCGTACGATTTAAAGAATGAGCGGGTGGATCGACCGGTTTATGATACCGTAAATCTAATCCCACCAGTGCGCCCCCACACTTTCGCCCCAGATGTTGATCCGTCTGATCTTATTACGGAAGAGATGTACTTCCGTGCTTTAACAAAAATCGATTGGTGCGTCCCTGACTTTCAGCCGCTTCAAGAAGACGAAGAAGCTCCAGAACAGGTCGATCCTCAGCCGTCGCAGCAGGAGGAAGCATAGGCCACACAGTTTATCTTTGTAGCTGCAGTATTATTTTGCCGAAAAAACTTTAATCCGCTCAGGCCCGCTGTGCCTTGTAATAGGATAGCTTAAAATATTGTCCGTCTTGATCCGGATGTCCCAACTTTGCTTTGACATTTTGCCAATTTGAATCTTGTCTGATATGGTTTATCTTGCGTACTATCTGTTTCTGCATAGATAACACTTAAAAGATGTCCTAGCGGTTTATCGCCGGACCGATTAAATTGCTCACAAAATATATTAAACAAGTGTCTGTTTATACCAGAAATAACTTCATACCTGTGATTAAGCATGCTTGATGTTCTTAATCCGGCGAACATTGTTATTTCCGAGGAAGCTCTTGGCTCCGTTGGGGCGTACCCAATTATTCCGGATTTACAAGAACTACCGGTTTAAATAATGCTGGAGCTCTGTGTCCAGACTTTTGAAGATATGTGGTCAACCTTGAAGTTGTCCCACTCCGGATCAAAGAACCATAGAAACACATGAGAACAGAAATACAAAAAACACAGGTTTGCAAATAAAATCATGTAGTCGAGGCTTTTTGCGAGCTGCCAGGCTCCAAATCGAGCTTTATGATTCGAAAACGATCATAGAAACCGGACCGCAAGGGGCTAAGCTAGGATTCGGATACGATCCGTAGCCCCCTTGGGATCGTGAAATTTTAGCCAAGCAATGGATTCAAATAGGATCCAAGGAGCTTATGATTCGAATACGATCATATAAACCGGACCGCAAGGGGCTAAGCTAGGATTCGGATACGATCCGTAGCCCCCTTGGGATCGTGAAGTGTTAGCCAAGCAATGGATTCGAATACGATCCAAGGAGCTTATGATTCGAATACGATCATATAAACCGGACCGCAAGGAGCTAAGCTAGGATTCGGATACGATCCGTAGCCCCCTTGGGATCGTGAAGTGTTAGCCAAGCAATGGATTTGAATACGATCCAAGGGGCCCATGGTTCGAATACGACCATGTAAACCGGACCGCAAGGGGCTAAGCTAGGATTCGAATACGATCCGTAGACCCCTTGGGGTCGTGAAATTTTTAGCCAATCAATGGATTCGAATACGATCCAAAGGGCCCATGGTTCGAATACGACCATGTTTGAACAGGAATAGCTATGTTCTCTTTGGTTCGAATACGACCTATGTTTGAACAGGAAGCCTTTAGTGAGTTTAGAAGCAGAGCGCCTATATGGGAATCGCGCCTTGCGGAAAAGCCCTCTTTGGTCCCTTATAGAATTGTCCTGCATAGCCAGATAGGCTGATCAAAGCATCTTATTTTCTTAATGAAAATGATATATAACAAGAGAAATAATACTGTAGATGGATATCACCATAAGATAGTTATATTAGAAAAAAGGGCTGATCCTCCGGTTTATTGAGGGCGCCGGTTTATTCATTAATCATAATATATACATAGGATACAGCAGAGCTCATGGCTCAAGTATAGTAGGGCCGCAGGAGAGCGATGTTCCACGACCTCTTTGTCTCTTCTTCTGATGTTCATGAGTCCTTGTGTTCTCGAACGTCTACCAGGTAATATGAACCGTTGTGTAGATTCTTGCTGACCACAAAGGGCCCTTCCCAAGGCGGGGATAGTTTGTGCATGTCTGTTTGGTCTTGGATGAGCCAGAGCACCAAATCTCCCTCCTGGAACGTCCTGGTTTTGATCCGACGGCTGTGATATCTGCGCAAGTCCAGTTGATAAATCGCGGACCGTGCTGCCGCTATGTCACGCTCTTCATCTAGCCGGCCCAAACTGTCATGTCTTGCCTGCTCATTGGCCGCTTCAACATAAGCCGTTACCCGTGGCGAATCATGACGGATATCACTTGGAAGGACCGCTTCAGCACCATACACCATAAAGAAAGATGTATAACCTGTGGACCGGTTCGGCGTAGTGTTGATGCTCCAGAGGACAGAAGGTAACTCCTCAACCCAGCACCCTGGTGTTCTTTGCAAGGGAGTCATAAGCCGGGGTTTGATACCTCGCAAAATCTCCTGATTAGCACTTTCAGCTTGACCATTGGATTGAGGGTGAGCTACAGAAGATACATCTAGGCGAATATGCTCTCGTTGACAAAACTCTTCCATCGCTCCTTTGGATAAATTGGTGCCGTTGTCTGTGATGATGCTGTGTGGAAAGCCAAACCGGAAAATTACCTTTTTCATAAATTTAACCGCTGTTGCCGCATCACACTTGCTCACAGGCTCTGCCTCAATCCATTTTGTAAACTTATCCACAGCCACCAGCAGATGAGTTTTTTGATCTTGGGATCGTTTGAAAGGACCAACCATATCGATCCTCCAAGTTACAAACGGCCAAGTAATCGGTATCATCCGGAGCTCCTGTGTCGGAACAAGAGCACGTCGTGAAAATTTCTGACAAGCATTGCACCTTCGGACTAGATCCGCTGCATCAGCGTGGGCTGTCAGGCAATAGAACCCATGTCGAAAAGCTTTAGCCACTAAGGATTTTGAACCGGCATGATGACCACAATCTCCTTCATGGATCTCACGAAGGATATCACAACCTTCCTCAGATGACACACACCGCTGAAACGCTCCAGAAACACTGCGATGGTGAAGTTCTCCGTTTGCAATTGTCATGGACTTGGAGCGCCGGATTATCTATCTTGCTTTGATCTCGTCGTCCGGCAACTCCCCACGGCTTAGATATGCCAAGTATGGGAGCGTCCAATCCGGAATAACATGAAGTGCTGCAACTAGCTACGCCTCCGGATCAGGAACGGCCAGATCTTCCTCCGATGGTACCTGAACTGATGGACAGTGCAGCTCATCCAAAAAAGTATTCGGTGGTACCGGTTTACATTGCGAACCCAGCCGGCTCAGGGCATCAGCCGCTTCATTCCTTCGCCGGTCTATGTGATCCACCTGATACCCTTTGAAATATCCTGCAACTGCTTCAACTTCTCGTTTGTAAGCTGCCATGAGAAGGGTCTTTTGAATCCCACTTGCCGGATACTTGCTGTGCCACTAAATCTGAATCACCAAAACACTTGACCCGGCTCAAGTTCATCTCCTTAGACATCCGTAGGCCATGAAGCAATGCCTCATATTCTGCTGCATTGTTAGTACAAGGAAACATTAGACGGAGGACATAACAGAACTTGTCACCTTACGGGGAAGTTAACACAATTGCAGCCCCGACCCTTCTAACTGCCTTGAACCGTCAAAATGAATCGTCCAGTATGTAAGATCTGGCTTCTCCTCTAGTGCTTGCAGTTCTGTCCAATCATTGATGAAATCCACCAATGCTTGGGATTTGATAGCGGTGCGTGGCACATACTTCAATCCGCGTGGGCTAAGCTCAATGGCCCACTTCGCCACACTGCGAGTAGCTTCCCTGTTCTGGATTATATCCCCCAATGGAGCTGAACTGACAACAGTTATTGGGTGGCCTTGGAAATAATGCTTCAACTTCCGGTTTGCCATGAACACACCAATATACCAGCTTCTGCCAATGCGGATACCTTTGTTTGGATTCAATGAGAACTTCACTGACATAATAGACTGGACGTTGAACCGGATATTCCTTTCCTGCTTCCTTGCGCTCGACCACGATTGCCACGCTGACTGCCCGTGCGTTGGCGGCGATGTATAACAGCAATGGCTCATTATCAACAGGGGCAGCAAGGACCGGCGGTTCTGCCAGTTGCCGCTTCAAATCCTCAAACGCAGCGTTTTCCTCCTCACTCCATATAAACCGGTCTGTCTTTTTCAGCATCTGATAAAGCGTAATTGCCTTTTCTCCCAGACGGCTGATGAACCGGCTCAATGCTGTGATCCGGCCAGCGATACGCTGAACATCATTGATGCAAGCCGGTTTAGTCAAAGATGTGATTGCCTTGATCTTCTCTGGATTGGCATCTATTCCTCTGTTTGACACCATGAATCCAAGGAGCTTGCCCGCCGGAACACCGAAAGCACACTTCTCCGGATTAAGCATCATTTTATAGGCTCGAAGATTATAAAAGGTCTCCTTGAGGTCCTTTATCAGCGTCTCCTCCTTCCTTGATTTCACCACAATATCATCCACATAAGCATGAACATTCCTCCCTATCTGCCCCTTAAGACAATTCTGTACGCAACGCTGGTAAGTTGCTTGGGCACTCTTGAGCCCAAAAGGCATAGACACATAGCAAAAAGCACCAAAAGGGGTCATGAAGGCCGTCTTCTCTTGATCTTTAACTGCCATCTTGATCTGGTGATACCCTGAATATGCATCCAAAAAACTTAGCCACTCACATCCCGCTGTAGCATCAATGATCTGATCAATACGAGGGAGAGCAAAAGGATCGGCTGGACAAGCTTTGTTTAGGTCTGTGTAATCCACACACATTCTCCACTTTCCATTTTTCTTTAATACCAGCACCGGATTAGCCAACCACTCCGGGTGAAAAACTTCAACTATGAACCCTGCGACCAAAAGCCTGGCCACTTCTTCTCCTATAGCCTTGCGCCTTTCTTCGTTGAAGCGGCGCAGATACTGCTTGACCGGTTTAAACTTCGGATCAATGTTAAGACTGTGCTCAGCGAGTTCCCTCGGTATACCTGGCATGTCAGAAGGTTTCCATGCAAAGATATCCCGGTTCTCACGGATGAACTCGATGAGCGCGCTTTCCTATTTAGGATCAAGGTTAGCGCTGATAGTGAACTGCTTGGATGAATCGCCTGGCACAAAGTCAACTTGCTTGGTCTCCTCCGCAGACTTGAACTTCAATGCCGGATCATGCTGTGTAGTTGGCTTCTTCAACGGGGACATATCTGCCGGATCAACATTGTCCTTGTAAAACTTCAACTCCTCCGTAGCACATACTGCCTCCGCATAAGCAGCGTCTCCTTCTTCACACTCCAATGCAATCTTGCGACTTCCATGAACCGTGATCGTTCCTTTGTGACCCGGCATCTTGAACTGTAGATAAACATAGCACGGCCTAGCCATAAACTTGGCGTAAACCGGTCTTCCAAACAGAGCATGATATGGGCTCCGGATCTTGACAACTTCAAAGGTTATCATCTCCGACCTGGAATCCTGTTCATCTCCAAAGGTAACTTCTAGGTCAATTTTCCCAACTGGGTAAGCTGATTTACCTGGCACTACTCCATGAAACACCGTGTTTGCCTGTCTTAGCTTCTTATCTGTCAGCCCCATGCGACGGAAGGTCTCATAGTACAATATATTGATGCTGCTGCCGCCGTCCATAAGAACCTTGGTGAATTTGTAGCCACCCACCTGTGGTGCTACCACTAAGGCCAATTGGCCCGGATTATCAACTCACGGCGGGTGATCCTCTCTGCTCCACACAATAGGTTGCTCCGACCAGCGCAGGAACTGTGGAGGTACCGGTTCAACCGCGTGGACCGCCCGCTTTAAGACTTTTTGATCCTGTTTGCACATACTCGTAGTGAACACATGATACTATCCACTGCTCAGCTCCTTCGGATTACTCTGATATCCGGATTGCTGCTGCTGTTGATGCTGCTGATTGCCTTGATTGTTGCTATTACCCTGGCCTTGCTGTTGGTTGTTTTGGTTATTGTAACTGCCCTGTCCATACTGATGGTTGCCTTGATTATTGTAACCGCCCTGACCATACTGATGGTTGCCTTGGTTATTGTAACCATTGTTGTTGCCACGATATCCTGATCCGAAGCCGTTCCCCTGATGACCCGGACCATAAAACCGGGGCCTGATCCGCCGCCTGGTGGTCTGTTGTTAGATCTGACCCGGTTCAGGGCCGCCATCATGGCCTTGCATTCTCCCCAGGTATGTTAAGTTGGATGTTCCTTTGATCCGTGTTTCGGGCAAGGCCCATTCAACTCTTGCTCCCAAGTAACGAACCCCCCGCCGGTTTGTGGGGGCGGTTTACCCTTGTTGCGCTGAAAGCCTCCTTGAACTTGGGTATTGGCCACGAAATCAGAGCCACCCTCTGCCTTTCGTTTGCCTAAGAAGCTTGTTCCGACCGGATTAGCCTGCGCCGGTTTACCAGACTTATTTGCCTTTCCAGATTTATCTCCATCCGCTTCTGGATACTTAGGGTTGTAGGAGTCCCCGTACTTCACCAGAGCGCTCATGAGAGTTCCCATGTCATTACAATCCCGTTTGAGGCGTCCTAACTTTAACTTCAGAGAGTCAAACCGACAATTGTTTTCCAGTGTTACTATCGCCGTACTGGGGCTGATACCGTTTGAAAAGTGTAGGATTTCTGATACTCTCCGCACCCATGCACTTGTAGGCTCCTGCTCTCCTTGTATGCATGCTGCTAGATCCACCACTGACATTGGCTGCTTGCACGTATCCTTGAAATTTTTGATAAATTGGCGGCGTAACTCACCCCATGATCCGATGGAGTTAGGCGGTAACCCCTTTAACCAGGTTCGGGCTGTACACCCCATGATCCGATGGAGCAAGCCGCGTCATCCACGTCCAGCATCTCCATAGCCATCTCATAGCTCTCGATCCAAGCTTCTGGAGCCAAATCTGCTGTGTAGTTAGGTACTTTACGCGGACCCTTGAAATCTTTGGGTAACTTTACGCTTCGTAAAGCGGGGACAAGACACTGCACCCCAAAGGAACTCGTCGTGACTCATGTCTCTGTTGTGGTTGTGTGAACCGGCGCCGTTTGGCGGATCTCCTCACGGGCCGCAGATCTCACCCGGTTTGCTGCCGCCTGAGCTTGCGCCTCTGCACCCGCCGGATTATCCTGTCTGTGACGGTGTCGCCTCCGTTCACTACTGGACACCTCCGGCTCCTCCCAATGCCTAGTATAACTCCGACTGTGACGGGGTGTTGAATGAAGTCTCTCCCTGCTGTAGGAGTATGCCTGCTGCTGTGTCAAAGCCGTATTAAGCACATCCTTGACCCTGCGTGCCTCCATTGCCACGGGGGATGTCCCCTCAATGGGTAAAGCGGCCAGACGTGAAGCGGCAGCAACAATGTTATCCAAAGGGTTAGAGTAATGACCCGGAGGAGTGGGAAACGTGAGGCGTAATCCGTCGATCTTGCTCCGCCGTGGGCTGTTGAACCGGTTCACCCCTCACAGGGGCCGTCCTTCGGTTTACCTCCGGATCATTGCTGGCTCCCGCTCCCGGCGTCCCGAAAAGATTCATCGCCTCATAGACCGGCGGTAGACGAGACTGGTACCTTCGAGTCCATACTCCTTGCGCAGAGGCCTGTTCCATCCTCAGCTGGAAAGCCTGAGACTCCAGCTCTGCCTGCCTTGTCGCTATCATAGCTTTCTCTGCCTTCAGATCCTCTCTTGCTTGCTCGATCCGGCCCCTCAGCTGAAGGAGTTCTGCATCATGTTGCGCCTTGTCTGCTGGAGCCACCACTGCTACTGCCCGGGTTGTCAACTCCTCGACTAAGGCGGATAGAGCGTCAGAGGGCGAGAGGGCCTGGCCGCTCCCCCCTGCACCAGCTTCTGCTGTGTTCGCCCCGTTCACCATGGACTGTGGCGTAGGTTGTGATCCAGCCATAAAGACAGCCACCCGGTTTGGCAGATGAAAGGGGTCCGGAATACTGTCTCCATCGGACACCCCCTCAGATCGGCCGTCCCGCAACAGATACAAGGACTCAGTTTCTCTGGATGAGGATCCATCATCGGAATAAACAACTGTCTCGCCACCAGAATCCGATCCGTCCTCGGCTTGGACTCCATGTATTGCTCCAACGAAAACGTGCTTCATGGCAGGCTGAATCCGGGCCGATCTCGCACGCTGAGCCGGCTCGATGATCTCGGAGAAGATGTCCGGCTCAGGTCCCGGTTCGCCTATCTTGCCGATGAAGACGTGGATGCCGCCGAAAGGAACCCGGTACCCGTATTCGATTGAATCGGCCTCCGGGCCCCAGCCAGCATCGTCGATGTAGATCCGGCCGCGGCGACTCTTGGTCATCCGGCCGACCGCGTAGCCCTTGAGTCCTTCGAAGCTGCCCTTCAAGAACTCGAAACCGTCGTGCGAAAGCCCCACGGTGGGCGCCAACTGTCGTGGAATTAGCACGGCAGATGTCCGGGTTAACGGACTTAGTGAAGGAACCATCGCACATGTTAGCTTGAAGGGGTTAAAAGCACACGAAGGACACAGAGGGTTTATACTAGTTCGGCCCCTTCGATGAAGGTAAAAGCCTACGTCTAGTTTGGTTTGGTATTGCTTGGGCGTCGATGAACAGGGAGCGGATCGCTTGCCTGTGTCTCGACGGGTTGTTTCTTGTCCTTGAACTGTCGCCGGGTCGTCCCTTTATATAGAGGCGACGCCCGCTCCGGTTTACAGAGTCCCAAGGCCGGCTCATATTTGTGTCCGCCTCGGTCTCCGCTCTTTCTTCCTTGTCTCTCAAGTTACATGATAAGACGGTTTACAAACCGTAACTCTACACATGGGCCCTAAGCCTTCATGGGCCGTAACCTCTACCGAGCTTTACAATTATACAACTATATCATCACAATCCGGTTTACTCTAGACGGTTTACACCTGCTAATAATATCCCTGACATGGACCCTATTGTCGAGAGGTTAAATTTAGTTGAAGAAGAAAACAATTTCTTGAAGGAAAAAATAAAAAAAATTGAGGACGAGAAGATGATATTGGAGTTGCATGTTGCGGATGTCGTCGATGATCACAAGATCAAGATGGATGCAATGCGGTTGAAGATTAGAAAGTTTAGAAAATATGCCATTCATACCAAGGCTTGGTATCATTATGCCGTAGGATCAATTGTTACCTTGGTTGCGATTATGATCGCATTTGTTTCGCATTGAAATGTTTTACATAGTTTCGATGTGTATGGAGAGCTATATGTTGTTAGATGACAACTATGTATGTACTTTGGTTTTAATGTGTTGATGAACTTCTATTAATTTGGTCACTTAATTATCTATTTATGATGTTCTGTAATGGTTTTTGACACACTTAATTATACATAATGCACGTAGATGAACCGGCAATGGATGTACGGTGACAGACACACTTCCGAGTACATTAAGGGCGTGCATGAGTTTCTAAATGTGGCTGAGGCAAACAAGCAGAATGGTTTTATGTGTTGTCCATGCAGTAAATATGGGAATACGATGTCTTACTCTAACCGGAAAATCCTTCACTCCCACCTGCTTTAGAAGGGTTTCATGCCACACTATAATGTTTGGACGAGGCACGGAGAAATAGGGGTTATGATGGAAGACGGCGAAGAAGAAGAGTATGATGACAACTATGTGCCCCCTGAATACGGTGATGCTGCAATGGGGGGAACTGGTGAAGATCAAGAGGAACCAGACAATGTGCCCAATGATGTTGCGACGGGTGAAGCTGCTAAAGATCAAGTGGAACCAGATGATGATCTCCACCGGATCATTGTCGATGCAAGGACTCAATGCGAAAGTCAAAAGGAGAAGCTAAAGTTCGATCGCATGTTAGAGGATCACAAAAAAGGGTTGTACCCCAATTGCGAAGATGGCAACACAAAGCTCGGTACCGTACTGGAATTGCTACAGTGGAAGGCAGAGAATGCTGTGGCTGACAAAGGATTTGAGAAGCTACTGAAAATATTGAAGAAGAAGCTTCCGAAGGATAACGAATTGCCCGGTAGTACATTGTTGGAAATATGCCCTAGAGGCAATAATAATTTGGTTATTATTATATTTCCTTGTTCACGATAATCGTTTATTATCCATGCTAGAATTGTATTGATAGGAAACTCAAATACATGTATGGATACATAGACAAACACCATGTCCCTAGTGAGCCTCTAGACGACTAGCTCGTTGATCAATAGATGGTTACGGTTTCCTAACCATGGACATTGGATGTCGTTGATAACGGGATCACATCATTAGGAGAATGATGTGATGGACAAGACCCAATCCTAAGCCTAGCACAGATCGTGTAGTTCGTATGCTAAAGCTTTTCTATATGTCAAGTATCTTTTCCTTAGACCATGAGATTGTGCAACTCCCAGATACCGTAGGAATGCTTTGGGTGTACCAAACGTCACAACGTAACTGGGTGGCTATAAAGGTGCACAACAGGTATCTCCGAAAGTGTCTGTTGGGTTGGCACGAATCGAGACTGGGATTTGTCACTCCGTGTGACGGAGAGGTATCTCTGGGCCCACTCGGTAGGACATCATCATAATGTGCACAATATGTGATCAAGGAGTTGATCACGGGATGATGTGTTACGGAACGAGTAAAGAGACTTGCCGGTAACGAGATTGAGCAAGGTATCGGTATACCGACGATCGAATCTCGGGCAAGTGCTATACCGATAGACAAAGGGAATCGTATACGGGATTGATTGAATCCTTGACATCGTGGTTCATCCGATGAGATCATCGTGGAACATGTGGGAGCCAACATGGGTATCCAGATCCCGCTGTTGGTTATTGGCCGGAGAGTTGTCTCGGTCATGTCTACATGGTTCCCGAGCCCGTAGGGTCTACACACTTAAGGTTCGATGACGCTAGGGTTATAGGGAAAGTATGTACGCGGTTACCGAATGTTGTTCGGAGTCCCAGATGAGATCCCGGACGTCACGAGGAGTTCCAGAATGGTCCGGAGGTAAAGATTCATATATGGGAAGTCCTGTTTTGGTCACCGGAAAAGTTTCGGGCGATATCGGTAATGTATCGGGACCACCGGGAGGGTCCCGGGGGGTCCACCAGGTGGGGCCACCAGCCCCAGAAGGCTGCGTGGGCTAAGTGTGGGAGGGGACCAGCCCCAAGGGGGCTGGTGCGCCCCCCCACCAAGTTCCTAGGCGCATGGAGAGGGGAGGGGGGCAAACCCTAGGTCCAGATGGGCCTTAAGGCCCACCCTAGGGCGCCCCCTCTCTCTCCCCCCCTTCTGGCCGCACCCTAGACGGGTTTCTAGGGCTGGCCGCACCCCTAGGGGTGGGAAACCCTAAAGGGGGCGCAGCCCTCCCTTCCCCCTATATATATGTGAGGTTTTGGGGCTGCTAGACACACGAGAACGTCTCCCTCTTGGCGCAGCCCTACCCCTCTCCCTCCTCGTCTCTTGCAGCGCTTGGCGAAGCCCTGCTGGAGTCCCGCGCTCATCCACCACCACCACGCCGTCGTGCTGCTGTTGGATGGAGTCTTCCCCAACCTCTCCCTCTCTCCTTGCTGGATCAAGGCGTGGGAGACGTCACCGGGCTGCACGTGTGAAGAACGCGGAGGCACCGTCCGTTCGGTGCTAGGATCTTCGGCGATCTGAATCGCGGCGAGTACGACTCCATCAACCGCGTTCTTGAACGCTTCCGCTTAGCGATCTACAAGGGTATGTGGATCCAACTCTCCTCTCGTAGATGCATCTCCTAGATTGATCTTGGTGAACGTAGGAAAATTTTTGTTTCCCATGCGACGTTCCCCAACAGTGGCATCATGAGCTAGGATCTTGCGTAGATGCTTTCACGAGTAGAACACAAAGGGGTTTGTGGCGTTGATGTTTAGATTGCTTCCCTCCTTGGTCTTTCTTGATTCAGCGGTATTATGGGATGAAGCGGCCCGGACCAACTTTACATGTCCACGTACATGAGACCGGTTCCATCGACAGACATGCGACTTTTGTTGCATAAGATGGCTGGCGGGTGTCTGTCTCTCCTATCTTAGTTGAATCGGAATAGACAAAGGCGGTCCTTGTAGAAGGTTAAATAGCAACTTAAATATCACCGTTGTGGCTTTGCGTAGGTAAGAAGCGTTCTTGCTAGATACCCATAGCAGCCACGTAAAACATGCAACAACAAATTAGAGGACGTCTAACTTGTTTTTGCAGGGTATGTATGTGATATGATATGGCCAATGACATGATGAGATATATTCGATGTATGAGATGATCATGTTGTAATAGTTAATATCGACTTGCATGTCGATGTATACGGCAACCGGCAGGAGCCATAGGGTTGTTTTTAATTTTTGTATGACCTGCGTGTCAATCATTAAGCGCTATGTAATGCTTTACTTTATCGCTAAACGGTAGCAATAGTAGTAAGAGCATGGTGGGCGCGCGACAACCCCGATGGCGACACGATGATGGAGATCATGATGATGGGGATCATGGTGTTACGCCGGTGACGATGGAGATCATGCCGGTGCTTTGGAGATGGAGATCAAAAGCACGAGTTGATGGCCATATCATGTCACTTATGATTTGCATGTGATGTTAATCCTTTTATGCATCTTATTTTGCTTAGGACGGCGGTAGCATTATAAGATGATCCTTCACTAAAATTTCAAGATGAAATTGTGTTCCCCCCGAGTGTGCGCCGTTGCGAAGGTTCGTCGTTTCGAAGCACCACGTGATGATCGGGTGTGATAGACTCTACGTTCGCATACAACGGGTGCAAGCCAGTTTTTGCACATGCAGAACACTCGGGTTAGACTTGACGAGCCTAGCATGTACAGACATGGCCTCGGAACACGGAAGACCGAAAGGTCGAGCATGAGTCATATAGTAGATATGATCAACATGTAGATGTTCACCATTGACACCACCTCATCTCACGTGATGATCGGACTTGGGTTGGTGGATTTGGATCATGTCACGCTCGGATGACCAGAAGGATGTCAATTTGAGTGGGAGTTATAAGTAATTTGATTAGTTAAACTCACTTATCATGAACAATAGTCTAAGTTGCCTTTGCAAATTATGTTGTAGATCAATAGCTTGCGTTGTAGCTCCCTGTTTCATACGATCCTAGAGAAAGACTAAGTTGAAAGATATTGTAAGCAAGGATGCGGACTGGGTCCGTAGTCCGAGGAGTGTCCTCACTGCTGCACAGAGAGCTTACGTCTTTGATGCACCGCTCGATGTGCAAACCCCTACAACGTTGTCTGTGGATGTTGTGAACACCTGACAGAGACGTCCTGATGACTACTTGATAGTTTAGTGCACCATACTTTACGGCTTAGAATCGGGATTCCAATGACGTTTTGAACGCCATAGAACATATGAGATGTTCTAAGAGCTGAAATTGGGATTTCAGGCTCATGCCCGTGTTGAGAGGTATGAGACCTCTGACAAGTTCCTTTGCCAAAAAGATGGAGGAGAATAGCTCAACTAGTGAGCATGTGCACAGAATGTCTGGGTGCTGAAATCACTTGAACCAAGAGGGAGTTAATCTTCCAGGTGAGATAGTGGTTGACAGAATTCTCTAGACACTATCACCAAGCTACTAGAACTTCGTGATGAACTATGACATGCAAAGGATGGAGATGATCCCGGTGCTGTTAGCGGTTCTTAGTACCGCAAAAGTAGAAATCAAGAAGGAGCATCAAGTGTTGATGGTTTAGCAAGACCACTGGTTTCAAAAGGGGCAAGGGCTAGAAGGGAAACTTCATGAATGGCAAACCAGTTGTCGCTCTAATGAGGGAACCCAAGGTTGCACCCAAACCTCGAGACTAAGTGCTTCGATTGTAAGGGTAACGGTCACATGGTAGCGGAACCACCCCAAATACATGGTAGATATGATAGCTGGCAACTTCAACAAAGTATATTTGATATACGTGTTATTGATGTGTACCTTAGTAGTACTCCTTGTAGCACCTGGGTATTGGATACCGGTTCAGTTGCTATTATTAGTGACTTGAAGCAAAAGCTACGGACTGAACGGAGACTAGCTAAGGACGAGGTGACGATGTGTGTTGGAAGTGTTTCCAAGGTTGATGAGATCACCATCGCACACTTCCTCTATTTTCGAGATTAGTGTTGAACCTAGATAAATGTTATCAGGTGTCTACGTTGAGCGTGAAAATGATTAGATCATGTTCATCGCAATACGGTTATTCATTTAAGTTAGAGAATAATGGTTATTCTGTTTACATGAATAATACCTTTATGGTCATGCACCCAATGGTTCGTTGAATCTCGATCATAGTAATACACATGATGATAATATTAATGCCAAAAGATGTAGAGTTAATAATGATAGTACCACTTTCTTGTGGCACTGCCGCTTAGGTCATTTTGGCATAAAATGCATGAAGAAACTCCATGCTGATGGATGTTTGGAGTCACTTGATTTTGAATCGCTTGACACATGCGAGCCATGCCTCTTGGGCAGGATGACTGAGATCCCGTTTTCAGGTACAATGAAACGGGCAAGTGACTTGTTGGAAATCATACATGCTGATGTATGTGATTCAATGAGAATTAAGGCGTGTGGTGGATATCGTTATTTTCTCATCTTCAATGACGATTTGAGTAGATATGGTATATTTACTTAATGAAGCAAAAGTCTGAAACGTTTGAAAGGTTCAAACAATTTCAGAGTGAAGATTAAGAATCATCATAACAAGAAGATCATGTTCCTACGATCTGATCAAGGGGATATTATCTGAATTATGAGTTTGGCAATCACTTAAGACATTGTGGAATTGTTTCGCAGTTGAAGTCCCCTGGAACACCACAGTAATGGTGTGTCCGGACATCGTAATCGAACCTTATGAGATATGGTGCGATCTATGGTGTATCTTACCGATCTACCGCTATTATTTTGAGGTTATGCATTAGAGACAGCTGCATTCACTTTAGATAGGGCACCATCTAAGTCCGTTGAGACGACACCGTATGAACTATGGTTTGGCAAGAAACCAAAGTTGTCGTTTTCTTGATGTTTGGGGCTGCGATGCTTATGGCTTCAGCCGGGAAAAGCTCGAACCCAAAGCGGACAAATACATCTTCATATGATACCCAAAGGTAACAGTTGGGTATACCTCCTATCTCAGATCCAAGGGAAAAAATGTTTGTCCCTAAGAACGGGTCCTTTCTCGAGAAGGAGTTTCTCTCGAAAGAATTGAGTGGGAGGAAGATAGAACTTGATGAGGTCGTCGAACCCTCACTTCAACCGGAGAGTAGTGCAACACAGAAAGATGTTTCTGTGGAATCTACGACGTTGAAGAGGAAACTAATGATAGTGATCATGAAGCTCCAGATCAAGTTGCTATCGAACCTCGTAGGTCGACAAGGATATGTACTACTCCTGAGTGGTACGATGATCCTGTCTTAGAGGTCATGTTGTTGGACAACGATGAACCTACAAACTATGGAGAAGCGATGGTGGGCCCATATTCCGACAAATGGTTAGAAGCCGATAAATCCGAGATAAGATCCATGTATCAAAACAAAGTATGGACTTTGGTGGACTTGCCCTATGATCGGCAAGCCATTGAGACAAATGGATCTTTAAGACTAAGACGGACGTGGACGGTAATGTCACCGTCTATGAAGCTCGACTTGTGGTGAAGAGTTTTCCACAAGTTCAAGGAGTTGACTACGATGAGATTTTCTCACCCGTAGCGATGCTTAAGTCCGTCGGAATCATGTTAGCATTAGCTGCATTTATGAAATCTGGCAGATGGATGACAAAACAAGTTTCCTTACCAGTTTTCGTAAGGAAAGGTTGTATGTGATACAATCAGAAAGGTTTTGTCGATCCTAAGGATGCTAAAAGGATATGCTAGCTCCAGCGATCCTTCCATGGACTAGAGCAAGCATCTCGGAGTCGGAATATACACTTTGATGGAGTGATCAAAGTTTTTGGGTATACAAGGTTTGTTGGAAACTTGTATTTGCAATAAAGTGAGTGGGAGCATTACAACATTTCTGATAAGTATATGTGAATGACATATTGTTGATCCGAAATGATGTAGAATTTCTGGAAAGCATAAAGGGTTGTTTGAAATGAGTTTTTCAAAGGAAGACCTGGATAAAGCTGCTTACATATTGGGCATCAAGATCTATACAGATAGATCAAGACGCCTGATGATACTTTCAAAAGAACACACACCTTTGACATGATTTTGAAGGAGTTCAAAATAGATCAGTCAAAGAAGGAGTTCTTACCTGAGTTGTAAGGTGTGAAGTTGAGTAAGACTCAAAACTTGACCACGGCAGAAGGAAGAGGAAGGACGAAGGTCGTCCCCTATGCTTTTGTCATAGGCTCTGTACGGTATGCCATGCTAAGTACCGCACCTGATGTGTGCCTTGCCACATGTCTGGCAAGAGGGTACAAAGGTGATCCAGGAGTGGATTACTAGATAGTGGTCAAAATTATCCTTAGAGGAATAAGGAAATGTTTCTCGACTATGGAGGTGATAAAGAGTTCGACGTAAAGAGTTACGTCGATGCAAGCTTAACACCTATCCGGATAACTCTAAGTGGAGATACCGGATACGTATAATGGAGCAACAGTTTGGAATAGCTCCAAGTGGAACGTGGTAGCAGCATCTACGATATGACATAAAGTTTTGCAAAGTACATAGGGATCTGAATGTTGCAGACCCGTTGACTACAACCTCTCTCACAAGCATAACATGATCAAACCCAGAACTCATTGAGTGGTAATCACATATTGATGTGAACTAGATTACTGACTCTAGTGAACTCTTTGGATGTTAGTCACATGGCGATGTGACCTATGAGTGTTAATCACATGGCGATGTGAACTAGATTATTGACTCTAGTGCAAGTGGGAGACTGTTGGAAATATGCCCTAGAGGCAATAATAAATTGGTTATTATTATATTTCCTTGTTCACGATAATCGTTTATTATCCATGCTAGAATTGTATTGATAGGAAACTCAGATACATGTGTGGATACATAGACAAACACCATGTCCCTAGTAAGCCTCTAGACGACTAGCTCGTTGATCAATAGATGGTTACGGTTTCCTAACCATGGACATTGGATGTCGTTGATAACGGGATCACATCATTAGGAGAATGATGTGATGGACAAGACCCAATCCTAAGCCTAGCACAGATCGTGTAGTTCGTATGCTAAAGCTTTTCTATATGTCAAGTATCTTTTCCTTAGACCATGAGATTGTGCAACTCCCAGATACCGTAGGAATGCTTTGGGTGTACCAAACGTCACAACGTAACTGGGTGGCTATAAAGGTGCACAACAGGTATCTCCGAAAGTGTCTGTTGGGTTGGCACGAATCGAGACTGGGATTTGTCACTACGTATGACGGAGAGGTATCTCTGGGCCCACTCAGTAGGACATCATCATAATGTGCACAATATGTGATCAAGGAGTTGATCACGGGATGATGTGTTACGGAACGAGTAAAGAGACTTGCCGGCAACGAGATTGAGCAAGGTATCGGTATACCGACGATCGAATCTCGGGCAAGTGCTATACCGATAGACAAAGGGAATCGTATACGGGATTGATTGAATCCTTGACATCGTGGTTCATCCGATGAGATCATCGTGGAACATGTGGGAGCCAACATGGGTATCCAGATCCCGCTGTTGGTTATTGGCCGGAGAGTTGTCTCGGTCATGTCTACATGGTTCCCGAGCCCGTAGGGTCTACACACTTAAGGTTCGATGACGCTAGGGTTATAGGGAAAGTATGTACGCGGTTACCGAATGTTGTTCGGAGTCCCGGATGAGATCCCGGACGTCACGAGGAGTTCCGGAATGGTCCGGAGGTAAAGATTCATATATGGGAAGTCCTGTTTTGGTCACCGGAAAAGTTTCGGGCGATATCGGTAATGTACCGGGACCACCGGGAGGGTCCCGGGGGGTCCACCAGGTGGGGCCACCAGCCCCAGAAGGCTGCGTGGGCTAAGTGTGGGAGGGGACCAGCCCCAAGGGGGCTGGTGCGCCCCCCCACCAAGTTCCTAGGCGCATGGAGAGGGGAGGGGGGCAAACCCTAGGTCCAGATGGGCCTTAAGGCCCACCCTAGGGCGCCCCCTCTCTCTCCCCCCCTTCTGGCCGCACCCTAGACGGGTTTCTAGGGCTGGCCGCACCCCTAGGGGTGGGAAACCCTAAAGGGGGCGCAGCCCTCCCTTCCCCCTATATATATGTGAGGTTTTGGGGCTGCTAGACACACGAGAACGTCTCCCTCTTGGCGCAGCCCTACCCCTCTCCCTCCTCGTCTCTTGCAGCGCTTGGCGAAGCCCTGCTGGAGTCCCGCGCTCATCCACCACCACCACGCCGTCGTGCTGCTGTTGGATGGAGTCTTCCCCAACCTCTCCCTCTCTCCTTGCTGGATCAAGGCGTGGGAGACGTCACCGGGCTGCACGTGTGAAGAACGCGGAGGCACCGTCCGTTCGGTGCTAGGATCTTCGGCGATCTGAATCGCGGCGAGTACGACTCCATCAACCGCGTTCTTGAACGCTTCCGCTTAGCGATCTACAAGGGTATGTGGATCCAACTCTCCTCTCGTAGATGCATCTCCTAGATTGATCTTGGTGAACGTAGGAAAATTTTTGTTTCCCATGCGACGTTCCCCAACAGTGGTATCATGAGCTAGGATCTTGCGTAGATGTTTTCACGAGTAGAACACAAAGGGGTTTGTGGGCGTTGATGTTTAAATTGCTTCCCTCCTTGGTCTTTCTTGATTCAGCGGTATTATGGGATGAAGCGGCCCGGACCAACTTTACATGTCCACGTACATGAGACCGGTTCCATCGACAGACATGCGACTTTTGTTGCATAAGATGGCTGGCGGGTGTCTGTCTCTCCTATCTTAGTTGAATCGGAATAGACAAAGGCGGTCCTTGTAGAAGGTTAAATAGCAACTTAAATATCACCGTTGTGGCTTTGTGTAGGTAAGAAGCGTTCTTGCTAGATACCCATAGCAGCCACGTAAAACATGCAACAACAAATTAGAGGACGCCTAACTTGTTTTTGCAGGGTATGTATGTGATATGATATGGCCAATGACATGATGAGATATATATTTTGATGTATGAGATGATCATGTTGTAATAGTTAATATCGACTTGCATGTCGATGTATACGGCAACCGGCAGGAGCCATAGGGTTGTCTTTAATTTTTGTATGACCTGCGTGTCAATCATTAAGCGCTTTGTAATGCTTTACTTTATCGCTAAGCGGTAGCAATAGTAGTAAGAGCATGGTGGGCGCGCGAAAACCCCGATGGCGACACGATGATGGAGATCATGATGATGGGGATCATGGCGTGGCGCCGGTGACGATGGAGATCATGCCGGTGCTTTGGAGATGGAGATCAAAAGCACGAGTTGATGGCCATATCATGTCACTTATGATTTGCATGTGATGTTAATCCTTTTATGCATCTTATTTTGCTTAGGACGACGGTAGCATTATAAGATGATCCTTCACTAAAATTTCAAGATAAAATTGTGTTCCCCCCGAGTGTGCGCCGTTGCGAAGGTTCGTCGTTTCGAAGCACCACGTGATGATCGGGTGTGATAGACTCTACGTTCGCATACAACGGGTGCAAGCCAGTTTTGCACATGCAGAACACTCGGGTTAGACTTGACGGGCCTAGCATGTACAGACATGGCCTCGGAACACGGAAGACCGAAAGGTCGAGCATGAGTCATATAGTAGATATGATCAACATGAAGATGTTCACCATTGACACCACCTCATCTCACGTGATGATCGGACTTGGGTTGGTGGATTTGGATCATGTCACGCTCGGATGACCAAAGGGATGTCAATTTGAGTGGGAGTTATAAGTAATTTGATTAGTTAAAACTCACTTGTCATGAACAATAGTCTAAGTTGTCTTTGCAAATTATGTAGTAGACCAATAACTGCGTTGTAGCTCCCTGTTTAATACGATCCTAGAGAAAGACTAAGTTGAAAGATATTGTAAGCAATGATGCGGACTGGGTCCGTAGTCCGAGGAGTGTCCTCACTGCTGCACAGAAAGCTTACGTCTTTGATGCACCGCTCGATGTGCAAACCCCTACAACGTTGTCTGTGGATGTTGTGAACACCTGACAGAGACGTCCTGATGACTACTTGATAGTTTAGTGCACCATACTTTACGGCTTAGAATCGGGATTCCAATGACGTTTTGAACGCCATAGAACATATGAGATGTTCTAAGAGCTGAAATTGGGATTTCAGGCTCATGCCCGTGTTAAGAGGTATGAGACCTCTGACAAGTTCTTTTGCCAAAAAGATGGAGGAGAATGGCTCAACTAATGAGCATTTGCTCAGAATGTCTGGGTGCTGAAATCACTTGAACCAAGTGGGAGTTAATCTTCCAGGTGAGATAGTGGTTGACGGAATTCTCTAGACACTATCACCAAGCTACTAGAATTTCGTGATGAACTATGACATGCAAAGGATGGTGATAATCCCGGTGCTGTCAGCGGTTCTTAGTACCGCAAAAGTAGAGATCAAGAAGGAGCATCAAGTGTTGATGGTTTAACAAGACCACTGGTTTCAAAAGGGTAAGGGCTAGAAGGGAAACTTCATGAATGGCAAACCTGTTGTCGCTCTGATGAAGGAACCCATGGTTGAACCCAAACCTCGAGACTAAGTGCTTCTATTGTAAGGGGAACGGTCACATGGTAGCGGAACCACCCCAAATACATGGTAGATATGATAGCTGGCAACTTCAACAAAGTATATTTGATATACGTGTTATTGATGTGTACCTTAGTAGTGCTCCTTGTAGCACCTGGGTATTGGATACCGGTTCAGTTGCTATTATTAGTGACTTGAAGCAAAAGCTACGCACTGAACGAAGACTAGCTAAGGGCGAGGTGACGATGTGTGTTGGAAGTGTTTCCAAGGTTGATAAGATCACCATCGCACACTTCATCTATTTTCGAGATTAGTGTTGAACCTAGATAAATGTTATCAGGTGTCTACGTTGAGCGTGAAAATGATTAGATCATGTTCATCGCAATACGGTTATTCATTTAAGTTAGAGAATAATGGTTATTCTGTTTACATGAATAATACCTTTATGGTCATGCACCCAATGGTTCGTTGAATCTCGATCATAGTAATACACATGATGATAATATTAATGCCAAAAGATGTAGAGTTAATAATGATAGTACCACTTTCTTGTGGCACTGCCGCTTAGGTCATTTTGGCATAAAATGCATGAAGAAACTCCATGCTGATGGATGTTTGGAGTCACTTGATTTTGAATCGCTTGACACATGCGAGCCATGCCTCTTGGGCAGGATGACTGAGATCCCGTTTTCAGGTACAATGAAACGGGCAAGTGACTTGTTGGAAATCATACATGCTGATGTATGTGATTCAATGAGAATTAAGGCGTGTGGTGGATATCGTTATTTTCTCATCTTCAATGACGATTTGAGTAGATATGGTATATTTACTTAATGAAGCAAAAGTCTGAAACGTTTGAAAGGTTCAAACAATTTCAGAGTGAAGATTAAGAATCATCATAACAAGAAGATCATGTTCCTACGATCTGATCAAGGGGATATTATCTGAATTATGAGTTTGGCAATCACTTAAGACATTGTGGAATTGTTTCGCAGTTGAAGTCCCCTGGAACACCACAGTAATGGTGTGTCCGGACATCGTAATCGAACCTTATGAGATATGGTGCGATCTATGGTGTATCTTACCGATCTACCGCTATTATTTTGAGGTTATGCATTAGAGACAGCTGCATTCACTTTAGATAGGGCACCATCTAAGTCCGTTGAGACGACGCCGTATGAACTATGGTTTGGCAAGAAACCAAAGTTGTCGTTTTCTTGATGTTTGGGGCTGCGATGCTTATGGCTTCAGCCGGGAAAAGCTCGAACCCAAAGCGGACAAATACATCTTCATATGATACCCAAAGGTAACAGTTGGGTATACCTCCTATCTCAGATCCAAGGGAAAAAATGTTTGTCCCTAAGAACGGGTCCTTTCTCGAGAAGGAGTTTCTCTCGAAAGAATTGAGTGGGAGGAAGATAGAACTTGATGAGGTCGTCGAACCCTCACTTCAACCGGAGAGTAGTGCAACACAGAAAGATGTTTCTGTGGAACCTACGACGTTGAAGAGGAAACTAATGATAGTGATCATGAAGCTCCAGATCAAGTTGCTATCGAACCTCGTAGGTCGACAAGGATATGTACTACTCCTGAGTGGTACGATGATCCTGTCTTAGAGGTCATGTTGTTGGACAACGATGAACCTACAAACTATGGAGAAGCGATGGTGGGCCCATATTCCGACAAATGGTTAGAAGCCGATAAATCCGAGATAAGATCCATGTATCAAAACAAAGTATGGACTTTGGTGGACTTGCCCTATGATCGGCAAGCCATTGAGACAAATGGATCTTTAAGACTAAGACGGACGTGGACGGTAATGTCACCGTCTATGAAGCTCGACTTGTGGTGAAGAGTTTTCCACAAGTTCAAGGAGTTGACTACGATGAGATTTTCTCACCCGTAGCGATGCTTAAGTCCGTCGGAATCATGTTAGCATTAGCTGCATTTATGAAATCTGGCAGATGGATGACAAAACAAGTTTCCTTACCAGTTTTCGTAAGGAAAGGTTGTATGTGATACAATCAGAAAGGTTTTGTCGATCCTAAGGATGCTAAAAGGATATGCTAGCTCCAGCGATCCTTCCATGGACTAGAGCAAGCATCTCGGAGTCGGAATATACACTTTGATGGAGTGATCAAAGTTTTTGGGTATACAAGGTTTGTTGGAAACTTGTATTTGCAATAAAGTGAGTGGGAGCACTACAACATTTCTGATAAGTATATGTGAATGACATATTGTTGATCCGAAATGATGTAGAATTTCTGGAAAGCATAAAGGGTTGTTTGAAATGAGTTTTTCAAAGGAAGACCTGGATAAAGCTGCTTACATATTGGGCATCAAGATCTATACAGATAGATCAAGATGCCTGATGATACTTTCAAAAGAACACACACCTTTGACATGATTTTGAAGGAGTTCAAAATAGATCAGTCAAAGAAGGAGTTCTTACCTGAGTTG
This sequence comes from Secale cereale, assembly GCA_902687465.1. Lineage (NCBI taxonomy): Eukaryota > Viridiplantae > Streptophyta > Magnoliopsida > Poales > Poaceae > Secale > Secale cereale. Next base: position 864,929,982 of record LR738714.1, on the reverse strand, counting down.
TAAGGTGTGAAGTTGAGTAAGACTCAAAACTTGACCACGGCAGAAGGAAGAGGAAGGACGAAGGTCGTCCCCTATGCTTTTGTCATAGGCTCTGTACGGTATGCCATGCTAAGTACCGCACCTGATGTGTGCCTTGCCACATGTCTGGCAAGAGAGTACAAAGGTGATCCAGGAGTGGATTACTAGATAGTGGTCAAAATTATCCTTAGAGGAGTAAGGAAATGTTTCTCGGTTATGGAGGTGATAAAGAGTTCGACGTAAAGAGTTACGTCGATGCAAGCTTAACACCTATCCGGATAACTCTAAGTGGAGATACCGGATACGTATAATGGAGCAACAGTTTGGAATAGCTCCAAGTGGAACGTGATAGCAGCATCTACGATATGACATAAGGTTTTGCGAAGAACATAGGGATCTGAATGTTGCAGACCCGTTGACTACAACCTCTCTCACAAGCATAACATGATCAAACCCAGAACTCATTGAGTATTAATCACATATTGATGTGAACTAGATTACTGACTCTAGTGAACTCTTTGGATGTTAGTCACATGGCGATGTGACCTGTGAGTGTTAATCACATGGCGATGTGAACTAGATTATTGACTCTAGTGCAAGTGGGAGACTGTTGGAAATATGCCCTAGAGGCAATAATAATTTGGTTATTATTATATTTCCTTGTTCACGATAATCGTTTATTATCCATGCTAGAATTGTATTGATAGGAAACTCAAATACATGTATGGATACATAGACAAACACCATGTCCCTAGTGAGCCTCTAGACGACTAGCTCGTTGATCAATAGATGGTTACGGTTTCCTAACCATGGACATTGGATGTCGTTGATAACGGGATCACATCATTAGGAGAATGATGTGATGGACAAGACCCAATCCTAAGCCTAGCACATATCGTGTAGTTCGTATGCTAAAGCTTTTCTATATGTCAAGTATCTTTTCCTTAGACCATGAGATTGTGCAACTCCCAGATACCGTAGGAATGCTTTGGGTGTACCAAACGTCACAACGTAACTGGGTGGCTATAAAGGTGCACAACAGGTATCTCCGAAAGTGTCTGTTGGGTTGGCACGAATCGAGACTGGGATTTGTCACTCCGTATGACGAAGAGGTATCTCTGGGCCCACTCGGTAGGACATCATCATAATGTGCACAATATGTGATCAAGGAGTTGATCACGGGATGATGTGTTACGGAACGAGTAAAGAGACTTGCCGGTAACGAGATTGAGCAAGGTATCGGTATACCGACGATCGAATCTCGGGCAAGTGCTATACCGATAGACAAAGGGAATCGTATACGGGATTGATTGAATCCTTGACATCGTGGTTCATCCGATGAGATCATCGTGGAACATGTGGGAGCCAACATGGGTATCCAGATCCCGCTGTTGGTTATTGGCCGGAGAGTTGTCTCGGTCATGTCTACATGGTTCCCGAGCCCGTAGGGTCTACACACTTAAGGTTCGATGACGCTAGGGTTATAGGGAAAGTATGTACGCGGTTACCGAATGTTGTTCGGAGTCTCGGATGAGATCCCGGACGTCACGAGGAGTTCCGGAATGGTCCGGAGGTAAAGATTCATATATGGGAAGTCCTGTTTTGGTCACCGGAAAAGTTTCGGGCGATATCGGTAATGTACCGGGACCACCGGGAGGGTCCCGGGGGTCCACCAGGTGGGGCCACCAGCCCCAGAAGGCTGCGTGGGCTAAGTGTGGGAGGGGACCAGCCCCAAGGGGGCTGGTGCGCCCCCCCACCAAGTTCCTAGGCGCATGGAGAGGGGAGGGGGGCAAACCCTAGGTCCAGATGGGCCTTAAGGCCCACCCTAGGGCGCCCCCTCTCTCTCCCCCCCTTCTGGCCGCACCCTAGACGGGTTTCTAGGGCTGGCCGCACCCCTAGGGGTGGGAAACCCTAAAGGGGGCGCAGCCCTCCCTTCCCCCTATATATATGTGAGGTTTTGGGGCTGCTAGACACACGAGAACGTCTCCCTCTTGGCGCAGCCCTACCCCTCTCCCTCCTCGTCTCTTGCAGCGCTTGGCGAAGCCCTGCTGGAGTCCCGCGCTCATCCACCACCACCACGCCGTCGTGCTGCTGTTGGATGGAGTCTTCCCCAACCTCTCCCTCTCTCCTTGCTGGATCAAGGCGTGGGAGACGTCACCGGGCTGCACGTGTGAAGAACGCGGAGGCACCGTCCGTTCGGTGCTAGGATCTTCGGCGATCTGAATCGCGGCGAGTACGACTCCATCAACCGCGTTCTTGAACGCTTCCGCTTAGCGATCTACAAGGGTATGTGGATCCAACTCTCCTCTCGTAGATGCATCTCCTAGATTGATCTTGGTGAACGTAGGAAAATTTTTGTTTCCCATGCGACGTTCCCCAACATACATACGCAGCAAAGAAGGTCGTATGCCCTCTAGGATTGGAGGTGCAGAAGATACATGCATGCCCTAATGACTGCATCCTCTACCGTAGTCCAAGCGTTGGAGTTCAGCAGCGAGAGGAGCCTAGCAGAAGAAACGTTGGCTGGCTCACGTGCTGGGCTAGGCCAACCAAACCAAAGGACCATGCTAGAACGGCCAGAACATGGAGGTTGCGGTCCATGTGTTATGGCTGGATTTTTTGCTTCGCCAAAAGAAATGCGTGTAGCAGAAAACTCCTCGTCAACTACGGTAATGGAGGAAAGGGCACTAGAACCTACACTCGTATTGCTACGACCGGTGTTCGACATACATCCGGAGAAGTCTCTGCGGATAATTGACCCGGTAAAAGTGAACGGTAGTGGGTGACAGTGTCTAGGAAACGTCGAGGAACTGGCGGAATATGTGGGCGAAAATACAAAAGAGTATTGGCGTCAGACTATGGAAGAGGAGTTGAGATCGATCCACGACAATAAGACATGGGAGCTTGTGGATCTTCTCGACAATGAAAATGCCATGGAGCTCAAGTGGGAATTTAAGATCAAGAAAGATGTTGAAGGGTGCATGAAGCACAAAACGAGGCTAGTGGCTAAAGAGTACGTGCAAGAGGAAGGTGTGGACTTCGAAGAAGTGTTCGTTCCCATTGAAAGGATGGAATCGGTGAGACTACTCATCGCTCTCGCGGTTCAGGAGTCATGGAAGATACATCACATGGATGTAAAATCCGCGTTTTTGAATGGCGAGTTAGAAGGAGATGTGTATGTGAATCAGTCATCGGGATTCATCAAAGAGGGAGAGGAACACAAGGTACTGAAGCTACACAAAGTCTTGTACGGGCTACGACAAGGCTCTCGGGTGTGGAACGTCAAACTTGATCAGACGATGATTTCTCTTGGATTTGAGAAAGCCACACTAGACCATGCAATGTACAAGAGAGGTGAAAGAAGGGATCGTCTACTAGTTGGCATCTACATCGACGACCTATTGATTACTGGAGCAGATGAAGAGATGATTGCAAAGGTCAAGCTACAAATGAACGAGTTTTTCAAGATGAATGATCTAGGGCTATTGAGTTACTACCTCGGGATGGAGGAACGTCAAAAGCCGGAGAGGATCACACTGTGCCAGAAGGCACATGCAACGAAGGTACTTGAAAGCCGTAGCATGAAAGATTGCAATCACATTGTCGCTTCAATGAAACCTTGTCTTGAGCTGAACAAGAAAGAGATGGTGAAACTACTTGGCTACAGTGGTAGTAACAAGGAAAGAATTGTTGACGACTGTAAGAGTACTTCGGGCATGGCATATTTCCTTGGTGGAAGCATAGTAAGCTGGCTATCACGAAAGTATAATGTGGTGACATCGACTTCAAGTGAAGCAGAATGTCAAGGTGTGTGGTTAGGGAGGCTACACGGTGACCTCATGGATGAAGATCCGAAACAAGTGGTGCTCAATGCTGACAGTGAGTCTACAACTTTTCTACGCGAGGATTCAGTGCGACATGATAGAAGCAAGCATATTGATACGAGGTATCACTACATGAAGGACGGCGTGGAATAAGGGAAGACGGATGTCAGCTATAATTGCACAGATGATCAGATGTCGGATATGCTAACCAAGGCTTTGGATCGAGAGAAGTTCTTGGAGATGCGAAGAAGAATCGGCGTCGGAGCTGTGACGTGACGACATCGTGTTTAGGGGGATGATTGTTCGAGTTAAACCCGACGTGGTTTCTCTCGTACGTGATGTACGCACGTATCCGTGTAGGATACAGAACCTTCACCGAGTAGGTTACGTATAGGCCTGGTTCTCTAGTATATATATGTACCTATCCCCTTGTAAACACAATTGTGGAGATCAATAAAGCAAAGACAAGGCTCGATATGAGCCTTTGGCAATAATCCAAATACTACGTGCGTGCGTTTGTTTTCCGGCGGCTCGCCGTTGTGTACGCGTGTGTGATTTGGTGTTGCTTGCCGAAAGATCGATCAGGAGTTCGACTAGCAGAAGGCTACCTTTGCACTTTGGTACATCGTGCATCTCGGCGTAAAGTAAATCGTTGAGTTCGTCAGCAGCGAGCTTTGTTCGTCATCGTCGTTCGTCGTCGATCGTATCGCCGTCGCCGGAAGTACTCGGCGTCGGTACTGGACCAACAAAGTATATATTATGGTGAACACAATCTGAGCCGATTGCTGAACACTGTTTGAGATGAAGTTGATCCTAATCCATTGAATGCAAGAGTGTCCTCGTTAATACATTGAACTTCCACTTGTACAAATATTTACCTATAATAAAGCACGGAACGAGTTTGTCGGGTTCACCGTCACTTCTTCCCTTGAATTTATGCTTTCAGTTTGAATTTAAACATATAAGCGAGGTGGTACTAATGGAACGTTATTTTCAGTTTGAATTGAGATATACATGACGTGCTGGTACAACTAAAAAATAACTGACTTTACTTAGCAAGAGTCCGAATTCTAATTACCTACTGATACAACAACAGTCTCAATCTGACTTTACTTAGCTAGAGTCCGAATTCTAATTACATACGGACACAGCAACAATCTGAGCTTATATATAAATACAATGATTCCCCGGGCCAGCTTAGCTCTGTACATTGGCTATGGGCAATAAGTCGCCTTTGTACGCCGTTGTTTCAACACACATCGCCGGACAGCTCCTGCTACAACTGAGGTACGCATGATCTCATGCCAAGTTAAATTTAAATGATCCTTCATATATGTCTGCAACCATAGCTGTCATCAGCATTACCTTGCCGGACAATCTGCACTTTTTACATGCAAGTTAAATGTCAGTCAAAAAGTATGATATGGCCAGCGTACTAACTTCAGACTGACAAAACCCTTCTAATGAACTTCCGTATACAAACTTTGATGCAGGCAAGCCATGGATGCGCAGGAGAAAAGAAGAAAAATCTTTACCTAATAATAAAGCACGGAACGAGTTTGTCGGGTTCACCGTCACAATACGCTTCTTTCCGTGAATTTACGCTTTCAGTTTTTTTTAATACGTCCATATTTTTTCCAAAATCCAAGGTGGTACTAATCTATCTATATACAGGTTTGCTATTTCACATCTAGATGTGAGATATCTCACATCTAACTCCCTCATCTTTAGAGACAAAAAAAAAATCATGGGAGACTTAAAAAAAAAATCAAGGGTGAGGAAGTCTAAGGGTGAGAGAGTTAGATGTGAGATATTATCTCACATCTAGATGTGATATAGACAGACCCATATATATATATCACTTCGTATACCTGAGTTGTCTGACTCGATCTCCATGGCTGTTGGCCTTAGCCCACCGAAGAGGTATGTTGCCAGGTGTCCCGATCTCCTTCCTACTCGAACAAGTCCTTCCTCTTTTGATCTAGAAACATCCTGTTTCGTCCAATCCTTCCCGCGCCGGTCACCTCCTCCGACACAAACTCTCTTCGAGCACGCACGCGCCCATGGGGTGATCGGCGGGGACTGCTTTGGCCCGGCCGATGAAGGCACATATAAAGGCTTCTTGACTCCCTCGAGTCCTCGACCAAAGCCCCAATTCAATTCAGCGACATGAACAATCTCACGGGAGCAGGGGGCTTCCTCTATGTGGGGTGCGCACCGCGTCGTCGTCGTTGTCGTCGGTGGCGTTCTAACCGTTATGGGCATGGAACCCTAAAGCTACCAGCAGCTTTGCCGAAGACGGGAGCTACATCTGTGCCGTGTTGATCCTAGTTGAACTAACGGCGGCGACAGGAACAAGCTGCACGCCAGCGGCGGCAGCGGTGACATCAGCGACATGAACAATCTGACAGGAGCAGGCTAGCTTTATGTGGGGTGCGGGCGTGTCGTTGGTCGTATTCTAACTGTGGAGGGCACCGGCATCCTCACCACCAGTGTCGCAACGAGAGTCGTTGGTGCATGTGTTGCATGCCGCCGTCGTGGAGTTAAATAAGTGGAGCTTCCATGGAAGGAGAGGAACGTTGGCTGTTGGAGGCTGTGATCGTGGAAGGAAACGACGAGTCGACGATAAGGATGTTGGGGAGGAGAGGGCGGAGGGGTAGACAACAAGATCAGTTGCAGAGATTGTGAGGCACGTCGGCAAGGCACCATTTCTGGTGCAGCAGGAGATTGTAACTATGTGGCGCGACCACGCGAGCCGAGGTCTAATAGCGGCCATCGTCAATACCATACTTGAGGAATACAGAGAGGAAAGGCGATTAGGTCCATTGCAATGTCAAGCTATGATTAATTAACTCTACATGGGCGATTATGGCTTCGACTTCGATTACTAACATGGTGTCCAAGTTCCTCGGAAGATTCCGTTTTGCACTGCTAGGACGGCCATAGCGCTAGACAGATGCATGAGCCCTAATAAACTCATAATAATGCATCTTCTAGGACATGCAGGCGGTGTTTCTTTAAGTATGTACTTCTGATTGATGGCCTCCTATATACAACAACTAGAGATCAGATAGGTTATTTCCTAGCATGGCCTGAAGGGCACTGCTTGCAGCAGTGGTGCCAAAAATTGCTGCCCATACGGTGTCGTTGCTTTCCTGGTACGTACTTATTAGTCTCATCATGTTTTGTTTGATATTGTTGGTAATTTTTTCAACTGATTTCGAAATAGTAGAGAGCGCGCATACAGATTAGGATCGTTGTCAGGCCACCTCAAGGTTGCCGGCAGCAGCTACCAGTGTCCAAGAAAACTGTGCCATTTATTAGTGTAAACAATTAATGTTTTCCTACTACTTTTTTGAGTATTTATATCCTAAAAATAAGATCTACTCCTGAATATTAAAGTGGAGTACTTGATATAATTATTTTGAGAAGTACACACGCATTTTTCTTTTTCTGGTCACAGCGATTTGATAGAATAATTGATTGGCAATTAAAAAAAAGAATAACTGATTGGTACATATGTGGACGTTAGTATTAGTAGTTGCATGCTTCAAGAGAAAATATGGAGCACATACACTAAAAATATAATTCGCCGCTCAAGCATGCATCATGCAAATGTAGTAAACAAAAGAGAAAAAAGTTAGATGATGCTCGTGCTTTTATTTTTTCAAGGTATACCGCTCAGATTTTTAATTTTGAATGAAACAAAGGGAAACCATCCATGGGGAGGAGGACGCACGTATGTTTTCTTTAGTGATGACGTGCAGTTTTTTCTTTGAGGGAAACCAAGAGAGACCATGGGAGAACGACGCACGCGTGTTTTATTTAGGGATGATGCTCAGTTTTTTATATGAGGGGAAACTGAGAGAGACGTGGGGAGGAGGATTTTTGGGGAAATAAAGAGAGACCGTGGGGAGGAGGACTCCTGTACGTGGAATAGGAGAGTTGGTCTCCTGTTATTTTTTTTGACCAATTATCTGGTCTCCTATTTGATCCTACGACTATAGATGAATGATATATTAATCGGATGGTCAAAATTTCTTAATTTTAAGGATTAACGTGGTGCCTCGTATGGTGCCTCCAATTAGTAAATATAAGATTCCCTTTCTTTTTAGAGTATTGATAGACCCTTCTTCACATTAAGTTATCATTTGGTTTCACAAGTTTTTTTTACACTAATTCAGTTTCATTGTTTTAGTATGTTTTCCAAAAACATGTTGCCCTGCTCCTCCCATCCATAAGTATCCCTCAAGGGTATCATGTTTGTTTTTTTATTATCCAATTAATTAATATTTTCTAGACTCTCTCAAACCTGTATTTTTCTGTCCCAGGGTTTCCATTGGTATTTGTTCCAATGATTTTTTTCTTGAAGTCTGTTCTAATTGTCAGTCTTTGTAGACGGCGATCCATATTGCAATTGATTACAGTTTTAGGCCAAAATAGATGAGTTTCTTGAGGCGTGCGAGGTTCTGTTCACCCGATGCAACGCACGGGCATATGTGCTATATTAAGCCAATATGCAAACGTACAAAATTTACACAAAAAATGATTTATGAGAAAATATTTTCTCATGAATACGCAAAGCTTGCATATCATTGCATTGATAGAAGGAAAGCGGAATAAGTACATAAGAGGGTACAACAGATAGGATGGACGCATACATGGAAAGGCGTGGGCATGAGACCAGGCTCAGAGAAACACGCGATGCTCAGCCTGGACAAAGAAAAAAAAACACAACTAAACCACCAAGCCAAACAAAATTTAGAGGCTTCAGTTTCTCCACTTATTCACCTGGTCTTGCTTGCTTCTGAACTAAGGCAGACTCCAGATAACAGCTGGGAAGAAGGGAACAGGCTCGCAAACCGATCGGCCAAAACCCCGGCAAGATCATTTTCTGAAAGGGCCTTTCGCGAATTGTTAAGGTAGGGAGAAAGTAAGATCCATCCATCATGGCCGCCAGTCAGTCATGGAGGTGGTGAGGCCGGTGCTTCGCTATCGCCGCCTACACGGCTCCATGTCAGCCCAGCGCCTCTTTCAGGTGTAAAGTGGCCACCTACCACTTGTTGTTCAGGAATATGCACGCCCATCCATCGCATGATTCGTGTCTGAAAGGATCTCCTACCCGGTTACAGGCTGGCATGTGGCATGTCGACACATAAAACCGGCAAATCACCTCCATTGGAAGCATTTCTGCGACTACTACAAATAATCTGGAACACAGTTCCTGTCAGGCACCGTGATCGACCCATCATCCCGATGTTACAGGCGCTATCTATTGTTACGGTGTTCTCAACATCACCAATCATTCTGAAAACCAAATTGCGAACAATTTACACTAGTGGAAATATTCTCCACATGGTAGAGACAGCGGAAAATTTGTGCCGTCCGCGACAGGGATGCCACGGGTTTCCTTCTTCTAGCAGATTGCAAGGTTTCGGCTTTTTCCGGACCCGGAGGAGTTGTGAGTGATCATCGCTTTAGTTAGTAGTACAAATATAAAGCTCGTGCAGAAAGCATTGGGAGGAACCAGCCGGTTAAGTATATGGCTAATCATACTGGCCGATGTCCCTACGTACCAAAACTCCTCCACATGTTCTTCTTCTCCTTGACAGTTAGTAGACCAGCACAGCTCCAAAACCATGTGTTTTTCGCGTTTGGTCAGCTGTCGCTTTTCATCTTATACTAGTACTGGAGGGAGTCATATTTTGAGTGTTGTTTGGCTTGTCGAGGAGATAACTCAGGCCGAAGCAAATGAAAATCATGAAACTTGTGAGAGATTGTTCCACTTGCTACAGCTACTCTCTTGCTCAAGGCAAGGTATTATCACGTGAACTTTGGCCTGTTTCCAACTTCCGACGCACATTTTTACTTTCAAATTTCCTTGATGAGTGGAACAAAGCTAAGTAGGTCCAAAGATTGCTTTATTTGGGAAAATGCCGGCGCTAGACAAAGTTTTATGATTCCAAACTAGTACCTATTTCTATTTCTTCGAGCGGACGGCCGGGGAGGCCTGAAAAGGGTGTACACCAACTAACAGTCATGAAGGGAACCTAGCAGTCGTTAGACCATGCCAAACCGCCAATACCTTCGCCGATAATGATGATGATGATGCTGTTGTATATTATTCTTCATTAATTTGTTGGAGTATCATGCTAACCAAGACTAAGATGATTTGTGCATGAGAGGAACAAGTCATGATCCAAAGGCTATACTTTGCTGATCAGCAGCGGTCCTGCTTTTCTCGAGTTTCTTTGGGAGCGGATTTGACCCATAGTTTTAAATATTGTGCTAAGGCTTAGCGACGAACCTCTTCTAAACGCTATAGCACAAGATCTCTTGTAAATGCTATAACGGAACTCGCACTATTTAAAATGTTTATTCATGTGTTTCGATCAAAGTCCCTTAGTGCGGGACCTCTTGTAAATGCTATGGTGAAGCTATAGGGCGCTTTTTAAAACCATCATGATTTGACCTGACCCGTTTGGACGGCCCTGTTCATCCCAACTTCCAAGGAATCTGACACAGTGACACGTAGTACTGCACGAGAGCGACAGGGCGAGTGTTGCAGTGCCGCTCATTTCCTGTGGTCCATGGCTTGGCTCTGACAGCAAGAGTAACCAGGTGAAAAATCAAAGGGAAAACAAATCTACCGAGAGCACAACCGTGCTGGATGAGAGGTAGAAACATGATGTAGGGGTTTTCAGCTTACCGGGGGTCTAATTAACAGCTAAGCAAAACATTACTCCCTCCGTCCCATAATATAAGAGCATTTTTTACACTACACTAGTGTCAAAGACGCTCTTATATTATGAGACGGAAGGAGTACCATATTCGTATCTTCTACTGATACATGCTACTCTCTGGTACAGCTGAAGGCCCACTAGCTTCCATGCAATTGCTACTGATTTGTCCACCACTTCCATTATGCGCTCCCCAACCTACAATAATGAAACCAGGTTAGCTTAATGAGCATGCTTACCTTATTACTCGTATTTTATGTAAACCTTAATAATCGCCCAAGCTGAGATGAGCATGCAGGGGTAAGTCATTAACATGTGGACAAGCACAAACCACCTTGCTTATATTCAAAAGCCCTCAAACAAACCAGCCAGCTTGGCCTCACCCCAGGCACCAGCTTAAGTTCAACTGCAGAGCTATCGCACCAAATAACTAAGATTATTATCGTGCTAACATCATCGATCGGTGGCAAAAAGGAGAGGTGATTGGGCCTTATCGATTAAGTAAACTATGGCCCTGGGACAACTAGTGTTATCTAAAGAGTAAATCTATGGACTACGTATACGGTAAGGTCGCCATGGTTTAGCACCTAAGAGTTGATAGTTAAAAACTACTTAATTAGACCCTTTGTTTGCAATGCTGAAATTGTTATCGATATGTGTATGTGTTGGTTCTATTGCCAGAGGCTGTTCACGAGTTGGCGAGAAGAATCAAGAAGAATGTCCTCTAGACATGATGGCATTGGAGTATAATTAAAGGATGACATTTCTAATATCTCCAGAGAAGATTCTTTAACTGTATATAATCCGCTATTTGTTTCTTTCATGTTTTACAAGCTTATACAAAATGCTATAGTAGGGAAGATCTCATTGATGCTACATGTAGAGGCTTATCGTATTACAATTACTAGACCGTACATGTCGGTGAAATCACATGACCTTGCACGAGTCGGGGTTCTCGTCGTCGAACAGGCCGTACGAGTCCTGGAGCGGCAGCGGAGGTGGCGGTTATGGTGTTCTCAACATCACCAATAATTCTGAAAGCCAACTTACGAACAATTTACGCTAGAGGAAAAATTCTCCTCATGGTAGAGACAAAGGAAATATTTGTGCCGTGCGCGGTGTCCGCGACAAGGATGCCACGGGTTTCCTTCTAGCAGATTGCGAGGTTTCGGCTTTTTCTGGACCCGAAGAGTTGTGAGTGATCATCGCTTTACTTAGTACAAATATAAAGCTGGTGCAGAAAGCTAAGTATGTACATTGGGAGGGACCAGCCGGTTAAGTATATGGTTAATCATTCTGGCCGATATCCCTACGCACCAAAACTCCTCCACTTGTTCTTCTTCTCCTTGACAGCTAGTAGACCACCAAAGCTCCAAAACCATGTGTTTTTCGCGTTTGGTCAGCTGTAGCTTTCCATCTTGTACTGGTACTGGAGGGAGTCATATTTTGAGTGTTGTTTGGCGCACCAGGGCCGAGGAGATTACTCAGGCTGAAACAAAAGAAAATCATGAAACTTAGTCATGAAAGTTGTGAGAGATTCCTCTCTTGCTGAAGGCAAGGCGTGAACTTTTGTTTAGTTCCACCTTCTGATGCACATTTTTCTTTTCAAATTTCCTTCAGTGGATGAAACCTAAGTAGCTCCAAACATTGCTTTTGTGGAGAAATGCAGGCGCTATAAATTTTTATTGAAGTTTCATGATTCCAAGTTCATAAATATAAGTTTTTTCTAGAGATTTCAATTTGAATTTTATATATATATATATATATATATATATATATATATATATATAGAGAGAGAGAGAGAGAGAGAGAGAGAGACGTATTGATTGTAGATTCACTCATTCTGCTCTGTATGTAGTCCATAACAAGGTTTCTGTTTGGTTGCCGTGTATTTCCGTGCCCCTCGGTAAATCCCCATAGCAAGCAAAAAATAGTTTTTTTTTAATTTTATGATTCAAACACTCGATTTATAGTAAGTACGTAGGATCTAATTAATGGCATGAGAGTTGGTTTTGGCGTGGCTGTAGCAACCTAGTTCCTGTTTTGAGAGGTCTATGGTTCAAATGTTCCTTCATTCACTTATTTGAATTTAAAATTCAACTATAAAATTCATTTAAAATATTCTCGGTATTTTTCTCGGTAACCCTGGTAACCACGTTTACCAGTTCCCCTCAGTAAAAATGCCTCATTCGGTAACCAAAATCTTAATGAAATCTCTGCAAAAACTTATGCTTAGGAAAATAGGAAGTAGTACCTATTTCTAGTTCTTTGAGTGGACGGCTAGGGAGCACCCAAAAGCGTGCACCAACTAACAGTCATACAGGGATCCTAGCCAGGGGCGGGCCCATCTCAATTCAAGGGTATTCAGTTGAATATCCATTATTTTTGGCAAAAAATTAGGTATATATAGTGTATATACTGTGTCAGTATAAGAAATAACAAAACAGATACGTGAACATGCTCGTTAAGCCTTTATAAGCCCAAAACAGAGGGGGCTAGTAGCCCACCCTCTCCTCCAATCCACCGCACGGACGCAGACGTACATTGTCGAAATCACTAATTGAGGAGTACTCGTTGCAAAGATCACCCCAAAACCTCATGTTGCGACAAGTGGCGCACTGCACGTGCGCCACTTGTCGCAACCTGAGCGTTTCACTTTTTTTGTAGATCCGCTTATTCAAAATGTTTTATCTCTTAAACCATGCGTCCAAATCTCGAACCATTTTCACCGTTGAATTTCTCGCGTCGAGATCTTCAAAACTAGATCCCATGTTGGTAGGTTTTGAGGAAAAAAAATTCATGAAAAAAAACGGACGAAAAAACCGAACCGGACACACTGGTTTTTCCCTTTCCGAAAGAGGCACGGTCGTGACTCTCGCGAAAGCACAACCGTGCCTCTCGCTGAAGCAAAACCGTGACTCTCGCGAAAGAAAAAAAACAGAAAACACGTTTTTTTCCCTTTCCGAAAGAGGCACGGCCGTGACTCTCACGAAAGCACAACCGTGCCTCTTACGGAAGCAAAGCCATGACTCTCGCGAAAAAAAAACAGAAAACACATTTTTTTCCATTCCGAGAGGCACGACCGTGACTCTCGCGAAAGTACAACCGTGCTTCTCGCGGAAGCAAAACCGTGACTCTCGCGAAAAAAAAGAAAAGAAAACATGTTTTTTTCCTTTCCGAAAGAGGCACGGCCGTGACTCTCGCGAAAGCACAACCGTGCCTCTCGCGGAAGCAAAACCGTGACTCTCGCGAAAAAGAAAAAAAAATCAGAAAACGTGTTTTTTTTCCCTTTCCGAGAGGCACGGCCACTAGTAGAAAACAGGGCAACGGTCCCGGCCAGAAAATCGCATTAGTCCCGGTTCACTCACGAACCGGGACTAATATGAGCATTAGTCCCGGTTCGTGCGGCTAGGGCGACATGCAACCATTAGTCCCGGTTCTAATGGAACCTTTAGTCCCGGTTGAAGCCATAAACCGGGACTAAAGGGTGCGATGGCCTTTAGTCCCGGTTTGTGGCTCGAACCGGGACCAAAGGTCAGACCTTTAGTCCCGGTTGGAGCCACAAACCGGGACTAAAGGGGTTGAGGCTTTAGTCCCGGTCCATGGTTCCAACCGGGACTAAAGGTCTGACCTTTAGTCCCGGTTCGAGCCATGAACAGGTACTAAAGGGGTCCTGAATTTCAAAAAAGTGTAATGAAAACGTAAAACGGCTATAACTTTTGCATACGATGTCGAAAAAAAACATATAATATATCAAAATGTAGGGAAAAAAATTCCGCATCCGATTTCAACGGCCTTTGGCCTATTTCGACATTTTTAGAATCTTCAAATTCCAAAAGGAAAAAAATATGCTCAAATTTCAGTTTTTTTGAATTTTTGGTCAAACTGTGCTCAAACTACTTATTCAAGAAATATTATTGTTACTAAATAATTATTCAAGAATATTAGTGTTTCTAAATAATTATTTTAGTTTTTTTGAATTTTGGTCAAATCTGGTCAAACTGTGGTCAAACTACTTATTCAAGAAATATTAGTGTTATTAAATAATTAATGTATTTTACAATAATATTTTTTAATTCAAACAGTGCTTCGTACTCAACTTCAACTCCTCAGGGTTAATAGGATTGACAGCAGAGTATTGTCAGGAAAACAACAAGTGCAGACTTGGAAACTAGGGGGAATAGAACTCGAAAGTTAAGCGTGCTCGGGCTGGAGCAGTGAGAGGATGGGTGACCTGCCGGGAAGTTAGACGATTTGAACTGGGTGATGATGGATGATTAGAGATTAATGGGTGATGATGGATAGTTAGAGGATGGGGCCGATTTCAAATAATTCAGATATTTGAAAATCAGGAAAAAAAATAAAAAAAATAAAAAAAAATAAAAAAAAATAAAAAAAAAATTCAAAAAAAAATCCTTTAGTCCCGGTTCGTAACACCAACCGGGACTAAAGGTCGAGCTCCAGAAACCAGCCACGTGGAGCTCCTTTAGTCCCGGTTCGTAAGCAAACCGGGACTAAAGGGGAGGGCTTTAGTACCGACCCCTTTGTCCCGGTTTAAGAACCGGGACTAAAGGCCCCTTACGAACCGGGACTAAAAGCCCGTTTTCTACTAGTGGGCCGTGACTCTCGCGAAAGCACAACCGTGGATTTCACGAAAAAACGTGTTTTTTCGCACAAATATTTTTTCCCGAATTTTTCTTTTCGTCCAAAAGCTAAGAAAGACCGGTGGAAAACCATAACGTAAAAAAAACCGGGAAAAAACCGTTCAATAAGCCGAAAACGCGTGCATAAAAATAAAAAAAAATCCGAGAGAGCGTCCAGAGCGCGACACGTGGCGAATGGCTGAGAGCGCGCCAAGTAGAGCTGATCGCTGCGAGTCTCCCGAAGGAGCGCTCGTTAACCAGTTGCTCACGTACATTGTTGCTTCCCCTCAAAAAGAAAAAAAGACGTACATCATTGCCAAAAGGTAGACCGATCAGAGGTGACTAGCGAGACGAACCAACCGGCGCCTCCACCGATCAGATCGCACACGGACTGCCATCTGCCGCCACAACCACTACACCAGGCGACTGCCCGGCGCCGGTCGGCCGGCAGGGTTGTTTCCGTCGTCGCCTCGCGCGCGTCCGCACGGCGCGCCGCCGGCCTACCGCGACGAATCCCTCGCTTCCTCTCCCTGCATCCCTTCTATTCTGAATCTTCTAATTTTTGAACCTAAAGTAGGCAGCGAGCAACAACTGACATACCGCATTGATTGAGTTTCACATACACAACCACAGATTGAATTGAAGGTATAATTGCTAATTAGATGTGTTAATGCTCTGACTTCTATAATTAGGATCTCTCTTCTCATGCTAATTCTTAGTGGCACTAAATTCATCTATGTCTGCAGGTACATGCACGGTTTCTTCTCACTGTCTAGCAGGCCATACTGTTGCAGGAGCAGAGTTCGGCTCCTAATTAAGTAAGTTATTTTTAGTCCAGCAAAGTCATTTTCTTCTTTTAATATTGATGACTTGGTTAAACTTGCTGGGTTCTATCCTCATGATTTTGACTTTGAAGAAATGCACCAACTTCCTTTTCAATTGAATCTCTATATTAGTGATATGAGGAATGATGAGAACTTCACAAACTTGAGAAATCTAGCAGAGTTATCTATTATGCTTGTTAAATCAGAGAAGGCTCTTCGGTATGATATTGTTTACAAACTTCTCAAATTGGTGTTAGTCCTTTCTGTTGCAACAGCTGGCGTTGAGAGGGTCTTTTCATCAATGAACTATATACAAAACAAGCTAAGAAGCAAGATGGGGCAAAAGTACTTGAACGATTGCTTGGTCACATTTATTGAAAGGATTTCTTCTGGCAAGTTAAGGATGAGGACATCATCACTCATTTTTTAAGTATCAAGGATCGCAAAGTTGTCCCGTAATTTGTAAGGTTTTTCTATCATTTACTATTTTCAATCCTCTATATCTTATATTTTGCCATGATATGTTGAACAATGTTGTACTTCCATACACTGAACAATACAAGTTATGTTCAATTTTTATGAATATAATATATTATGTGGTATCTTTAATATAGTTTAGAACTAGTACAATATGCTTCTAGAATTGATTATACGCCCAAAATAAAGGCCATGGGCTTCCATTTTTTTTTTTTCAAAATTGAATACACAGTCATCAATTCCTGGGCCCGCCCCTGAACCTAACAGTCGTTAGAGAATGCCAACCCGCCCTTGGATGATGATGATCTATTGTACTCCCTCCGTCCAAGTATCTAGACAAATCTAACGTAGGATGATGATAATTTGTTGTATATATGTTTCTTCTTCTTCTTTTGTTGGAGTATCATGCTAGACAAAACGAGAGCGACCGGGCAAGTGTTGCATTGCCGCTCATTTCGGGTGGTCCATGGTTTGGTTCTGACAGTGAAAGTAACCAGGTGAGAAATCTACAGAGAGCATAGCCGTGCAGGAAGAGAAGGTAAAAACATGATGTAGGTGGTTTTAAAGTAAAATGCTAAAATATGGACGCAATCAAAACTTGCGAAATTTGAGGGACCATTGGCTGTTCGGTGCTTGACATGCCATGTGCAGCATCTCTGGTGCAGAAAGGGAAGGGAGTCCTATCTCTCTCTCAGAAAACAAAAAGGGGTTTTTACACATGGCCAACATGCAAAAACCACAGGCAGCACATCTTCATGGAGACTGCCCTACCTCCATGCACTGTCCCCAATTGCTAATTAACAACTAAGCAAACATTACCATATTGGCGTCCTATGCTAATATATGTAATACATCCTCCATTCCTAAATATATGTTTTTTTAGAGATTTCAGTTTAAACTATATACGGATATATATAGACATATTGAAAGTGTAGATTCACTCATTTTACACCGTATGTAATCCATATTAGAATCTCTAAAAAGACATATATTTAGAAACGGATGGAGTACTATCTTCGTTCTGATTTATTAGTCCCTATTTTATGAAAAACTTGTGACCTCCAATTTAGCTAACAAAATTTTAATGCATGTCATAAAAAATAGTATCATTGAAAAATATGTTCAAATACGAATTGAAAGATATAATTTTTTATGACATATATTAATATTTTGTTAGTTAAATCTCTTGTTAAAATTTGGCACAAAATACGAATCTCTACTCCTAATGGAGCAGTTGGTAGTCTTTGTTCCAGGTTTTTTTTCGTCCCACCTCGTCTGGTTTTTTTCGTCCCACCTCGTCTGTTTTTTTTTCAACCGGTTTTTTTTCGCTACAATTAACCCACCCCAACCCCACCCCACTCACCGCACGCAGTCAGGTTCCGTTTCCCCCCTTACGTCCCCGATTCATGCATGACAATCAATTCTTTCCAAACGCAATAATGCATGACAATCAATTCTTTCCAAACGCAATCAATTAACTTAAGGTAACCAGACACAATCAATTCTTTCCAAACGCAATAAAAACTTTCCTAATTTTTCCCAAAGTTTCCTAACTAGACACGTTATAAATGGGCAGGAACCGATAACACGTTACCAATTAATAAAGTTTAGTTTTATGACCATCAATTTCAAATCCTAATTTTCCTAATGCATTGACAATCAATTCTTTCCGAACGCAATAATGCATGACAATCAATTATTTCCAAACGCAATCAATTAACTGAAGGTAAACAGACACAATCAATTCATTCATAACGCAATAAAAACTTTCCTAATTTTCCCAAAGTTTCCTAACTAGACACGTTATAAACGGGCAGGAACCGATAACACGTTACCAATTAATCTTTACTCCTAATGGAGCAGTTGATAGTCTCCGCCGGTCAATTTTCGTCCCACCTCCCCTGTTTTTTTTGGAACCTCCTCCCACCTCCCGCTACCCAGCGATCCCCCACATCCTCCATCTAGACCGACAAAAAAAGGGCATGCTACAACTAGGCCCGTTGTGAAACAGTACGGTTCAGCGACAGAAATTCGTCTTAAAAAAATCTACGATGGTTAACCTACGAAAATTAACCTAATCGTACTATTTTCAACAGAAACCCTCGCACCCGAATCATCGTGCCCTCGATGCATTTGCCCGTCGCCAATCGCTCTTGTCCCTGAGCCCCTCGCACGTGCTAGGGTTCCCCCACCCCCATCTTCCGCGACCGACACGCCGCCGCCGCCGCCCTCATCTTCTGCGACCACCACGCCGTCGACGCCGTCCTGAAGCACGCTGCTCCTCTCCCTTCCCAAGCCGCCCTGGATCTCGCGATGGAGATGGCCGCCTCGTAGCCATGGAGGGCTCGCCAGCAGCCTCCAGAGTCCAACATCCCCAAGATCTACTGGATTGCAGCCGCCTGGCCGAGGTCTTCGGCCCTCGACGGGCTCCTCCATCACGTATGGTCCCATGGCTCCTCTGGCACTACCTCGCCTGTGCTTGCTCCCGTCCACGCCGCCGTCCTGCTCACTGCGCCCGCCCAAACTCCAGGCCACACTTCCTCTTCCACCTCTGCGTACTCCTGGTTGGAGCCCCGGCTTGCCACGGGCAGGGCTCGACGGCTCGCCGGCGTGGCGCGTGGCAGGGGAGAGAAGGGGTGCAAGATCAGCAGGGCAGAGTTTGTCTGGAAGGACAGCGTGGTGGGCGACATGGACGGATACCTCAACTACTTGTCCCTCGAGTAGGACTTCGTCTCGGACACCAATCCTGCTTGGTAAGACTTCCTGGCTCTTTCCTCCCTTCTCTCCGTTTAGAAACTGAAAAGGTTGTGATGCAAAAATTCGATTTGTTGCTACCTCTGTATTCAGACTGATGATCTGCTATGGGTGTGGTTCCTTGTGGCAGAGTTCTCTATATTCCAATTAATTTCAAAGCAGATGATAAACTGAGATCTACTTGTCAATTTATACTGTATCTCAGATCTCATTTGTGCCTTGAATATTAGCTTCTTCATGGCAATTTCAAAGTTACATGTACCATAGTAAGCCAATCAAAATCTGCACCATATTAGTCTGATGCTTTCTTACCCGCTCATCCTGAATTAGTATGCACTTTCCAGTAGGATCAGCTTTGTTGTACAAACTCATTTGTATTTTCCATGTTATTTGCAGGGTATCTTCAAGGTCCATGCTCCAAATATAAATAAGATTTGGTCCGCCGAGCCCTTCATTGGCGTCCTCATGGGACACCTCCATGTAGTACCAAGGTAAAAAACACCCTGTTGTTGGTCCCTTTCAATTGAAATATTCCTTTTATGTCTGTTCCGTTCCCAAGGCAACGGACGCTCCACGGTCCCTCTAGCCTAGGATTGTCGTGCACGTGACAATGATGATGTCGGACCTCACCTTCTTGCTCTTCGGAGATAACTAACGAATCGAGCGCCTAGGACGCAGAGCCCTGATTTGGTTTGACTGACAATCGTCGATGTGTGGGTGACTAGCAGATTTCCTTGCATGTCCTCGTCGATGCCGCCTACTTAGCTCAAGCAATAATTCTCCTACTACCGTGGTCGATTTCATTCACAGGTTTCATTTCCTATTTTTTTGGTAAGAATCAAACTTATGTACTGTTTTCTTTTACCACTTTCTTGATGCAAATCACAGGAATAGACGTGTACAGTGTACTGCTATATGATTACATCACGTACTACATCACGTGCGCGGCAAAGATCCGGAGGCGGCCGCGTCCTGCATCAATGGCGCGACGAGGAATCAGAGGACAAATGGGCGAGTGAGTTGATGGGAGGAGGAAGGAAGAGGAGGAGGTGCACGGGAGGCGTAGGCACTACGGTTAGTTGGGCTTCAGATGTGCAACGGGCCATAGCGCTGCTGGTGGCTTGGGGGAGCTGACCTCGACATCAATTTCTACTTCATATACAACAACGTTCTGCATAAGAAGGTTCGTGATGCAAATGCCTATTCCTTTACTCTTTTTTTATTAATTTCAACTCACCGTATTGGTTGGATTAGCACATATTATCTGTGATTTCGATGTCTTCTCCTTTCCTCTGTTATATGATTTCCTCTCTTGTCGGTAAACTTTAGTTTCAAGTACACCTTGTCAGCCTAGCTATCCACTGAACTGCTATCTGCAAACATCAGGAACTGTAATTTGACATGCGAAGTGGTAATTGAAAGAGTAGTAATGTGAATTGATGTGTTGTTTGTTGTTCTTGCGGTTGGGGACGACCATGAGCCCGCGACGGCGAGACAGAAGCGATCTTGGCTCGGCCGTGTCCTCCTCTCTCAATTGATGATAATGCCTCTCTACCCAGTTATGTAATAAATGGTGAGACGAGTACGACCGACATCGTCGCCTCAGCTATGCCTGCCTCTCTGAATTGAATATCATGTCTGAAATATCCAAAAATCTTATTGAGATATTGGTAGTGCTTCTCTACTAATCAAAGAAGGTAATACCTTTTCTATGTGATTCTTTTTTCTAATTGAATGCACTCGGGTTTCTTCGGGATTAGTAATTATCAAACCTGTAGTTCTTTCTACACTCTTGTGTAATTTTCTTCAGTAGAACACAATGAACTTTCTATATATTTTCATGGTTAAGGTAGTTGAGCTTTGTTGTTTTATTCCTACATATTCCGGAATTTTATTGTGCAGCTAAAGCGGTGTCAAGACAAAGTCCACTCTGTCTAGATTGGAAACAATTGGACACATGCTTCACCTGATATTCAAAAGCCCAACAGGATCATAGCCAAGATCATGGCCAGTCTCACTTCCCATTCCGCAATATATACTTTCGAATATTTGGCGAGGGCATGATAGAAAGTTCAAAATGCAAGAAAATGGCTCCAGATCCAGAAGGTTTGTTCTTCAATGGCACCCTCTTTTCCCTTTCTCGTTCATTGTCATGCACAAAGCACGCGTTGTGTGAAGCATTCATTATTGGTGAAATAATGATCTCACATGAAGTCACTTGATACTGGACCAAACATGGTTAAATTTTTTAGAGCAAAAATTGTGTTATAATCATGAACAACGATTCGCAAGCAAACCCTCTTGTACCCAAAATCACAATGGTTGTCATCTCAATGAGTGAAGGGGGACATATGAGCAAAGCGAACCTAATGAAAATAAAGGTAATATGACATCTAATGATTGGGACACCAGACCAGTTGAGACATTACAATTCTTTGCTTGATTTTAGATTTACACTGCTATTTAAGATTGATTGTTGCCACTTGGATATTCCATTTTGGACTGCACTTGCACTTGGGTAGCACGATTCCACAAATGAGTTGTCCCTTTCTATCTTGGTTTTGACTGCTAGGAAACTTTTTTTGAAATGCAATGCCTCTTTAATACAATCTGAATATCTTCTTGTCACTTTTGCATTGCATCTTTGACTTCCAAGTTCCACATAATCAGCTCATAGATACTCCCTCTGTAAACTAATATAAGATCATTTAGATTACTATTATAGTATTCTAAATGCTATTATATTAGTTTACGAAGGGAGTACTTGTGTAGTAGATTTGTTTTGATTTTGGATTTGTATCCTGTAGCTAGCTCGCATTTCCTAGACATCATATTTGGCGCTTCTCTCATCATTTAGACGAGCGAGAGAATAATGACATGCTTACATGAAGGCTATCTCCCATATTGTTAAATATGGAGTTTATTCTACAAATGGTTTACTCCCTTATTATTCGATTGGATTTGCCAGTACATTTACTTATGCAATTGGGAAGCGAAAACTAAAGTTCAATTCCAGTTTTTTTAGAAACATAAAACAGTGACATACAATATAATGCATCAGCGAAAGAGGAGGAGGCATATGAAGCTGAGAGAGGTGACGGGGAGCATGAGAAACTGCTCCTGCTGCAAGAGAGAGAGCAATGCCAATAGTCAGTTGTGGGCTTGTGGCGCTGGTCGCGACCGCCGCATCACCAACCATGATCGTCGATGCTGTGGCATGGGGGTCGTGCTTGCTGCTTGTGCAGCAATCCCCCCATCGTGATGATAAGGCGACTCCCCAACCCCGATGATAAGGCTTCATCCATTCAATTTTGACTCTGTAGACAACTAGCTTTTGGTAAGTGCAACATGCTCAAGTTTAGTTTGTAGCTTTTTTCGTGTTCTGCATTTTAGTGGTACAAGATTGTGTTACACAATCTTGGCCTAGAGGTGCTCCCATTTTAGGCCAAACACAGTTTATTCTGAAACCATTGCATCTTTTGCTGAAATGCTTCAAGGTGGTTTTACTATGACAGTATGACCATGCTTGTAATGCTAGCTTGTCTTGAGAGGTCGGCTAATTCCGTAGGCTTATTCAATGGCGAATAGGTCCATGTATTAGATAGGATCAACAAGAGTTGGCTGGCAGCTGCTATGTATATATTATGGATCAGAGGCAATTAATATGTCTTT
>LR738714.1:864896655-864906965 GCA_902687465.1 Secale cereale | reverse complement strand
TTTTTTTAATTCAAGCCCTTAAGATTATGCTCTTAAATGCAAACACATGACTTACTTCCAAATTTAACAAGATTGCATTCTACAATGAGCTATATAGCTGATGTTGATCATAATCAGTACGTGTACACAGAAGTTTTAAGATTTCCTGTTTTCTTCATATTGAATACCAATTGCGCAGTATGTGTATTTGTAGCATATTGCAGACTTGCAGTGAAGTAGTGCCCGCTATACATGAGATGTACATTATTTTTAGATAACTTTTCTTGAAATTAAAAATACTAAAATTCATATGCTTCTATCAATTTATTGGTACTCGATGACTTCCTTATTCCGGTTGTGATTTGCTATACAATTTCTTACATGTTAGAAGGTACATATGAGATAGAGTAAAGTTGATTATATATGAGATATAGACTAGAAAATTATAAGGTGACATATGCAAGTTGGCTGAAAAATCTTAGGAATGAATTGACTTTGGCCGAACACGGGGCAAGACATGAACTTGATGGATGATAGTTATCGTCGCTGCACCTTTGCATCTGCTTCTATTTTGTTGCAATATCCTGCATTGAATGAGAGCTGTTACCATGCACATGTTTGCGATGCAGGTTCCAACACTACCACAAAGCTTGGTAAAGCCATGGGTCACTTATTGATAAACATGTTTGCTATTTCACATCATTATCTCACATCTAACACACTCATCCTTAATTTTTTATTTTAAAGTCTCCCATGAATTTTAAGGATGAGTGAGTTAGATGTGAGATAGTATCTCACATCTAGATGTGACATAGACAGACCCATTGATAAATGTAGTTGAAGTCTATTTTTTTTGCAAACTAAAATATATATTCTTGGTTTAATGATTTAGTACATATTGTTTCAAAACTGCTTACATTAATTTTTGTGCGAAGGTTGAGAAAACTAGGTAATTATCTAGCCATGTCAGTAACATAATATGCCTTGAGTATTCAAACGTGGTAATACAAATTTTGCAACTTGATATTTAATTCTTGCAAGGAATATTGTTGTTTGCCCGTTTAACGAGATACTCGAGTCACTTCACAAAATGTTACGTCTTTGGAGGCGTTCACAGGGAAGGCTACTGGTGTTGTCATCGCTGTTGCCAGTTATAAAATAAATGATCTTTAGCATGATGGAATGTTATTAACTCTTGTAGTGAACAATAATGACCTTTAGCTTTGCATGGTGAGTATGAGATTGGGCCTCCCATCTTTGGTAGAAAATATGTTCCAGTCTGTCTAAGTTGTAGAGGGAGCATATATTGCTTATTATTGGCATTAATTGCATCGTGCTTCCCTTCTTTGGTGGAAATTCACTTTATGTCCATTGCCTAATTTGTAAAAAAAAAACATACAATGCTATTGGCATAATTTACTTTTCCTCGAGAGCAGAGTTTCTCAAGTGTATGGAGACGAGAAAGGTATGTGCTACCATATCCTGATCATCAAGAGTAAATGTGTATGTGTGGTTTTAACGCAAGTCATTGTTCTGAAGTGTCTTTGCAACTTTAGATTGTGATTTTAGTGTTGTCATTATTCCGTGCCAACACATGTGTTTTTATCTAGGAGGATATAGGCGGTGTGCTATTTAATGCATTGTTATTTAGTTGGCCAGTAATAAGTTCTAAAAAGCATAGTCCTACAAGAGCCAAATTTCTGTAAAATTTAGAGTGAATAAATCATTGTTATATATACATGTAATGCTTGTCAGCAACTTTTAGTTTCTTTTACCACGAGTGTTAGTTTCTTTTACAATTTAGAAATGGTTGTTTGTTTATTTCTTCTCATCAGATCGGAGTTCATTTGTTTGTTTGTTCCTTTTTATCGGTCATCTACCATGGAATGTTCTATATAAGTTTTTTTGTCCAAAGAGATATTTTCTCACATGTGCTTTATTTATATGCACACATGGTTGCGCGTGCAGTATTAAAACCACTCAGTCAATCCTTTTTATGATGAATTTAAGAGTTTTTATCTTGAAAATAGTCTTACAACATCTATTTTATTTTTAGACTAAAATCTTGAATTGTAGGGTCTATGCCAGCGATGTGATGCTTACATGTTCTATGATGTTTTTCCAACACACCGTCCATGGTTGCTTGACAGGAAACAGAGAAGTGGCCGGATGGGCAATCAACTCATCTGTTGGTGGCATGAACAAAGTAAAGGTGAAGAAAGCAAGCTTGGACGCTAGGTGGCGGCACCAACAGGGAAGTGTCAGGCGTGAACCAAACATCTATGGCTTGTTGCTTTGAATCTTGCCGGTCTAGGCAAGGTTAGCTCTTGTCACGATGCAATGATCAACCTCTAAGAAATTCTTGTGTATATGTCTTTTAGTACTATTTTTCCCATGGTCGATCTGTGTATGTCATTTCCATGATGCGGTGATTTTGATATTTTTTTCTTAAAATCTTTACTTATTAGTTGTGGATATATTCTCTAGAAATAACAAAGGTATAATATAGGCAAGAGTAAGTATGAGAACTAACGCCATGGTGCTCATGTAAGTCTAGCCATGGATTAAAAAGTTTACAATGTCAAGTCATTTTTGTTTGTTGTACAGATTATAATCATTAATTTGTGTGATCCAGAAGTTCTAAAAGTTATCTTAGCCTGCATAAAGGTTAAAATTTCAATTTAATGTTTAACCTTCTAGGATGTTTACTGTAGCTGCCAAACGTTAACACTGAGCAAAATTGAGCTGAGCCAAACATTAAGTTTTGAGTCGAGGGAAAGGGGTTAGTGAGTCAAGGGAAAGGGGTTAGTGTGTGAGAGAAACAAGAGACAGGGTGCGACTCAGAGAAGGTAGGAGAGAGAACGGGCGAGAGAGATGGAGGATGGTAGACACAAAGAGATGTGCATTGTATTCATATATGTGCAATTGAAAAAGAAAAATTGAAGGGCCCGTGGCAACGCACGGGCGTTCTACTAGTAGCACCAATAAATCAGGACGGAGGCAGTACAGCCAAAGGCCCACTAGCTTCCATGCCATTCTCAACCCTCAATAATGAAACCAGATTAACTTAATAGGTGTACTTGGCTTATTAGTATATTATGTAAAGCATATTCATCGCCAGATGAGCATGCAGGGGTAAATCATTAACATGTGGACAAGGATAGCCCCCTTGCTTATATTGAAAAGCCCTAAAACAAACCGGCAATCTTGGCCTCACCCCAAGAACCAGCTTAATTTCTACTGCTGAGCTATCACACCAATAATTAAGATTATTATGGTGCCAACATCATCATCGTGGCAAGGAGAGGGGCCCTACCGGTTAAGTAAATTATATGGGGCAACTAGATTTATCTAAATAGTAAATCTATGGACTGCGGCTTCGGTAAGATCCCATATGGTGTCATGGTTTAGCAGCAAAGAGCTGACAGTTAAAAACTGCTTAATTAGAACCTTTGTTTGCAACGTCGAAATTACCATTGATACGTGTATGGCCAGAGGCTGTTCTAGACATGATTGCATTGGAGTATAAAGGATGACATATCTAATACTCTCTCCGTTCATTTTTGTATGTCGTCTCAGACAACTAAAAATAAACTGTTTTGCACATTGTCTGAAATGTCTTCAAAGCCTTATAAAAGTGAATAGAGGGGGTAAGATTCTTCGGCTGTATATAATCCGTTGTATGTTTCATTACAATTACATGCTCTATTTAGAACAGTATAATAATAATAATAAAGAAAATAAAATAAAGAAGAAGATGAAAAATGGATTGATCAAGGAGAGCTTTCACCTCCCAATCGAAGAGAGTAACCAGCTACTCTACCTACAACCAGAGAGGTCTCTATTACGAAGGCACCTCCTTAGCTACATCGCCGCCGGCGGCTAGCCGGAGCCGCGCCGTGCCGTACTGTTGGTGAACTGAAATCACATGATGCTGCACGAGTTGGGGTTCTCGTCATCGAACAGGCGGTACGAGTCCTGGAGCGGCGGCGGAGGTGGAGGCGGCGGCGGCGGCGCGTGCGTCCCTGGCGGGCTGTAGTAGTCGTGGTAGTAGGACTCCGGCGTCGCGTGCGGGTACGGCATGTAAAGGTACGATGGCGACCACTGCTGCATTGGCTGCGCCTGCTGGGAGTAGCCCTGCTCCGGCTGCGGCGCGTAGTAGGACACGCTCGGTCTCGGCTGCGCCGTGTGGTAGCTCATCACCGGCTGCGGCGCGGTGTACGGGTTGAACTCCTGGTGCGCGTGCGCCGGCGCCGGCGTCGGAGACAAGGACCTGTCCGGCGCAGGTGCGTCCTTAGGCTTGCTCTGTTTCTTCTTGTCCCCGCCCTCGTCATCGCCGGCCTCCTTTGTGGAGGCAGCGGATTCACTCGCGGGCTCGGCGTCCTTGGGCTCGGTCGGCGCGCTCTCGCCGCCGTCTTTCTTCGCCTCGTCGCTTGGTTTCGCCTCCTCTTTCTCAGCCTCCTTCTCAGGCTCTGCTTCCTTCTCGGTCTCAGGCTTTTTCTCCGGGGCCGTCTCCTGCTCCGGTGGCTTCTTGTCGGAGTTGTCGGCCTTGACAGGCTCCGCTGGCTTCTTGTCCGCCG
Source organism: Secale cereale (assembly GCA_902687465.1). Lineage (NCBI taxonomy): Eukaryota > Viridiplantae > Streptophyta > Magnoliopsida > Poales > Poaceae > Secale > Secale cereale. Next base: position 864,902,406 of record LR738714.1, on the reverse strand, counting down.
CAGCAGCATCCTTGGTGGTGCCGTCGTCGGCCGCAGTGGCCGGCGCCGGGGCCTCGGGGCTGGTGGCAGGCGCTGCGGGCGTGTGTTGCCATGGCAGGGCCTGCTTGCCGGACTTGTAGAGCCTCTTCACGAGCGTGTCGGCGTCCACGGTGCCCGTCACCATCACCTTGTGCTGCTGGGCATCTACCTCGACGTCCTGCACGCCTGCACGACGGCCACTTGGTTAATCATAAGCTGAAGGAGAAGGAGAGGACGCTTGGTCAAAGAAGAGGATGACGCTATGTACCTTCCATGCTCTTGAGCACCTTCCGGACCTTCTTCTTGCAGCCATGGCAGTGGATGGTCACCCTCAGCACGATGGTCTGCAGCTGCAGATCCAAATATTTTTTTACATGAGCAACTAGATTCTCCCTTGGACGGGACGGGAGAGCATTGGGGTTCGAAACGGGGCGATATGGTGTACCTGCACGGCCGGTTGTCCCGACGCCATGAGATGGAATTCCCCCCTGGGGACTGGTCGTTGTTCCCTGGTGCTTGGGGTTGGGGTGGCCGCTCCAATCTGTGGACAGCTGATAGTTGGGAACTCAGGGGAGGCCGCTGCGGTGGTGCTCAACTTAGAGCATCTCCAACAGGCGCGCTAAGCGGCGCGCCCAAAAAAACCATATAGCGCGCGCGCAACGCCTGTTTTGCCGCGGCGCGCAGTGCTGGCTCCAGCAGCAGCGCTATTTTGCAGCGCGCGCGTGCTGCTCCAGCGGTGCCCAAAAAATACAGCGCGCGCACACTTTTTTTTTCATACTAAAATTACATTAAAATAAAAAGATACAAAGATAGATAGTTCAAACATAGATAAAAAACATAGTTCTAAAACATAGATAAAACATAGATAGATAGTTCTAGATAGATAGATATATAGTTCGAAAACATAAAAAAACTAATCGCTCCAGTCATCATCATCGCCTTCGTTGTTGTCGTCGGAGGAGGTCGACAGCCAAATGTCGAACCAGCGGTCATCTTGATCAGTGAAGATGGATTGGCCGCCGGCATCGCGGATGGCAGCCTGCTGACACGCCAACTCCCTCCGACGACGCCTGTCCTCGCGGCGACGTTCCCAGAACTGATGCTCGGCGACGACATCCTCCGGGTGGAGGCGGCGCCACTCCGCCATGCGTCGCTCGTCCTCCTGGGCGACGAGGAGGCGGTTCTGCGCCGCCGTGTGCTCCGCACGATCTCACGTGGTGTGCAGACGAGGCGGCGGGGCGAGCTCCAACGCCTGCTCGAGGGTGCGGGCGTCGTCGAAGTTCATCTGACGACGCGGCCGGCCTAGGCGCCACGCCGCCGCGTCGTACGCCCGGGCGGCCTCGTGCGCCGTCTCGTACGTGCCGAGGGGGAGCCGGAGATCGCCGGAGCGTATCTCGGCGTAGAAACCGCCGCCGTTCGGGCGCTCGCGGACGCCGCGGTAGCCGGAGGAAGAACGGCGGCGCGGCGGCATGGTGGCGCGTCGGGGGCGGCGGCGGTGCTCCGGTGCGGCGGCGGTGCGCCGGTGCGGCGATAGGGATCGGCGGGCGCGAGAGAGAGGAGGAGAGAGGGAGAGGGAGAGGTGCAGCGAGGCGATCGGGCGCGCGGCGTTTTATAGCGCGCGCGGGGCGCGCCGCCGCAAAAAAGGCGCGCGGGAGGCCGCCGTTTCGCGCGCGCGCGCAAGCGGTTCCCGCGCGCGCGTATTTCCCGCCGCCGCTGGAGCGCGGTTTTTTTCCCGCGCGCGCGAAAACGCCGATTTAGCGCGCGCGCGCGCCTTTTTCAGCGCCCGTTGGAGATGCTCTTATAGTGGGATGGGAAGATGTGGATGCGGGGATGGACCAATGGAGTACGACCACATAGGTCACTGGCATGTGGGCCAGATACTTCGCTACACTGGCCCCCCATTTTTTTATTTTCAAATTTCCAAAGAAAGTGCGGACGATATGAATTGAACTCATAACATTTTTTCTTTGGGAAACGTTTCCAGCCGACAGTCCAACTGAGTCTTCGGCCCGACGCGCGCTTTGTTCGATTGCTTCGTATCCTACGGCTGTGCGTGCCCCTTGTGTAAATATAGTTTGACTAATTGCCTGGCCGTCATCAATCGTTTTTTTTTTCTCTCGTTTTCTCTTCGTCTTCCTCTTGTTCCTTCTTTCTACTCTCTCTTGCGCAGGAGGATGGTGAGGCGCAGGTCGCTTTGTGGCTGATCTAGAATCCCAATGCTGCAACAGCAGCGCCTGTGGCACGACAACTCGGATGATTTTTGCTACCTCCTCTTCCCCTCGTTGCTACCTGCCCACTCACCACTGGGAGGACGATGCAACAGTCGCCATGGATGCGTCCATACACAACTTAGTCTTTTTTCGGAGTGTTGCAACCGGCCACGGGAGATGCTACATCCAACGGCGAGGGATGTTACAACCGACAATTTTTTGGTAGATCCAACAACATGTTTTGTCACAGATTGTTTATTTTGCTTTAACCAGTGTCTTGTTTTGCTACTACCAACAACTTCATTTGCTACTACCGGCGACAAAGTTTTTTTTGCCATATAATTCGCAAAGATGATGCAACCTCGACGACGGGCAACAACGTTTCTTGTTGCAAACTATGAAGTTTTTTGCTACCACCGGCTACAGGGTTTGTTACCACCATACAGAACGGACGGCCGACGTTTATTTTGTTTTTGCTACAACCACGTCATTTTTTGCTGCAACCGGCAACCACAAAAGCTACATCCAGTTAACATTTTTGCTAGAATGACGATAGCTAGCGGCATCTGTAAGCATTTTTTGATGGAAGTGATATTTTATTTTTTGGTACAAACAATTTTCCTCAGTTTTTGGGGAGCATTCTCTTTCCTAGAAGTTGAAATATGCCCCCACCACAATTTTTATTAATTTTAGATATTTGTATCTTAGCAAAAATAATAATATGTTGGTTCTAAAATTTTGGGGATAAGCTTCCCTCCAAATGCACCCTCCGGAAAAATATTGAGGGCACACACAATTTATTGGAGCGATTTGGAGCAGGTGGGTGGAGAGGGATCAAGCTATTTAGGGTCTGAGAATGGAGTGCAAGCTCAAGCCAAGAGTAGTAAGTGTTGGTGAAGAAGGAGTTGTGGAATCACAAATCGTTTTGGTGGAAGTGTAGATCGGGTGATCCTCCGTCAATCCCCAACGAGTCAATAAGTTTGAGGGGTGGGATGTGGAGGAATCAAGCTATTTAGGGTTTGGGAATGGAGTGCAAGCTCAAGTCAATGGATGGATGGAGTGAGGAGCAAAAAGGGTTGGAGTTATACCTCCTAAGCCAAATGTTACTGTTGCCCCGCAGGGGACTCTGGGGACCCAGGATTATGTTTCCGGGGACCCAGCCTTCATAGAGCCAGCACACAGGATACTCTAGGGACATGTGGTGTCCATGGGGTTTGAGAATCACTCCAGGACCTGAGGGTTGACAACCCCAGTGTGTGGATCCTATAAGATAGACACTTGGGTGATTGGAACTCCATGGAATCAGAGATCCGATGGTCTAGGGATCCAGGGTGTCTAGAAGGTTTTTGGTCACTCCGGCAACCGGTCCCTAGACCCTCGGAGTCCAAAAAGAACACATTAAGCCTAAGGTTTTACCCTTTTCCGATAAAAAACGCCTAGTGAGAATGTTGTATATGTGTGCAAGCATGATCCCTAACTCCTCAAACATGTCGATAGTTCTTAATAGTGTGGTTGTCCCATGACTCAAATAAAACTGGAAAATCTTTGAGTCACTGGATAACCGACGCCTTTTTTTTTCTTTTTGAATTGGGGGAGGGGGCTCAACCACGTCTGTAGACAATCAGCAAGAGACCATTGTCCTAAGATTATCACAAACAACATTATTCCTCACTAACCATATTGCCATTGACATGTGCCCTCACTAACCATATTCTTCACTAACCATATTGCCAATGGGGAAACAATTCACTTTCAATTGGGTTTATAGTCTTAAGATAGATAGTGTTCGTCCCTAGTTAATTCACATGTGCCCCTCTTGATAGTACAATTATCCTTAATATGAATCTCTGATTCAGGAAAGGATCAAAATACAAGCTTGAAGGGTCAACCACTTGTTAGCACCAAAGTAGAGGTCTTCAATGATGTTTCCACACCAATGAGGAATATATTCATGAACTAAACTTGATAAAATATTAGTCATATCAATCGTGTTATCATTAATCACCAGAACCAAATGAGAGCCTAAGATACACTTCCAAAGATCCTTCAAAAGTGCATACATGGTTAGCGTATCCATGCTTTCACGCACAGAGGGTCACACCAATTTCGGCCCAACAAACATGATTGGTTTTTCGTAACAACAATACATACAAATAGTGTTGCCTTACTTGGTCTGTTTCGCTTGATTTTCACATTGTGTCCTCATCTAGAGAGATCCATGAAGGAAATATGCCCTAGAGGCAATAATAAAGTTATTATTTATTTCCTTATATCATTATAAATTTTTATTATTCATGCTAGAATTGTATTAACCGGAAACTTAGTACATGTGTGAATACATAGACAAAACAGTATGTTTCTAGTATGCCTCTACTAGACTAGCTCATTGATCAAATATGGTTATGTTTCCTAACCATAGACATGAGTTGTCATTTGATCAACGAGATCACATCATTAGGAGAATGATGTGATGGACTAGACCCATCCGTTAGCTTAGCACTATGATCGTTTAGTTTTACTGCTATTGCTTTCTTCATGACTTATACATGTTTGTATGACTATGAGATTAAGCAACTCCCGAATACCGGATGAACACCTTGTGTGCTATCAAACGTCACAACGTAACTGGGTGATTATAAATATGCTCTACAGGTGTCTCCGAAGGTGTTCGTGGTGTTGGCATAGATCAAGAATATGATTTGTCACTCCGCGTGTCGGAGAGGTATCTCTGGGCCCTCTCGGTAATACACATCATAATAAGCCTTGCAAGCAAATGACTAATGAGTTAGTCAAGAGATGATGTATTACGGAACGAGTAAAGAGACTTGCCGGTAACGTGATTGAACTAGGTATTGAGATACCGACGATCGAATCTCGGGCAAGTAACATACCGATGACAAAGGGAACAATGTATGTCGTTATGCGGTTTGATCGATAAAGATCTTCGTAGAATATGTAGGAGCCAATATGAGCATCCGTGTTCCGCTATTGGTTATTGACCAGAGATAAGTCTCGGTCATGTCTACATAGTTCTCGAACCCGTAGGGTCCGCACGCTTAACGTTTGATGACGATCGGTATTATGAATTTATGAGTTTTGATGTACCAAAGGTAGTTCGGAGTCCCGGATGAGATCACGGACATGATGAGGAGTCTTGGAATGTCCGAGACATAAAGATCGATATATTGGACGACTATATTCGGACACCGGAAGTGTTCCGGAAAAGTTTCGGATTTAACCGGAGTGCCGAAGGGGGTTGATACGTCCAAAACGTATCTATAATTTCTGCTTGCTCCATGCCAATTTTGGGTGATATTGCTATGATATTTATACACTTCGATACACTTTTGATCAAATTTGGGCTAACCTACTAATCCAGTGCACCCCAGTGCCAGTTTCTGTTTTCGGCTGTTTTTGTATTTCAAGTTTTCACATTACGAGAACTGCCAGGAAAAATCCAGAAAAATTATATAAAAAATCAGCGTTCCAGAACCTACTTTGCGCCCGAAGGACAGCCGGGGGG
>LR738714.1:864840288-864896645 GCA_902687465.1 Secale cereale | reverse complement strand
GGGGGGGGGGGCTGGGCCCCCCGAAGCCCGTCCGGTGCCCCCCTTTGGCATATATTTAGAGGGTCCTTCGAAACCCTCAGAGAAGGAACGCTTTTCGCGATCCCATCTCTGTTTCGCCGCCGCCGCCACTTCCAAGATCGGGAGCACCAGGAGAACTCTTCCCGGCACCCTGCCGGAGGGGAGGATCACCACCGGGAGCTTCTCCACCACCATGGACGCCTCCCGGATGACTCGTGAGTAGTCTCCCTTGGACCATGAGTCCATGACCAGTAGCTATGTGATGTTCTCCTCCCGTTCTTGTGCTTCACTAATTAGTCCTCGTGAGCTGCCCTACATGATCGAGGCACATATGTAATCCTTATGCTGTTGCTATGTTGAGTTTGCTGGGATCTGATGGATTATGAGATTATGTTCAGATTGATCTTGAGTAATATATTTGATTCACCTCTTTTATATTTATGTTCATAAGTAATTCTTGCATGTTCTATGTTGTTATTTATTGCTTTGGCCGAGTAGTAGGTAGTGACTCCAAGAGGGAACGTTATGCTTGATTGTGGGTTCATGCCCCTCGATGACTAGCTTGAGTGACAGAAACATGAGTCTAGGGGATGTGCTGTTGCTACAAGGGGGGAAAAAGGTGCTTGTTCCCGCGGGTGCAAGGATTGTTTACTTTACGCAAAGTTCTTTTAATGCAGTTGTCTGTTGCACTGAGTTTACACTATGGGTGGGGCTCGCAACTTAATACCAGCGAGATGTTCTGGATAGATATCTCAAGGTGGATGATTAGTAGTAGATATTGATGGATTTCGGTCTAGTTACTTTGGCGTACCGCCCATGCTTTGAACCTCAACCTTTCTTGCAATGTAGTCAGCATTGGTTTGCGTTCGTGGTCCTGTCAATTGCCCAGCTGTAATTCGTTTACCTCACATAGCTGTTTTATCGTCTTTTGGGAGAGAGACATCACTAGTGAACATCATGAGACTCCGGTCCATATTACCATCATTGATCACATCCGCTATTTACTTTTCGCTATTATTTACTATTGCAAACATTATCTATCACTACTATCATTTGCGTTTAATCCTTTGTGAACTACAAGGCCGGAGGGATTGACAACCTCTCTGTACTCGTTGGGAGCAAAGTTATTTGTATCTGTGTGCAGGCCCACGTTGATTGCTAATATCTGGCGCCGTTAGCAGTTGACACCTACTTGTTGAACCTAGGAGTCTCTGGGGATTCGATCCTTGGCATCTTTGCTAAGGGAAAAACTTCCACAACACTGCATCTCACACCTTCCACTTGGTGTAACCAACGAGGGGTTAGAGGCCCATCAAGGAGTTTTTCTGGCGCCGTTGCCGGGGACTCCACTCTTCAGGATAGGGGAGTTGCATGCTATCTTTTACCTTTGCTTTTTAGTCTTGTTAGTTTACCTTTCAGTTTTTTCTTTAGTACCTTTTTATCGAAAATCACAAAAATAGTTATCTTGCTTGCTTGCTACTATGGGTTCCACCGAGAACACCAAGTTGTGTGACTTCACTGGTCACACCAACGATGACTTTATCTGCACACCTATCACTACACCTGCCACTTCAGCACCTTCATATGAAATTAAACCTGCTTTACTGAACCTAGTTATGAAAGATCAATTCTCCGGTGCTGGAGATGATGCTGCTTTACACTTGAACAATTTTGTTGAACTTTGTGATATGCAAAAGTACCACGAAATAGATGGTAATATTGTTAAGCTTAAGCTTTTTTCTTTCTCCTTGAGAGGAGGAGCTAAAATTTGGTTTCAGTCTTTGCCTAGAAATAACATAGATTCATGGGACAAGTGCAAAGATGCTTTTATTGGAAAATACTATCCACCTGCTAAAATTATCCAACTTAGAAGTAACATAATGAACTTTAAACAATTGGACAATGAACACGTTGCCCAAGCTTGGGAACGTATGAAATCTCTTATCAAGAACTGCCCTACTCACGGTTTGACTACTTGGATGGTTATCCAAACTTTTTATGCAGGCTTGAACTTTACCTCGCGGAACTTGTTAGATTCAGCCATGGGAGGAACTTTTATGTCAACTACACTTGGTGTTGCCACGAAGCTTCTCGATGAGATGATGACCAACTATTCCCAATGGCACACCGAACGCGCTCCAACAGGTAGGAAGGTAAACTCTGTCGAGGAGATTTCCTCCTTAAATGAAAAAGTTGACTTGATCATGTCTCTACTTTCGAAGCAATCCTCTGTTGATCCTCGTGATGTTCCTTTAAATTCTTTGATTGCTCAAGAACAAGTAGATGTGAACTTTATCTCTAGAAACAATTTTAACAACAATGCTTATAGGAGTAATTTTGGTAACAATCCTAGACCGTTCCCCTCTAACTCTTATGGAAACAACAATGCTTATCCTAGCACCAAGAACTCCACTACTGAACTAGAGATTATGCTTAAAGATTTCATCACTACCCAAAAAGCCTTTAATAAGAGTGTAGAAGAAAAACTACATAAACTAGATGATCTTTCTTTTAAGGTAGACCATTTAGCCAATGAGGTAAAATTGCTAAAAATTAAAACTTCTCCTCTTGAGGAGAGGGAAGTCACTCCTATAAATGCTATTCAAGTGCAAATTAATGAAAACATTAGGATGATGGCTAAACTTAAAGAGAGATGGGCTAGAGAAAGGGAGGAAGAAGATAGAATTAAGAGCCTTTCTACCCACCACACTGTTGCTACTATCCAAGTTGTTGAGGATGTTCAAACTCTTAGCACCCAATGTACTCCTGGTCCCATTGGACCTATTAATGGTGATGCTATGACTATAGAAACTACCAAACAAGTGAACCTAAAGGACACCACTACCACTTTACTTGATGCTAATGACCTTGATTTTGATAATTGCACTCTTACCGAAGTTATTGATTTCCTTCACAAGATGTCTAGAGATCCCCGCACTGCCACGCTTAACCTTGCCTTCACGGAGCATATCACTAATGCTCTCATCAAAGCTAGGGAGGAGAAACTTAGAGTAGAAGCCTCCATACCTAGAAAGCTAGAAGATGGTTGGGATCCTATGATAAAAATTAAATTGAATGACTTCTCTTGTTATGCATTATGTGATGTTGGTGCTAGTACCTCTGTTATGCCCAAAAGAATATATGATATGCTTAAATTGAAACCTTATGATTCTTGTTCTTTTGGTGTTCGTCTCATTGATTCTTCCATAAAGAAACCTTTGGGGAGGATCGACGATGTTCTTATCATTGTCAATGATAATTATGTTCCCGTTGATTTTACTATAATGGATATTGAATGTGATCCTTCTTGTCCAATTATTTTGGGACGTCCCTTTTTACGCACCGTTGGTGTTATCATTGACATGAAAGAGGGTAATATAAAATTTCAGTTTCCTCTCAAGAAAGCGATGGAACACTTCCCTCGAAAGAAGATCAAGTTACCTTTTGAGTCCGTTGTACGGGCTAGCTATTCTTTTACTCTTGATAAAACTTGATCTCTATGCATTATGCCTAGCTTAAAGGCATAAAAGAAAGCGCTTTTGGGAGGCAGCCCACATGAATAAATTTTTATATTTTGCTTTTGTTGTGTCTTGATGTTGTTTACTACAGTAGCATCATCATTGTATCTTTGCTTTTCATATTTGTGCCAAGTATAGCCTCTGATTGCTAGAAAGTTCAAAAGTTGTGAGGTGCTGTCCAGGAAACAGATTCTGTCCTTGGATAGACAAATTCGTATAAAATCACCAGATCATATTTTTGGTATGAATTGTTTCGACAGCGTTCTCTATATAATTGTATTTCGTGCGTCTGTTCTGAGTTTTTTGATTTGAGTTGCAGAAGTACCCCGAACAAATCAATTACTACCTGTTGTTCTGTTTTTCACAGATTCTGTCCTGTTTTACCTTTCCTTCATTTTGCAAACCAAGAGCTTGCTTTTTCTTTGCAAAAACCTTTTGGCAATCTTGAGAAACAGTAGAACTTCAAGAATATCTTTATTTTCAGCAAGGAACAATTATTTTATTAAGGGTACTAACCTCGCTAATCAGATTATGATGAGTTACGTATGAAGGGAGTTTTCAAGTGTGCGAGGGAAGATGATAAAAAGATTCAGGAGTGTCAAGCGCTCAAGCTTGGGGATGCCCCCGTGCACCCCCAAGAAATATTCAAGGAGACTCAAGCGTCTAAGCTTGGGGATGCCCCCGTGCATCCCCTTCTCCATCAACATTATCAGTTCGTCTTTCGTTCCGCTATATTTTTATCACTTCATGTGTTATGTGCTATGCTTGGAGAGTCTTGCTTTTAGTTTTCTTTTTAGTTTTTCATAACGAGTCGGAAGTCAGCGTTCTTTATGTGGGAGAGAAACACGCTCCACTTCTACCTAGAACATAACATAGAATTTTCATGTCTATCTTTGCTGTGTGTGTTCTTTGTCTTTTAATAGCTACTATCATGCTCTGCTCTTAGTATTCATGCTTATCTTTTTCAAAGAGCTTTTGTTTAGTTGGTTGCTTGAACTCTCTTTAATTACCATGCTCATCTTATTAAGAGAGTTTGCTTCCGTTGCATTGGTTAATATGTCTATGATAAAGATGCTACTTGCATAATGGTGCTTAGTAGTTCAGGTTTTCTTATGGTTAGTCTCATATAGCTGGGGGATTCCCAATGTGTTATTGGAGTACCAACATGATTTGTTTGCCTATGATGTGGTATGGTTTAGTAATATCTTCCTTCGAGAATTTATTTTGATTGACTTGGCGTATGCTCACGCATATTTAAGACTGTAAAGAAAGTCTATCAAGCCTTGATGATCTTTTATTTCTGAGTAGCGATATAACTACCATGCATGATTCAATGTTGCTTTGTCGCTCTGCATGATTATGACCGTCATTGCTCTCTTAGTTGGTCGCTCCCAGTCTTTTGCTAACCTCCACCTGTACTAAGCGGACTAACTTTGCAATACATAGCTCATGGGAAAGTAGCTTAAAAACTATTGTGGTAAAGAATATGTTGCCTATGCATCTTATTTCTTATAAGTTGCTTGCTGAGCGGTAACCATGTTTCCGGGGACGCCATCAACTGTCACACTATTGTTGAATATCATGTGAGTTGCTATGCATGTTCGTCTTGTCTGAAGTAAGGGTGATTTGCCATGGGTTGAATGGTTGAGTATGCATATTGTTAGAGAAGAACATTGGGCCACCAACCAAAGCCATGTATCATGGTGGAAGTTTTAGCTTGGACATTAATCCTCAATCTCTTATGAGAATATGCTTATGCATTAAAGAGGAGTCCATCATCTATTTTCTATGTTGTCCCGGTATGGATGTCCTCAAGTTGAGATCTATCAAAAACGAGAAATCAAATGCGATTTATCTCCTTGGACCTTTGTACAGGTGGCATAGAGGTACCCCTTTGTGACACTTGGTTGAAACATATGTAATGCAATGATAAGCCATGGAAATCCGAGCTAATTAGGACAAGGTGCGAGCACTATTGGTATTCGATGCATGAGGCTTGCAACTTATAGGATGTCTTATGCATGACACATATGAAGTACTACTACCGTTAACAAAATTGCTTATATGTTTTCAAAATAAAAAGCTCTAGCTCATAACCATTCCTTTACTTTTATGTCGAGTCTCCACCTTCTTTCTTCAAGCACCAACTACTGAGAGCATGATTGTCATTCTGAGTGTAATGTGCATTGTCCCAAAGTAGCATTGTCTTTTGCATGATTGTGATATCGTTTATTTTGAAATCATTGTATCTAGTCATCACTTAAACCTTGAAGGTGCCCCTGCATTTATGTTTTGCTTCACTAAAGGGGGCAAGCTAGATATCACTTTATCATATTTGCACATCATGTTCATTGCAAATCTTTTTGATGTTTCAGTTTCATATTGTAAAACTTTCAGTCCTTTGTGATTTTCACATGAGGCAACTTAATTACAATAGAATCATTGTCTCAGTAAGCTTTTGTCATATGACTATGAAAAAGTCCTACATGGTTAATAGCATGTCACCACAGAAATTATTCTTGTTATCATTTACCTACTCGAGGACGAGCAGGAATTAAGCTTGGGGATGTTGATACGTCCAAAACGTATCTATAATTCCCGCTTGCTCCATGCCACTTTTGGGTGATATTGCTATGATATTTATACACTTCCATACACTTTTGATCATATTTGGGCTAACCTACTAATCCAGTGCACCCCAGTGCCAGTTTCGGTTTTCGGCTGTTTTTGTATTTCAGGTTTTCACATTACGAGAACTGCCAGGAAAAATCCAGAAAAATTATATAAAAAATCAGCGTTCCAGAACCTACCTTGCGCACTGGCGGCGCGCCCCCCCTGGGCCGCGCCGGGGGGGCGCCTGGGCCCCCCGAGCCCCATCTGGTGCCCCCCTTTGGCATATATTTAGAGCGTCCTTCGAAACCCTCGGGACGGGAACTCTTTTTCGCGATCTCATCTCTGTTCCGCCACCGCCGCCGCTTCCAAGATCGGGAGCACCAGGAGAACTCTTCCCGGCACCCTGCCGGAGGGGAGGATCACCACCGGGAGCCTCTCCACCACCATGGACGCCTCCCGGATGAGTTGTGAGTAGTCTCCCTTGGACCATGGGTCCATGACCAGTAGCTATGTGATGTTCTCCTCCCGTTCTTGTGCTTCACTAATTAGTCCTCGTGAGCTTCCCTACATGATCGAGGCACATATGTAATCCTTATGCTGTTGCTATGATGAGTTTGCTGGGATCCGATGGATTATGAGATTATGTTTAGATTGTGCTTGAGTAATATATTTGATCTACCTCTTTTATATTTATGTTCATAAGTAATTCTTGCATGTTCTCCTTTGTTATTTATTGCTTTGGCCAAGTAATACGTAGTGACTTCAAGAGGGAACGTTATGCTCGATTGTGGGTTCATGCCCCTCGATGACTAGTTTGAGTGACAGAAACATGAGTCTAGGGGATGTGCTGTTGCCACAAGGGGGAAAACAACGGTGCTTGTGCCCGCGGGTGCAAGGATTGTTTACTTTACGCAAAGTTCTTTTAATGCAGTTGTCTGTTTCATTGAGTTTAATCTATGGGTGGGGCTCGCAACTTAATACCAGCGAGATGTTCTGGATAGATATCTCAAGGTGGATGATTAGTAGTAGATATTGATGGATTTCGGTCTACTTACTTTGGCGTACGGCCCATGCTTTGAACCTCAACCTTTCTTGCAATGTAGTCAGCATTGGTTTGCGTTCGTGGTCCTGTCAATTGCCCAACTGTAATTCGTTTACCTCACATAGCTGTTTTATCGTCTTTTGGGAGAGAGACATCACTAGTGAACATCATGAGACTCCGGTCCATATTACCATCATTGATCACATCCGCTATTTTCTTTAACATTATCTATCACAACTATCATTTGCGTTTAATCCTTTGTGAACTACAAGGCCGGAGGGATTGACAACCTCTCTGTACTCGTTGGGAGCAAAGTTATTTGTATCTATGTGTAGGCCCACGTTGATTGCTAATATCTGGCGCCGTTAGCAGTTGACACCTACTTATTGAACCTAGGAGTCTCTGGGGATTCGATCCTTGGCATCTTTGCTAAGGGAAAAACTTCCACAACACTGCATCTCACACCTTCCACTTGGGGTAACCAACGAGGGGTTAGAGGCCCATCAGGGGTTACCGGAACCCCCCCGAGGGAGTATGGGCCATAGTGGGCCATTGAGGGAAACAGAGAGGCAGCCCATAGGGCTGGCCGCACCCTTCCCCTAGGGTTCCTAGTTGGACTAGGAAAAGGGGGGGGGGAGGCACCCCTCTTCTTCCTTCTTCTCTCCCCCTTCCTTTCCTACTCCTAGTAGGAATAGGAAAGGGGATTCCTATTCCTACTAGGAGTAGGAATCCTACTACTGGCGCACCCTAGAAAGCCAGCCACACCTCCCCCCTTGCTCCTTTATATACGGGGGAAGGGGGGCACCCAAAGGCACAGAAGAAACATTGTTCTAGCCATGTGCGGTGCCCCCTCCACAGAAACACACCTTGGTCATACCGTTGCAGTGCTTAGGCGAAGCCCTGCGCCGGTAACTTCATCATATCTATCACCACGCCGTCGTGCTGATGAAAATCTCCCGTGAAGCTCAACTGGATCAAGAGCTTGTGGGACGTCATCAAGCTGAATGTGTGCTGAACGCGGAAGAGCCGTACGTTCGGTGCTTGATCGGTTGGATCGCGAAGAAGTTCGACTACATCAACCGCGTCACTAGATGCTTCCGCTTTCGGTCTACGAGGGTACGTAGACACACTCTCCCCTCTCATTGCTATGCATCTGGTAGATAGATCTTGCGTGATCGTAGGGAATTTTTGAAATACTACGTTCCCCAACAGTGGTATCAGAGCCAGGTCTATGCGTAGATGATATGCACGAGTAGAACACAATGAGTTGTGGGCGATAATAGTCATAGTGCCTACCTGCATGTCATACTTTGGTTCAGCGGTATTGTGAGATGAAGCGGCCCGGACCGACATTACGCGTACGGTTACGCGAGACTAGTTTCACCGTTATGAGCACTCGTTGCTTAAAGGTGACTGGCGGGTGTCTGTCTCTCTCACTTTAGCTGAATCGAGTGTGACTACGTCCGGTCCTTGTGAAGGTTAAAACAACACATACTTGACGAAATATTGTTGTGGTTTTATATGCGTAGGTAAGAACGGTTTTTGCAAAGCCCATAGCAGCCACGTAAAACTTGCAACAACAAAGTAGAGGACGTTAACTTGTTTTTGCAGGGCATGTTGTGATGTGATATGGTCAAGACATGATGAGTGATACGTTATTGTATGAGATGATCATGTTTTCTAAAGTTATCGGCAACTGGCAGGAGCCATATGGTTGTCGCTTTATTGTATGAAATACAATCGCCATGTAATTGCTTTACTTTGTCACTAAGTGGTAGCCATAGTTGTGGAAGCAATAGTTGGCGAGACGACAACGATGCTACGATGGAGATCAAGGTGTCGCGCCGGTGGCGATGGTGATCATGACGGTGCTTTGGAGATGGAGATCAAAGGCACAAGATGATGATGGCCATATCATATCACTTATATTGATTGCATGTGATGTTTATCTTTTATGCATCTTATTTTGCTTAGATCGACGGTAGCATTATAAGATGATCTTTCACAAAATTTCAAGGTATAAGTGTTCTCCCTGAGTATGCACCGTTGCGAAAGTTCGTCGTTGATACGTCCAAAACGTATCTATAATTTTTGCTTGCTCCATGCCTCTTTTGGGTGATATTGCTATGATATTTATACACTTCCATACACTTTTGATCATATTTGGACTAACCTATTAACTCAGTGCAACCCAGTGCCAGTTTCTGTTTTCGGCTGTTTTTGTATTTCAGGTTTTCGCATTACGAGAACTGCCAGAAAAATCCCGTAAAAATTATATAAAAAATCAGCGTTCCAGAAGCTTCCCGGTACCCGAAGTACAGCCGGAGGGGGGCCACCAGGGCTCCAGGCGCCCTGGTGGCGCACCCCCCTGGCCGCGCCGGGGGGGCGCCTGGGCCCCCCGAGCCTCGTCTGATACCCCCCTTTGGCATATATTTATATCGTGTCCCGAAACCCTCGAGACGGGAACCCTTTTTCGCGATCTCATCTCTGTTCCGCCGCCGCCGCGCTTCCAAGATCGGGAGCACCAGGAGAACTCTTCCCGGCACCCTGCCGGAGGGGAGGATCACCACCGGGAGCTTCTCCACCACCATGGACGCCTCCCGGATGAGTTGTGAGTAGTCTCCCTTGGACCATGGGTCCATGACCAGTAGCTATGTGATGTTCTCCTCCCGGTCTTGTGCTTCACTAATTAGTCCTCGTGAGCTGCCCTACATGATCGAGGCACATATGTAATCCTTATGCTGTTGCTATGATGAGTTTGCTGGCATCCGATGGATTATGAGATTATGTTCAGATTGTGTTTGAGTAATATATTTGATTCACCTCTTTTGTATTTATGTTCGTAAGTAATTCTTGCATGTTCTCCGTTGTTATTTATTGCTTTGGCCAAGTAGTAGGTAGTGACTCTAAGAGGGAACGTTATGCTTGATTGTGGGTTCATTCCCCTCGATGACTAGCTTGAGTGACAGAAACATGAGTCTAGGGGTTGTGCTGTTGCCACAAGCTGGAAAACAACGGTGCTTGTGCCCGCGGGAGCAAGGATTGTTTACTTTACGCAAAGTTCTTTTAATGCAGTTGTCTGTTGCTTTGAGTTTACACTATGGGTGGGACTCGCAACTTAATACCAGCGAGATGTTCTGGATAGATATCTCAAGGTGGATGATTAGTAGTAGATGCAGATGGATTTCGGTCTACTTGCCTTGGCGTACCGCCCATGCTTTGAACCTCTACTTTTCTTGCAACATAGTTAGCATTGGTTTGCGCACATAATTCTGTCAATTGCCCAGCTGTAATTCGTTTACCTCACATAGCTGTTTTATCGTCTTTTGGGAGAGAGACATCACTAGTGAACATCATGGGACTCCGGTCCATATTACCATCATTGATCACATCCGCTATTTACTTTCCGCTTTTATTTACTATTGCAGCAATACCTATCACTATTATCACTTGCGTTTGATCCTTTGTAAACGACAAGGCCGGAGGGATTGACAACCTCTCTGTACTCGTTGGGAGCAAAGTTATTTGTATCTTTGTGCAGGTCCACGTTGATTGCTAATATCTGGCGCCGTTAGCAGTTGACACCTTCTTGTTGAAACTGGGAGTCTCAGGGAAATCGATCCTTGGTATCTTTGCCAAGGGAAAACTTCCGCTACACTGCATCTCAAACCTTCCACTTGGGGTAACTAACGAGGGGCGAGAAGCCATCAAGCAAAGTTTTCTGGCGCCGTTGCCGGGGACTCCACTCTTCAGGATAGGGGAGTTGCATGCTATCTTTTACCTTTGCTTTTTAGTCTTGTTAGTTTACCTTTCAGTTTTTGCTTTAGTATCTTTTATCAAAAATCACAAAAATAGTTATCTCATTCTTTAGTTGTCATTATGTCGGGTCCTTTTGTCTTTGACGAGGCAGAAGTTCTCACCTTTAAACAAAGAGGTGGGGAAAGTTTGAAAGATGCTTGGTATAGAATTAATGATTCTCAAAAAAGAGCCACCAAGAAGCAACCTACTACTATCCTTCTTAGAAATTTTTATGTTGGAATTACTTCTTGGAATAGGTTTATTCTAGATACTGCTATCAATGGGAATTTCCTAGAGGCCCCAGTTTGGGAGTCTCTTAGTATTATTGAAAATCTTGTTGGGAATCCCCCTGTTTTTAGCATTCAAGAGGACATCACCCTAGCTCACATTATGAAAAAACTTGAAAAGATAGAGCTAGAGATGCCAAACATTAATAAGATAAATGAGTTGGATCGTAAGATCCAAGGGAATTTGAATAGGCTTGATAGCTCCATGCATAAAATTTTCAAAACTTTGGAGACCATCAAATCCCATGACTTGCACTCTTCTAGGATAGACAAGATTGAGGAAATATTTGATACTCTAGGAACTACTTTCTCCTCAATCAAAACCAAAAAGGTAGAAACTCCGGCAAAGAGGGAGCCTAAGTTCGTTCACGTTCCAAAGGCTCCCCATTCTAAAAGTAATCCATCTATTGCCAAAGGGGTTGAAACTGTAAAGACTTTGGAAGAAACACCTCTCTTTGATGAATTTATGAATGAATCTTCCCTTGACTTTTATCCTTTTGGTCTTCTCCCTAGAAGTATCTCTATGAGGCCTTTATTTGAAAGTCCTCTTAAGACTAGTTGTATTACTGAAGAGCTTTTTGATGATCTTGATGATGGTTCAATTGATACAACTTGATCTCATTGCATTATGCCTAGCTTAAAGGCATAAAAGAAAGCGCTTTTGGGAGGCAACCCACATGAATAAAATTTTATTTTGCTTTTGTTGTGTCTTGATGTTGTTACTACAGTAGCATCATCATTGTATCTTTGCTTTTCAATTTTGTGCCAAGTGTAGCCTCTGATTGCAAGAAAGTTCAAAAGTTGTGACGTGCTGTCCAGGAAACAGATTCTGTCCTTAGATAGAAAAATTCGTATAAAATCAACAGATCATCTTTTTGGTCTGAATTTTTTCGACAGCGTGCTCTATATAATTGTATTTCGTGCGTCTGTTCTGAGTTTTTTTATTAGAGTTGCAGAAGTACCCCGAAAGAATCATTTACTACCTGCTGTTCTGTTTTTCACAGATTCTGTCATGTTTTGCCTTTCCTTCATTTTGCAAACCTAGAGCTTGCTTTTTCTTTGCAAAAACCTTTTGGAAATCTTGAGAAACAGTAGATCTTCAAGAATATCCTCATTTCCAGCAAGGAACAATTATTTTATTATGGGTACTAAACTCGCTAATCAGATTATGATGAGTTATGTATGAAGGGAGTTTTCAAGTGTGCGAGGGAAGATGATAAAAAGATTCAGGAGTGTCAAACGCTCAAGCTTGGGCATGCCCCCTTGCACCCCCAAGAAATATTCAAGGAGACTCAAGCGTCTAAGCTTGGGGATGCCCCCGTGCATCCCCTTCTCCATCAACATTATCAGTTCGTTTTTCGTTCCACTATATTTTAATCACTTCATGTGTTATGTGCTATGCTTGGAGCGTCTTGCTTTTAGTTTTCTTTTTAGTTTTTCATAACGAGTCAGAACCCAGCATTCCTTTATGTGGGAGAGAAACACGCTCCACCTCTACCTAGAACATTACATAGAATTTTCATGTCTATCTATGTTGTGTGTGTTCTTTGTCTTTAAATAGCTACTATCGTGCTTTTCTCTTAGCATTCATGCTTATCTTTTCAAGAGCTTTTATTTAGTTGGTTGCTTGAACTCTCTTTAATTACCATGCTCACCTTATTAAGAGAGTTTGCTTCCGTTGCATGGGTTAATGTGTCTATGATAAAGATGCTACTTTCATGATGGTGCTTAGTAGTTCAGGTTTTCTTATGGTTAATCTCAAATAGCTGGGGGGTTCCCAATGTGTTATTGGAGTACCAACTTGGTTTGTTTGCCTATGATGTGGTATGGTTTAGTAATATCTTCCTTCGAGAATTTATTTTGATTGACTTGGCGTATGCTCACGCATATTCGAGACTGTAAAGAAAGTCTGTCAAGCCTTGATGATCTTTTATTTCTAAGTAGCGATATAACTACCATGCCTGATTCAATATTGCTTTGTCGCTCTGCATGATTATGATCGTCATTGCTCTCTTAGTTGGTCGCTCCCAGTCTTTTGCTAACCTCCACCTGCACTAAGCACACCAACCATGCAATACATAGCTCATGGGAAAGTAGCCTAAAAACTATTGTGGTAAAGAATATGTTGCCTATGTATCTTATTTCTTATGAGTTGCTTGCTGAGCTGTAACCATGTTTCTGGGGACGCCATCAACTGTCACACTTTTGTTGAATATCATGTGAGTTGCTATGCATGTTCGTCTTGTCTGAAGTAAGGGTGATTTACCGTGGGTTGAATTAATATGCATATTGTTAGAGAAGAACATTGGGCCGCCAACCAAAGCCATGCATCATGGTGGAAGTTTTAGCTTGGACCTTAATCCTCAATCTCTCATGAGAATATGCTTATGCATTAAAGAGGAGTCCATCATCTATTTTCTATGTTGTCCCGGTATGGAGGTCCTCAAGTTGAGATCTATCAAAAACGAGAAATCAAATGCGATCTATCTCCTTGGACCTTTGTACAGGTGGCATAGAGGTACCCCTTTGTGACACTTGGTTAAAACATATGCAATGCAATGATAACCCATGGGGATCCGAGCTAATTAGGACAAGGAGCGAGCACTATTGGTATTCGATGCATGAGGCTTGCAACTTATAGGATGTTTTATGCATGACACATATAAAGTACTACTACCATTGACACAATTGCTTCCATGTTTCAAAATGAAAAGCTCTAGCACTTCAAGCACCAATTACTGAGAGCATGATTGTCATTCTGAGTGTAATGTGTATTGTCCCAAAGTAGCATTGTCTTTTGCATGATTGTGATATCGTTTATTCTGATACGATTGTATCTAGTCATCACTTAAACCTTGAAGGTGTCCCTGCACTTATGTTTTGCATCACTAAAGGGGGCAAGCTAGATATCACTTGATCATATCTGCACATCATGTTCATTACAAATCTTTTTGATGTTTCAGTTTCATGTTGTAAAACTTTCAGTCATTTGTGATTTTCTCTTGAGACAACTTAATTACTATAGAATCATTGTCTCAGTAAGCTTTTGTCATATGACTACGAGAAAGTCCTATATGGTTAATAGCATATCACCACAGAAATTATTTTTGTTATCATTTACCTACTCGAGGACGAGCAGGAATTAAGCTTGGGGATGTTGATACGTCCAAAACGTATCTATAATTTCTGCTTGCTCCATGCCACTTTTGGGTGATATTGCTATGATATTCATACACTTCCATACACTTTTGATCATATTTGGACTAACTTACTAATCCAGTGCACCCCAGTGCCAGTTTCTGTTTTCGGCTGTTTTTGTATTTCAGGTTTTCACGTTTCGAGAACTGCCCAGAAAAATCCAGAAAAAATATATAAAAAATCAGCGATCCGGGAACGACACTGCCTCCGAAGGGCAGCCTGGGGGGGGCACAGGGGCTCCAGGCGCCCTGTGGGCGCCCCCCCCCCCTCTGGGACGCGCCGGGGGGCCGCCTCGGCCCCCCGAGAGCCCCCCGGTGCCCTACTTTGGCATATATTTAAAGGGTTCCCCGTAACCCTCAAAAAAGGACTTCTTTTCGCGATCCCATCTCTGTTCCGCCGCCGCCGCCGCTTCCAAGATCGGGAGCACCAGGAGAACTCTTCCCGGCACCCTGCCGGAGGGGAGGATCACCACCGGGAGCTTCTCCACCACCATGGACGCCTCCCGGATGACTCGTGAGTAGTCTCCCTTGGACCATGAGTCCATGACCATTAGCTATGTGATGTTCTCCTCCCGTTCTTGTGCTTTACTAATTAGTCCTCGTGAGCTGCCCTACATGATCGAGGCACCTATGTAATCCTTATGCTGTTGCTATGTTTAGTTTGCTGGGATCCGATGGATTATGAGATTATGTTCAGATTGATCTTGAGTAATATATTTGATTCACCTCTTTTATATTTTAGTTCATAAGTAATTCTTGCATGTTCTCCGTTGTTATTTATTGCTTTGGCCAAGTAGTAGGTAGTGACTCCAAGAGGGAACATTATGCTCGATTGTGGGTTCATGCCCCTCGATGACTAGCTTGAGTGACAGAAACATGAGTCTAGGGGATGTGCTGTTGCCACAAGGGGGAAAACAACGGTGCTTGTGCCCGCGGGTGCAAGGATTGTTTACTTTACGCAAAGTTCTTTTAATGCAGTTGTCTGTTTCATTGAGTTTACACTATGGGTGGGACTCGCAACTTAATACCAGCGAGATGTTCTGGATAGATATCTCAAGGTGGATGATTAGTAGTAGATGCAGATGGATTTCGGTCTACTTACTTTGGCGTACCGCCCATGCTTTGAACCTCAACCTTTCTTGCAATGTAGTCAGCATTGGTTTGCGTTCGTGGTCCTGTCAATTGCCCAGCTGTAATTTGTTTACCTCACATAGCTATTTTATCGTCTTTTGGGAGAGAGACATCACTACTGAACATCATGAGACTCCGGTCCATATTACCATCATTGATCACATCCACTATTTACTTTTCGCTATTTTATTTACTATTGCAAAACACTATCTATCACTACTATCATATTGCTTTTAACCCTTTGTGAACTACAAGGCCGGAGAGATTGACAACCTCTCTGTACTCGTTGGGAGCAAAGTTATTTGTATCTGTGTGCAGGTCCACGTTGATTGCTAATTGCGCCGTTAGCAGTTGACACCTACCTGTTGAACCTAGGAGTCTCTGGGGATTCGATCCTTGGCATCTTTGCTAAGGGAAAACACTTCTACTTACTGCATCTTACACCTTTCACTTGGGGTAACCAACGAGGGGTTCGAGGCCCATCAACCGCTAGGTGACAAACCTATTGCAGGAGCAGATGTAGACGTTATGAACTTTTGACAAGCTCGGTATGATGACTACTTGATAGTTTAGTGCGCCATGCTTTACGGCTTATAACCGGGACTTCAAAAACGTTTTGAACGCCACGGAGCATATGACATGTTCCAAGAGTTGAAATTAGTATTTCATACTCATGCCCGTGTCGAGAGGTATAAGACCTCTGACAGTACTTTGCCTACAAGATGGAGGAGAATAGCTCAACCAGTGAGCATGTGCTCAGATTGTCTGGGTACAACAATTACTTGAATAAAGTGGGAGTTAATCTTCTAGATAAGATAGTAATTGACAAAGTTTTCTAGTCACTATCACAAAGTTAGTAGAACTTCGTGATGAACTATAATATGCAAGGGATGACGAAGTAATTCCCGAGCTCTTCGCGATGCTGAAATCGGCGAAGGCAGAAATCAAGAAAGAACATCAAGTGTTGATGTTTAACAAGACCACTTGTTTCAAGTAGCTAAACTGAAGCCTGAAACTAAGTGCTTCAACTGCAAAGGAAATTGTCACTGGAAGTGGAACTGCCCTAGATACTTGGCGGATAAGAAGGATGGCAAAGTGAACGAAGGTATATTTGATATACAAATTAATTATGTGTATTTTACTAGTGTTCATAGCAACCCCTGGGTATTTGATACCAGTTCAGTTACTAGAATTAGTAACTCGAAACGAAAGTTGCAGAATGAACAGAGACTAGTTAAAGGTGAAGTGACGATGTGTGTTGGAAGTGGTTCCAAGATTGATATGATCATCATCGCACACTCCCTATACTTTCGTGATTAGTGTAGAACCTAAATAAATGTTATTTGGCATCTGCGTTGAGGATGAATATGATTTGATCATGTTTGTTGCAATACGGTTATTCATTAAAATTCATAGAATAATTGTTATTATGTTTACATGAATAAAGCCTTCGATGGTCATACACCCAATGAAAATAGTTTGTTGGATCTCGATCGTAGTGATACACATATTCATAATATTGAAGCCAAAAGATGCAAGGTTAATAATGATAGTGCAACTTATTTGTGGCACTGCCGTTTAGGTCATAATGGTGTAAAACGCATGAAGAAACTCCATGGTGATGTACTTTTGGAATCACTTGATTATGAATCGTTTGGTGCTTGCGAACCATGCCTCATGGGCAAGATGACTAAAACTCCATTCTCTAGAACAATGGAGCGAGCAACAAATTTGTTGGAAATCATACATACTGATGTATGTGGACCGATGAGTGTTGAAGCTCACGGCGGGTATCGTTAATTTCTGACCTTCACTGATGATTTAAGCAGATATGGGTATATCTACTTGATGAAGCACAAGTCTGAAACATTTGAGAAGTTCAAAGAATTTCAGAGTGAAGTAGAGAATCATCGTAACAAGAAAATAAAGTTTCTATGATCTAATCGTGGAGGTGAATATTTGAGTTACGAGTTTGGACTTCATTTAAAAACAATGTAGAATAGTTTCACAGCTCACGCCACCCGGAACACCACAACGTAATGGTGTGTCCGAATGTCGTAACCGTACTTTATTAGATATGGTGCGATCTATGATGTCTCTTACCGATTTACCACTATCGTTTTGGGTTATGCATTAGAGACAACTGCATTCACGTTTAATAAGGGCACCATCTAAATCCGTTGAGACGATGCCTTATGGATCCTTTCTAGAGAAGGAGTTTCTCTCGAAAGAAGTGAGTGGGAGGAAAGTAGAACTTGACGAGGTAATTGTACCTTCTCCCGAATTGGAAAGTAGTACATCACAGAAACTAGTTCTAGTGATTCCTACACCAATTAGTGAGGAAGCTAATGATGATGCTCATGAAACTTCAGATCATGTTTCTGCAGAACTTCGTAGATCAACCAGAGTACGTTCCGCACCAGAGTGGTACGACAACCCAGTTCTGGAAGTCATGTTACTAGACCATGATGAACCTACGAACTATGACGAAGCGATGATGAGCCCATATTCCGCAAAATGGCTTGAGGCCATGAAATCTGAAATGGGATCCATGTATGAGAACAAAGTGTGGACTTTGGTTGACTTGCCCGATGATCGGCAAGCCATCAAAAATAAATGGATCTTCAAGAGGAAGACCGACGCAGACGGTGATGTTACTGTTGACAAAGCTCGACTTGTTGCGAAAGGGTTTCGACAAGTTCAAGGAGTTGACTATGATGAGACTTTCTCACCCGCAGCGATGCTTAAGTCTGTCTAAATCATGTTAGCAATTACCGCATTTTATGATTATGAAATCTGGCAAATGGATGTCAAAACTACATTCATGAATGGATATCTTAAAGAAGAGTTGTATATGATGCAACCAGAAGGTTTGGTAGATCCTAAAGGTGCTAACAAAGTGTGCAAGCTCCAGCGATCCATCAATGGACTGGTGCAAGCATCTCAGAGTTGGAATATACACTTTGATAAGTTGATCAAAGCATATAGTTTTATACAGACATGCGGTGAAGCCTGTATTTATAAGAAAGTGAGTGGGAGCACTACCACCTTTCTGATAAGTATATGTTAATGACATATTGTCGATCAGAAATGATGTAGAATTTTCTGGAAAGCATAAAGGAGTGTTTGAAAGGAGTTTTTTCAAAGAAAAATCTCGGTAAAGCTACTTACATATTGAGCCTCAAGATCTATAGAGATAGATC
This sequence comes from Secale cereale, assembly GCA_902687465.1. Taxonomy (NCBI): domain Eukaryota; kingdom Viridiplantae; phylum Streptophyta; class Magnoliopsida; order Poales; family Poaceae; genus Secale; species Secale cereale. The sequence continues at coordinate 864,877,838 of LR738714.1, read as the reverse complement.
GAGACGCTTGATAAGTTTTTTCAATGAATACATACCTTGACAAGTTTTTGAAGTAGTTCAAAATGGATCAGTCAGAGAAGGAGTTGATACGTCTCCAACATATCTATAATTTTTGATTGTTCCATGCTATTATATTATCCTTCTAGGATGTTTTATGGGCTTTATTATACACTTTTATATTATTTTTGGGACTAACCTATTAATCCATAGCCTAGTGCCAGTTTCTTTTTTTCTCCTATTTTAGGGTTTTACAGAAAAGGAATATCAAACGGACTCCAATTGACGTGCCAATTTTTGATGATTTTTCCTGGACCAAAAGAAGCCCCCAAAGTAAAAGAGTTGGGCCAGGAGAGCCACGGGCTGCCCACGAGGGTCGGGGGACGCGCCCTGGGCAGGGGGGCGCGCCCTCCTACCTCGTGGACAGCCCAGAAACCCCCTTGACGTGGGACCTATGCCAAAAAATCCTATAAATACTGAAACCTCCAGAAAGAAACCTAGATCGGGAGTTCTGCCACCGAAAGCCTCTGTAGCCACTGAAAACCAATCTAGACCCCGTTCCGGCACCCTGCGGGAGGGGGGAACCCTCACCGGTGGCCATCTTCATCATCCCGGCGCTCTCCATGACGAGGAGGGAGTAGTCCACCCTCGGGGCTGAGGGTATGTACCATTAGCTATGTGTTTGATCTCTCTGTCTCTCTTGTGTTCTTGAGATGGCACGATCTTGATGTATTGCGAGCTTTGCTATTCTAGTTGGATCTTATGATGCTTTTCCCCCTCTACTCTTTTGTAATGGATTGAGTTTTCCCTTTGAAGTTATCTTATCGGATTGAGTCTTTAAGGATTTGAGAACACTTGATGTATGTCTTGCACGTGTTTATTTGTGGTGACAATGGGATAGCATGTGATCTACTTGGTGTATGTTTTAGTGATCAACTTGCGGGTTCCATGACCTTGGGAATCTATGCATAGGGGTTGGCACAAGTTTTCGTCTTGACTTTCCGGTAGAAACTTTGGGCACTCTTTGATGTTCTATGTGTTGGTCGAATAGATGTTTCTGAGATTGTGTGATGCATATCGTATAATCATGCCCACGGATACTTGAGGTGACAATGGAGTATCTAGGTGACATTAGGGTTTTGGTTGATTTGTGTCTTAAGGTGTTATTCTAGTACGAACTCTATGATAGATTGAACGTTACTACAGACTCTTGAATAGATCGATCAGAAAGAATAACTTTGAGGTGGTTTCGTACCCTACCATAATCTCTTCGTTTGTTCTCCGCTATTAGTTACTTTGGAGTGACTCTTTGTTGTATGTTGAGGACTAGTAATATGATTCAATTATGTTATCCTTGTTGAGAGAACTTGCACTAGTGAAAGTATGAACCCTAGGCCTTGCCTACTATCATTGAAACACCGTTTATGCTCACGTTTACCACTTGCTACCTTGCTGTTTTTATATTTTCTTATTACAAAAACCTATATCTACCATCCATATTGCACTTGTATCACCATCTCTTCGCCGAACTAGTGCACCTATACAATTTCCCATTGTATTGGGTGTGTTGGGGACACAAGAGACTCTTTGTTATTTGGTTGCAGGGTTGCTTGAGAGAGACCATCTTCATCCTACGCCTCCCACGGATTGATAAACCTTAGGTCATCCACTTGAGGGAAATTTGCTACTGTCCTACAAACCTCTGCACTTGGAGGCCCAACAACGTCTACAAGAAGAAGGTTGTGTAGTAGACATCAAGCTCTTTTCTGGCGCCGTTGTCGGGGAGGTTAGTGCTTGAAGGTATATCTTTAGATCTTGCAGTCGAATATTTTAGTTTCTTGTTTTATCACTAGTTTAGTTTATAAAAGAAAACTAAAAAAATGGAATTAAGGTTACCTCATATGCTTCATCTTTTTAATATCTTTTGTGAAAATGATAGGAAGAAAAATTGTGCTCAAGTACTAGAAGAAGAATTACATAGAATGCTTGGCACTAAAGACTTGAATGATGAGCATGCTTGCAATGTTGTTAGTGTGAATCCTTTGAATATCCATGGTACTAATGATGGTTGCACTAGTCATGATGAAAATATCTCTTATAACCATGTTGATTTATGTGGAGTGCATAGAGTTTGCAAGTACATACCAAATAGGGAAGATAGATTTTGCAAGAGGCATAAGTATTTAGAAACTAAATGGTTGCTACAGAGGCTAGATGAGTGTGCTGAAAATTTAAAATATCTTTGCCATCCTTGTGAACTTTGCAATGAACGTGATCATTTAAATCCCCAATGTGAATTGTTTCATGATCGAACCGTGTGCAAGAATTGTGATGACTTGATATCCCTTGCACATCATAATGAACTTAGTTTGCTTGTGGGTTATGAAGAAATAAAACGCTTAACTAAGGATCTTCCAGATTTTGTCCATGATAAAGTTCTTGATTTTGATCTGGAGGAATTATATATGTATTGTGCGGTGAATTGCATTGAAAATCCTTATATAGCTAATTACCTTAAGTCAAGAAAACAAATAGGAGATGAAGAGAATACAAATTAAAGGGAAGAGATTTCCCAATATCCTCCTATCATTTCTTATGATGAATTAAGTAACGAGGAGGAGCCTCCCATTCTACCATTCTCATTAATAAGGAGCTCCGAAAAGAAGATTAAACCCATACTTAATGTGAAGAAGAAAAAGAAAAGACAGAGAAGCAAAGACAAAAAGGTATCCCTTCCAAATGATGTTGCTTCTATTACTCATTGTGATGATGATAATTGCTATACTATTGGTGCTATCCATACTATTAACGATGAGAGTGATTATGCTTATGATATGGAAAGGCCCAAGCTTGGGGATGCTATGTCTGATGAGAATGATATATTTGAGAATTTATTTGCTGCAATTAATGTTTGTCCCAAGCTTGGGGATGCTACGCTTGATGAAGATGATATTTTTAGCCTCCCAAGTCTTGATATGCAAATCTATTATGATGAAAGCATGCCTCCTATTTATGATGATTATTGTGATGACACTTCTGCTATAAAAAGTAGTGATGATTATATTTATCAAATTTGTCATGATTATGATTACCCTTTCTCTGAACATTACTCTTTCAATGTGGAAACAATCTATAGTATCCAAGTCTCTTATGATACTCCCACTATTCCGAATGAGAAGAATTTTGCTTATGTGGAGAGTAGTAAAATTTCTATGCAAGTAGATCATGAAAAGAATGCTTTATGTGCTGGTTATATTGTTGAATGCATTCATGATGCTACTGGAAATTATTATGAGGGAGGAACATATGCTTGTATGAATTGCAATAATATCAAGTTTCCTCTCTATGTGCTTAAAGTTTTGAAGCTATGCTTGTTTTCCCTTGCTATGCTAGTTGATTATTGTTCCCATAAGTTGTTTGCTCACAAAATCCCTATGCATAGGAAGTGGGTTAGACTTAAATGTGCTAGCCATATTCTTCATGATGCTCCTTATGTTTCAATTCTTATCTTTTATGCGAGCATCATTGAAATCATCATGCCTAGCTAGGGGCGTTAAACGATAGCGCTTGTTGGGAGGCAACCCAACTTTATTTTATTTTCTTTGCTTTTATTTCTGTTTAGGAATAAATATTGCATCTAGCTTCTGTTTAGATGTGGTTTAATGTTTTTTTTAGTGTTTGTGCCAAGTAGAACCTTTGGGAAGACTTGTGTGAAGTTTATATGATCTTGCTGTGAAAAACAGAATCGTTAGCGCTCACTAGAATGGTCATCAGATTTTACTGGAGTGTGCTATTTAGTTGATTCTTTTTGCAGATGACTAATAGACAAATTCCTCACGTTTACCAATTTAGTTTGAATTTGTTGGAGTTACAGAAGTATGTGAAACCTGCAGATTACTACAGACTGTTCTGTTTTTGACAGATTCTGTTTTTCGTGTGTTGTTTGCTTATTTCAATGCATCTATGAGTAGTATTGGGAAGTATGAATCATAGAGAAGTTGGGATACAGTAGGTTTAACACCAATATAAAGAAAGAATGAGTTCATTACAGTACCTTTGAGTAGTGGTTTGTTTTCTTATACTAACGGAGCTCACGAGATTTTTGTCTAAGTTTTGTGTTGTGAAGTTTTCAAGTTTTGAGTATTGCTTTGATGGACTATGGAACAAAGAGTGGCAAGAGCCTAAGCTTGGGGATGCCCAAGGCACCCCATGGTAAAATTCAAGGACAACCAAAAGCCTAAGCTTGGGGATGCCCCGGGAAGGCATCCCCTCTTTCGTCTTCATCCATCGGTAACTATACTCGGGGCTATATTTTTATTGACCACATAATATGTGTTTTGCTTGGAGAGTCTTTTTATTTTCGTTGGTTTTGCTTGCTGTTTGAATAAAATACCAAGATCTGAAATTCTTAAATGTTAGAGAGTCTTCACATAGTTACATAATTATTCAACTACTCATTGATCTTCACTTATATCTTTCGGAGTAGTTTGTTATTGCTCTAGTGCTTCACTTATATCTTTTAGAGCACGGCGGTGGTTATGTTTTGTAGAAATAGATGAACTCTCATGCTTCACTTATCCTTTTGAGAGTCTATGAGAACAACATGGTAATGTGCTTTGGCTATCAAACTAGCCTTTGCATGATAGGCATCCAAGATCAATGTAGTAAAAACTTTCACAACTAAGTGCATTGAATATGATGAGAAGTTGGATGCATGATAATTGTTTTGAGATATGAGGATAGTGATATTAGAGTCATGCTAGTGGAGTTATTATGAAATTGAAAAATACTTGTGTTAAGGTTAGTGATTCCCGTAGCATGCATGTATGGTGAACCGCTATGTGACAAAGTTAGAGCATGAGGTATTTGTAAAGTGTCAACCTTTGTGTGGAGGTCGGGGGCGCGCGATGGTTAAATCCTACCAACCTCCCCCCTAGGAGCATTCTTTGATTGCTTTGTTTTGATGACTAGTAGATTTTTGCAATAAGTATATGATTTCTTATGACTAATGTTGAGTCCATGGATTATACGCACTCTCACCCTTCCACCATTGCTAGCCTCTCTTGTACCGCGCAACTTTCGCCGGTACCATACACCCACTATATATCCTTCCTCAAAACAACCACCATATATTTTCCTCAAAACAGCCACCATACCTACCTATCATGGCATTTCCATAGCCATTCCGAGATATATTGCCATGCAACTTTCCACCGTTCCGTTCATATGTCACGCTTCATATTGTCATATTGCCATGCATGATCATGTAGTTGACATCGTATTTGTGGCAAAGCCACCATGCATAATTTTTCATACATGTCACTCTTGATTCATTGCACATCCCGGTACACTGCCAGAGGCATTCATATAGGGACATACTTTGTTCTAGTATCGAGTTGTGATACGTCCAAAACGTATCTATAATTTCTGCTTGCTCCATGCCTCTTTTGGGTGATATTGCTATGTTATTTATACACTTCCATACACTTTTGATCATATTTGGACTAACCTATTAACTCAGTGCACCCTAGTGCCAGTTTTTGTTTTCGGTTGTTTTTGTATTTCAGGTTTTCCCATTACGAGAACTGCCAGAAAAATCCTGGAAAAATTATATAAAAAATCAGCGTTCCAGAAGCTACCAGGCACCCGAAGCATAGCCGGAGGGGGGCCACCAGGGCTCAAGGCGCCCTGGTGGCGCGGCCTCCCCCCTGGCCGAGCCGGGGGGGGGCGCCTGGGCCCCTCGAGCCTCGTCTGATGCCCTCCTTTGGCATATATTTATATCGTGTCCCGAAACCCTCGAGACGGGAACCCTTTTTCGCGATCTCATCTCTGTTCCGCCGCCGCCGCGCTTCAAAGATCGGGAGCACCAGGAGAACTCTTCGCGGCACCCTGCCGGATGGGAGGATCACCACCGGGAGCTTCTCCACCACCATGGATGCCTCCCGGATGAGTTGTGAGTAGTCTCCCTTGGACCATGAGTCCATGACCAGTAGCTATGTGATGTTATCCTCCCGTTCTTGTGCTTCACTAATTAGTCCTCGTGAGCTGCCCTACATGATCGAGGCACATATGTAACCCTTATGTTGTTGCTATGATGAGTTTGCTGGGATCCGATGGATTATAAGATTATGTTCAGATTGTGTTTGAGTAATATATTTGATTCACCTCTTTTATATTTATGTACATAAGTAATTCTTGCATGTTCTCCATTGTTATTTATTGCTTTGGCCAGGTAGTGACTCCAAGAGGGAACATTATGCTTGATTGTGGGTTCATGCCCCTCGATGACTAGCTTGAGTGACAAAAACATGAGTCTAGGGGATGTGCTGTTGCCACAAGGGGGAAAACAACGGTGCTTGTGCCCGCGGGTGCAAGGATTGTTTACTTTACGCAAAGTTCTTTTAATGCAGTTGTCTGTTGCTTTGAGTTTACACTATGGGTGGGACTCGCAACTTAATACCAGGGAGATGTTCTGGATAGATATCTCAAGGTGGATGATTAGTAGTAGATGCAGATGGATTTCGGTCTACTTACCTCGGCGTTCCGCCCATGCTTTGAACCTCTACCTTTCTTGCAACTTAGTCAGCATTGGTTTGCGCACATGGTCCTGTTGTTGTAATTCGTTTACCTCACATAGCTGTTTTATCGTCTTTTGGGAGAGAGACATCTCTAGTGAACATCATGGGACTCCGGTCCATATTACCATCATTGATCACATCCGCTATTTACTTCTCGCTTTTACTTACTATTGCAGCAATATCTATCACTATTATCACTTGCGTTTAATCCTTTGTAAACGAGAAGGCCGGAGGGATTGAAAACCTCTCTGTACTCGTTGGGAGCAAAGTTATTTGTATCTGTGTGTAGGTCCACGTTGATTGCTAATATCTGGCGCCGTTAGCAGTTGACACCTTCTTGTTGAAACTGGGAGTCTCAGGGAAATCGATCCTTGGTATCTTTGCCAAGGGAAAACTTCCGCTACACTGCATCTCACACCTTCCACTTGGGGTAACCAACGAGGGGCGAGAAGCCATCAAGCAAAGTTTTCTGGCGCCGTTGCCGGGGACTCCACTCTTCAGGATAGGGGAGTTGCACGCTATCTTTTACCTTTGCTTTTTAGTCTTGTTAGTTTACCTTTCAGTTTTTGCTTTAGTACCTTTTTTTACGAAAATCACAAAAATAGTTATCTTGCTTGCTTGCTACTATGGGTTCCATCGAGAACACCAAGTTGTGTGACTTCACTGGTCACAACAACGATGACTTTATATGCACACCTATCACTACACCTGCCACTTCAGCACCTTCGTATGAAATTAAACCTGCTTTACTGAACCTAGTTATGAAAGATCAATTCTCCGGTGCTGGAGATGATGCTGCTTTACACTTGAACAATTTTGTTGAACTTTGTGATATGCAAAAGTACCGAGAAGTAGACGGTGATATTGTTAAGCTTAAGCTTTTTCCTTTCTCCTTGAGAGGAGGAGCTAAAATTTGGTTTCAGTCTTTGCGTAGAAATAGCATAGATTCTTGGGACAAGTGCAAAGATGCTTTTATTGGAAAATACTATCCACCTGCTAAAATTATCCAACTGAGAAGTAACATAATGAATTTTAAACAATTGGATAATGAACACGTTGCCCAAGCTTGGGAACGTATGAAATCTCTTATCAAGAACTGCCCTACTCATGGTTTGACTACTTGGATGGTAATCCAAACTTTTTATGCAGGCTTGAACTTTACCTCGCGGAACTTGTTAGATTCGGCTGCGGGAGGAACCTTTATGTCAACTACACTTGGAGCTGCCACAAAGCTTCTCGATGAGATGATGACCAATTATTCCCAATGGCACACCGAACACGCTCCAACAGGTAGGAAGGTAAACTCTGTCGAGGAGATTTCCTCCCTAAATGAAAAAGTTGACTTGATCATGTCTCTACTTTCGAAGCAATCTTCTGTTGATCCTTGTGATGTTCGTTTAAATTCTTTGATTGCTCAAGAACAAGTAGATGTGAATTTTATCTCTAGAAACAATTTCAACAACAATGCTTATAGGAGTAACTTTGGTAGCAATCCTAGACCGTTCCCCTCTAATTCTTATGGGAACAACAATGCTTATCCTAGCACCAGGAACTCCACTACTGAACTAGAGATTATGCTTAAAGATTTCATCACTACCCAAAAAGCTTTTAATAATAGTGTAGAAGAAAAACTAAACAAACTAGGTGATCTCTCTTTGAAGGTAGACGATTTAGCCAATGAGGTAGAATTGCTTAAAATTAGAACTCCTCCTCTTGAGGAGAGGAAGGTCACTCCTATGAATGCTATTCAAGTGCAAATTAATGAAAATATTAGGATGATGGCTAAACTTAAAGAGAGATGGGCTAGAGAAAGGGAGGAAGAAGATAGAATTAAGAGCCTTCCAACCCACCACACTGTTGCTACTATCCAAGTTGTTGAGGATATCCAAACTCTTAGCACCCAATGCACTCCTGGTCCCGATGGACCTATTAATGGTGATGCTATGACTATAGAAACTACAAAACAGGTGAACCTAAAAGACACCACTACCACCTTACTTGATAGTAGTGACCTTGATTTTGATAATTGCACTCTTACCGAAGTTATTGATTTCCTTCACAAGATGTCTAGAGATCCCCGCACTAGCACGATTAACCTTGCCTTCATAGAGCATATCACTAATGCTCTTGTCAAAGCTAGGGAGAAGAAACCTAGAGTAGAAGCCTCCATACCTAGAAAGCTAGAAGATGGTTGGGATCCTATGATTAAAATTAAGTTGAATAACTTCTCTTGCTATGCTTTATGTGATGTTGGTGCTAGTACCTCTGTTATGCCCAAAAGACTATATGATATGCTTAAATTGAAACCTTTTGATTCTTGTTCTTTTGGTGTTCGTCTCGTTGATTCTTCCATAAAGAAACCTTTGGGGAGGATCGACGATGTTCTTATCATTGTCAATGACAACTATGTTTCCGTTGATTTTACTATTATGGATATTAAATGTGAACCTTCTTGTCCAATTATTTTGGGACGTCCTTTTCTACGCCATTGGTGCTATCATTGACATGAAAGAGGGGAATATAAAATTTCAGTTTCCTCTCAAGAAAGGGATGGAACACTTCCCTCGAAAGAAGATTAAGTTACCTTTTGAGTCCGTTGTACGGGCTAGCTATTCTTTTACTCTTGATAAAACATGATCTCTTTGCATTATGCCTAGCTTAAAGGCATAAAAGAAAGCGCTTTTGGGAGGCAGCCTAATGAATAAATTTTATTTTGCTTTTGTTGTGTCTTGATGTTGTTACTACAAGTAGCATCATCATTGTATCTTTGCTTTTCAATTTTGTGCCAAGTGTAGCCTCTGATTGCAAGAAAGTTCAAAAGTTGTGACGTGTTGTCCAGGAAACAGATTCTGTCCTTGGATAGAAAAATTCGTATAAAATCACCAGATCATCTTTTTGGTCTGAATTTATTCGACAGCGTGCTCTATATAATTGTCTTTCGTGAGTCTGTTCTGAGTTTTTTTATTAGAGTTGCAAAAGTATACCGAAAAAATCATTTACTACCTGCTGTTCTGTTTTTCACAGATTCTGTCCTGTTTTGCCTTTCCTTCATTTTGCAAACCTAGAGCTTGCTTTTTCTTTGCAAAAACCTTTTGGCAATCTTGAGAAACAGTAGACCTTCAAGAATATCCTTATTTCCATCAAGGAACAATTATTTTATTATGGGTACTAACCTCGCTAATCAGATTATGATGAGTTATGTATGAAGGGAGTTTTCAAGTGTGCGAGGGAAGATGATAAAAAGATTCAGGAGTGTCAAACGCTCAAGCTTGGGGATGCCCCCGTGCACCCCCAAGAAATATTCAAGGAGACTCAAGCGTCTAAGCTTGGGGATGCCCCCGTGCATCCCCTTCTCCATCAACATTATCAGTTCGTCTTTCGTTCCACTATATTTTAATCACTTCATGTGTTATGTGCTATGCTTGGAGCGTCTTGCTTTTAGTTTTCCTTTTTAGTTTTCCTTAGCTTTTCATAACGAGTCGTAACTCAGCTTTCTTTATGTGGGAGAGAAACACGCTCCACTTCTACCTAGAACATAACATAGAATTTTCATGTCTATCTTTGCTGTGTGTGTTCTTTGTCTTTCAATAGCTACTATCATGCTTAGCTCTTAACTTTCATGCTTATCTTTCTAAAGAGCTTTTATTTAGTTGGTTGCTTGAACTCTCTTTAGTTATCAGGATTATCTTATTAAGAGAGTTTGCTTCCGTTGCATGGGTTGATATGTCTATGATAAAGATGCTACGTGCATAATGGCGCTTAGTGGTTCATGTTTTCTTATGGTTAGTCTCAAATAGCTGGGGGATTCCCAATGTGTTATTGGAGTACCAACATGACTTGTTTGCCTATGATGTGGTATGGTTTAGTAATATCTTCATTCATAGAATTTATTTTGATTGACTTGGCGTATGCTCACGCATATTTAAGACTGTAAAGAAAGTCTGTCAAGCCTTGATGATCTTTTGTTTCTGAGTAGCGATATAACTTCCATGCCTGATTCAATGTTGCTTTGTCGCTCTGCATGATTATGACCGTCATTGCTCTCTTAGTTGGTCGCTCCCAGTCTTTTGCTAACCTCCACCTGTACTAAGCGGACTGACTGCTTGTGCATCCAAATTCCTTTAAACCAGTTATGCCATATGAGTCCACCATACCTTCCTACATGGTATTTACCTGCCATTCCTAACGGAGACTTGCATGTACCATCTCGAAATTATTCCAAAAAGAAAAATGCATTCCTGTTTTGTGCCTCTGTTGTAAGTTCATGAGGAAGTAGTAGTTAATTCATGATCTTTTTAAGTTGGACAAGCTTCACCCCGGGATTGCATGTATAATGTGCAAACTCATAATATGAGAAGGAACTGGCATTGAGTGCGCCCGGCTCAAAAAGATAATATAACAAACAAACCCTCCTTCACGCTTTGTTCATGAGAAATCAGAAAACTTTGGCAGTGATAAACAAAGGAGATTAAGAGGATGTGATCGTCCTCATTCGGGAGCCGTTCCTCGAAACTTGTCCATCTCAAGAAGTGATTGAGTTGTCTGCTAGCATTCGTTGACGAAACATGCATGATCTAAAAATAATAATTATTACCTCTGTTTTTAAAACCAAGAGCTCTGGTACATGTTTTGTCTTTGTTTCCGACTACGGGGTTTCAACCTTGCCAACAAAAGCCACGGTTCGAGAGTCTTCACCTTTTTTTAAAAGCACCAACTACTAAGAGCATGATTGTCATTCTGAGTGTAATGTACATTGTCCCAAAGTAGCATTGTCTTTTGCATGATTGTGATATCGTTTATTTTGAAATCATTGTATCTAGTCATCACTTAAACCTTGGAGGTGCCCCTGCATTTATGTTTTGCTTCACTAAAGGGGGCAAGCGAGATATTACTTTATCATATTTGCACACCATGCTCATTGCAAATCTATTTGATGTTTCAGTATCATATTGTAATTTCAGTTTTTTGTGATTTTCTCATGAGGCAACTTAATTACTATAGATTCATTGTCTCAGTAAGCTGTTGTCATGTGACTATGAAAAAGTCCTATATGGTTAATAGCATGTCACCACAGAAATTATTCTTGTTATCATTTACCTACTCGAGGACGAGTAGGAATTAAGCTTGGGGATGTTGATACCTCCAAAACGTATCTATAATTTCTGCTTGCTCCATGCCTCTTTTGGGTGATATTGCTATGTTATTTATACACTTCCATACACTTTTGATCATATTTGGACTAACCTATTAACTCAGTGCACCCCAGTGCCAGTTTCTGTTTTCGGCTGTTTTTGTATTTCAGGTTTTCCCATTACGAGAACTGCCAGAAAAATCCCGGAAAAATTATATAATAAATCAGCATTCCAGAAGCTACCAGGCACCCGAAGCACAGCCGGAGGGGGGCCACCAGGGCTCCAGGCGCCATGGTGGCGCGGCCCCCCTGGCCGCGCCGGGGGGGCGCCTGGGCCCCCCGAGCCTCGTCTGATGCCCCCCTTTGGCATATATTTATATCGTGTCCCGAAACCCTCGAGACGGGAACCCTTTTTAGCGATATCATCTCTGTTCCGCCGCCGCCGCGCTTCCAAGATCGGGAGCACCAGGAGAACTCTTCCCGGCACCCTGCCGGAGGGGAGGATCACCACCGGGAGCTTCTCCACCACCATGGACGCCTCCCGGATGAGTTGTGAGTAGTCTCCCTTGGACCATGAGTCCATGACCAGTAGCTATGTGATGTTCTCCTCCCGTTCTTGTGCTTCACTAATTAGTCCTCGTGAGCTGCCCTGCATGATCGAGGCACATATGTAATCCTTATGCTGTTGCTATGATGAGTTTGCTGGGATCCGATGGATTATGAGATTATGTTCAGATTGTGTTTGAGTAATATATTTGATTCACCTCTTTTATATTTATGTTCGTAAGTAATTCTTGCATGTTCTCCGTTGTTATTTATTGCTTTGGCCAAGTAGTAGGTAGTGACTCCAAGGGGGAACGTTATGCTTGATTGTGGGTTCATGCCCCTCGATGACTAGCTTGAGTGACAGAAACATGAGTCTAGGGGATGTGCTGTTGCCACAAGGGGGAAAACAACGGTGCTTGTGCCCGCGGGTGCAAGGATTGTTTACTTTACGCAAAGTTCTTTTAATGCAGTTGTCTGTTGCTTTGAGTTTACACTATGGGTGGGACTCGCAACTTAATACCAGCGAGATGTTCTGGATAGATATCTCAAGGTGGATGATTAGTAGTAGATGAAGATGGATTTCGGTGTACTTACCTCGGCGTTCCGCCCATGCTTTGAACCTCTACCTTTCTTGCAACTTAGTCAGCATTGGTTTGCGCACATGGTCCTGTCAATTGCCCAGCTGTAATTCGTTTACCTAACATAGCTGTTTTATCGTCTTTTGGGAGAGAGACATCACTAGTGAACATCATGGGACTCCGGTCCATATTACCATCATTGATCACATCCGCTATTTACTTTCCGCTTTTACTTACTATTGCAGCAATATCTGTCACTATTATCACTTGCGTTTAATCCTTTATAAACGACAAGGCCAGAGGGATTGACAACCTCTCTGTACTCGTTGGGAGCAAAGTTATTTGTATCTGTGTGCAGGTCCACGTTGATTGCTAATATCTAGCGCCGTTAGCAGTTGACACCTTCTTGTTGAAACTGGGAGTCTCAGGGAAATCGATCCTTGGTATCTTTGCCAAGGGAAAACTTCCGCTACACTGCATCTCACACCTTCTACTTGGGGTAACCAACGAGGGGCGAGAAGCCATCAAGTTGTAATATCGAGTTGTAATTCAATGAAAGTGTGATGATCATCATTATTAGAGCATTGTCCCATGTGAGGAAAGGCTAAATCAATAAAGCCCCTCCAAAAAAAGGCCAAAGAAAAAAAGAAAGACCCAAAAAAGGGAGAAAAAAGAAAGAAAAGAAAAGGGACAATTGCCACTATCTTTTTTCCGCACTTGTGCTTCAAAGTAGCACCATGTTCTTCATGATAGTGAGTCTCATGTTTAGTCACTTTCATATACTAGTGGGAATTTTCATTATAGAACTTGGCTTGTATATTCCAACGATGGGCTTCCTGAAATGCCCTAGGTCTTCGTGAGCAAGCAAGTTGGATGCACACCCACTAATTTCTTTTGTTGAGCTTTCATACATATTTAGCTCTAGTGCATCCGTTGCATGGCAATCCCTACTCACTCACATTGATATCTATTGATGGGCATCTCCATAGCCCGTTGATACGCCTAGTTGATGTGAGACTATCTCCCTCCTTTTTGTCTTCTCCACAACCACCTCTCTATTCCACATAGTGCTATGTCCATGGCTCATGCTCATGTATTGCGTGAAAGTTGAAAGGTTTGAAAGAATAGAGTATGAAAACAAGTGCTTGGCTGAAATCGGGGTTGTGCATGATATGAATATTTTGTGTGATAACGAGGGAGCCTAGCTAAACTATATGATTTTGTAGGGATAACTTAATTTAGCCATAGTATTTTGAGAAGACATGATTGCTTTGTTAGTATGCTTGAAGTATTATTATTTCTTATGTCAATATAGCCTTTGGTCTTGAATCTTTCAGATCTGAACATTCATGCTACAATTAAGAGTATTACATTGAGAACTATGTTGGTTAGCATTCCACATCAAAAATTCTGTTTTTATGATTTTCCTACTCGAGGATGAGCAGGAATTAAGCTTGGGGATGATGATACGTCTTCAACGTATCTATAATTTTTGATTGTTCCATGCTATTATATTATCGTTCTAGGATGTTTTATGGGCTTTATTATACACTTTTATATTATTTTTGGGACTAACCTATTAACCCAGAGCCCAGTGCAAGTTTCTTTTTTTCTCCTGTTTTAGAGTTTTACAGAAAAGGAATATCAAACAGAGTCCAATTGACGTGCCAATTTTTGATGATTTTTCCTGGACCAAAAGAAGCCCCCGAAGTAAAAGAGTTGGGCCAGGAGAGCCACGGGCTGCCCACGAGGGTGGGGGGCGTGCCCTCCTACCTCGTGGACAGCCCAAAAGCCCCCCTGACGTGGGACCTATGCCAAAAAATCCTATAAATACTGAAACCTTCAGAAAGAAACCTAGATCGGGAGTTCCGCCGCCGAAAACCAATATAGACCCCGTTCCGGCACCCTGCCGGAGGGGGAAACCCTACCGGTGGCCATCTTCATCATCCCGGCGCTCTCCATGACGAGGAGGGAGTAGTCCACCCTCGGGGCTGAGGGGTACCATTAGCTATGTGTTTGATCTCTCTCTCTCTCTCCCGAGTTCTTGAGATGGCACGATCTTGATGTATCGCGAGCTTTGCTATTCTAGTTGGATCTTATGATGCTTCTCCCCCTCTACTTTTTGTAATGGATTGAGTTTTCCCTTTGAAGTTATCTTATCGGATTGAGTCTTTAAGGATTTGAGAACACTTGATGTATGTCTTGCACGTGTTTATCTGTGTTGACAATGGGATATCATGTGATATAGTTGATGTATGTTTTGGTGATCAACTTGCGGGTTCCGTGACCTTGGGAATCTATGCATAGGGGTTAGCACACGTTTTCGTCTTGACTTTCCAGTAGAAACTTTGGGGCACTCTTTGAAGTTCTATGTGTTGGTTGAATAGATGTTTCTGAGATTGTGTGATGCATATCGTATAATCATGCCCAAGGATACTTGAGGTGACAATGGAGTATCTAGGTGACATTAGGGTTTTGGTTGATTTGTGTCTTAAGGTGTTATTCTACTACGAACTCTATGATAGATTGAACGTTACTACAGACTCTTGAATAGATCGATCAGAAAGAATAACTTTGAGGTGGATTCGTACCCTACAATAATCTCTTCGTTTGTTCTCTGCTATTAGTTACTTTGGAGTGACTCTTTGTTGCATGTTGAGGGCTAGTAATATCATCCAGTTATGTTATCCTTGATGAGAGAACTTGCACTAGTGAAAGTATGAACCCTAGGCCTTGCCTACTATCATTGCAACACCGTTTATGCTCACGTTTACCACTTGCTACCTTGCTCTTTTTATATTTTCTTATTACAAAAACCTATATCTACCATCCATATTGCACTTGTATCACCATCTCTTTGTTGGAGAACGTAGTATTTCAAAAATTCCTACGATCACGCAAGATCTATCTACCAGATGCATAGCAACGAGAGGGGAGAGTGTGTCTACGTACCATCGTAGACCGGGAGCGGAAGCGTTTAGTAACGCGGTTGATGTAGTCGAACTTCTTTGCGATTCAACCGATCAAGCACCGAACGTACGTCACCTCCGCGTTCAGCACACGTTCAGCTTGATGACGTCCCACGAGCTCTTGATCCAGTTGAGCTTCAGGGTAGAGTTTCGTCAGCACGACGGCGTGGTGACTGAGATGATGAAGCTACCGGCGCAGCGCTTCGCCTAAGCACTGCAACGGTACGATCGATGTGTGTTTCTGTGGAGGGGGGCACCGCACACGGCTAAAACAATGTTGCTTGTGTGTTCTAGGGTGCCCCCGTGCCCCCGTATAAAAAGGAGAAAGGGGAGGCCGACCGGCCAAGGATGGCGCGCCAAGGGAGTATGATTCCTACTCCTAGTAGGAATCCTCCTTCCTATTCCTACTAGGAGTAGGAAATGAAGAAGGAGAAGAGAAGAAAGGGGAGAGGTGGCGCCCCCCACTCCTTGTCCAACTAGGATTCCCTAGTGGAGCGCCGGCCTGCCCCTATGGGCTGCCTCTCTCTTTCCCTCAAGGCCCACTATGGACCATACTCCCTCGGGGGGGGGGGGGGTTCCGGTAACCCCCTCCGGCAATCCGGTTAAATCCGAAACTTTTCTGGAACACTTCCGGTGTCCGAATATAGTCGTCTAATATATTAATCTTTATGTCTCGGACATTCCGAGACTCCTCGTCATGTCCGTGATCTCATCCGGGACTCCGAACTACCTTCGGTACATCAAAACTCATAAACTCATAATACCGATCGTCATCAAACGTTAAGCGTGCGGACCCTACGGGTTCGAGAACTATGTAGACATGACCGAGACTCATCTCCGGTAAATAACCAATAGCGGAACCTAGATGCTCATATTGGCTCCTACATATTCTACGAAGATCTTTATCGGTCAAACCGCATAACAACATATGTTATTCCTTTTGTCAACGGTATGTTACTTGCCCGAGATTCGATCGTCGGTATCTCAATACCTAGTTCAATCTCGTTACTGGCAAGTCTCTTTACTCGTTCCGTAATACATCATTCCGTGACTAAATCATTAGTCATTTGCTTGCAATGCTTATTATGATGTGCATTACCGAGAGGGCCCAGAGATACCTCTCCGACACTCGGAGTGACAAATCCTATTCTTGATCTATGCCAACACCACGAACACTTTCGGAGACACCTGTAGATCATCTTTATGATCACCCAGTTACGTTGTGATGTTTGATATCACACAAGGTGTTCCTCCGGTATTCGGGAGTTGCATATTCTCATAGTCATAGGAACATGTATAAGTCATGAAGAAAGCAATAGCAGTAAAACTAAACGATCATAGTGCTAAGATAACGGATGGGTCTTATCCATCACATCATTCTCCTAATGATGTGATCCCGTTGATCAAATGACAACTCATGTCTATGGCTAGGAAACATAGCCATCTTTGATCAATGAGCTAGTCTAGTAGAGGCATACTAGGGACACTCTGTTTTGTCTATGTATTCACATATGTACTAAGTTTCCGGTTAATACAATTCTAGCATGAATAATAAACATTTATCATGATATAAGGAAATAAATAATAACATTATTATTGCCTCTAGGGCATATTTCCTTCAGTCTCCCACTTGCACTAGAGTCAATAATCTAGATCACATCACCATGGGATTAACACCAATAGTTCACATCACCATGTGACTTAACACTTTATAGTTCACATCGCCATGTGACCAATACCCAAAAAGGTTTACTAGAGTCAGTAATCTAGTTCACATCGCCATGTGATTAACACCCAAAGAGTACTAAGGCGTGATCATGTTTTGCTTGTGAGATAGGTTGAGACAACTGGTCTGTTACGTACAGATCGGTATGTATTTCACAAATTTCTATGTCTACAATGCTCTGCATGGAGCTACTTGATGGCTTCTCGCCCCTCGTTGGTTACCCCAAGTGGAAGGTTTGAGATGCAGTGTAGCGGAAGTTTTCCCTTGGCAAAGATACCAAGGATCGATTTCCCCTGAGACTCCAGGTTTCAACAAGAAGGTGTCAACTGCTAACGGCGCCAGATATTAGCAATCAACGTGGACCTGCACACAGATACAAATAACTTTGCCCCCAACGAGTACATAGAGGTTGTCAATCCCTCCGGCCTTGTCGTTTACAAAGGATCAAACGCAAGTGATAATAGTGATAGGTATTGCTGCAAATAGTAAGTAAAAGCGGAAAGTAAATAGCGGATGTGATCAGTGATGGTAATATGGACCGGGGTCCCATGATGTTCACTAGTGATGTCTCTCTCCCAAAAGACGATAAAACAGCTATGTGAGGTAAACGAATTGCAGCTGGGCAATTGACAGAATTATGTGCGCAAACCAATGCTAACTATGTTGCAAGAAAGGTAGAGGTTCAAAGCATGGGCAGTACGCCAAGGCAAGTAGACCGAAATCCATCTGCATCTACTACTAATCATCCACCTTGAGATATCTATCCAGAACATCTCGCTGGTATTAAGTTGCGAGTCCCACCCATAGTGTAAACTCAAAGCAACAGACAGCTGCATTAAAAGAACTTTGCGTAAAGTAAACAATCCTTGCACCCGCGGGCACAAGCACCGTTGTTTTCCCCCTTGTGGCAACAGCACATCCCCTAGACTCATGTTTCTGTCACTCAAGCTAGTCATCGAGGGGCATGAACCCACAATCAAGCATAACGTTCCCTCTTGGAGTCACTACCTACTACTTGGCCAAAGCAATAAATAGCAACGGAGAACATGCAAGAATTACTTACGAACATAAATATAAAAGAGGTAAATCAAATATATTACTCAAACACAATCTGAACATAATCTCACAACCCATCGGATCCCAGCAAACTCATCATAGCAACAGCATAAGGATTACATATGTGCCTCGATCATGTAGGGCAGCTCACGAGGTCTAATTAGTGAAGCACAAGAAGGGGAGGAGAACATCACATAGCTACTGGTCATGGACCCATGGTCCAAGGGAGACTACTCACAACTCATCCGGAAGTTGTCCATGGTGGTGGAGAGGCTCCCGGTGGTGATCCTCCCCTCCGGCAGGGTGCCAGGAAGATTTCTCCTGGTGCTCCCGATCTTGGAAGCGCGGCGGCGGCGGAACAGAGATGAGATCGCGAAAAAGGGTTCCCGTCTCGGGGGTTTTGGGACGCGTGTTAAATATATGCCAAAGGGGGGGCATCAGCGGAGGCCTGGGGGGCCCAGGCGCCCCCCGGCGCGGCCAGAAGCGGGGCCGCGCCACCAGGGCGCCTGGAGCACTGGTGGCCCCCCTCCGGCCCTACTTTGGCTGCCGGGAAGCTTCTGGAACGCTGATTTTTTATATAATTTTTCCGGGATTTTTCTGGCAGTTTTCGTAATGGGAAAACCTGAAATACAAAAACAGCAAAAAACAGAAACTGGCACTGGGGTGCACTGAGTTAATAGGTTAGTCCAAATATGATCAAAAGTGTATGGAAGTGTATAAATATCATAGCAATATCACCCAAAAGAGGCATGGAGCAAGCAGAAATTATAGATACGTTTTGGACGTATCAACATCCCCAAGCTTAATTCCTGCTTGTCCTCGAGTAGGTAAATGATAACAAGAATAATTTCTGTGGTGACATGCTATTAACCATATAAGGATTTTTCATAGTCATATGACAAAAGCTTACTGAGACAATGAATCTGTAGTAATTAAGTTGCCTCATGAGAAAATCACAAAGAACTGAAAGTTTTACAACATGATACTGAAACATCAAATAGATATGTAATGAGCATGGTGTGCAAATATGATAAAGTGATATCTCGCTTGCCCCCTTTAGTGAAGCAAAACATAAATGCAGGGGCACCTCCAAGGTTTAAGTGATGACTAGATACAATGATTTCAGAATAAACGATATCATCATCATGCAAAAGACAATGCTACTTTGGGACAATGCACATTACACTCAGAATGACAATCATGCTCTCAGTAGTTTGTGCTTTAAAAGAAGGTGGAGACTCTCGAACCGTGGCTTTTGTTGGCAAGGTTGAAAACCCGTAGTCGGAAACAAAGACAAAGCATGTACCAGAGCTCTTGGTTTTAAAAACAGAGGTAATAATATATTTTTTAGATTATGCATGTTTCGTCAACGAATGCTAGCAGACAACTCAATCACTTCTTGAGATGGACAAGTTTCGAGGAACGGCTCCCGAATGAGGACGATCACATCCTCTTAATCTCCTTTGTTTATCACTGCCAAAGATTTCTGATTTCTCATGAACAAAGCGTGAAGGAGGGTTTGTTTGTTATATTATTTTTGAGCCGGGCGCACTCTTTGCCAGTTCCTTCTCGTATTATGGGTTTGCACATTAGACATGCAATCCCGGGGTGAAGCTTGTCCAACTTAAAAAGATCACGAATTAACTACTACTTCCTCATGAGCCTAAACAAAGGCACAAAATAGAAATGCTTTTTTTTGAATAGTTTCGAGATTGTACATGAAAGTCTTCGTTAGGAATGGCAGGTAAATACCATGTATAGGAAGGTATGGTGGACTCATATGGCATAACTGGTTTAAAAGATTTTGGATGCACAAGCAGTCGGTCCGCTTAGTACAGGTGGAGGTTAGCAAAAGACTGGGAGCGACCAACTAAAAGAGCAATGACGGTCATAATCATGCAGAGCGACAAAGCAACATTGAATCAGGCATGGAAGTTATATCGCTACACAGAAACAAAAGATCATCAAGGCTTGACAGACTTTCTTTACAGTCTTAAATATGCGTGAGCATACGCCAAGTCAATCAAAATAAATTCTTGAAGGAAAATATTACTAAACCATACCACATCATAGGCCAACAAATCATGTTGGTACTCCAATAACACATTGGGAACCCCCCAGCTATTTGAGACTAACCATAAGAAAACATGAACTACTAAGCACCATTATGCACGTAGCATTTTTATCATAGACATATCAACCAATGCAACAGAAGCAAACTCTCTTAATAAGATAAGCATGATAACTAAAGAGAGTTCAAGCCACCAACTAAACAAAAGCTCTTTAAAAAGATAAGCATGAAAACTAAGAGCTAAGCATGATAGTAGCTATTGAAAGACAAAGAACACACACAGCAAAGATAGACATGAAAATTCTATGTTATGTTCTAGGTAGAAGTGGAGCGTGTTTCTCTCCCACACAAAGAAAGCTGAGTTCCAACTCGTTATGAAAAGCTAAAGAAAACTAAAAAGGAAACTAAAAGCAAGACGCTCCAAGCATAGCACATAACACATGAAGTGATAAAAATATAGTGGAACGAAAGACGAACTGATAATGTTGATGGAGAAGGGGATGCACGGGGGCATCCCCAAGCTTAGACGCTTGAGTCTCCTTGAATATTTCTTGGGATTGCACGGGGGCATCCCCAAGCTTGAGCGTTTGACACTCCTGAATCTTTTTATCATCTTCCCTCGCACACTTGAAAACTCCCTTCATACATAACTCATCATAATCTGATTAGCGAGGTTAGTACCCTTAATAAAATAATTGTTCCTTGCTGGAAATAAGGATATTCTTGAAGGTCTACTGTTTCTCAAGATTGCCAGAACGTTTTTGCAAAGAAAAAGCAAGCTCAAGGTTTGCAAAATGAAGGAAAGGCAAAACAGGACAGAATCTGTGAAAAACAGAACAGCAGGTAGTAAATGATTTTTTCGGGGCACTTCTACAACTCTAATCAAAAAACTCAGAACAGACGCCCGAAAGACAGTTGTATAGAGCACGCTGTCAAAAAAATTCAGACCAAAAAGATGATCTGGTGATTTTATACGAATTTTTCTATGCAAGGACAGAATCTGTTTCCTGGACAGCACGTCACAACTTTTGAACTTTCTTGCAATGAGAGGCTAAACTTGGCACAAAGCTGAAAAAAAAGATACAATGATGTTGCTACAGTAGTAACAAACATCAAGACCACTAAAACTGAAAGAACAAACTGAAAGCAAAGATAACAAGGGTTGTCTCCCTAGAGCTCTTTCTTTATAGCCATAAAGATAGGCTTAAGACTTTAATGATGCTCTCGTAGGAATAAGAATTGAAGAACAAAAGAGAGCATCAAGAAGCAAATACCAAACACATTTAAGCCTAACATGCTTCCTATGCATAGGAATATTGCAATACAATAATTCATTGAAGCACAAAGCAATAAGCATAGGAAGACAAAACAAGTGCAGCTTCAAAACCTTCAACATAAAGAGAGGGAACTTGATATTATTGAAATATCTATACGCATATGTTCCCTTCTCATAATAATTTTCAGTGGTATCACGAATAAACTCAACAATATAAGCATCACATAAAGCATTGTTACCATGATCCACATGCAAAAAGGTATCATTACTCTTCATATAAGCAAAATCTTTCTTATTAGGAATAGTGAGAGTAAAGCAATCATAACCATCATGGTAATCATTGTATTTAGGAGGCATATCATAATCATAATAAATTTTATCCTCAATAGTAGGTGGAGTGAAAACATCATATTCATCATTGTAATCATATATAGGAAGCAAAGTATCATCAAAGTAAATTTTCTCTTCAAAAGTTGGGGGACTAAAAATATCATGTTCATCAAACGTGTCATCCCCAAGCTTAGAGCTTTCCATGTCATTAGGAATATTGATATTCAAAGAAAGCATACTAATAACATCACCACCATCATGATTGTTATGAAAATAATAAAGTTCCATAGGTTTTTAAATTTTCTCTTCAAACACATCATGTCCCAAAGCAAGGTAGAGCTTATAAAGCTCTCTCATATTTTTGTTGTTTTCCATTAAGGAAAACTAGTGAAAAGACATAAAGAAAACTGACAGGTAAACTAACAAGACTAAAAAGCAAAGATAAAAGATAGCGTGCAACTCCCCTATCTTGAAGAGTGGAGTCCCCGGCAACGGTGCCAGAAAACTTTGCTTGATGGCTTCTCGCCCCTCGTTGGTTACCCCAAGTGGAAGGTTTGATATGCAGTGTAGCGGAAGTTTTCCCTTGGCAAAGATAAAAAGGATCGATTTCCCCTGAGACTCCTGGTTTCAACAAGAAGGTGTCAACTGCTAACGGCGCCAGATATTAGCAATCAACGTGGACCTGCACACAGATACAAATAACTTTGCTCCCAACGAGTACACAGAGGTTGTCAATCCCTCCGGCCTTGTCGTTTACAAAGGATCAAACGCAATTTATAATACTGATAGGTATTGCTGCAAATAGTAAGTAAAAGCAAAGGGTAAATAGCGGATGTGATCAGTGATGGTAATATGGACCGGGGTCCCATGATGTTCACTAGTGATGTCTCTCTGCCAAAAGACGATAAAACAGCTATGTGAGGTAAACGAATTACAGCTGGGCAATTGACAGAATTATGTGCGCAAACCAATGCTAACTATGTTGCAAGAAAGGTAGAGGTTCAAAGCATGGGCAGTATGCCAAGGCAAGTAGACCGAAATCCATCTGCATCTACTACTAATCATCCACATTGAGATATCTATCCAGAACATCTCACTGGTATTAAGTTGCGAGTCCCACCCATAGTGTAAACTCAAAGCAACAGACAACTGCATTAAAAGAACTTTGCGTAAAGTAAACAATCCTTGCACCCGCGGGCACAAGCACCGTTGTTTTCCCCCTTGTGGCAACAGCACATCCCCTAGACTCATGTTTATGTCACTCAATCTAGTCATCGAGGGGCATGAACCCACAATCAAGCATAACGTTCCCTCTTGGAGTCACTACCTACTACTTGGCCAAAGCAATAAATAGCAACGGAGAACATGCAAGAATTACTTACGAACATAAATATAAAAGAGGTAAATCAAATATATTACTCAAACACAATCTGAACATAATCTCACAATCCATCGGATCCCAGCAAACTCATCATAGCAACAGCATAAGGATTACATATGTGCCTCGATCATGTAGGGCAGCTCACGAGGTCTAATTAGTGAAGCACAAGAAGGGGAGGAGAACATCACATAGCTACTGGTCATGGACCCATGGTCCAAGGGAGACTACTCACAACTCATCCGGGAGGCGTCCATGGTGGTGGAGAGGCTCCCGGTGGTGATCCTCCCCTCCGGCAGGGTGCCGGGAAGAGTTCTCCTGGTGCTCCCGATCTTGGAAGCGCGGCGGTGGCGGAACTGAGATGAGATCGCGAAAAAGGGTTCCCGTCTCGAGGGTTTCGGGACGCGTGTTAAATATATGCCAAAGGGGGGCATCAGCGGAGGCCTGGAGGGCCCAGGCGCCCCCCCCCCCCCCAGCGCGGCCAGGAGGGGTCCGCGCCACCAGGGCGCCTGGAGCCCTGGTGGCCCCCTCCGGCCCTACTTTGGCTGCCGGGAAGCTTCTGGAACGCTGATTTTTTATATAATTTTTCCGGGATTTTTCTGGCAGTTTTCGTAATGGGAAAACCTGAAATACAAAAACAGCAGAAAACAGAAACTGGCACTGGGGTGCACTGAGTCAATAGGTTAGTCCAAATATGATCAAAAGTGTATGGAAGTGTATAAATATCATAGCAATATCACCCAAAAGAGGCATGGAGCAAGCAGAAATTATAGATACATTTTGGACGTATCACTACTCTAGCTAATTGCTCCCACTTCCAAAATGCATCCAGACTGATACTTAGAGCCATCTGGAATAGTGTAAAGCTTGCATCTGTGTAACTCTTTACGACAAACTATTTATCACCTCCATAATCGAGAAAACATTTCCTTAGTCATCCAGTAACTTAAGGATAATTTGACCGTTGTCCAGTGATCTACTGTTGGATCACTTTTGTACTTCCTTGCCAAACTCATGGTAAGGTACATAACAGGTTTGGTACACAGCATGGCATACTTTATAGAATATATGGCTGAGGCATAGGGAATGACTTTCATTCTTTCTCTATCTTCTGCCAATGTCGGGCTTTGTGTCTTACTCAACTTCATACCTTACAATTCAGGCAAGAACTCCTTCTCTGACTAATCCATTTTGAACTACTTCAAAAACTTGTCAAGGTATGTACTCATTGAAAAAACTTATCAAGCGTCTCGATCTATCTCTATAGATCTTGAGGCTCAATATGCAAGCAGCTTTACCAAGGTTTTTCTTTGAAAAAACTCCTGTCAAACACTCCATTATGCTTTCCAGAAAACTCTACATCATTTCTGATCGACAATATGTCATTCAAATATACTTATCAGAAAGGCTGTAGTGCTACCACTCACTTTCTTGTAAATACAGGCTTCACCGCAAGTCTGTATAAAACTATATGATTTGATCAACTTATCAAAGCATATATTCCAACTCTGAGATGCTTGCACCAGTCCATAGATGGATCGCTGGAGCTTGCACACTTTGTTAGCACCTTTAGGGTGGACCAAACCTTCTGGTTGCATCATATACAACTCTTCTTTAAGATATCCATTCAGGGATGCAGTTTTGACATCCATTTGCCAGATTTCATAATCATAAAATGCGGCAATTGCTAACATGATTCAGACAGACTTAAGCATCGCTACGGGTGAGAAAGTCTCATCATAGTCAACTCCTTGAACTTGTCGAAAACCTTTCGCAACAAGTCGAGCTTTGTAAACAGTAACATTACCGTCAGCGTCGGTCTTCCTCTTGAAGATCCATTTATTTTCGATGGCTTGCCGATCATCAGGCAAGTCAACCAAAGTCCGCACTTTGTTCTCATACATGGATCCCATCTCAGATTTCATGGCCTCAAGCCATTTTGCGGAATCTGGGCTCATCATCGCTTCCTCATAGTTCGTAGGTTCATCATGGTCTAGTAACAGGACTTCCAGTACTGGGTTGCCGTACCACTCTGGCGCGGAACGTGCTCTGGTTGATCTACGAAATTCAGCAGTAACTTGATCCGAAGTTTCATGATCATCATCATTAGCTTCCTCACTAATTGGTGTAGGAATCACTGGAACTAGTTTCTGTGATGTACTACTTTCCAATTCGGGAGAAGGTACAATTACCTCATCAAGTTCCACTTTCGTCCCACTCACTTCTTTCGAGAGAAACTTCTTCTCTAGAAAGGATCCATTCTTAGCAACTAATATCTTGCCATTGGATCTGTGATAGAAGGTGTACCCAACAGTCTCCTTTGGGTATCCTATGAAGACACATTTCTACGACTTGGGTTCGAGCTAATCAAGTTGAAGCTTTTTCACATAAGCATCACAGCCCCAAACTTTATGAAATGACAACTTTGGTTTCTGGCCAAACCACAGTTCATAAGGCGTCGTCTCAACGGATTTAGATGGTGCCCTTATTAAACGTGAATGCAGCTGTCTCTAATGCATAACTCAAAATGATAGTGGTAAATCGGTAAGAGACATCATAGATCGCACCATATCTTAATAAAGTACGGTTACGACGTTCGGACACACCATTACGTTGTGGTGTTCCGGGTGGCGTGAGCTATGAAACTATTCCACATTGTTTTAAATGAACACCAAACTCATAACTCAAATATTCTCCTCCACGATCAGATCGCAGAAACTTTATTTTCTTGTTACGATGATTCTCTACTTCACTTTGAAATTCTTTGAACTTCTCAAATATTCAGACTTGTGTTTCATCAAGTAGATATACCCATATCTGCTCAAATCATCAGTTAAGGTCAGAAAATAACGATACCCGCCGTGAGCTTCAACATTCATCGGTCCACATGCATCAGTATGTATGATTTCCAACAAATCTGTTGCTCGCTCCATTGTTCCGGAGAACGGAGTTTTAGTCATCTTGCCCATGAGGCATGGTTCGCAAGCACCAAGTGATTCATAATCAAGTGATTCCAAAAAGTCCATCAATATGGAGTTTCTTTATGCGCTTTACACCAATATGACCTAAACGGCAGTGCCACAAATAAGTTGCACTATCATTATTGACCTTGCATCTTTTGGCTTCAATATTATGAATATGTGTATCACTACGATCGAGATCGAACAAACTATTTTCATTGGGTGTATGACCATCGAAGGCTTTATTCATGTAAACAGAATTACAATTATTCTATGACTTTTAAATGAATAACCATCTTGCAACAATCATGATCAAATCATATTCATGCTCAACGCAAATGCCAAATAACATTCATTTAGGTTCTACACTAATCCCGAAATTATAGGGAGTGTGCGATGATGATCATATCAATCTTGGAACCACTTCCAACACACATCGTCACTTCACCTTTAACTAGTCTCTGTTCATTCTGCAACTTTCGTTTCGAGTTACTAATACTAGCAACTGAACTGGTATCAAATACCCAGGGGTTGCTATGAACACTAGTAAAATACACATCAATAATCGGTATATCAAATATACCTTTGTTCACTTGCCATCCTTCTTATCCGCCAAGTATCTAGGGCATTTCCACTTCTAGTGACAATTTCCTTTGCAGTAGAAGCACTTAGTTTCAGGCTTGAGTTTAGATTTGGGTTTCTTCACGGGAGTGAAAACTTGCTTGTCATTCTTCTTGAAGTTCCCCTTCTCTCCCTTTGCCCTTTAATTGAAACAAGTGGTCTTGTTAACCATCAACACTTGATGCTCTTTCTTGATTTCTACCTTCGCCGATTTCAGCATCGCAAAGAGCTCGGGAATTACTTTCGTCATCCCTTGCATATTATAGTTCATCACGAAGTTCTACTAACTTGGTGATAGTGTCTAGAGAACTTTGTCAATTACTATCTTATCTGGAAGATTAACTCCCACTAGATTCAATCAATTGTAGTACCTAGACAATCTGATCACATGCTCACTGGTTGAGCTATTCTCCTCCATCTTGTAGGCAAAGTACTGTCAGAGGTCTTATACCTCTCGACACGGGCATGAGTATGAAATACTAATTTCAACTCTGGGAACATCCCATATGCTCTGTAGCGTTCAAAACATTTTTGAAGTCCCGGTTATAAGCCGTAAAGCATGGTGCACTAAACTATCAAGTAGTCATCATACCGAGCTTTTATCAAAACATTCATAACGTCTGCATCTGCTCCTGCAATAGGTATGTCACCTAGCGGTGCATCAAGGACACAATACTTCTGTGCAGCAATGAGGATAATCCTCAGATCACGGACCTAGTCCGCATCATTCGCTACTAACATCTTTCAACCTAGTTTTCTCTAGGAACATATCAAAAACATAGGGGAGCTATAACGCGAGCTATTGATCTACAACATAGATATGCTAATACTACCAGGACTAAGTTCATGATAAATTAAAGTTCAATTAATCATATTATTAAAGAACTCCCACTTAAATAGACATCCCTCCGGTCATCTAAATGATCACGTGATTCAAATCAACTAAACCATGTCCGATCATCACGTGAGATGGAGTAGTTTCAATGGTGAACATCTTATGTTGATCATATCTACTATATGATTCACGCTCGACCTTTCGGTCTCCAGTGTTCCGAGGCCATATCTACATATGCTAGGCTCGTCAAGTTTAACCAGAGTATTCTACATGTGCAAAACTGGCTTGCTCCCGTTGTATTTGAACGTAGAGCTTATCACACCCGATCATCACGTGGTGTCTCGGCACGACGAACTTTTGCAACGGTGCATACTTAGGGAGATCACTTATACCTTGAAAGTTTGTAAGGGATCATCTTATAATGCTACCGTCGTACTAAGCAAAATAAGAAGCATAATAAGATAAACATCATATGCAATCAAAATATGTGACATGATATGGCCATCATCATCTTTGTGCTTTTGATCTCCATCTCCAAGGCACCGTCATGATTACCATCGTCATCGTGACACCTTGATCTCCATCGTAGCATCGTTGTCGTCTTGCCAACTATTGCTTCCACGACTATCGCTACCGCTTAGTGATATAGTAAAGCAATTACATGGCGACTGTATTTCATACAATAAAGTGACAACCATATGGCTCCTGCCAGTTGCCGATAACTTTACAAAACATGATCAACTCATGCAATAATGTATAACTCATCACGTCTTGACCATATCACATCACAACATGCCCTGCAAAAACAAGTTAGACGTCCTCTACTTTGTTGTTGCAAGTTTTACATGGCTGCTACGGGCTTAAGCAAGAACCATTCTTACCTACGCATACAAAACCACAACGATTTTTCATCAAGTATGTGTTGTTTTAACCTTCACAAGGACCGGGCATAGCCACACTCGATTCAGCTAAAGTGAGAGAGACAGACACCCGCCAGTCACCTTTAAGCAACGAGTGCTCACAGCGGTGAAATCAGTCTCGCGTAAGCGTACGCGTAATGTCGGTCTGGGCTGCTTCATCTCACAATACCGCCGAACGAAAGTATGACATGCTAGTAAGCAGTATGACTAGTATCGTCCACAACTCATTGTGTTCTACTCGTGCATATTATCTACGCATAGACCTGGCTCATGATGCCACTGTTGGAGAACGCAGTATTTCAAAAATTCCTACGATCACGCAAGATCTATCTACCACATGCATAGCAACGAGAGGGGAGAGTGTCTACGTACCCTCATAGACCGGGAGCGGAAACGTTTAGTAACGCGGTTAATGTAGTCGAACTTCTTCGCGATTCAACCGATCAAGCACCGAACGTACGGCACCTCCATGTTCAGCACACGTTCAGCTTGATGACGTCCCATGAGCTCTTTATCCAGTTGAGCTTCACGGGAGAGTTTCTTCAGCATGACGGTGTGGTGACGGAGATGATGAAGCTACCGGCGCAGGGCTTCGCCTAAGCACTGCAACGGTACGATCGAGGTGTGTTTCTGTGTAGGGGGGCACCGCACACGGCTAAAACAATGTTGCCTGTGTGTTCTAGGGTGCCCCCTGCCCCCGTATATAAAGGAGCAAGGGGGAGGCCGGCCAGCCTGGGTTGGCGCGCCAAGGGAGTAGGATTCCTACTCCTAGTAGGAATCCTCCTTCCTATTCCTACTAGGAGTAGGAAAGGAAGAAGGAGAAGAGAAGAAAGGGGAGAGGTGGCGCCCCCCACTCCTAGTCCAACTTGGATTCCCGAGTGGGGTGCCGGCCAGCCCCTATGGGCTGCCTCTCTCTTTCCCTCAAGGTCCACTATGGACCATACTCCCTCGAGGGGGGGGGGGGGTCCGGTAACTCCCTCCCACAATCCGGTTAAATCCGAAACTTTTCCGGAACACTTCCGGTGTCCGAATATAGTCGTCCAGTATATTAATCTTTATGTATCTGACATTCCGAGACTCCTCGTCATGTCCGTGATTGTCGGGGCTGACTGATCGCCCACGAACACCTATGGGACCGGAGCCCCTTTTCGGTACGGCAAGGGAGCGGAGGGTGCACGAAGAGCAGATCGAGGCGAGCACGTGAGTAGTTTACCCAGGTTCGGGCCGCACGGATGCGTAAAACCCTACTCCTGCTTGGTTTGTATTGTGTTCTTGGCTCGGGAGCAAGAAGAACTACAGTACTGGCTGCTAGCTACACCAAGCGTGAGAGTGATCAAAGATCGGAACCTCCTCTACGTTGTGCATGGGCCTCCTTTTATAGGTCAAAGGGGTCACCGACAGATGGCAACGTAGGCGAGGGTAAAAACGTAAAAATGGTGGTAGTTGTAACAGTGTATGTATAGTGTTTTGTACCTAACCCTGACGGTGGGGGACAAGGGCATTGAATGACCGTCGCCGTCACCCCAAATAGTGCAAAAAGCGTCCGTCCGGGCGTCTCCGTTCGCCACGACGGTGGCCTCGTCATCGTGGTTTGCCACCGTGTGCCCCAGGCTGCACAGCCTTCCGCCACGTGCCCCTGGAAAGGCCCCAGGGTGACGCGTGGCTGGATGAGCTGGAGCGCGGGCACACAGTGGAAGCTTGCCGCGGCAAGCGCCTTGCCGCGGTCACTACCTTGTCGCGCCCAGAAGCTTGTCGCTCTCCGGGCCTTGCCGGGGCGCATGTTGCGCCACGACAAGTCTTCTGAAATGCCATGCTTTGGCCTTCCTGACAAGCTCCTCTTGCCAGGGTCTTGTGCTAAAGGGGTGGTCTTGAGCCTGGAGCGGCCTTCCCGGCAAGCTCCTCTTGTCGGGGCCTTGTTTCTTTAACTTGAATACTTTGTTCTTGAATGGCTCCAAAGGAACCAGAGCGGGCCTTGGCGGGCGCGTGGCAAACCCTGCCACAGGACGCTGCTACTGCCCGTGCACAAGTCGGGATACTAAGGTACCCCTATTTTAGTACACCGATAGGAGCCCCCGGGCCAGGGCCACACACGGTGCCGAGTGCTGTTGGGCCAGGCCCAAAAAAGTGCACGGGCACACGCGGCCCACGGCGCGCCGCAGCCCACTCCGCATCCGCCGCATCCCTCCCTAACGGCACGCGTCGATTGCGGCGTCGTGGGAGAGATCGTGGCCTGTTTCTTTAATGGGGAAAATGCGGAACGTCCCCCTCTCCCCTTAAAAGCAGGGGAAACAGGGGCAGTTCCTCCCATTCGTTCATTGCGTCTTCATACTCCAGAAACCCCCGCCGCTCTCCTCCTCCCCGAAGGTCGAATGAGAGCAGCGCTCCGCCCTTCTTCCGCCGCCGCCAGCCTCAAGCGCCGTCGACCTCCCTCGCCGTCTCCGCCATGGCCCCGAAGGGTGACAAGGCGAAAGCCGCGAAGATCGACCGAGCGCAGAAATTAGCAGCAATGCGGAAGAAGATGGTGGTCTTCCCGCCGAGGCTCGGCGCGAGGGAGCTGAAGGACAAGTTCTACCTCTTCTGGTCGAGGGATACGAAAGCTCACCCGCGCACCAGGGTACTCCCCGCTGAAGCCTGCGACATGTTTCCGGGAGGGTACGCCTATTTCGCTCTGTTCTTCCATTGCGGACTCTGCCCTCCATATTCCGAATTCTTCTGCGATGTTATGAACACCTACGGGTTTCATCTTCTTGATTTCACCCCCAACGCCGTCTTGACAATGGCCGTTTTCGCACATTTGTGCGAAAACTTTGTCGGAGTCCACCCCAACGTAGCTCTCTTCCGCCACTATTTCACGCCCCGAGTAGAGTCTGGGTCTCCTCTGTCCGGTGGGATTTCTTGGATCTTTAGGCTCAATAAGAAAGAGGCATACTTGACTGGAGAGCTCCGCGGCAAGTGGGAGGAGTGGAGGGCCGACTGGTGCTGGGTCATGGAGGATGGACCCCAGTAGTTCACTTCCCCGCACCGAGCCGCAATAGTGCGCGGCAAGGATTGGAGTGACCTGGCCCCGGAGGACGACAAGCTGAAGATAGCCATCACTAGGATCCTTTGCCTCCGGCAAGCCAAACTCACTGTAGGGGCTGTCGGAGCAGATTTCCTTCGCCGGCGCATTGCTCCCTTGCAGGAGAGGAAGAGGCCTGCTTGGGATTTTGGCAACGCGGCAGACTGTATGAGGCTGCGCCTTGGCCTCAACTACAACTTCACAGTCCTAGAGCTCAAAGGGATGCTCCGTGAGCTGTTCAAGCACGACGCCAAGCACCCGGAGTGGTTCACCTTGCCGCGGGAGGTAGTTCCACTATGCAACAATTCATCGCTCAGCGCTATCCGCGCGGCAATGCCGTGGTGTGACTCCCATGGGATCGACCCCACTTGGCTGGCGCCTTCTGATGAAGCCATGCGAACATTCTACGATAACTTGGTGGAGCTGCCCATTGATCCCGACGAGAAGAAAGGCCTCACCCGCGACACCACCGACCGAGAGATGGCTTATATAGCCACCAGATTGGAGTAGGCTGCCGCAGCTGCGGCCGTGGGTGAATTTGGGTACACCTTGGATGAGGCAGATGCAGCGGATGCGGTGAGTCGGGCCGAGGAGGAAGAGATCCTCAAACTGCTAAGGCCTGCCGGGCAACCTGCCGAGACGAGTGAGGCCACCGGGCAAGGCACGGAGTCGAGCGAGCCCGCCGAGCAGGGCGATGAATCAAGTGATTCTGACGAAGACTCGGGCGGTTCGCTGAACCTTGATTTTTCTTCATCCTCGGGGAGTTCTCCGCCGCCGCCAAGTCCCCCAGCTCCAGCGAGGAGGCGCCCCCGCAAGGCTGCGGTCGTGGCGGAGCGTCCGGCGGCCACGCGGCCGCAGCGCCTCCCGACGCGCGCCACCGCGGCGGGCAAGGCCGTCAAGGGAGCGCCCCGCGCCTCTGCAGCGGCCGGAGGAGGGTCTTCCCACACCGGCTCCACGGCTCCTTCCGCCCCTCGGGCCTCGGCGTCGACCGGAGCGGGGTCTTCGCAGACCACTGCTCCAGCGCCCGCCAAGCGCTGATACGTCCAAAACGTATCTATAATTTTTGCTTGCTCCATGCCACTTTTGGGTGATATTGCTATGATATTTATACACTTCCATACACTTTTGATCATATTTGGACTAACCTACTAATCCAGTGCACCCCAGAGCCAATTTCTGTTTTCGGCTGTTTTTGTATTTCAGGTTTTCACATTACGAGAACTGTCAGGACAAATCCAGAAAAATTATATAAAAAATCAGCGTTCCAGAACCTACCTTGCGCCCGAAGAACAGCCGGGGGGGCCACCAGGGCCCCAGGCGCCCTGGCGGCGCCCCCCCCCCCCCTGGGCCGCGTCGGGGCGGCGCCTGGGCCCCCCGAGCCCGGTCTGGTGCCCCCCTTTGGCATATATTTAGAGCGTCCTTCGAAACCCTCGGGACGGGAACTCTTTTTCACGATCTCATCTCTGTTCCGCCGCTGCCGCCGCTTTGAAGATCGGGAGCACCAGGAGAACCCTTCCCGGCACCCTGCCGGAGGGGAGGATCACCATCGGGAGCCTCTCCACCACCATGGACGCCTCCCGGATGAGTTGTGAGTAGTCTCCCTTGGACCATGAGTCC
The DNA here is from genome assembly GCA_902687465.1 of Secale cereale. Classification (NCBI taxonomy): domain Eukaryota; kingdom Viridiplantae; phylum Streptophyta; class Magnoliopsida; order Poales; family Poaceae; genus Secale; species Secale cereale. Next base: position 864,844,191 of record LR738714.1, on the reverse strand, counting down.
ATGACCAGTAGCTATGTGATGTTCTCCTCCCGTTCTTGTGCTTCACTAATTAGTCCTCGTGAGTTGCCCTACATGATCGAGGCACATATGTAATCCTTATGTTGTTGCTATGATGAGTTTGCTGGGATCCGATGGATTATGAGATTATGTTCAGATTGTGCTTGAGTAATATATTTGATCTACCTCTTTTATATTTATGTTCATAAGTAATTCTTGCATGTTCTCCGTTGTTATTTATTGCTTTGGCCAAGTAATAGGTAGTGACTCCAAGAGGGAACGTTATGCTTGATTGTGGGTTAATGCCCCTCGATGACTAGCTTGAGTGTCAGAAACATGAGTCTAGGTGATGTGCTGTTGCCACAAGGGGGAAAACAATGGTTCTTGTGCCCGCAGGTGCAAGGATTGTTTACTTTACGCAAAGTTCTTTTAATGCAGTTGTCTGTTGCTTTGAGTTTACACTATGGGTGGGGCTCGCAACTTAATACCAGCGAGATGTTCTGGATAGATATCTCAAGGTGGATGATTAGTAGTAGATATTGATGGATTTCGATCTACTTACTTTTGCGTACCGCCCATGCTTTGAACCTCAACCTTTCTTGCAATGTAGTCAGCATTGGTTTGCGTTCGAGGTCCTGTCAATTGCCCAGCTGTAATTCGTTTACCTCACATAGCTGTTTTATCGTCTTTTGGGAGAGAGACATCACTAGTGAACATCATGAGACTCCGGTCCATATTACCATCATTGATCACGTCCGCTATTTACTTTTCGCTATTATTTACTATTGCAAACATTATCTATCACTACTATCATTTGCGTTTAATCCTTTGTGAACTACAAGGCCGGAGGGATTGACAACCTCTCTGTACTCGTTGGGAGCAAAGTTATTTGTATCTGTGTGCAGGTCCACGTTGATTGCTAATATCTGGCGCCGTTAGCAGTTGATACCTACTTGTTGAACCTAGGAGTCTCTGGGGATTCGATCCTTGGCATCTTTGCTAAGGGAAAATCTTCCACAACACTGCATCTCACACCTTCCACTTGGGGTAACCAACAAGGGGTTAGAGGCCCATCAAGCGCCCGAGGGAGCCTTCTCCTCCAGCTCCTCGCGCCGGGACGCGCGAAGCGGATTTCAACTTCTTCGTCCTCAGTTCCGACGAGGAAGAGGAAGAGTAAGTGGAGCAACTCTTGTTTTCTTCAATTTGCTGTTCTTGTCTTGAATCTTCTTTGTCTGATTCTGTTTGATGTCTGTCCTCCAAGACCCTGGCCCAAAGGGTGGCGAAGAGGGCCAAGATCCCGGTGGTCGACCTTGAGGACGAGCCCGTCGTAGTAGCAGAGGATGCGCCCGCGACAGGCTCGCCGGACCAGCCAGCTACCCCGCAGAGCAGCCCCCAGCGTAAGTTTTCTGTTTGCTCTTTACTTGTCGGGCGCGCGTGGGCTTCTTATCCTTGCTAATATCTTGTATGTTTGCTGATTTGTGCAGAAGTAGAGCCGCAGCCTCCGGAGCGCCAAGAGACTGCTCCCGAGGAGCCGCTCGTCTCAACCTCCCCGCCAAGGAGGAGCTCCCCGGCGATGGAGAACATTTCGCCAAGGGCAGGTACTCCGCCAAGGGCGACTATCCCGCCAAGGGCGGGCACCCCGCCAAGGGAAGGCGCCAGCGGCCCTCCGCCGGCGGGGGCCCCTACCACGCCGCCGAGGGAGAACTCCCCGGCAAGGGACCGCGTCGATGAAGGGGCCCGCGCAGGTAACCCTTGGACTTTACTTTCTTGAATTTTTCTTTTTGGATATTTGCTTGACCAATCTTCTTTTCTTTTTCTTCTTCTTCTTTCCTTGTTTTCAGACCCGTCCGCTCCAGAGCCTATGGAGACGGAGGCCGCCACCAAGGAGGCCGCACGCGGCAACGCTGGTGACGTCGCAGTCACCGAAGAGGCGATCGGCACCGAGGAGCCCGCCGTCGAAGAGGAAACCAGGGACGCCGACGCGGCAGCCGAGGAGGGGGCCGGCGGTCGCACTGACGGCCCTGAGGCCGCAGGAGCATTTGACGCTGCGTCGACCGCCGACCCTGCCGCTGCCGCAGCCGGAACTGGCGCCTACTTGGAGGCCGGAAACGGGGTCTTCATCCAACTTCCGTGGGCTTCTTCGTCAAGGGCACCCGCGGAGGGGGAGGTCTTCGATGGGGAAGTCCTTGCCTCCGCGGGGTTGAAGTTCGTCGACGCGCCCGGCAGCAGCAACGAGCCCGAGGAGGAGCAGCTTCTGCACCGGCTTCTGGCCTTGTACCGCGCCAGGCAGGCTAAGCTGGAATCCCGAGAGGCTCTGGCTGCCAAGGCAGGCGTCGATCTGGAGGAGCGCGCCGAAGAGCTCCGGGCCGCCAACCAGGCGGCCCTCCGATCCTTGGCGGAGGAGCGGGAGGAGCTCGCTGAGGCGCACCAGGCGTTTCTCCTCGAAAAGGCTGAAGCAGAGGAGCAGCAACGGCTCCCCGCCGAAGACTTGTCTCGGCGGGAAGGTGAGCTGAGGCAGTGGAAGGTCGACATCGATAGCCATGAGGACGACCTTACCGCGCGCGAGCAGTCCCTTGGCGGGGCTCTGCAGGAAGCGAGGGACGTCGCTGCAGCTGCAGAGACCGCCAAGGGAGACTTGGAGGCGAGGGTGGCACAGTTGGAGATCAACTTGAGGACGAGCGAGGAGAAGGTTGTCGCGCTCACATTGGAGAGGGAGAAAGACGCCCACAGCCACTCGGAGCTGCAGGTCCGTCTCTCCGACAAGGGCAAGGAGCTCGCCATTGCCAAGGATTCTATCGCGGACCTGGAATTGAAGCTGTCCACCCTCACTGCATCACTTGACAGCGCCAGGAAACGGGAGACGAAGCTGAAGGAGGACCTCCGAGCTGAGAGGGCACTGCTGGACAGCGCCGCCCTCACGCAGAACAACTTCACGCAGACGGTGGAGCAGTGGACCGAGGAGCTCGTCGCCGCCGCCGCTGACATCGACAGGGAGTTGGCGGGGCTGGGGACAGAGCACCTCGGGTACTCCCCCGACGCGAACCTCCCTCACAGCGCTAAGCTGAGCTTATTCTTCAGGGGAGTGGCGCCGGCACTTGAGCAGCTACGGGAAAGGCTCCCACGCAGCTGGCGAACGAGGCGCGTAGGCTTTGCACGGGGGTTGTGGAGAGAGTGCTGACGAAGATAGTCTGCCGCAACCCCGGGCTCAACCTCAACAATGTCCTCAGGACCTTGCCGCCCGAAGCCGACCAGGAGGCGCTGAAGGCTCTTGTCGCCCCCATCGTGGCCAAGGTAGGCAAGATTAGGAGAGTTGATGGTGACCGTGCAGATTAGGTTGTTTTCTTTCTTGCTTCCCTTGTCGCTGCCAATCATATTATGGACAGTAGTTTGTTAGAACAGCGACAAGTCATCTTGTAATATAACTTTATTTTGGGTAGTTAATGCAGCGTTACTTCCTTTGTTCGACTTCTTTACTTTGTATGCTTTTACCCTACGCTTTTAGGCAACTTGCCGGCAAAGGGACTCTTGCCGCGAGCGCTGGGTGCGGAACTCCAGCAGCCTGCTGGCAACGCCTTTACCGGCAAGAAACCTTGCCGCAGCTAGTCGCAGCACGCTTAGGTTGTTGAGCGAACTCAGAAACGAAGCAAGGGCGCGACACTTGTCGCAGCTCACTTAAGCCGTTGAGCATGCTCGAAACAAAGTAAGGGCGCGGCTAGCTACGAGCAGGTTCCTCCGCGCACAGGTTTTCCATACAAAGTGTGGTCGTTCAAGGAAGATAACCTTAAAATTTAAAATTTTGAAAGCTCAAACTTTGGCAACTTAGCTTTTGTGTTGTTTGCTTCCCGGCAAGGCGAGACTTTCTTGAACGGCACTTGGTCCATACCACTGTCTCCTTCCCCCCCCCCC
>LR738714.1:864829639-864840203 GCA_902687465.1 Secale cereale | reverse complement strand
CCCCCCCCCCCGGCAAACTTGTGCGCGAGGAACAACTTCTTCTGCTTGAGAAAAGAAAGAAAAGGGAGGAAACATAGATATGGAGCCTTGCGGCTCGTTATTGCTTATCGGGGGTGTGTGCTGCACAAAGTGTCAGATGATACATGCAAGAAAAACGAAAAGGCATGAAACGACAAGTTGTGCAAGGCACAAAAGTTTTACTGATGCACGGGGTCTGCGCCCGGCTTTGTACAAAGGTTTACATGCAACAGCGGCAAGACTTGTACAAAAGGTGGTTGCCGGAGCGGATCACGGCAACCGCGCCTTATGGGTCAAACTTGCGAAGGTGCTCAATGTTCCAGGAGTTGCTCACCGGTAAGCCCTCGTCGGTCTCAAGGCGGACATCGCCGGGCCTTGTGACTTGTCTCACCCGATAAGGGCCTTCCCACTTCGGCGTCAACTTGTTGGAATTCTTGGCGGACTGAACGCGCCGAAGAACAAGGTCGCCCTCCTCGAGACTTGTGGCCTTAACTTTGCGGCTATGATAGCGGCGCAAAGCTTGCTGGTATCGAGCAGCTCGTACAGCAGCCTGAAGACGGTCCTCCTCGAGGAGCAGTGCATCATCTTGCCGCAGCTGCTCTTGCTCTAGCTCATCGAAAGCGAGCACTCGAGGTGACCCGTATACGAGTTCCATGGGGAGAACTGCCTCTGCTCCATAGACAAGAGCAAAGGGTGTCTGTCCAGTGGCTCAATTTGGTGTCGTCCTGATTGACCAAAGAGCCACCGGCAACTCCTCAATCCAGTTTCTTCCGCATTTGTGCAGCCTGTCAAAAGTTCTTGTCTTGAGCCCGCGCAGCACTTCAGCGTTTGCCCTCTCCGCTTGACCATTGCTCCTCGGGTGAGCAACAGAAGCGAAGCAGACCTTGGCGCCAAGGTCTTGGACGTATTGCATGAAGGTGCGACTTGTGAACTGTGTGCCGTTGTCGGTGATGATCCTGTTAGGGATTCCGAAACGGCAAACAATTGATCTGAAGAACTTGACTGCTGACTGTGCGGTCACCTTTCTCACTGGTTCCACTTCCGGCCACTTTGTGAACTTGTCGATGGCGACGTACAAGTACTCAACGCCCCCGACTGCACGGGGAAAGGGGCCGAGGATGTCGAGCCCCCAGACCGAAAATGGCTAGGACAAAGGGATCGTCTGGAGAGCTTGAGCTGGCTGATGTATTTGCTTGGCATGGAACTGGCACGCTTCACACTTGGTTACTTGTGCAGTTGCATCCTGGAGGGCTTCTGGCCAAAAGAAACCTTGCCGGAACGCCTTCCCGGCAAGTGCTCTTGCACCAATGTGGTGGCCACATATGCCTCCATGTATCTCTGCCAACAGCTTTTGCCCGTCTTCCCGGGGAATGCACTTCAACCTGACACCATTGAGTCTTCTTCTGTACAGTTCGTTGCCGACGAACTGGTACATACTTGATTGCCTGGTTATTCTTTCTGCTTCTTCTGGCTCTTCGGGAAGTTCTCCGGTTTGAAGAAAACGGACGATTTGCTGCGCCCATGCTGGAGCCTGAGGCTCAACAACAAGGACTAAAGGCATCATTGCTGCTGCGGGAACGTTAGCTTCTACGGCAAGAACCTGCGGCTCTGCCGGAGCTGGACGTTCCCCGGCAAGCTTGCCGGAGCAAGACTTGTCGGGAACGCCTACTTCAACTGTTCCTCAACGACTTTGTCATTGATCTTGGGGACCTTGGCGGCGACTTCAGGAAGATCCGCTGGCAAGTAGTCCCCGGAGACCAACTTTCTCTTCTTGCTTTGCCCAACTGATGGTGTAACGGATGGTTGAGTTAGCTTGAGCACAAAGGTCCCTGGTTCCACAGGTAGCTTTAGTGCAGCACACTTTGACAGGCCATCTGCAATGTCATTTTGAGCTCTTGGAACGTGCTCCATCTGCAAGCCTTCAAAGTGCTCTTCAAGCTTTCTCACTTCGTCGACGTAAGCTTCCATCAGTGATATCTGGTAGCTCTTGTTTACTTGGCGGACAACCAACTGCGAATCTCCCCACACAATCAGCTTCTTGATCCCAAGGTCTGCTGTGATTCCGAGGCCGGCAAGCAAACCTTCATACTCTGCAGTATTATTCGTTGCTTGCTCCTTGGGAAAGTGCATTTGAACAACGTACTTGAGGTGTTCTCCGGTGGGTGCAACAAGCAGCACACCAGCACCGGCGCCTTGCAGCGAGAAGGCACCGTCAAAGTACATTACCCATTCTTTGCTCGCTTCTTTGACGGGGATGTTTGTCTCTGGAATCTCTTCGTCTGGCGTTGGTGTCCATTCCGCTATGAACTCTGCCAATGCTCTGCTCTGGATAGTAGAAGTACTTTCAAACTTAAGACCAAAGCTTGACAGCTCCAGTGCCCACTCGACAATCCTGCATGTTGCTTCTGGATTTTGCAATGTCCTCTTCAGCGGAAAGCGAGTGACCACTGTTATCTCATGTGCTTGGAAATAGTGGCGCAGCTTTCTCGAGGCCATGAGGAGGCCGAAAAGCATCTTCTGCACCCCACAGTATCTTGACCTAGCCCCCTGCAAGAGGGAACTGACAAAATAAACTGGGCGCTGCACCATCTTCTTTCGCACTTCTTCTTGCATCTACGCAGATTCACCCTTGTCGGGGCCAGAGCTTGTCGGGGAAGCCCCCTGCTTGTAGCTGGACGTGCTTGCCGGGCTGTGGGCTCCTCCTCTGCCTCCCTTTCCGCTACCAACGCAGCACTAACCACTTTGATTGGTCGCTGCTAAGTACAGCAGCAACTTTTCCTGCGGCTTAGGAGCGACAAGTATTGGAGTGGAGGACAGGTATCCTTTCAAGTCCTGCAGCGCTGCCTCCGCTTCCGGAATCCATTTCATTGGACCTGCCTTTTTCAAGATTTTGAAAAATGGCAAGGCGCGTTCTGCAGACTTTGAAATGAACCTGCTGAGAGCAGCTACACAACCAGCAAGCCTCCGTACATCCTTGACGCGCTTCGGAGCTTCGATCTGCTCGATGGCTTTAATCCTGTCGGGATTGGCTTCAATCCCCCTTTGGGACACAAAGAACCCGAGAAGCTTGACGGAGGGGACTCCGAACACGCACTTCTCGGGGTTAAGCTTGAGTTGTATCTTGCGCAGATTCGCAAAAGTTTCATCTAGATCTTGAATCAGGGTATCTTTGTCCTTGCTCTTGACCACTATATCATCCATGTAAGCTTCAACATTCCTGTGTATCTATGGCTCAAAAGCAGTGTGGACTACCCTCGCAAACGTCGAACCCGCATTCTTCAATCCAAAGGGCATGCGTATGAAGCAGTAAGTGCCACATGGAGTAATGAATGCGGTCTTCTCTTCATCCTCTTCAGCCATGAATATCTGGTGGTATCCGGAGTATGCATCAAGGAATGAAAGCAAATCACATCCAGCCGTGGAGTCAACGATCTGGTCAATGCGCGGCAAGGGAAATGGATCTTTAGGACAAGCTTTATTCACATCAGTGAAGTCTATACAAAGCCTCCACTTCCCATTTGCTTTGCGTACGACGACAGGGTTGGCCAACCACGTGGGATGAAGTACACCTCTAACAAGGCCTGTTGCTTCCAACTTCTTGATTTCTTCGGCAATAAACTCTTGGCGCTCCACCGCTTGCTTCTTGACCTCCTGCTTGACGGGCCGCGCGTGAGGACAAACGGCAAGCCTGTGCTCAATTACTTTCCTGGGAACGCCGGGGATGTCAGACGGTTGCCATGCGAACACGTTGACATTCGCCCGCAGGAAAGCAATGAGCGCGCTTTCCTATTTAGGATCGAGCGTGGCACTGATGGTGAAAGTACCACCAGTGCCGTCCTCCTTGACGGACACCTTCTTGGTTGCAGGTGGAGCTGCCATTCCCTTCTTGCACTTGCCGGTGGAGCTCGATGGTGCGTCCTCGACGGCAGCGCAGCACTCCGAAGAGGTGCGTTTGCCGGAGTGGGCCCCAGAGCTCTTGCCGGACTTGGTCTTGTTCTTCCCCCCGGGAGCTTCAGCGGCAAGTGTTTTGCTATCCGCTGCGGCTGCTGCGTCCCGGTAGATCTTGTCGGCGCAGATAAGCGCGTCCTTCTTGTCACCGGGGACAGAGATGACGCTTATCGGCCCTGGCATCTTGAGCATGTTGTAGGCATAGTGAGAGGCCGCCATGAACTTGGCGAGCGCCGGACAGCCAAGTATCCCATTGTATGGTAATGGGATATCGGTAACGTCAAAGGTTATCCTCTCAGTCCTGAAGTTTAGCTCTCCGCCAAAGGTTACTGGCAATGTGATCTTCCCCTTCGGCTTGCTCCTTCCCGGGTTAATTCCTTGGAAAGTTCCGGTTTCCTCGAGCTCGCTGTCGGGGATCTGTAGCTTTCGGACTATAGCAGAGGAGATCAGGTTTAGGCCGGCCCCGCCGTCAACCAGCATCTTGGTGACCTTGAGGTTGCGGATGGTTGGTGAAACCAACATCGGCAAGCACCCGACCGCAGTTGTACGGTCAGGGTGATCCTCAATGTCAAAGATGATGGGCGTGCTGGACCACTTCAGGAGCTTGCGCGACTCGACGGGTGGCTCTGCTGCATTAACTTCCCGCACCCATTGCTTAAGTTGGCGGTGGGAAGTATGCAGAGAGGCACCTCCATCAACGCACAAAACTTCTGTGGCCTTCTGGAACTCCTGCTCGCTGTTGTCTCCGTCGTCCATGTCCTCGTCGTCGTCTTCGTCTTCGTCCTTGTCGCGGTCGCGGGGAGGTCTATCTCCTTGCCGCTGCTTGGCCTTGCCGCGGCGTCCTCCCCGGCCATTGAATGGCCGCTTCTTGCCGGACTCTCCTCCGCCTCCCTGGGCCTTCTCCTTGTCGCGTCGTTCGTACTCAGCTTTCTACTGTTCGACGAGGTATTCGACCCTTTTGCAGTTCTGGAGATCGTGGCCCTTGGTGCGGTGGATCTTGCAGTACTGCTTGTCGGAGCCGTCCTGCTTGTCGGCGGCGGCTACAGTGGCAGCTTCCTTGCCGGAGCCACCAGCCTGAGCTTTCTTGGCGCCAGCCTGCTTGCCGGACTGCGCGACGGCCAGTACTTCCTTGTTCTTCTTTTTCTTGTTGTTCCGCCTCCGGTTTTTCCTTGCCGAGGTGGCATCCTCACTGTCCGTTCCTCCTGCTCCAGCATCCTCTCCGGGGAGTCTCCTCCCCTCTTCAGCGCGCGCACACTTGTCAGCCAGGGCATAAAGCTCGCTGACGTCTTGTATCTTGCACATCGCCATTTCCTCCCTCATCCGGCGGTTACGCACGTTCTGATGGAACGCGCTAATAACCGCGGCAGGGTGGACGTCCGGGATGTTGTGCTGGACGCGGCTGAATCTCTGGATGTACTTTCGCAGGGACTCTCCTTCCTTCTGGGCAAGTATATGGAGATCACTTTCCTGGTCATGGGGCTTGTGGCTGCCCGTGAAGGCCCCGACAAACTGGTGGCACAGGTCGGCCCAAGAAGATATAGAGTTCTCTGGCAAGTGCATGAGCCAAGATCTGACGTTTGGCTTGAGCACGAGCGGGAAGTAGTTTGCTAATATCTTCTCGTCTCGTCCCCCGGCAGCCTGCACCGCGATGGTGTAGATGCTGAGGAACTCTTAGGGATGGGTCTTGCCGTCGTACTTCTCGGGTACGTCGGGCTTGAAGTTCTTCATGCTGGGCCACTGGACTTGCCGCAGCTCACGGGTGAACGCAGGGCAACCTCCCGCGTACGGCAAGTCGCCCGGTTCTCCGGGCGCGCGCATGTCAACAGCGGTCCCAGCGCGTTGGTGGGACTGTCGTCGCGCTTCTCTTCGACGCTCGATGCGAGTTCGAGCGTCTTCTTGTCGCCTGTCGTCGAGGACTTGGCGTTGATCGCGGCGAGCCCGCGGATCCGACGACGCCGTGGAGTCGTCGTCGATGTTGATCCGACGAGTCGGCGATTTCGGCCTCCGCAGCGGGGAGTGCACGGTAGTTGCACCCCCGGCGGTCTTGTCTCCATCGGCCCGCGCCTGGCTGACTTGCCGCGGCCGTGACGTCGCCGGCTGCTGCGGCGTGTCGTTGTTGGCGAAGGCGATGAGTCTTTGGATGGTAGCCCTCCAGTCTTCAGCTTTGTCTGCCGCTGGAGGGAAGTCGAGGAGCAGCTGAGCTCGGGCTAGAGCTTCTGCTGGAGTGGAGGGGAGCGGTGGCGAGCGGTGCGAGGAGCGAGATATGCTCGGACTTCTAACATCGTTAGAAGGAGCAGGTTCTCGCCCCGGCGACCGCGCCTTGCTCGTGCCAGCACGTTGGCCTTGAGCGTCCCGCGACCCGCCAACTTGTCCTTGGCCCAGCAAGTGGATGGTACCCTGTGTACCACGTCGCTGCCGTTCCGGCACCTCCTGAGAGGGGCGCGGTGCGTGTACGGACGCCGAGGTCTTGGAGTGCGCTCGGTCGTCCGTCTTGTCCTTGGATTTGGCGGCGCCGTGATTTTCCTCGCCGGCGTCCGCCCTTCCACCAGCGTCTACCCCACCAACCGTTGGTTCTGGTGGTGGCGGGATCGACGCGGACGGGCCTCCTACCTCCGAAGCTTTCTTCTTCGGTGGCATGTCGATGAAGTTAATGAAGTTGATGAAGTTGCTGAAGATGTCGCCCGCGCGAACGCCGGATCAGGTTCGCACAGCCTCGACGCCCCCTACCTGGCGCGCCAAAGATGTCGGGGCTGACTGATCGCCCACGAACACCTATGGGACCGGAGCCCCTTTTCGGTACGGCAAGGGAGCGGAGGGTGCACGAAGAGCAGATCGAGGCGAGCACGCGAGCAGTTTACCCAGGTTCGGGCCGCACGGATGCGTAAAACCCTACTCCTGCTTGGTTTGTATTGTGTTCTTGGCTCGGGAGCAAGAAGAACTACAGTACTGGCTGCTAGCTACACCGAGCGTGAGAGTGATCAAAGATCGGAACCTCCTCTAAGTTGTGCATGGGCCTCCTTTTATAGGTCAAAGGGGTCACCGACAGATGGCAACGTAGGCGAGGGTAAAAACATAAAAATGGTGGTAGTTGTAACAGTGTATGTATAGTGTTTTGTACCTAACCCTGACGGTGGGGGACAAGGGCATTGAATGTCCGTCGCCGTCGCCCCAAATAGTGCAAAAAGTGTCCGTCCGGGCGTCTCCGTTCGCCACGACGGTGGCCTCATCATCGTGGTTTGCCACCGTGTACCCCAGGTTGCACAGCCTTCCGCCATGTGCCCCTGGAAGGGCCCCAGGGCGACGCGTGGCTGGATGAGCTGGAGCGCGGGCACACAGTGGAAGCTTGCCGCGGCAAGCGCCTTGCCGCGGTCACTACCTTGTCGCGCCCGGAAGCTTGTCGCTCTCCGGGCCTTGCCGGGGCGCATGTTGCGCCACGGCAAGTCTTCTGAAATGACATGCTTTGGCCTTCCTGACAAGCTCCTCTTGCCAGGGTCTTGTGCTAAAGGGGTGGTCTTGAGCCTGGAGCGGCCTTCCCGGCAAGCTCCTCTTGCCGGGGCCTTGTTTCTTTAACTTGAATACTTTGTTCTTGAATGGCTCCAAAGGAACCAGAGCAGGCCTTGGCGGGCGCATGGCAAACCCTGCCACGGGACGCTGCTACTGCCCGTGCACAAGTCGGGATACTAAGGTACCCCTACTTTAGTACACCGACAGTGATCTCATCTGGGACTCCGAACTACCTTCAGTACATCAAAACTCATAAACTCATAATGCCGATCGTCATCAAACGTTAAGCGTGCGGACCCTACGGGTTTGACAACTATGTAGACATGACCGAGACTCATCTCCGGTCAATAAAAAACAGCGGAACCTGGATGCTCATATTGGCTCCTACATATTCTACGAAGATCTTTATCGATCAAACCGCATAACAACATACGTTATTCCTTTTGTCAACGGTATGTTACTTGCCCGAGATTCGATCGTTGGTATCTCTATACCTAGTTCAATCTCGTTACCGGCAAGTATCTTTACTCGTTCCGTAATACATCATTCCGTGACTAAATCATTAGTCATTTTCTTGCAAGGCATATTATGATGTGCATTACCGAGAGGGCCCAGAGATACCTGTCCGACACTCGGATTGAAAAATCCTATTCTTGATCTATGCCAACACCACAAACACTTTCGGAGACACCTGTATGGCATCTTTATGATCACCCAGTTACGTGTTGACGTTTGATAGCACACAAGGTGTTCCTCCGGTATTCGGGAGTTGCATAATCTCATAGTCATAGGAACATGTATAAGTCATGAAGAAAGCAATAGCAGTAAAACTAAACGATCATAGTGCTAAGCTAACGGATGGGTCTTGTCCATCACTTCATTCTCCTAATGATGTGATCCCATTGATCAAATGACAACTCATGTCTATGGCTAGGAAACATAACCATCTTTGATCAATGAGCTAGTCTAGTAGAGGCATACTAGGGACACTCTGTTTTGCCTATGCATTCACATGTGTACTAAGTTTCCGGTTAATACAATTCTAGCATGAATAATAAACATTTATCATGATATAAGGAAATAAGTAATAACTTTATTATTGCCTCTAGGGCATATTTCCTTCACTCTTCGCCGAACTAGTGCACCTATACAATTTACCATTATATTGGGTGTGTTGTGGACACAAGAGACTCTTTGTTATTTGGTTGCAGGGTTGCTTGAGAGAGACCATCTTCATGCTACGCCTCCCACAGGTTGATAAACCTTAGGTCATCCACTTGAGGGAAATTTGCTACTGTGCTACAAACCTCTGTACTTGGAGGCCCAACAACTTCTACAAGAAGAAGGCTGTGTAGTAGACATCAGGAATTCTTGCCTGAGTTGTAAGGTATGAAGTTGAGTAAGACTCAAAGCCCGACATCGGCAGAAGATCGAGAAAGAATGAAAGTCATTCCCTATGCCTCAGCCATAGGTTCTATAAAGTATGCCATGCTGTGTACCAAACCTGCTGTGTACCTTACCATGAGTTTGGCAAGGAGGTACAAAAGTGATCGAGGAGTAGATCACTGGACAGCGGTCAAAATTATCCTTAGTTACTGGATGACTAAGGAAATGTTTTCTCGGTTATGGAGGTGATAGAGAGTTCGTCTTAAAGAGTTACACCGATGCAAGCTTTTCACTAATCCAGATGACTCTAAGTATCAGTCTGGATGCATATTGGAAGTGGGAGCAATTAGCTAGAGTAGGTCCATGCAGAGCATTGTAGACATAGAAATTTGCGAAATACATACGGATCTATATGTAACAGACCCGTTGACTAAACTTCTCTCACAAGCAAAACATGATCACACCTTATTACTCTTAGGTGTTAATCACATAGTGATGTGAACTAGATTATTGACTCTAGTAAACCCTTTGGGTGTTGGTCACATGGCGATGTGAACAATAGGTGTTATTCACATAACGATGTGAACTATCGGTATTAAATAACATGGAGATGTGAACTAGATTATTGACTCTAGTGCAAGTGGGAGACTGAAGGAAATATGCCCTTGAGGCAACAATAAAGATGTTATTTGTATTTCCTTATATCATGATAAATGTCTTTTATTCATGCTAGAATTGTATTAACCGGAAACTTAGTACATGTGTGAATACATAGACAAAACAGTATGTCACTAGTATGCCTCTACTAGACTAGCTCATTGATCAAAGACGGTTATGTTTCCTAGCCATAGACATGAGTTGTCATTTGATCAACGGGATCACATCATTAGGAGAATGATGTGATGGACAAGACCCATCCGTTAGCTTAGCATTATGATCGCTTAGTTTTACTGCTATTGCTTTCTTCATGACTTATACATGTTCCTATGACTATGAGATTATGCAACTCCCGAATATCGGAGGAACACCTTGTGTGCTATCAAACGTCACAACGTAACTGGGTGATCATAAAGATGCTCTACAGGTGTTTCTGAAAATGTTCGTGGTGTTGGCATAGATCAAGAATATGATTTGCCACTCCGAGTGTCGGAGAGGTATCTCTCGGCCCTCTCGGTAATGCACATCATAATAAGCCATGCAAGCAAATGACTAATGATTTAGTCACGGAATGATGTATTACGGAACGAGTAAAGAGACTTGCCGGTAACGAGATTGAACTAGGTATAGAGATACCGACGATTGAATCTCGGGCAAGTAACATACCGTTGACAAAAGGAATAACGTATGTTGTTATGCGGTTTGACCGATAAAGATCTTCGTAGAATATGTAGGAGCCAATATGAGCATCCAGGTTCCTCTATTGGTAATTGACTGGAGATGAGTCTCGGTCATGTCTACATACTTCTCGAACCCGTAGGGTCCGCACGCTTAACGTTTGATGATGATCGGCATTATGAGTTTTGATGTACCGAAAGTAGTTTGGAGTCCCGGATGAGATCACGGACATGACGAGGAGTCTCGGAATGTCCGAGAAATAAAGATTAATATATTGAACGACTATATTCGGACACCCGAAGTGTTCCGGAAAAGTTTCGGATTTAACCGGATTGCCGGAGGGGGTTACCGGAACGCCCCCCCCCCCCCCCCC
>LR738714.1:864803660-864825500 GCA_902687465.1 Secale cereale | reverse complement strand
GGGGGGGGGTTCTGGTGGGATCGGGTCATCAGATGCGTGCATGGAAGTGGTCTGAATGCTCGCAAAGCCCCTGGTTTGCGTCGGGGAAACGGGCAACCGGACCGATTCGCTGATGAATGAGTTATCATGCTGGATGACAAAATAGAAAACACATCTAGACTGTGTGGTCCTGATGGTTATGGACGGTTTAGGGGTGCTCGTTGGAGACGTCCTAACTACTATTAATTATGCCATGTGATTGGATGGTTAGAACTTAGGGCATGTACAATGGTTGATATGGTAGTCTTATCTTAAATCTTGCATGTAATTTAGAGATGACAAAAAGCCATGTCTACAATGGGTCATCTCTTAGCCTTATCTTCAATAACTAGTTATTCCTAAAAACATGATGAGACATATTGTGCTAAGAGATCATCTCTTGCCTTCTCTTAATTAAGAGAAGACAAGCCTTCTCTTATGATTTCTCTCTCCTCCACCTCATCATTTATCCTATGTGTCATTGCTAAGCTAGAACCATTGTACATGCCCTTAGGAGGACGGTGTGGCATTCTCAGCCCATCACGGTTCAAGACCGGGTGCTCGCATATTTACCCGGATTTATTTTAGAATTTCCGGCAATGTGCGTTTAGTGCAGGGAGATTTTCCCGTCGACTACAAGACATCTGTGATGACTTCGTCAATTTCAAAATGATATGTCGGTTTAGTCTCTCGAAGGTGCTGAAAAAGGAAAGGTGTACGTGTGTTGACTGTACCACATATCTTAAATTGATATGCCAGCTCAGTTTCTTTGAGCGCCCGCATGTTTTTTTTAAAACTAGATGAATTATATCAGTGCTCGTGCCAAGGCCGTGGGGGAGGACGTGGGGCAGTCCAATGGTCCACCTTTGGTGGGATGATGACATTTCCATAGCAAAAGGACGACCTTGGAGGATCATGGATGGGATGTTGGAGATGAGCACCCGAGCTAACTCGCACTATGTGCATTTATTTTTTCATGAATAAAAAGTTTTTCCTTATCCCTTTGGGCCTAGCGATTTCGATAAGGCTGAGTTCGATCCACAGCCTCTTGTACCATGGAGAGCGGCAGGAGCACTAGTGTTAGTGTACCAGCACCATCAGTGCAGGCAAGACGGACAGCTCTCGTTTTCCTCTTTTCTTTTGTGGTCATTGGCTCACTGCAATCCGTGACCGGTCATTTGCCGAGTTATTTCCACGGCCTTTGGAGTCTCTATTTTTTTTTTATTATCAGATATATACGGTAATAAACTGTCCATCTCCTTGGTCCCTTTTTCTTTGTACTACGTCTTGTTGGACTCATGTGTTGCGTGACGGGTCTCCTTGCATGATTGCTATTGTTATTTTCTGAAGCACCGAACCAGCATATGAATGACTCCTGAGATGCCGTCGTAGCATTTGTGTTACAGACTCATCGGCAACTTGCACTTTTTTTTGTGGCTCCGATGGGCACGTAGCATTTTGTGCTGGACATATACCAAATAGTTCTGGGCGGGCCGCCCTGGTTTTGTTAACTGGAGTTTTTGTTCCTGCGACTGCCAACGTACGGCGGCAAGCTTGGCTGCAAGTTAGCCGGTTTTGTTGGTAGCGGGGGAAT
Organism: Secale cereale; assembly: GCA_902687465.1. Lineage (NCBI taxonomy): Eukaryota > Viridiplantae > Streptophyta > Magnoliopsida > Poales > Poaceae > Secale > Secale cereale. Next base: position 864,823,888 of record LR738714.1, on the reverse strand, counting down.
CGAAGGGAGAGAGTGGCACGTCTCCCTCTCCTCGCATTCATCATTCATTCATTCATGCGCGACCAACCAGCTGACAAGGATGAGCCTGACATGTTGCTGCTGCTGCCCTTGAGAGAAGTATTCCGAGCAACCGGGGATGGATGGAATGGATAGAGCCGAGACAGTGCATGTGAAATCAGCAAGCAGATACAGTGCTCTCTGCTTATCTAGCGGAGTAAATAGAAAAAAACTACTACGTACATTATGGGTTAAGGTTACCAAAAACTACAACTTTCTTTAATTTTCCAATAACGCTATCACTATTTTAGTTGGTTGGTCCGAAAAACACTAGTTGATACGAAGAGGAGAATAGATGGCCTGATGGAGGAGGAGATCAGTGTCTTCACCAGCATGACTGACGCCGTAAAGGAGGTGGCAAGCGCCACTAGGTAGAGCAACTCCATCGACATCCATCCTAACCTATAAACCGCCGTCATGGACCAAGGTGGCATCAGCGGAGGCTCTGATGGCCGCTCTGAGCGATTCTGCTAGACAACAAGGCCCATGGTGTTGGATTTGGTGGCATGCCAGGCGCTCATAGGGTGCTCTGTCTTTGGAGCTGGGTGGGCGAGCACTACTACAAGTGATGTCCCAGGTGGTGCCGTGCATGATCCTCGACGACAATGGCGATGGGAATGGCGATGACAATGACGACGACGATGGCGATGACGACGTATATTTTGTGTAGCTAGGGTTTGAATACTATTTGATCGTCTGTATATGTTCATGAGATGCTATATACTAACCCCTCGAGCGAGCTTAGATGTGCTAATTAGTCCTAGCGTGAGGGTGTTTAGTACTCGTTGCTGGTAGCGTACTCATGTGCATGTTGTGTGCCAGATATCCCAGGATCGGTTTTTTAAGGGACTTATTTTACCATCTTCATTGGATCGTGTATTTTTTTTATTACTGCTTTATTTATAAAACAGGGTGAAATCCTGTTTCGAGAGAAGTATCGAAAACACGCTGCAGGACAAACAGGTCCCAAACTCGAAGCAATATACCGAAATTGTAGTACTATTATATGCATCACAAAGTATTTGCTTCTCAGTCCTATCATATAAATATATGGGTTGACCGCACAACCAACAGAATTTAAACACTTTAATGGGTAAAGTGGCATCCCGAAAATAATCATGAACAATTGCGCTTGGGATAATCATGTGCACTTTTGTCACTCCAAGATAATGAAAACCACATCGGGTCAGGTATGAGGTGACTGAGATGAGACACAAATACAATCTGGACCACGAAGAAGAGCCACACAAATAGTGTGGTAATAAGCTAGTAGAAATAGCAAGCTAGGCCGTCAACTCAATGAGGTGTGGAGATATAAAATTACCTGACGGAGCTACATGATTGTTGATCTTCAGATATCACGACTGGACCTGATGTCTCACCCGTCCAGTATTTATTTGGTCAAACCCTAGCTCTCCTAAGCTAGGCTAGGCAAATTACATCGCCTAACAAGCCGACGAGACCCATAAGATACATGTGTCGTGAAATCTGGCGGCAGGGACAAATGGCTAGGTCAAATCCTAGCACACTCGGTGCCCTTTTGGCCAAATTCTGAAAATACCGGCTCCATCCTAAAGATAATTCAGTGCGCAGAAACAGCAAGAGTTGAAAAAAGAAAAAGAATATAGCTAAACCATGAAAATGAGCAGTAACAGTTGAGAATGGAAGAAGTTATAGCCAAGCAATGAGCAGTCTAACTAGAGGCTATCTAGCTAATTAAAAGTCTCAATTATATTACTAGGTATTATCAGTGGCTCTCAACTGCCGTCACTGACCCTCTGCTTCTGCTCGGGACAAACCTGCGTGGGGCACTGTGGTTAAAGTTCCGTAATAGCTATAGGATCTGACACTGACCATTGCCAACGTCTCCTCTTGCATTTTGAGAGCACTGAGAAACAAAGGAACACTGTGGATGTTGGCCGTCAGCGCGGGGGCAGCCTCCCGTGTCCCAATAGAATTAGCTAGGCGAGCAAACTAGGTAGCCAACGACTTGGCGCGCAAATGGCTAGTGTCAAGGCCGCAACCTCCCTTTTTCTAGCACGTAGCTGCTATGCTAATGCTTAGCTACTACTTCCTTCGTTTTTTTTTTTTTTTTTTAATATTTCAATATGGACTACATGCAAAGCAAAATGAGTGAATCTACATTCTAAAATATGTTTATGTATGTAGTCCACATTCATAGTATGAAGTCCACATCGAAATCTTCAAAAAGACTTATATTTACGAACAGAGGGAAGTACTTAGAGGAAAAATGTATTGTCTAGCCTCTTCCATCAAATCCGTCGTTTGTTTGCATTAGCTAGAGCATGCACTTCTACATGGAACAGTTTACTCCACTAATCCTAAACTCTAGAGCTTCCGCCTCTTTGGCCACCCTCCTTCCGCCGCCGCAGCCCTTCCTCTCTCCCACCTGCCTTCCCCTCCTCCTGATCGCCACCTCTCTACCCCCTGGTTCAATCTCCAAAACCCTAGCTGCCACCTCTTTTCTTCCCAGTCGCTGCCACCCTACCTCTCTACCACGACCATGGCCTCGCCCCACTCCTCCATCTCAGCCGATTCCAACCCTTTTGCGGGCCCTGATCCACCTCCCGCTACCCTCATCCACAATATATGAACATCTATGATCGCGTTCCGATGACCCTAGATCACTGCACCTCCACCTACATGGCATGGAAGACCTACTTATCCGTGGTGTTCGGTGAGTACCATCTCCATGATCATATCGACGGCTCCATCAACTCACGTCTTATGCAAGGGGGTGACGAGTGGATGACCATCGACGCCACGTTTATTCGCTGGTTTTATCTCACCATCTCGAAGGATCTCTTTCACACGGAGTGCATGACAATGGGTGTGCTTTACAGATGGCTGGCTAGCTCATGCATCAGCATGATGATATGCAATCAAGAACATTTAAGAGACGTACATGGATCATGGACATGATTGATGTCGGAAGCCGCCATCTGAGCCGTCCGTTTCAAACGGCAAAGCCCTGGAACAATCGAGATCGAGTCGACTCTGTCCGAAGCAAGCACCAGCATTTGGCTAATTGGTTTTGAAAAGAAAGTTTGATGAGAAGTAGCGGCGTTGCAATGCGTACGCATAGCGCACAGTTTAAAGCAGGCCTCGAATGAGACACAGGATTCAATCAGAGTATAGGAGGGATCAATCAATATGTGAAAGAATGGTGAGAAGTGGTCCGCGTCGCCGGCCCATGCAGCGCCGTTGCAGGGGTATGGGGGAGGATGTGGCGTCGACGTGGAACGTAGACGCAACGCCTACAAACAATTGAAGCTGTCAGATGACATGCGCCATGCCCTGCAAGTCCTCAACACGAAACAAATAACGGAGTTCCTGTGGAAACGGACGAAGGATGCAAAAGCCGCCTTGTTCCTGAATTGGTACACGCAATACCTGACGCGACTACGTATGGGTATGGCTGGCGCCGCCTTCTTGGTATTGGTTTGTTAATGTTGTTATCTTGCCGCCTCAGCTTCCATTTTGGCGGTTTCAGTCTACATGCGGTTTGTTTAACCGCCAAGGAATGGGACCCCGGGTGTAAATTTTCGTTTGAAAATACTAGCAAACCTGCCCGTGCATTGCAACGGGATAGACAAATCCTCGTGCACCCAAAGCGACCCATTCATGTTATCTATTCTCCTCTTCACCACTATCACCGATGGTAGTCAAAGTATCCATAAACATGATCAATTCTAAGGCAATGAGCTTGATCATACGACTTTAGCATACTCCGTCACTCCACAAACTTGTAAAATAACGGACATGTAATATTTGTGGACGCCACCGGCATATCATCCACACTTATGTGTACGCCCTTCTACGTTGTATGTAACTATTCTGTTTCCGGCGTTGGAACAATTGTTCACGTTCAGAGTTGGATAATAATAGAGAAAGATGTTTGATAAAACTTCGAACCAAATTATTGAAGGTCTTATTTGACGAAGCCCACTGGAAATTGTTAGGAATTCATTAATTATGTCATGGACTATTTCCTACACCTCGTCCGTCCTATCTGAATCATCCGAGCCTGGCCCTGACATGTGACAAATATAGATGATACAACAAACAGTAGCAAGAGAACATCTTATCCACCGAGTTATGTCAACATGTTATTTGGAACGTGGCTTAACGGGATAGAGCCCGAATTTGCAGGTTATTTTCCGAGCCACGGCGTTGATCCGTTCGTGGTCGCTACTCACTCCGATGAAGGCCAGGGAGCGTTTGGTTACTGAATCTATTCACTAGGAGATGGTAGCTAGGGATATTTTCAACCGGTTTGGATGGCGGTCATGTAATAGGATAGGCAATTAGTTACCTATCTCTCTTTTGTCAACCGGTTGTGGCGTCCTTTATTTGGCTAGTTTGTCTTCTAGCCCTTTTACCTAGCTCTGTGTGAGCTCTTTTTTATTTTTATTTGGAGACTTTTAGACCTTGTTGGAACCTATTTATTTGTTTAATAAGATGACCGTATGCATCGCTCTGATGCAGAGGCCGGGGAGTCCCCTTTTCGAAAAAAAAGAACATCATATGCATGATCACAGCACAAATCATAAATGTTTCTTTTTTCTCGAATACTTTTCTCAAGGCCACCAGCAGCAACATGTCAGCTTCATCCTTGTCAGCTGGTTGGTCGCGCATGAATGAATGAATGAATGAATGCGATGAGAGGGAGACGTGCCGCTCTCTCCCTTCAATTCCCCGGCTACCAACAAAACCGGCTAACTTGCAGCCAAGCTTGCTGCCGTACGTTGGCACCAGGATCGCGCTCGCAGGAACAAAAACTCCAGTTAACAAAACCAGGGCCGCCCAGAACTATTTTGTATATGTCCAGCACAAAATGCTACGTGCCCATCGGAGCCACAAAAAAGTTCAAGTGGCCGATGAGTCTGTAACACTAATGCTACGTCTGCATCTCAGGAATCATTCATATGCTGGGGTTCGGTGCTTCAGAAAATAACAATAGCAATCATGCAAGGAGACCCGTCACGCAACACATGAGTCCAACAAGACGTAGTACAAAGAAAAAGGCCATGAAAATAACTCGACCATCGACCGGCTCCACGCAACTTGTGCAGCTGAAACCACCCTCGCGGTCACGGATTGCAGTGAGCCAATGACCACAAAAGAAAAGAGGAAAACGAGAGCTGTCCGTCTTGCCTGCACTGATGGTGCTGGTACACTAACGCTAGTGCTCTTGCCGCTCTCCATGGTACAAGAGGCTGTGGATCGAGCTCAGCCTTATCGATATCGCTAGGCCCAAAAGGATAAGCAAAACCTTTTTATTCATGCAAATAAAATTGCACATATAGTGCGAGTTTGCCCGGGTGCTGTCCAACATCTCATCGTGATCCTCCAAGGTCGTCCTTTTGCTATGGAAGTGTCAATATCCCACCAAAGGTGGACCATTGGACTGGCCCACACCCTCCGCCACGGCCTTGGCGCGAGCACTGATGTAATTCGTCCAGTTTTTTGTAAACACAGTACAAACACATGCATTCCAAGAAACTAAGCCGGTATATCATTTTAAGATACGTGATACACTCAACACACGTATATCTTACCCCTATAATCACCTTCGAGAGATTGAGCCGACATATCATCTTGAAATTGACGAATTAACCACAGACAACTTGTAGTCGACAAAAAATCTTCTCCCACCGAACGCGCATTGCCGGAAATTCTAAAATAAATCCGGGTAAATATGCGAGCACCGGGACTTGAACCGTGATGGGCTGAGGGTGTCCTCCTAATTTCTAACCATCCAATCACATGTCATAATTCATAGTAGTTAGGACGTCTCCAACAAGCACCCCTAAACTGCCCATAACCATCGGACCGAGAAGTCTAGATGTGTTTTCTCATCCAGCATGATAGCTCATTCGTCAGCGGATCGGTCCAGATGTCCGTTTTCCTGCAAACCACTGGCAAACTAGGGGGCTTTGTGGGCATTCAGACCACTTCCATGCACGCATTCGATGACCCGGTTCCACCTGAAAACCGTCCCGCCCAAAATCTCCCCGCGTGAAACGGTTGTCGCGCATTCATGCCGGTCAGCGCTGCTCCAGTGCGAACTTTGATGGACCGACATGTCGGTCAAAGCGATGCAACCGGAAGAGTCAGCGGCGTCACTTCAATGTAGCTCCAGCGACCGAAAAGTCTACTCTGGCTGCTGCACCACATTGAAGCCGACTTCCAGTCCCTTCTCCTGGCCACCACACCTATTTAAGCAGGAATTTGATGTTGTCCACACCGCACTTCTCGCATATCATCTCCGCTCCGGCCTCGGTGACACCACTATCTCCAGCAACATGGTCTGGCGCAGCCCTCGCCGTCACGAGCCATCCTGAAGAAGGAGCCACACTCCTCGTCTTGCCATCGCGTCAAGCAGGAGTCGGTGCGCCTCTCAGGCACGTTAAAGCAGAGTCAGTGCCCCCCTACGCAACAGTGACATCCAAATGGAGCACCGCGTGAAGGAGGAGTTGGTGCCAACGCAATACAACCGGTATGCCCAGATAAATGGGCCGGTGTTGTCGCGGCCCCGTGCCCTTCTGCCGCTGGAAGGACTACTCCGACGATGATGACAATGACGACGGCGGTTGCATGGACAGCGGTGGCCGTGCGGCGGGCCAGGTCGGCCACACGTACGAGGTCACCGTACACTAAAGTTAGCCTCCTATGATTTTTTCTGTTTTTAGTTAAATGGACGAAATCTTGTCCGTTTTATATAAATTATATCATAACTTTGCTGAATTTCATCGTGTTTCAGGACTTTTATCCAAATTTATTCGAATTTGTTTCAAAATGGATGTGAGTGAAAGCATTGATACGCAACCATGTATGCACTTTTGAAGGATCTTTGGAAGTGTATCTTAGGCTCTCATTTGGTTCTGGTGATTTGATAACACGATTGATATATGACTAATATTTTATCAAGTTTAGTTCATGAATATATTCCTCATTGGCGTGGATACATCATTAAAGACCTCTACTTTGGTGCTAACAAGTGGTTGACCCTTCAAGCTTGTATTTTAATCCTTTCATGAATCAAAGATCCATATTAACGATAATTGTACTATCAAGAGGGGCTCACGTGAATTAACTAGGGACGAACACTATCTATCTTAAGACTATAAACTCAATTGAAAGTGCATTGTTTCCCCAATGCTAGTTTGGTGTCAATGGCAATATGGTTAGTGAGGAATAATGTCATTTTATAAAGTTTATCTTAGGACATTGGTCTCTTGATGATTGTCTACGGACGTGGTTGACCTCCTCCCCCAACTCAAAAAGGAAAAAAGGCGTCGGCTATCCGATGACTCAAAGATTTTTCACTTTTATTTGAATCATAGGACAACCACAAATATTAAGAAGTGTGGACATGTTTGAGAAGTTAGGGATCATGCTTCCACACATACAACATCCTCACTGTACGTTTTTTATCGGAAAAGGGTAAAACAGTAGGCTTAATGTGTTGTTTTTGGGACTCCGAGGGTCCAGGGACCGGTTTCTGGAGTGACCAGAAACCTTCTGGACACCTTGGATCCCTACACCCTCAGATCTCTGATTCCCTGAGGTTTCCATCACCCAAGCGGCTATCTCATAGGACCGGCACCCTGGGGTCGTCAACCCTCAGGAACCCAGAGTGATTCTCAGACCTAATGGATGCCACAGGTCCACAGAGTATCATTCGTACTGGCCTCTGTGAAGTCTGGGTCCCCGGGAACATAATCCCGGGTCCCCAGAGTCCCCCGCGGGGAAACAATAACATTTGGCCTAGGAGGTATAACTCCAACCCCTTTTTCCTCCTCACTCCATCCATCCATTGGCATGACCTTGCACTCCATTCCCAAACCCTAAATAGCTTGATTCCTCCACATCCCACCACTCAAACTTGTTGACTTGTTGTGGATTGATAGAGGATCACCCGATCTACACTTCCACCAAAATGGTTTGTGATTCCCCAACTCCTTTACCAACACTTACTACTCTTGGCTTGAGCTTGCCCTCCATTCCCAGACCCTAAATAGCATGATCCCTCTCCACCCACATGCTCCAAACCGCTCAAAGTTTCCGTAGGGTGCCCTTCAGAGGGAAGCTTATCCCCAAAAATTTAGGACCGACATATTATTATTTAAAAAAACTGTGACGGTGCATATTTCAACTTCTAGAAAAGAGAATGCTCCCCATAAACGAGAGGAAAACATATGTTGACCATTTCACTGTTTACAATAAGGGGCTTCGAGTTCTATTTTTTTTCTCAGCCCGGAATCTGAGGACCCGCCTCTCGGTTCTATCCCTATATTAGCTAGCATGAGGCCGCGCTTGGATTGCTGGTAAAATCTTACAAATGTAAATAGTTACTAATGTATATTACCGGTTTTTGGTAATATACTACCAGCAACATTTTCTGCTTGTAAAAAAAAAGTTCCCTCAAAGTCGGGCGCCTTTCTCTGTTTTGCATTGACTATCTCCTCCAACAGGCACATGGAGCACGAACCACGAAGACGACAATACTACCACCATCCTCCGCACCAACTCCTTCTCCATTCCTTCCTCCACCACCACCTCTGTCCCTATTCATCGTCGTCGGCCAACCATCTCATATGTGCACATGTCCATGGTGGCGCCCTCCACGGCAGCCGGCCAGGAAGTACAAGCGATTCAAACCGGCCAGCGCCGGACCCCACACAACGAAGGCCGAGATCGAACACACGATTTCGCACTGCAAGCAGCGGGGGCTACTCGACTGCTTCTCCTCGTCGTCAACGCCGCTACACGAGCTGTGACATCTTGGGCCTCCACCGCAAGGCCGCGCGCTCGTGTGCCGCCATCGAGGTCTTCCACCTCAAGTCTGTTTGCTTCTACTGTCGCCAGGTGTCGTTTTATTTGTTTGGCCTCAGTTGGTCTGTAAGTTTTACGAATGTAAGCGAGACCAAAACCAGCGGAACCGGTGGATAGGAATCAGTTGTATAAAATAATAATGAAGTACTCCCTCCGTCCCAAAATAAGTGTCTCAAGATTAGTACAACTTTGTACTAAAGTTAGTATAAAGTCGAGACACTTATTTCGAAACAGAGGGAATATGTCTTAGTTGGTTTGTGCGGTTCACTATGAATGAAGATGTCATGAGTTCAATTCATATCGTCCGCACTCTCTTTGGAAATTTAAAAGTAGAAGTAGAGCTACGAGCCGCCCGCAGTAGCAAACTATCTGGCCCACATGTCAGGGACCTATGTGGTCGTGCTCCATTGGTCCATCCCAGCACCCACATCTTCCCATCCTACTATAAGTTGAGCACCACAGCAGCGGCCTCCCCTGAGTTCCCAGCTCCAGGTCCACAAATTCGAGCGGCCACCCACCCCTAACCCCGAGCAACAGAGGATCCAACGACCAGTCCCCAGGGCGCACTCTCATCCCATGGCGTCGGGACAACCGGCCGTGCAGGTACACCATTTCACCATTGTTTCGAACCCCAATGCTCTCTCGTCCCGTCCATGGAAGAATCTAGTTGCTCATGTAAAAAATTATTTGGATCTGCAGACCATCGTGCTGAGGGTGACCATCCACTGCCATGGCTGCAAGAAGAAGGTCCGGAAGGTGCTCAAGAGCATGGAAGGTACCTAGCGTCACCTTCTTCTTTCACCGTCCTCTCCTTCTCCTTCACCTTATGATTAACCAAGTGGCCGTCGTGCAGGCGTGCAGGACGTCAAGGTAGACTCCCAGCAGCACAAGGTGACGGTGACGGGCACCGTGGACGCCGACACGCTCGTGAAGAGGCTCTACAAGTCAGGCAAGCATGCCCTGCCATGGCAACACACGCCGGCCGCGCCTGCCACCAGCCCCGAGGCCCCGGCGCCGGCCACCCCGGCCGACGAGGGCACCACCAAGGATGCTGCTGCGGCGGACAAGAAGCCAGCGGAGCCTGTCAAGGCCGACAGCTCCGACAAGAAGCCACCGGAGCAGGAGACGGCCCCGGAGAAGAAGCCTGAGACGGAGAAGGGAGCAGAGCCTGAGAAGGAGGCCGAGAAAGAGGAGGCGAAACCATGCGAAAAGTCAAAGAAAGACGGCGGCGAGAGCGCGGCGACCGAGCCCAAGGCAAAGGTCGCCGAGCCCGCGAGTGAATCCGCTGCCCCCACAAATGAGGCCGGCGATGACGACGGCGGGGACAAGAAGAAACAGAGCAAGCCAAAGGACGCACCTGCGCCGGACAGGTCCTTGTCTCCGACTCCGGCGCCGGCGCACGCGCACCAGGAGTTCAACCCGTACAGCGCGCCGCAGCCGGTAATGAGCTACCACACGGCGCAGCCGAGAGCGAGCGTGTCCTACTACGCGCCGCAGCCGGAGCAGGGCTACTCCATGCGGCAGCAACCACCGCAGCAGCAGCAGGCCTACTCCCAGCAGGCGCAGCCAATGCAGCAGTGGTCGCCGTCGTACCTTTACATGCCGTACCCGCACGCGTCGCCGGAGTCCTACTACCACGACTACTACAGCCCGCCGGGGACGCACGCGCCGCCGCCTCCACCTCCGCCGCCGCTCCAGGACTCGTACCGCCTGTTCGACGACGAGAACCCCAACTCGTGCAGCATCATGTGATTTCAGTTCACCGACAGTACGGCACGGCGCGGCTCCCGCTAGCCGCCGCCGGCGATGTAGCTAAGGAGGTGCCTTCGTAACAGAGACCTCTCTGGTTGTAGGTAGAGTAGCTGGTTACTCTCTTCGATTGGGAGGTCAAAGCTCTCCTTGATCAATCCATTTTTCATCTTCTTCTTTATTTTATTTTCTTTATTATTATTATTATACTGTTCTAAATAGAGCATGTAATTGTAATGAAACATACAACGGATTATATACAGCTGAAGAATCTTACCCCTCTGTTCACTTTTATAAGGCTTTGAAGACATTTCAGACAATGTGCAAAACAGTTTATTTTTAGTTGTCTGAGACGACTTACAAAAATGAACGGAAGGAAGGAGTATTAGATATGTCATCCTTTATACTCCAATGCAATCATGTCTAGAACAGCCTCTGGCCTTAGAACTAATCCATACACGTATCGATGGTAATTTCGACGTTGCAAACAAAGGTTCTAATTAAGCAGTTTTTAACTGTCAGCTCTTTGCTGCTAAACCATGACATGATATGGGATCGTACCGAAGCCGCAGTCCATAGATTTACTATTTAGATAAATCTAGTTGCCCCATATAATTTACTTAACCGGTAGGGCCCCTCTCCTTGCCACGATGATGATGTTAGCACCATAATAATCTTAATTATTTGGTGTGATAGCTCAGCAGTAGAAATTAATCTGGTTCTTGGGGTGAGGCCAAGATTGCCGGTTTGTTTTAGGGCTTTTGAATATAAGCAAGGGGGCTATCCTTGTCCACATGTTAATGATTTACCCCTCCATGCTCATCTGGCGATGAATATGCTTTACATAATATACTAATAAGCCAAGTACACTCATTAAGTTAATCTGGTCTCATTATTGAGGGTTGAGAATGGCATGGAAGCTAGTGGGCCTTCGGCTGTACTACCTCCGTCCTGACTTATTGGTGCTATTCGTATTTTGTGCCAAATTTTAACAAGAGATTTAACTAATAAAATATTAATGTATGTCATAAAAAATTATATCTTTCGATTCGTATTTGAACATATTTTTCAATGATACTATTTTTTATGACATGCATTAAAATTTTGTTAGCTAAATTGAAGGTCACAAGTTTTTCATAAAATAGGGACTAATAAATCAGAACGAAGATAGTACTAGATAGTACTCCCTCCATTTCTAAATATATGTCTTTTTAGAGATTCTAATATGGATTACATACGATGTAAAATGAGTGAATCTATATACTTTAAATATGTCTATATATATCCGTATGTAGTTTAAACTGAAATCTCTAAAAAAACATATATTTAGGAACGGAGGATGTATTACATATATTAGCATAGGACGCCAATATGGTAATGTTTGCTTAGTTGTTAATTAGCCATTGGGGACGGTGCATGGAGGTAGGGCAGTCTCCATGAAGATGTGCTGCCTGCCTCAGTCTTGACTAGATTTTTTTAATTCGTGTAATTTTAAATTTAAAAATCTAGACAAAACCAAATATAGTGCAGAATGAGTGTACGTATTTTTTGGACAAATCAACTAAAATTCTGTAAGAATTGGAATAATTTTAAATTAAAAAATGCAGATAAAAAATATAGTGCTGAATGAATGTACGTAAATTCTTTTGGACAAATTAATGAAATATTTGTTTGAATTCAAATAATTTTAAATTCGAAAATCTAGATAAAAGAAATTATAGGTCAGCGCGCAATTTTTTTTGGACAAGTGAAGTAATTTTTTGAATGAATTTGAATAATCTAGATAAAAGAAAATATAGTTCATAATGTACTTTAGGACAAATCAACATAATAGTTTATTATAAATTCGAAAATTTAGATAAAAAATTATATGTAAAAAGTAATGCACATAAATACAAAAATCTACAGAGTAGAAAATACATTCAGAATGTGTACTTTTATTCATAGGTGATATACCTTAGTAGTTCAAATGAAACAGCACACACGACCAGTTGCGATAGTTAGGCCGCTTGCGTCATTACAGTTGGTCGCTTTTTCGAACTCACTCCATCCCGTTTTTTCCAGCCGAATATATTTACAACGTACGGCGGGACCCAATGCGCAACTACTGTTGGAGTGCTTTTGTACAAAGTAGAAAATAGAGGGTGTTTCTGTAGAAAAAATATCACGTGCACTAGCCACTGACAATGGGCCCTGGCGACACTGGCGTGCCACGTAGGCAACGAATACACCCACGTACGGGAAATGTGACCGTATTTGCACGTCCGCACAAGTTTGATGACCAAAAACACGTATTTTGCAAGTTTGTGCACCAAACTGACCGTCGAGCGCAAGTTGTATGACTTCCAATATATTTACCTCTTTACTATTTAGATAAAACTAGTTGTCCCCGTGCCATATAATTTACTTAACCGGTAGGGCCCCTCTCCTTGCCACGATGATGATGTTAGCAGGATAATAATCTTAACTATTTGGTGTGATAGCTCAGCAGTAGAAATTAAGCTGGTGCTTGGGGTGAGGCCAAGATGGCCGGTTTGTTTTAGGGCTTTTGAATATAAGCAAGGGGGCTGTGCTTGTCCACATGGTAATCATTTACCCCTGCATGCTCATCTCAGCTTGGGCGATTAATATGCTTTACATAAAATACTAATAAGCCAAGTACACTCATTAAGCTAACCTGGTTTCATTATTGTGGGTTGAGGAGTGGCATGGAAGCTAGTGGGCCTTCGGCCGTCCTAGTTTATTGGTTCTCTTTGTATTTTGTTTCAAATTATAATCAGATATTTAACTAATAAAATATTAATATATGTTATAAAAAATATATTTTTGGATTCGTATTGGAACATATTATCCAATGGTACTATTTTTTATGACACACATTAAAATTTTGTTAGTTAAATTTAATAAACCAGGACGAAGATAATACTAGATAGTACTCCCTTCGTTCCTAAATATAAGTCTTTTTAGAGATTTCAGTATAGACTACATACGGCGCAAAATGAGTAAATCTACACTTTAAATATGTCTATATACATTCATATGTATTCTATTGAAATCTTCAAAAAAAAAACTTATATTTAGAAATGGAGAAAGTAGAGCAGAGGATGCCAATATGGTAATGTTTGCATAGTTGTTAATTAGCCATTGGGGCCAGTGCATGGAGGTAGGGCAGTGACCACCGCTGGGAAGATGTGCTGCCTGTGGTTTTTCCATGTCGGCCATGTGTAAAACCCCCTTTTTGTTTCCTGAGAGAGAGATAGAGGACTCCCTTCCCTTTCTGCACCAGATATGCAGCACATGGCATGTCGAGCACCGAACAGCCAATGGTCCCTCAAATTTCGCAAGTTTTGATTGCGTCCATATTTTAGCATTTTACTTTAAGACCCCCTACATCATGTTTTTATCTTCTCTTCCTGCACGGCTGTGCTCTCCGTAGATTTCTCACCAGGTTACTTTCACTGAACCAAGCCATGGACTACCAGAAATGAGCGGCAATGCAACACTTGCCCAGTCGCTCTCGTTTTGTCTAGCATGATGCTCCAACAAAAGAAGAAGAAGAAGAAGAACAAACATATATGCAACAAATCATCATCATCCTACGTTAGATTTGTCTAGATACTTGGACGGAGGGACTACAACAGATCATCATCATCCAAGGGCGGGTTGGCATGCTCTAACGACTGCTAGCTTCCCTGTGTGACTGTTAGTTGGTGCAAGCCTTTTGGGTGCTCCCTGGCCGTCCACTCAAAGAACTAGAAATAGGTACTACTTCCTCTTTTCCAAAACATAAGTTTTTGCAGAGATTTCATTAAGGTTTTGGTTATCGAATGAGGCATTTTTACCCAGGGGAACTGGTAAACGTGGTTACCAGGGTTACCGAAAAATACCGAAAATATTTTGAACGAATTTTTAGTTGAATTTTAAATTTAAATAAGTGAATAAACGAACATTTGAACCATAGACCTCTCAAAACAGGAACTAGGTTGCTACTGACACACAAAAACCAAATCTCATGGCACTAATTAATTAGATCCTACGTACTTACTATAAATCCAGTGTTTGAATCAAAAAAATTCAAAAACAAAACTATTTTTTGCTTGGTATGGGGATTTACCGAGGGGCACGGAAATACGCGGTAACCAAGGCAAATCTCGAAATTTCGACTGGTAACAAAAACCTTGTTATGGACTACATACGAAGAAGAATGAGTGAATCTACAATCAATACGTCTATATATATAAGTATCTAATTCAAATTGAAATCTCTAGAAAAAAACTTATATTTGGGAACTTGGAATCACGAAACTTCAATAAAAAATTCTAGCGCCAGCATTTCTCCACGAAAGCAATGTATGGACCTACTTAGGTTTCATCCACTCAAGGAAATTTGAAAAGAAAAATGTGCGTCAGAAGCTGGAACTGAACCAAAGTTCACGCCTTGCGTTGAGCAAGAGAGTAGCTGTAGCAAGTGGAACAATCTCTCACAATTTTCATGACTAAGTTTCATGATTTTCTTTTGTTTCAGCCTGAGTTATCTCCCCGGCCCTGGTGCGCCAAACAACACTCAAAATATGGCTCCCTCCCAATGTACATACTTAACCGGCTGGTCCCTCCCAATGTACATACTTAGCTTTCTGCACCAGCTTTATATTTGTACTAAGTAAAGCGATGATCACTCACAACTCTTCGGGTCCAGAAAAAGCCGAAACCTCGCAATCTGCTAGAAGGAAACCCATGGCATCCTTGTGGCGGACACCGCGCACGGCACAAATATTTCCTCTGTCTCTACCATGAGGAGAATTTTTCCTCTAGCGTAAATTGTTCGTAAGTTGGCTTTCAGAATGATTGGTGATGTTGAGAACACAATAACCGCCACCTCCGCTGCCGCTCCAGGACTCGTACCGCATGTTCGACGACGAGAACCCCGACTCGTGCAACGTCATGTGATTTCACCGACATGTATGGTGTAGTAATTGTAATACGGTAAGCCTTTACATGTAGCATCAATGAGATCTTCCCTACTATAGCATTTTGTATAAGCTTGTAAAACATAAGAGAAACAAATAGCGGATTATATACAACTAAAGTATCTTCTCTGGAGATACTAGAAATGTCGTCCTTTAATTATACTCCAATCCCATCATGTCAAGAGGACATTCTTCTAGATTCTTCTCGCCAACTCGTGAACAGCCTCTCGCCATAGAACAAATACATACACATATCGATAACAATTTCAGCGTTGCAAACAAAGGGTCTAATAAAGTAGTTTTTAACTATCAACTATTAGGTACTACACTATTACACCATATGGGACCTTACCGAAGTCGTAGTCTATAGATTTGCTCTTTAGATAACTCTAGTTGTCCCAGGGCCGTAGTTTACTTAATCCATAAGGCCCAATCACCACTCCTTTTTGCCACCGATCAATGATGTTAACGCGATAATAATCTTAATTATTTGGTGCGATAGCTCTGCAGTTGAACTTAAGCTGGTGCTAGGGGCGAGGCCAAGCTGGCCGGTTTGTTTGAGGGCTTTTGAATATAAGCAAGGTGGTTTGTGCTTGTCCACATGTTAATGATTTACCCCTGCATGCTCATCTCAGCTTGGGCGATTATTATGGTTTACATAAAATACTAGTAATAAGCTAAGTATGCTCATTAAGTTAACCTGGTTTCATTATTGTGGGTTGAGGAGCGCATAATGGAAGTGGTGGACAAATCAGTAGCAATGGTATGGAAGCTAGTGGGCCTTCAGCTGTACCAGATAGTAGTATATATCAGTAGAAGATACGAACTTGGTAATGTTTTGCTTAGTTGTCAATTAACCCCCGGAAAGCTGATGAAAACCCCTACATCATGTTTTTACCCCTCTTCCTGCACGGTTGTGTTCTCGGTAGATTTTTTTCCCTTTGATTTTTCACCTGGTTACTCTCGCTGTCTGAGCCAAGCCATGGACCACCGGAAATGAGCGGCACGGCAACACTCGCCCTGTTGCTCTCATGCAGTACTAATCTCACTGTCGGGCCGATTCTTTGGAAGTTGGGACGAGCAGGGCCGTCCAAATGGGTCAGGCTGGTCCCAATGAGGTGGAACTTAGGAGTAACATCATATATTTCAATACAACGTTGCTTATGTGGCACATATTTAATGAAGAGTGAGGTGCTTATGGTAACTAGCTAAGTTACCGGAACATCACACACTTCAAGAAACAATGAGTCTATAAGCTAATAAATGCATCGTTGCATGACACTACCTACATGTTCCTACCCACTGTGGAGTTAGTAACACAGTCTAGATAAGTGTGTATGTTACTACCTTATGTTCCTGCCCATTGTGACCAGCCTCAGGTCAAATCATGGTACAGCGGGAAGCTTTCCTTTTTCTGGATTTTTTGACTTCTTTTCTTACCTCCACTATTTAATTACGTGTCCAGCGGTGATTAGTAAATGCGAAAATTGTACAGCTGTGAATAGTACATGCTTGAACAGTAGGTATTAGTAACAGTGCCCCGTGTAAAAAGTGTTTTGGAGAAAAATACGCACTAGATTAAAAAAATAAGATTTTGTTACAGATTAAAATTTATAATTTTTTCATATATCATTTCTCTCCGTCGGCATACCGATGCAGAGTAGCCTTGATCATCTCTCGCTCCTTTTTTATGATGATGTTGTCGAGGTAGAAAATAGTAAACCAGAACAATGCATTTGCACGAACAGTAATCCGTGGGCAGAATAAGTATGTTATGGATTACTGTCTATTTTTACACCACGACAACAGTGAACAATGCACCAACAATAACCTTAGCAAAATCAAAACAGTATCCGAATAAATACAGAACAACTAAAGAAATAATCGTCCAAATAAACTGAAACAACAAACCCGAATAACCATGAACATTAAAGCCAGTGGAACGGAAAATTACCTAAACAAACCAAAAACGTTAACCCACTCAAAAATTAAGCTGCAACAATACCCGAATTGTAACTCACAACAACAAACTATGTGAACAATACAATACCTGAACCGTAAAGCTAGAACACTAAATCTGACTAAACCGGATCAGCAAACCCAAATAAAACCAAAAGGCAAAAAGTAGTAAACCAGAGCAGAAATCCAAATAAACCAATTATAGTAACCCGAAACAATAAACCAGAATAGCAAACGAGAATAAATGGGAACAATAACTGACATAGCACATAAAATATCAAAGCTTATGGAAAAAAATCATTGTCACAATGACAATAAGTAGCAAATCACTAGACAACAATTATTGCTATTTTCAAGTGCAATCCACGGAATATATGGTGAACATAGACCTTCTAGCTCAACTGCCATTAGGCAGTGATATGCATCCAGGCCAAACTAAATAGTTTTCTTGGTCCGCTTTACTACCAACTAATGCACCACGGAATTATTTACTTGCAACCCCACCATTCGCAAATTCTGCTTTAGAGAAAAAAGATGAAATGTCTCAATCAGAAGAACAAAAGATATAGACAACCTTAGTATATTTTACAATACAATTAAGAAACAATACAACACTGATTATGCTTCCCCTATTGAATGTCACCAGACACCGGGCCTGACATCCATGCTAAAGAAATTCCACAATGGCGAAAATGGCAAAACACTAATGATTTACCCACACGCGGCAAACTAAAAAAGAACGGTTTTCAATTGTTGCACCTTACTTAGAAATTTGTTTTACATCGCACATGTAGTACTTAATTCTTTGCCATAAATAAATCATGGTTCATTCAAAACTTCAATCGCATGATCCATAAAACACTTCCGTTCTATAAAGAAAACACAAAATGGACGGCACCTGCAACGTTCTTTGTCACTTTATACAAAAAAAAAGACAAGCATTTCCACACGTCAGGACAAAAATAGCAATTACAATGGATGTAAACGTGTTATAAATGAACCTATTGCACCAATCAACCTTGCTAAAACAAATCTACATCTCCTTTCCTGTCTATAAAACCCAAACAAAACAAAATAGCTCCAACCGACTAAACATGAAAAAAAAAATACTTGCATGCATAAAAATAAAAAATAAAGTATTTATCAGAAAAAAAATGAGGCTTGCCACGGGCACAGCGTGCGCCGCGCATCTACAGCGCTAGTAGCACCCTATAGCTTCACCATAGTGTTTACAAGAGGTATCGCACTAAGGGACTTTGATCGAAACACATGAAAAAATATTTTAAATAGTGCGCTCAATCAGCAAAGATGTCTGCTATAGCGTTTACAAAAGGTCTTGTGCTATAGCATTTAGAAGAGGTCCACCGCTAAAGCTTAGCACGCTATTTAAAAATATGGGTCAAATCTGCTCCCCAAGAAACACGAGAAAAGTTGGACCATTGCTTGAATGGTAAAGAAGATCTGATCAGCAAAGTATAGCCTTTTGAGTCATGACTTGTTCCTCTCATGCACAAATCATCTTGGTCTTGGTTACCATGATACTCCAACAAATTAAAGAAGAAGAATATACAACAGCATCATCATCATCGCGAAGGTATTGGCGGTATTTGGCATGGTCTAATGACAGCTAGGTTCCCTTCATGACTGTTAGTTGGTGCACACCCGTTTCAGGCCTCCCCGACGGTCCGCTCAAAGAACTAGAAATAGCTACTAGTTTGGAATCATAAAACTTTGTCTAGCGCCGGCATTTCTCAAATAAAGCAATCTTTGGACCTACTTAGCTTTTATCCACTCATCAAGGAAATTTGAAAAGAAAAATGTGCATCGGAAGTTGGAAACAGGCCAAAGTTCACGTGATAATACCTTGCCTCGAGCAAGAGTCGCTGTAGCAAGTGGAACAATCTCTGACATGTTGCATGCTTAAGTTTCATGATTTTCCTTTGTTTCAGCCTGGGTTATCTCCTCGCCTAGCTGGTCTACCAGCTGTCAACGAGAAGATGAACAAGAGGAAGAGTTTTGGTGCGTAGGGACATCGGCCAGAATGATTAGCCATATACTTAACCGGCTGGTCCCTCCCAATGTATACACGAGCTTTATATTTGTACTACTAACTAAAGCGATGATCACTCACAACTCCTCCGGGTCCGGAAAAGCTGAAACCTCGCAATCTGCTAGAAGAAGGAAACCCGTGGCATCCCTGTCGCGGACACCGTGCACGGCACAAATGTTTCCTCTGTCTCTACCATGTGGATAATATTTCCTCTAGTGCAAATTGTTCGTAATTTGGCTTTCAGAATGATTGGTGATGTTGAGAACACCATAACTGCCACCTCCGCTGCCGCTCCAGGACTCGTACCGCCTGTTCAACGACGAGAACCCCAACTCGTGCAGCTTCATGTGATTCATTCCACCGACATTTACGGTATAGTAATTGTAATGAGATAAGCCTTTACATGTAGCATCAATGAGATCTTCCCTACTATAGCATTTTGTATAAGCTAGTAAAACATAAGAGAAACATATAACGGATTATATACAACTAAAGGATCTTCTCTGGAGATATTAGAAATGTTGTCCTTTAATTATACTCCAATCAGGGGCGGAGCTAAGGGGGGACGAGCGGGGGCCACGCCCC
>LR738714.1:864790497-864803561 GCA_902687465.1 Secale cereale | reverse complement strand
CAACGGTGAGCTCAAGCCTTGAAGCCCACGAGTGGAAGCCCATGTCTCAACAGCAATTGTTCAGCCCACCACGGAAGCAGAGAGCTGAGTCACGTTTTGGCCCTTTTGGAAGCTGAGGAGGTCACGAGGGGACTGACTCCATCGTTTCGGCGCACGACTAGCCACCTGCGGCAGTTCGGCGAGGGGCTCGCACAAGGCACATCGGATCAGCGTCGGCGCGCAAGTCTGCGGCCAGCCAAAAACAACGGCAACCAGCAAGGAAATTTTCCGGTTAGTCTCCTTTGATTGACTAATTGGTACCATGAAATCATACGGCAAACTACTTCGTATTACAGTATTAGGTTGCAGAAATTCTAGATTTAGATGGAATTAATTTGGGGTAACCATTTCTTGTTTGTCCCCACAAATATGTACCGTAAATTACTAAACTAGTCTTGACCTACCGATTCTCCTGTGGATTTAATTTGTCACCGATCTTGTGGATTTTACTAGACATCCCCATCCGCCCGCTCCTTGATTTTGATCTTCTTGGTAGTCGCAGAGACAATTTTTAACTAATACAAATGTAATTTTCATGCATTGTTGATTGACCATATTGTCCGTAGTTCTGTACTAAACCATCATTTTTTCTCTCTTTATTACGTTGGCAATGCAATGAGAATTTCTATATCTGTTGTGCCTTGCCCCCCCTATGCTCAAATCCTGGCTCCGCCCCTGACTCCAATCCCAACAAGTCTAGAGGACATTCTTCTTGATTCTTCTCGCCAACTCGTGAACAGCCTCTGGCCATAGAACCAATACATACACATATCGACAACAATTTCAGCGTTGCAAACAAAGGGTCTAATAAAGTAGTTTTTAACTATCAACTCTTAGGTGCTAGACCATGACACGATATGGGACCTTACCGAATACGCAGTCCTTAGATTTACTCTTTGGATAACACTAGTTGTCCCCGGGCCATAGTTTACTTAATCGATAAGGCCCAATCACATCTCCTTTTAGCTACCGATCGATGATGTTAGCACGCTAATAATCTTAATTATTTGGTGCGATAGCTCTGCAGTTCAACTTAAGCTGGTGCTAGGGGTGAGGCCAAGCTGGCCGGTTTGTTTGAGGGCTTTTGAATATAACCAAGGTGGTTTGTGCTTATCCACATGTTAATGATTTACCCCTTCATGCTCATCTCAGCTTGGGCGGTTATTATGGTTTACATAAAATACTAGTAATAAGCTAAATATGCTCATTAAGTTAACCTGGTTTCATTATTGTGGGTTGAGGAGCGCATAATGGAAGTGGTGGACAAATCAGTAGCAATGGTATGGAAGCTAGTGGGCCTTCAGCTGTACCAGATAGTAGTATATATCAGTAGAAGATACGAACTTGGTAATGTTTTGCTTAGTTGTTAATTAGACCCCCGGAAAGCTCAAAACCCCTACATCATGTGTTTACCCCTCTTCCTGCACGGTTGTGTTCTCAGTAGATTTTTTTCCCTTTGATTTTTCACCTGGTTACTCTCGCTGTTTGAGCCAAGCCACGGAACACCGGAAATGAGCGGCACTGAAACACTCGCCATGTTGCTCTCGTGCAGTACTACGTGTCACTGTGTCCGATTCGTTGGAAGTTGGGACGAACAGGGCCGTCCAAACGGGTCAGGTCAAATCGTGGTTTTAAATAGCACCCTATACCTTTACCATAAGGCAAATTTTAACATGCTCCCTCTTACCCCTTATTTTTACATATGAGGTAAGAAGGTAAGAGTTAATCCGACCACTAATTAATGTGATCAACGGCTCAGATCTACTACATACTCTTACCTCTCATGTGAAAAGAGGGGGTAAGACGTCCGCTATAGCGTTTACAAGAGGTCTCGTGCTATAGCGTTTACAAGAGGTCCACCGCTAAGACTTAGCACGCTATTTAGAACTATGGGTCAAATCCGCTCCCCAAAAAACTCGAGAAAAGCTGGACCGCTGCTGGATCTTTGGAAGCAATGTCATTCTTTTTCACGAGCTCGGTTAGTGACAAAGTTACAGACCTAGGGTAGAGTCATAGGCCTGACCAAAGGGTCCCACCCAAGGTCACTGTCCTAGTAGATCAAAAGACAAGAACCATAACAGTGGAGACAGTCGACTGAGACGGTCCAAGGTGACGCTTCACTCGACTGACTCATGTACCCAGGACGACTCAACTTCACTCGACTGGATCAGGCACTCGACCTCCGAAGACTAAGCGCCTCTCAGAACAGCAACGGTCCTATATTTACTCACTGTAGTAAACCCCTTAACTACCCTTTACTGCAGGCGTTACCAGTAACGCCAGCCTTAATGTACCTTTAAGCCCTTGGTAACGTGGAGCATGGCTGGGGTCTTGGCATACTATATAAGCCACCCCCCTCCTCCAGAACAAGGGTTCGCACCGCTGTAACACATGCATACGCACATCAGTCGACCAAGCCTCCGGGCATCGAGACGTAGGGCTTTTACTTCCTCCGAGAAGGGCCTGAACTCGCTAAACACTCTGTGTACAACCTCGCCATAGCTAGAATCTTGCCTCTCCATTCGTACCCCCTACCCTCACTGTCAGACTTACAACCACGACAGTTGGCGCCCACCGTGGGGCAAGGCGTCTTAGCGACATTTGGTGAAGTTGCAATCCATTCCCCGACCACTTTCATCATGATGTCAGGCGGCGCTTTGGCGTCGGGCCACGAGATCCGGCTCGGCGCACTGGTCTTCGTCGCCGATGACTCCGCGTGGCTTGAGGAAGCCCCGCTCGACATTGAGGCTCTACCCGCCCGCGGAGCCACACACTTTCGCGCCGGAGCCGGCGGCGTCCTCCTCCTACAGCCGTCGACCCGATACCCATCGTCCACCCTCCCCGCTGGACACCGCCGTAAGCGATTTGGTCGCTCACGGCTCCAGCGGTGGGTAGAACCACTACGGGAAACATGAGATTTGCCGTCAGTACTTTCTTTGCCGTCAGCATTTCGTCGGGACAGACGACAAAGAAATGGTTTGACGTCATCAGTAGACGGCAAAGAAAAAGTAACGGCAAAATAGACTTTGCCGTCTGTCTTTTATATTACATACGGCAAAGAGTAGACTTTGCCATCTGTAAAAATAAATATAGACGGCAAAGAGCTTTGCCGTCTGCCTTTTTTATTTTAGATGGTAAAGAGCTGACTTTGCCGTCTTTAATATAAAACGCAGACGGTAAAGAACTTTGCCGTCTGTGATTTTATTAACATACGGCAAAGTGCTTACTTTGCCATCTGTAAGTAGAATCACACACGGCAAAGAAAAAACACAAGTCCACAGATCGATCACGCGGATCGCTGACATGGCTAAATCTCCTCCGCACGTCCCCACGAGGCAAAACCCACCAGCCCCACGTCCCACGCCCTCTCTCTACCTTATCCACCCGACACCCCCACGCCTCCACCACTCATCCCTCTCGTATGTCTCTCTCTCTCTTGATCTGGAGAACACCAGCACCCACGACCACCTCTCCTCTCGGCCTCTGCCTCTCCCTCGCCCGGCCACGGCCTTGCTCGTCGTCCCCGACCCCATCGCCCCCGCCGGCCCCCGTCGCATCGGTCGACCTCAGCGCGAGTCACCCGTCGCCCCCACCAGCGCGTCCCCCCACCGACCGCTGGCCTCGGCTCCGCCCTCCCCACTGGCCGCTGGCCTCGGCTCCGCCCCCCACCCCCATCGACCGTGGGCCTCGGCTCCATCCCCCCACCGGCCGCTGGCCTCGGCTCCGTTCCCCGTCGCCCCTGCCTACTTCGGCCCCGGCCCTGTCCCCCGTCGCCCCCGCCTACCCCCGGCCGCGCGGGCAGCGAAGAAGGCGGACGCGCGGGCGACGAGCATGGAAGACCCGCGGGTGGCGAGCATGGCGTGCGGCGGCGGCACACTCCACCGACGACTGCTCATTGTAGGCGCGCGGCGGCCTCGTCACTCTGGCGCATGGCGGCCTCATCCCTCTAGCGTGCGGCAGCCTCATCCCTCGAGCATGGCGCGTGATGGCCACTGCAAAGGAGCTGCTCCCTCCAGTATCGGCCGCCCAACGCTGCACTGGCGCGCGGTGGTGCCCCCCTCTCTCTCTCCAGGAACAAGCGAGCTCGAGCACGGCCGGGCGGTCGTGCGGATACTAGGTTCGGCAAAGCGGCGCGGGCGAGCGTGGTTGTCCGGTGGCGCGGCGAGTATGGTCGGGCGAGCGGCATGGTGAGCAGGGCGAGGCGGCGGCAGTGGTGTCCCTGTGGTATTGTCCATGGCGAGAAGGACGGTCGGCGGTGAAGAACCTGTTGCTGTGACGGAGGACATGATTGCTTTTCGTTTTTAGTTTCGAGGGGTCCTTGTGTAAATTTTGAGGACACTTCTGTAACTTCTCTGTAACCATCAACGATGAAAGCAACACAGCAAGGCCGTGTCAAATCCAAAATCTCCGTGAGCAAAACCTTTTTGGTTTGTTGTTCGTGTGTCCGGCGAGATGCTCTTCTCGGACGTCACTTTTTTAAAAAAATGAAAAACTTAAAAAAATGAAAAATAATCTTTGCCGTCTCTACTTTAGTCTGGATGACGGCAAAGCACACGTTTTGACTGACGACAAAGAACACATTTTTTGCCGTCTGTTATTTCTGCGGCAGATGGCAAAACTATATTGACTGACAGCAAAATCTTTGCCGTCATCTCGACATAAGGCTGACGGCAAAGTATTCTTTGCCGACTTATCTTTGCCGTCTGAGTTTGCCGTCTGCTTTCTGACGGCAAAATCTTTGCCGTCTGGATTTGGGCCTTTGCCGCCTGTGATCCACAGACGGCAAATTACCAGTTTCCTGTAGTGAACACGCGGTGGCTCATCAAATGGCCACCCCGCAAGTCGCGGCCACCGAGCCCGACGGTTACCTTTACGGGCCGGCCGATCAGTCGACCGAGCTCGAAGATTCCGTTTCCCAGTGCGGAAGCAGCGACCCCACGGCGGAGATCCTCATGGTCGATCCGCGCCGTAGCCCGCCAGGTTTTCCTCGCGGGGAGAACGGCGGCAGTGGCGGCGATCGGGCGCACGACAACGATGGTTACATCCCTCAGCCCCTCACATCCGAGCAAAGAGCTGAGCACTGTCGCCGCAACGGGGATGCGCTTTTCACCCCCATCGTGGGAGATTCCCCAGAAGCTTTGGCCCTCGAAGCCACGCGCGTGGCCACCCTGGCCGAGCGCGTGCGCCTGGAAAACATCCAACGTTCACTCAACGAACAGGCCCACCGACTGGCCCCCGAATCCAGTCGACGGCCGCGGCAATCACGTCAGCGTGAGACTCAGGTGTTCCGCACACCAGTCCAAAACCTCGAAGCCGCGGCCCGTATCGCGGAGTCGATTCAGCCCTCCCAGTCGGAAGCCGGGAGAGGCCTTCAGCAGATCCGAGATTTGCTTCGAACGGCTGAACAGCAAAACGCGGCTGTCTCTCAGTCGCGCAACAGGATTCACAGCAGATCGGTGGCTGCAGACACCGTATGGTCGACTCACAGTCCAAGATCGCCCCTGAGGCGTGAGGAACGTGGTCCGCGGCATGACCGGCACCTGGGTCGGAACGACGACCCACTCGACCGTCGACACGGACGCCACGACCGCCGTCGAGCGCCTACCCCTCCTCCGGGGAGTGGGTCGTACTCGCCTCCGCGGCACGTGGGCAGGCGCCTGCGAGACGACGAGCGTAAGATTCCTCCGGATCCCCAGCGGCCGGGCTTCGACGCAAGGTCCATCCTTGTGCAGGGTCAGGTCGACCGCAACCGGACGTCCAGGGACGAGCGAGGCGGAGACCAACCCTCCGGCAGCCGAGCGCCGGCCTCCGGGCCCGAGTGCTTCTGCAGCGCAATCAGGGTAGCGGAGATCCCCCCGAACTTCAGGCTGGCGGCCGGAGTAAGAAAATTCACCGGTGAGTCGAAGCCGGACACGTGGCTGGAAGACTACCGAGTGGCCGTGCAGATCGGAGGAGGCAACGACGACGTGGCCATGAAACACCTCCCCTTGATGCTGGGAGGCTCCGCTCGGGCGTGGCTCAACCAGTTAGCCCCCAGGAGCATATACAGTTGGGAAGAGCTAGCTCGGGTGTTCGTTCGGACCTTCGAAGGCACCTGCAAGCAACCTGCCGGGCTCGCGGAGCTTCAGCATTGCACGCAGAAGCCGAGTGAAACTTTGAGGGACTATATTCAGCGGTGGACCACTTTGCATCACACGGTGGAAAACGTTTCCGAGCACCAGGCGGTGTGTGCCTTCAAGGAAGGCGTGCGCAATCGAGAGTTGAATCTGAAGTTTGGGCGAACGGGCGATATGTCCCTATCGCGGATGATGAAAATTGCCAGTCGGTACGCCAATGGCGAAGAGGCCGATTGGCTCCGTAGCGGCAAGAAACCAGTCGCGCAGGACGACCAGAATCACAATCGGAAGAACAAGCATAAGGCCGACCCAGCTGCTCAGGTTGAGGCCGCGGTGGTCAACCAAGGGAAGGGCAAAGGAAAGCCCAAAGGCTCCTGGGCCCCCAAGAAAGGAAAGGGTCAGGCTGGAGATGATATGCTCGACCAGCCGTGTCCCATACACACTAAGAAGGACGAAGAGGAAAACTTGGTGTACCCCAAGCACACCACTCGACAGTGTCGACTCTTGATCCAGAGTTTCCAGAAGGACCAGTCTACTGAGAAAGAGAAGGAATCAGAAGAGTCCGAAGACAAGGAAGGGGACGGAGGATACCCCCGCATCAACTCCACCTTGGTGATTTTCGCAGACGTTGAGAGAAAGAGTCGACTGAAGATCATCAACAGAGAAGTAAACATGGTTGCTCCAGCAACCCCCACGTTCCTGAAATGGTCGAAGACCCCCATCACATTTGACCAGTCTGATCATCCAGCGCACATAGCCACCCCTGGGCGGCAGGCGTTGGTGGTCGACCCAGTGGTCGAAGGCACTCGACTGACCAGGGTTCTTATGGATGGAGGCAGTGGCTTGAATATCCTGTATGCAGCAACCCTCCGGGATATGGGCATTCCGATGTCCAAGCTAAGGGAAAGTAACATGAGGTTCCATGGGGTAATCCCCGGGAAGAAGGCCGACTCACTTGGTGAGATCTCACTCGACGTCGTCTTTGGTGAGTCCAAGAACTACCGAAAGGAGAAGCTGACGTTCGAAGTGGTGGACTTTAACAGCGCCTATCATGCCATCCTGGGTAGGCCAGCCTACGCCAGGTTCATGGCTCGACCATGTTAGGTCTACCTCAAGCTGAAGATGCCGGGACCCAATGGTGTCATAACCATCACTGGGAACCGCAGAAATCGGAAGAATGCTTCAAGAAAGGCTCGAAGATCACCGACGAGCAGATGGCAGCAGTAGAGATGGAGGAGTACCAGAAGCAAGTGGATCCAGGCGACCTACTAAGGGCTAAGAAGCCGGCTTCCGAGTCAGCTTTTCAGTCGGCCGGGGACACAAAACCCGTGCACATCCACCCCACCAACCCCAACGCAGCGCCGACCCACATCTCCACCACCCTCGACAGCAAATAGGAAGAAGCGCTCATACAGTTCCTCCGTGAGAACTGGGACATCTTTGCATGGAAACCATCGAACATGCCAGGTGTGCCCAGGGGGCTGGCTGAGCACCATTTAAGAGTCGACCCGAAGGTGAAACCTATGAAGGAACATCTCCGTCGATCCGCTGCGGAGAAGCGAAAGGTGATTGGCGAAGAAGTGGCTCGACTCCTAGCAGCAGAGTTCATCCGCGAGATATACCACTCCGAGTGGCTCGCCAACGTCGTCATGGTCCCCAAGAAGGACAAGTCTCTCCGCATGTGCATCGATTTCAAGCACATCAATTGGGCCTGCCCGAAAGATCATTTTCCTCTCCCCCGCATCGATCAAATAGTCGACCCGACTGCGGGATGTGAGCGTTTGTCCTTTCTGGACGCATATTCCGGATACCATCAGATCCGTCTGTATGGGCCGGATGAAATAAAGACAGCCTTCATCACCCCTTTCGGGTGTTTTTGCTATGTCACCATGCCTTTCGGCCTCAAAAATGCCGGCGCCACCTTCATGCGCATGATCCAGAAGTGCTTAATAAAGCAAATCAGTCGGAACGTCGAGGCGTACATGGATGACATCGTGGTCAAGTCACGGAAAGGTTCCGACCTACTGACTGACCTTGCTGAGACATTCGCGAACCTCAGAAGTTACGATATCAAGCTCAACCCGTCAAAGTGTACATTCGGAGTTCCTGGTGGCAAGTTGCTCGGTTTTCTTGTTTCCGAACGGGGAATCGACGCCAACCCAGAGAAGGTCGGCGCCATCCTCCGAATGAAACGCCCCGAGCGTATACACGACGTCCAGAAGCTTACTGGTTGCTTGGCCGCATTGAGTCGATTCATTTCTCGGCTCGGGGAGAAGGCACTGCCTCTCTACCGACTCATGAAGAAATCCGACAAGTTCGAGTGGAATCCCGAAGCCGAAGCAGCGTTTGAGGAACTCAAAGCCCTGCTGTCCACCCAGTCGGTGCTCGCTGCCCCAGTCAGCGGAGAGCCTCTTCTGCTGTACATTGTTGCCACCGGACAAGTCGTCAGTACTGTACTCACGGTCGAGCGGGAAGAAGAGGGCAAGGCATACAAGGTCCAACGCCCGGTCTATTACATATCCGAAGTTTTGACTCCCTCCAAGCAAAGGTATCCACATTACCAAAAGCATGTGTAAGGGATTTACTTGACTGCAAAAAAGGTTGCCCATTATTTCTCGGATCACTCAATCTCAGTCGTCAGCGACGCCCCATTATCATAGGTACTAAACAACCGAGATGCAACCGGTCGAGTGGCAAAATGGGCGATTGAACTTCTTCCGTTAGATATCAAGTTCGAAGCGAAGAAAGCCATCAAGTCTCAGGCCATAGCGGAATTCGTGGCTGAGTGGATAGAACAAGAGCTTCCGACTCAAGTCCAGTCGGACCATTGGACTATGTTCTTCGATGGGTCCAAAATGCTGAACGGATCCGGTGCAGGCGTGGTCCTGATCTCTCCCAGGGGCGACAAGCTCAGCTACGTCCTTCAGATACATTTTGATTCATCAAACAACGAGGCTGAATACGAAGCACTTTTGTATGGGTTGCGTATGGCCATCTCACTCGGCGTCCGTCGCCTGATGGTCTACGGTGATTTGGACCTAGTGGTGAATCAAGTAATGAAAGAATGGGACGTCAGGAGCCCGGCGATGACCAGTTATTGCAGTGCAGTACGAAAGCTCGAAAGGAAGTTTGAAGGCTTAGAGCTCCATCATGTGCCCAGAGCAAAGAATCAGCTAGCCGACGATCTCGCAAAAAGTGGGTCGACTCGGAGGTCCATACCCAAGAATGTGTTCCTATAGCATCTGCACACTCCCTCTGTCAAGGAAGACCCCTTCACGGAAGAGCCCCCGCAGCCAGTCAGTGTAACCGATCCGACTGAGATCGAAGTACCCGCCGTGGTCGACTTGATCATGGAGGTCCTAGTAATCACACCTGATTGGACTGTGCCATATATATCATATCTGCTCAGGCAAGAACTCCCAGAAGATGAAGAAGAAGCGCGCCAAATCGTCCGCCGATCCAAAGCATTCACAGTCATTAAAGGTCAGCTCTACAGAGAAAGCGTCACTGGAGTCGCCCAGCGCTGCATCGATCCAGAGGAAGGTCGACTGATCTTGGATGAAATCCACTCCGGGACTTGCGGCCACCATGCTTCCTCTCGGACTATCATGGCCAAAGCATACCGAGCCGGATTTTACTGGCCCCGCGCCAACGAGATGGCCAAGGACATTGTGGATAAATGCGTAGGGTGCCAGTTCTACTCCAACATGTCACACAAGCCAGCATCCGCCCTGAAAACCATTCCACTAGTCCGGCCCTTCGCTATTTGGGGCTTAGATATGGTCGGCCCCTTCAGGACAGGAAGGAGCGGATTCACTCTCCTTCTGGTGGCAGTCGACAAGTTCACCAAGTGGATTGAGGCCAAACCCATCAAGAACCTCCAGTCAAGCACCGCCATCAGCTTCATTAAGGAACTAATATTCAGATATGGGGTCCTTCACAGCATCATCACAGACAACGGCTCCAACTTTGACTCGGATGAATTCAGAGCTTTCTGTACTTCCCAACGGACGCGAGTCGACTACGCCTCCGTAGCACACCCTCAGTCGAATGGACAAGCGGAAAGAGCAAATGGGCTGATTCTCCAAGGCTTAAAGCCACGGCTCATGCGTGACCTCAAGCATGCCGCCGGGGCTTGGGTAACCGAGCTGCCCTCCGTCCTGTGGGGTATGAGGACAACTCCGAATCGGTCGACTGGCCGTAGCCCTTTCTTCCTAGTCTATGGGGCCGAAGCTATATTGCCGAGCGACTTATTACACAATGCCCCCAGAGTAGAACTCTTCTCCGAAGCTGAAGCGGAGCAAGCTCGTCAGGATGCATTCGACCTTTTAGAAGAGGAAAGAGAGATGGCCCTGATCCGGTTGACCATCTATCAACAGGACCTGCGTCGATTCCACGCTCGTAACGTGAGAAGTCGAGCGTTCCAGGAAGGAGACCTGGTCCTCCGAGTGCATCAGAAACGTCCGCACAAGCTCGCCCCAGCATGGGAAAGGCCCGTTCATCATCACGAAGATGCTGCGCAACGGAGCTTACCACCTCTACAATGTCGCCCAGAAGAAAGACGAACCTCATTCGTGGAATGCGGACCTACTCCGCCGTTTTTTCACTTGAAGCACTCGACGGTCGAGTTGTAATAAAGATTCCCCAATTTGTTTCAAAAGCAAGATAGCAATGTTTCCCTAATGATTGGTGTCCTCTAAATCCCCCAGTGGGTGCTTAGCTGCGATCCGCCAAGCTACGTCACAAGTACAAGGCGGTTCGGTCCTCCGAACTCCGCCACAAGTACAACGTAGCTTGGAATCGCCTAAGTTATAAACATTCTACTCCGAGTGAAGAGCGATCCTCTCACTCGGGGGCTTAGCTGCGACCGCGTGACTCGCCTAAGTTACAACTATCTACTCCGAGTGAAGAGCAACCCTCTCACTCGGGGGCTTAGCTGCGATCCTCCGAGCTACGCCACAAGTACAAGGCGGTTCGGTCCTCCGAACTCCGCCACAAGTACAACGTAGCTTGGAATCGCCTAAGTTATAAACATTCTACTCCGAGTGAAGAGCGACCCTCTCACTCGGGGGCTTAGCTGCGATCCTCCGAGCTACGCCACAAGTACAAGGCGGTTCGGTCCTCCGAACTCTGCTACAAGTACAACGTAGCTTGGAATCGCCTAAGTTATAAACATTCTACTCCGAGTGAAGAGCGACCCTCTCACTCGGGGGCTTAGGTGCGATCCTCCGAGCTACGCGACAAGTACCAGGCGGTTCGGTCCTCCGAACTCCGCCACAAGTACAACATAGCTTGGAATCGCCTAAGTTATAAGCATTCTACTCCGAGTGAAGAGCGACCCTCTCACTCGGGAGCTTAGCTGCGACCCCGTGACTCGCCTAAGTTACAACTATCTATTCCGAGAGAAGAGCAACCCTCTCACTCGGTGGCTTAGCTGCGGTCCTCCGAGCTACGCCACAAGTACAAGGCGGTTCGATCCTCCGAACTCCGCCACAAGTACAACGTAGCTTGGAATCGCCTAAGTTATAAACATTCTACTCCGAGTGAAGAGCGACCCTCTCACTCGGGGGCTTAGCTGCGACCCCGTGACTCGCCTAAGTTACAACTATCTACTCCGAGTGAAGAGTAACCCTCTCACTCGGGGGCTTAGCTGCGGTCCTCCGAGCTACGCCACAAGTACAAGGCAGTTCGATCCTCCGAACTCCGCCACAAGTACAACATAGCTTGGAATCGCCTAAGTTTTAAACATTCTACTCCGAGTGAAGAGCGGCCCTCTCACTCGGGGGCTTAGCTGCGACCCCATGACTCGCCTAAGTTACAACTACCTGCTCCGAGTGAAGAGCAACCCTCTCACTCGGGGGCTGAGCTGCGGTCCTCCGAGCTACGCCACAAGTACAAGGCGGTTCGATCCTCCGAACTCCGCCACAAGTACAACGTAGCTTGGAATCGCCTAAGGTTTAAACATTCTACTCTGAGTGAAGAGCGACCCTCTCACTCGGGGGCTTAGCTGCGACCCCGTGACTCGCCTAAGTTACAACTACCTACTCCGAGTGAAGAGCAACCCTCTCACTCGGGGGCTTAGCTGCGGTCCTCCGAGCTACGCCACCAGTACAAGGCGGTTCGATCCTCCGAACTCCGCCACAAGTACAACGTAGCTTGGAATCGCCTAAGTTATGAACATTCCACTCCGAGTGAAGAGAGACCCTCTCACTCGGAGGTGAACTTAGTCAAAGACGTCGACTCAAAAATTCAGATAAAGAGCGACGAACCAAAAGATCGAAATCAAATAAAAGCCCCGCAAGGTTCGGGCAAGAGTACTTGGGCGACAGACCCACCAGAGTTTAACGAGTACAAATCCACGCGGCATTCCGCGGCAAATAAAGTCAATGTATCAAAGTCATGGCTCGGAAGGAGGCGGGCTTGTAGGCGCGACGAATTCGTCCAAATCAATCCCATCGGCAATACGAGTGGCAGCCTCCAAGAAAGTCTCCATGAAGGACTGGAATTGAAGCTCCTTCGTGTTCGCGACCTTCAGCGCAGCAAGCTTCCTCTCCTTCACCCACCTGCAGTGCACACGGACCAAAGCCAGCGCCACGTCTGCTCCTCCCCGGGCGGCCGACTTCTTCCATTCTTGCACTCGGTCGGGGACTGATACGTCCAAAACGTATCTATAATTTCTGCTTGCTCCATGCCTCTTTTGGGTGATATTGCTATGTTATTTATACACTTCCATAAACTTTTGATCATATTTGGACTAACCTATTAACTCAGTGCACCCTAGTGCCAGTTTCTGTTTTCGGCTGTTTTTGTATTTCAGGTTTTCACATTACGAGAACTGCCAGGAAAAATCCAGAAAAATTATATAAAAAATCAGCGTTCCAGAAGCTACCTTGTGCCCGAAGTACAGCC